>CM070061.1:27534397-28734397 GCA_036320875.1 Cotoneaster glaucophyllus | reverse complement strand
GTTCTTAACCGTGAGAACTATCGCAAATGGAGTTCTCGGATTAAGACCTACTTGTTGGCCGAAGATCTTTGGGACATCGTCGAAGGCACCGATAAACTTCCTGAAGAAGAAGATGCTGATGCTGAACGTGAGGCTTGGAAGAAGAAGAATGTCAAGGCCTTGTATGCAATCCAAAGTTCTTGCGGGGATGTTATTTACGAAATAATCGAGAACAAAACCAATGCCAAAGAAGCATGGGATGCTTTGTATGATTTTTTGAACCCAAGTTATACACCATATATAAGCGATAAAGGTACGTAGTATATACATGAAAAGGTGAAGGAAAAAAGAGGAGCCGATAAACATATATATGGCAATATGGTTGTACCTTGTAGGTGATCTATGATCTGATCTGATTCGATGAGAAATATTTTGTACTATTCATAATTAAGATATACATGACTTGGAAATGTAGAAAATGAAAAGACAAATTAAGAATCGAATGGTACCATCTGAACATCAAGATTTCCATTTTCAGATGAGAGATCAATTGTTGAAGCGTATCCAACCCGGATTGATGGTGATGCTAGGCCAACCCCAAATGATCGTGATGCTGCAATGGAAGAAGGGCTCAATGCAGCACATGGTGAGAGCAGCAATGCCGACAATATTGAAGCAACTTTCATCAAATACGTCAAGTCTAAAGATTGGGATAATGTGATCAAGTTGCTTCGCGAACATCGCCGGCTAGGAAGACTTCCAGTTTACACGGATATGGGAATTGAAGGCAAAGGTGGTACAGCTCTTCACCACGCAATCAGCCCGTATCCGCACAGGGCCGTCAACGCGCGCATTGTTGAACAGTTGGTGGAGTTGATGGCAAAGGAAGACTTGGAAAAGCAAGACGGTTTTGGTCAGACAGCTCTTTTTCGCTTAATGCGTTATCATCCAGAAAGGGTTGAATTAGCTAAATGCATGCTTGAAAAGAACGACAAATTACTTGGTATTTTGTGTCATTATGAGGGCAAGACTCCTCTGGTTGTCCTGGCGGAGACGATGGAAAATGCGGAAGGAATGGCTCACTATCTTTACTCCGTCACTCCACATGAAACACTAAGAGTTACCGATGGCGCTCAACTTATTTCTCTTGGTTTTCAGCTCAAAAGATTTGGTACAATTATTCTCGGCATACTTGCAATGTCAATCTTTTCCCATCTGTTTTCTTTTGTTACAAGTTTTTTCGTGCACACGTACAATGTTTTTTTTTGACACATATATATGTGTGTGTGTGTGTATATAGACATTGCGTGGGATTTAATTCAACGTTACCCACAATTGGCCATGGCTAAAGACTACAACGAGAAATTCCCCTTAGTAACATTGGCAAGTAACCGTCATGCATTCTTAAGTGGGTGCCGGCTCAACTTTTGGGAAAAATTGATCTATTACGGTTAGTGCACACTATTGCTTTTTATTTTCTCCTCATATTTATGTGAAATTGCTCCAATGACTAGGACTACACAACATGACTTTTTTACTTTCATTTCCGGTTACAAATTGTTATAAATATGTAAATGCATATAATCTCTTAATTATAGGATTAAGAGTTGAACGAAATTTTTAATTGTAGGATTTGAACCAATCCCTTACTAACTTAAATTCTCTTATATAAAATATACCTTAAATTCTCCTATATAAAATATGATATCTCTGTCTTCTTCTATAATTCCCTCGCTTGAACACCATTTGCTAGCTCGTTCAAACTTTTATTTTTTGTATACATAATTAACTTAAAAAACTTGATTACAAGAATATTTCATGGAACTAATGATTGGGCTTGTGTTCCTATCTTGATAGGTATACGCATAAGGCCTCTTCCTTCCATTAATGATAATCGTGTTAATGTTCAAAAACCTGAAAGTGGCCAGAGTGATCAAAGGCATCTCTCAAACAAAAACGAGAATCAGATGCCTCTCTCAGACCAAAAAGAGAATCAAAGGCATCTTAGTTCCTCAGGTATTTTATATGTTTGCAATGCAATTTGTTTTTGTTAATGCCATGGTAAATTGTTCCATAGTTCTTCGATCATTCCATATTTTCTACTTAGGGTTATAAATAAACCGAGCCATATTACACTGCTCAAGCTTGGTTTATTTAACATTTTTAGAGCTCAAGTTAGCCTTGACTTGCTTATAATACATGCCGAGATAGACTGAGCTTAAAAAATTCATGCTTGATATCAATTAATTTCGATTCATTTACTAGTCTCAGTTGCTTCTATCTTGTAATAAAAAATCACAGATTGGCAGCACATTAAGAAATAAATAAAAACACACAATTACTATAACACAAAATTTTCAATCATATCAAATAGTCATATAAACGTCTTTTTCTTTTTTGAATAATTGGAAACCAGTGGGAGGCCAAGGCATCATGCATGCGGTTTCTTTTGAAACCAAAAGGATGACGGGACATGATATCAATCTTCATATTCAAAAGAAGTGAAACTGAAAGTCAATCTAATTTAGGAAAAAAAAAAGTAAGCATAAATCTCAAAAGTAAAATCTCAAACATGATAATCCTAAGTGATTGGTTTAGTGGAAAGCGAAAAAAGATTTGAAACACCTAACCTGAGTTCAAACTCACATGGATGCACTTTTTCGAGTCATCAACTATGATTTAACATACCATTTAACTCGGGAGCTAAAATTACACTAGCACCTCATGTGGTACCAGGACTGCATGGGATGGGGAATTAGAATCCCATCAATGTGTGGTAGGATGACTCTTATATTAAAAAAATGTCAAAAAATTAAAATCTCCAACGTGATCGTTCATTATAGACAAACTTCTTGAATAGAACCTAGTTCAAGTTGTCTCGTGAAAAAATGGGTGGCTATGAGCCAAAAATACCAACATTCAAGCGTGGCTTGTTTCTTATCCAATCGATCATAAACATAGTTCTTTATTTGTTTTCATAAGCCGAACTTCGACAAGTCGAATATGAGCCAAATCCAATACAATCTGAAGTTGTTTCAAGCCGATATACATTCATATTCCTATTGATGCAATATATTCACATCTTTATTCCATTGTTTATATGAATTATACGTTCTCATATGCGTTCAGTTGTTGACAACCCTATTTTATATTGCTTTTCTGACATGTTTAGTAGATTGTAGTTACTAGATATATAACGAGTGAGTAATCTGACAAATAAGAGAATTGAGTAATATTATACTTATTATATTTTTCGTATAATATTTGTACTTTTTTTTGTAATAGAGGTATATGCAGGGCCGGTCTAGAGTTTTTTGAGGCCCGGGGCGATGCCACAAAATGTGCCCTCATTTTATATAAGAAAATTATTTGTTTTCACACGTAAGATATCGATAAAATTATATTTAGAAAAACACTTCAAACTTATAATTTAGAAACACAGAAAAATTAATTTAGTTTGTATCGTGAGAAGGAAACAAAAAAAAAACTCCTGGTTTACAAGTAGATATGAGTTTTGTTTTCCATCTGAACTTTTAAAGTGTTTTTGTATGAATCGTGATGTGTTTTTTCTTATTTACTAACCTTGTCAATATGGGATTAAAAAAATAATGATGTTTTTGAGTCTTTAGTTGATATGTATAAGTAATAAATGGGTACTAAATTAAACTTTTTTTATGACACGTCATATGATTTGTAAATTTGGTCAACACATTACTCTTTGTTGAAGATTATACTTGAATTGGAACAAATGTTTTAAAAATAACAACCCACATAGCTATTAGCTACTAATTAAAAATAAATTAACAACAAAAAAAAATCGTAAAAATTGTAAAGTAAATAAGCACACATGGTGTTTTGAACCCAAGACCTCCTCATTAATTTTAAACAACAAAACCACCAGTCCTAGTTATATTTCTTTGTCATTGAACCAAATTTTATTAATTTATACTCTTATGAAAACATATATAAATATACCGTCTTAATAATTTTGGTGCCCCCAATTATTTTGGGCCTTGGACGGTCGCCCTGCTCGCACTGGGCCTGGGCCGGCCCTGGGTATATGGTCTAATAACACAAGAAAGTTATTAAAAATATATTACAAATATGATATGAAAGATGTAATAAAAGTAACATTTTTGTAAGATAACAGAAGAAAGCCAACATAGTATGAAGTAGGACCCATTTATTGTAAATGAAAATGTTTTTTAGTATTTTTTTACCCTCAAATTTGACTTGTAATGCAGGAATGGGTTTATTCCGAGGACTAGTCATGAATCTCCAAAAAATTTTGGGTAGGCGACATACAGATTCATACAATCAATCATATCGTTAATTAACTTTGTGATAATTGTTTTATTAATTTTCAATATTATTTTTGAATGATTATAATTTTAAATTTGTTTTATTGAATGAACTTAGGAATCAATCGCATATATGAGATGAAATTGATACATGAGCGAGTCAAGCAGTTTTTACCTCTCATGTGTAAAGCAAGTGGACACTATATCCCAACAGTAGCTTTGTGCGTGGCAGCAGAACGAGGACATGCGGAGTATATTATTCATTTCCTTAAACAAGCATCATATCGTGGCATTAAGAACGAAAAGGACCAGAACGTGTTTCAGATTGCCGCTGAATGTCGTCACCATAAAGTTTACAATCTTATATATGCCCTTGATGAGTTACTCAAAGAAGATCCATATAGTCAAACACGAATACAGGAGAGAATAGGGTGGACAGATAAATTTGGCAATAATATGTTACATACAGTAGCAAGAATTACCTCAGCGTCACAGATTTATCACATTCGAGGTGCAGCCCTGCAAATGCAAAGAGAACTACAATGGTTCAAGGTGACTATTGATCTATCTATGCTTAATATTATGCCTATGTGTCGTTTATATATATTGTTTTTCCATTGAGAACTACCTACTATACTATCGTTTTATGTAGCTTAAGTAATGATTTTGGGTTATGTGGTGTTTCAAACGACAAATGTTGAAGGATTTATATGAGAAGATAAGGATTTCATAGTCACATCTCTGAAAATATTTGTCACCAACAAATGCAGGAGGTGGAGAGCATTGCAGATCCCAAGGATTGTGAATCTGTAAACGTAGATAATAAGACACCACGACAAGTATTTACAGATAATCACAATGAAATGGGTAAAGAGGCAGAAAAGTCAATGAAGGAAACAGCAACTTCTTGTACAGTTGTAGGTGCTCTCATTGTCACCATCATGTTTGCTGCTGCAATCACAGTTCCTGGTGGAAATGATGGAGATACAGGTCTTCCTACGTTCTTAATTGAAAGGGTATTCACAATATTTATAGTTTCAGATGCAATCTCACTCTTTTCTTCCACAACTTCAGTTATCATGTTTCTGGGGATTCTCACGTCACGCTATTCTGAAGATGATTTCCGCAAATCTTTGCCCACAAAAATGATAATAGGCCTTTTCACCCTTTTTTTATCTATCGCCACCATGATGATTGTCTTTTCTTGTGCCCTTTACATTATGCTTGAAGGGAAATCTTCGATTGTTATTCCAAGCATTTTGCTTGCCAGTGTTCCAGTTACCTCGTTCATATGGATGCAATTTCCGTTTCTTGTTGAGTTAGTTATTTCTACGTATGGACCGGGGATATTTGATAGGAACCAAAAAAAAGTTGTTTTGAATTCTTATGTTATCTTTAGTTAGGTTTGTATTTGTGTTAAGAGTATGAATCTCACATTTGTGTTGTCTATGTGTTAAGCTTAAAAATTTGTCACACATTAAGAAACTTGTAAAAAGGAGCCAATATATGCGGCTTTCTATTGGCCAATGATGCGTATGCATTTTCTTTGTTCAATAATGTATGTTCTTCCATCCTAAAAGAAAATTTCAACTTATGAGGTTTTTATTTTATTTTTTTATTTTATTATCTAGTTACCCTTGTTAATATTGTGGAAGAGAGAAAAAGAAAGAGAATTTTAAGAGAAAAATGTTATATTTCATTATTTGAATACAAAAATACAATTAGAGCATCGCTATATATCGGAAACTGTTGCTTTTACTGATTGTTATTCATACAATGCGCAGCGCACTGCACACTGACAACAAACAGTTAGCGATGCTCTAAAAAATTTCTCACAAGTTTGGACTTTGAGAACATGAGAAACCTTTTCAAAAATGCTATCAACGTTAACAATGATGAATTATAAGACATTATCTTAACATATAGTGTATCAATTTGTATTTTGGATACACTAAAAAGTTTCTCTCACAAGAATCACAACGGGCCAAGATACATGCATTAACCACTGTCCATATATAAATTGATCACCTAGAAAGACAATTAAAATTCCTTGTTAGAACTCTCTACCAACTTCCAATTTAAAGGAGTAAAAGAATCAGACTTACATTGTGAAGTATGTTGCGTTTGGTTATTTAAGGCGTATGTTGCCTAGTTTATTTCATAAAATAAAAGAAGCAGACTTACATTGTGAAATATGTATTCTCGAGAAGAGTCATCGAGCTTCGTTTCCTCCTAATATGAATAAAAGACTATTTCCATTTGATCTTGTGCACTCTGATGTTTGGGGTCCCTCTCATGTTAGTACCCTGTCTGGAATTAAATGGTTTGTTACCTTTGTTGATGATTGCACTCGTATGACTTGGATCATAAAGCATAAAAGTGACGTTAGTATGGTGTTTCAGTCCTTCTCTCAAAAGGTTGCAACATAATCTTCCTCTGTTATTAAGGTTCTCCGCTCTAATAATGAAGATGAATATATTGGTTTCGAATTGTATGGCCTTCTTTGGGATCAAGGTATTCTACGTGAAACTACTTGCCCTCATACCCAGCAACAAAATGGAGTTGCTGAGAGAAAGAACCGTCATATTATAGAAACTACCTATGCCTTGCTTATCGGTGCGTCTGTACCTAAAGGGTTCTGGCCTGAAGCTATCACCTATGCCGTGTATGTGATTAATCGTATGCCCTCTCGGGTTGTGGATTTTCGTACATCTCTCCAAGTGTTGACAGAATTTGTTCCTGTAGTGTCCACCAATACTCTTACTCCTCGTGTGTTTGGGTGTGTAGCATATGTTCATATTCACAAGATTCATCGTAGTAAATTAGATCCATGTGCTATCTGGTGTGTCTTTCTTGGATTTGCTCCCCAACAGAAAGGTATAAGTGCTACCACACTGAAACTAGCCATATGTATGTGACCATGGATGTTACTTTCTCTGAATCCGAGTATTTTTATGCTTCGATTCCAACACATTCCGATCACCAGGGGGAGAATACTAATACTAGTGGTGATGTTGGGTGGTTGGAGATACTAGACAATGTGATATGTAGCTCAGGGGAAGTGTATGTTGAAAACAAAAATGGTGAAAGCTCTCGACAAGACACTACCGAGAATTGGAGTACCATTCAACTGCCAAGCACGGAACCAGATGAAGCTTCTCGGCAACAGTCTCCGAGTATGATGCAGAGTATTGGCAGGGAGCTGCCGAACCAATTACGCCACCCCAGCAACCAGAAGCTACCGAACCCACACCCCTCTCTCTCTTGATCTCGATAGTGCCACCTAATATGTCTTCTCTGAATATTCATGAGGTAAGTATTACTGATGCTCGCGTAACTAATCCGGATAATATTATGAGTACATATAAGTTGCCATCAAGGCAAAATCGTGGTGTTCCTCCTGACAAATTTTCTCCTGAAGGAAAAGTGAAGTATCCAATAGCTAATTATGTGTCATGCTCGAACCTTGCACCGGAACGTCAAGCCTGGGTTAACAATGTGGAAGCGATCCAAGCACCAACCCGAGTTAAGAAGGCCTTGAAGGATCCTAAATGGGCTGCTCCAATGAATGAAGAAATGATGGCACTGCATAAGAATGATACATGGGAGGTAACAGAGCTACCTAGAGGAAAAAACTGGTTGGGTGTAGATGGGTCTTTACAATCAAGTGCAAGGTAGACAGATCAGTAGACATGTATAAAGTAAAGTTAGTAGCAAAGGGTTATACTCAAACTTATGGTGTTGATTATCATGAAACTTTTTCTCCAGTAGCGAAGATGAATACAGTATGAGTTCTTATTTCTTTAGCTGCAAATTTGAATTGGCCACTGAAACAGTTTGATGTAAAAAATGCTTTTCTTCATGGGCACTTGGAAAAAGAAGTATATATGGATTTTCCTCCGGGGTATAATGTCGGAGGGAAAACAGGAGTATGTAGGTTGCGAAAGTCACTTTTATAGGCTTAAGCAGTCACCTCGTGCATGGTTTGGTAGATTTACTCAAGTTATGAGAAGGATTTGGTATTATCAAAGTCACTTGGATCATACTTTATTTGTGAAACGGAGAAGTGGTAAAGTGGCGGCCTTAATTATTTATGTGGATGACATGATAATAAAGGGTGATGATTCGGAAGAGATGATGAAGCTAGAACAAAGCCTTGCCGCTGAGTTCGAGATGAAGAATTTGGGCGATTTGAAATATTTCCTTGGAGTGGAAGTCGCCCGGTCATCTAGAGGTATTTTCTTCAATGTAAATATGTTCTAGATTTATTAAAGGAAATAGGCATGCTGGGATGTAAACCTGTGGACACTCCCATCGCAGAGAAATATTATTTGGGGATTTATCCAGATCAGGAACCGGTTGACAAAGGTAGCTATCAAAGACTAGTGGGGAGGCTGATTTACTTGTCTCACACTCGTCCAGACATTGCCTATGCCGTAAGTGTGGTTAGTCAATTTATGCACTCACCAAGTGTGGATCATATGGCGGTAGTAATGAGAATCTTGGCATATTTGAAGTCTACCCCAGAAAAGGAATTTTGTATGAACATCATGGACATATGAGGATTGAAAGATTGAAGGATTTACTGATACTGATTTGGCAGGTGACATGACTGATAGGCGGTCTACATCTGGATCTGGGTATTTCACATTTGTTGGAGGTAATTTGGTTACGTGACTGAGCAAGAAGCAGAATGTGGTGTCACAGTCCTCTGCTAAAGCCGAGTATAAGGTTATGGCACATGGTGTGTGTGAGATTCTTTGGCTACGAAAGTTGCTTTGGGGTCTTTAAACAAAAAGAGGCAATGAAATTATATTGTGATAATTAGTCTGCCAGAGAAATAGCTGAGAATCCAGTACAACATGACAAGACTAAGCATGTTGAGGTTGATAGACATTTTATCAAGGAAAAGCTGGAAAAGAAGATTGTGTCAATACCGTTGGTAAACTCAGAGGAACAACTCGCAAATATCCTTACCCATGCCGTGTGTAGTAGGAGGTTCGATGACTCGCTCATCAAGTTGGGCATGTGTAATATATATGCTCTAACTTGAGGGAAAGTACTGGAGTGGGTCAATATTTAGGAGAGAATGAATGTAAATATTTTGTAATTATTAGAGTTATGTTTTAGGAAGGATATTATGTCCTTTATTTTTGTTTCCTTTTGTAATAAGGAGGTATGTACTTATATTAAGAATTATGGAATACAGGAAAATTAAGCCGTAAAATTCTATTGTTACTATAACAATCATTAAGACCTTTAATTATTATTGTCAATATTTAACTATATATCGATAAGGGTGAAGTGCCGATTTAGTCCCTGAACTATCATCTTAATGAAAATTAGGTCCCTGAATTATTTTTTCTGTAAAATAAGTCCTTAAATTCATTAAAAATTGCTAATTTCATTCCTCCTATTATATTCAAAGCTATTTTATCCAATTTTTCATCAACTTAAGTCACTTGACACACTATAGAGTGTAATACCGTTATTTTCTTGCCTATAAGCCCTTAACATTTCATATAGGTTGCGAATCTAACGTCTAATTTACCATCCGAAGCTAACTTACACTATTTCTTATGAAACACTACCAATTTACCCTTCAAAGTTAACTCCATACACTATTTTTTTATGAAAAACTATCAATCTACCCTCAAATGTATATCACATGCCAGTAATATGATTTAAATGGACGGAAAATTAAATATAGTAGCTTCGAATTTAATATTAAGGATGTAATTGGCAGATTTTTATAATTCAATGACTAATTTTTTTAAAAAAATAGTTTAGGGACCTAATTTTAACTGAAATGGTAATTCAGGAACTAAATTGGCACTCTATCCAATAGCATTGTGTCCGTTTATTTATCAAATCACTGAACGGCTACCAGTTTTGGTAAATGCTTGCAAGGATAGTTTTCAATGATAAATTAAAACAATGATTAGTTTTTAAATATGAGGAAATATCGTAAATTGAGGCTGAAGGAATAGTTTATAGGCACTGAACTAATGGATCATATCTTTGCCTAACCTGACAGCAGCTCGTGTCTGTGAGTCGTCATAGGGAAGAGCTGAGGTTAGTAACCTGACAGAAGCTCACGTGATGCACATTGCATGGTATTGTGGACCATGACTGTGATAATTTCAATCATATCATGATTGATTGGTTGTGATCAAAAATATGTTTCATCTACTATTTTAAGAAATATGGGAATTACTGTGTAATTATGTACCCACCTTTTAAAGTTGCATTTGTTGTTTGATTTTACAAGATTAAATTTTGATCCTTTGTGTGGTTATACCAAATTTGGTATATGAGAAGTACCTGAAGTGAAGGACAAGGGCAGGAGCACAACACAGAGAGAGCTATTTTAGCCATTGAAACAAAAAAGTTGAGGAAAGGAGAAGAAGAAAGTTGAAATATTTTGTGTTTTCTCATGGTGGAACGGAATCAGAGAGAAAGAAAGGTGGAATTTTGAAGTGGGAGAAAAAGTCAAAGTGTAACGGCTATCTTTTATTACCGGGGGGTCAATCAATTAGTGAGTTGAGTGATCCGTTTTGGGATGCTCTTGGAATTGGAGTAGGATTATCTCCCTTTTTTTTCCTCTCTTTCTCTCACATTCTATTTGAACGGTCACAGCTAAGCCACGTCAACATCTTATATTAATTTTTTATAACAAGATAAAGATAAAATAAGAAAATGTGAGAGAAGGAGATGACAATAGGAGGTGAGAAAATCCTAATTCCTTGGAATTATGTTGTAGAAGTTGCAAAGATTGGAGCTTTTGAGAACAACTTCCACGTATAGAGGGACTTTGCGTCTCCCTCACATCATCAGCCACCTCGGATTCCACCTCAAGTTATTGGAGTGACCGACCGACTGCTGGCTTCACAGTTCACATTAGTAATGATATAGAAATGTAACATGAAAAATGTAGGAAGAATAACATTTTTGTTTCAAAGACAACCGTTGCCGGAGATTCATCAAGTCCTGCATAAAACACATGAAATTGGTCAAATTTACCATTCAAACTTTGAGTTGTGCAACGAATACAGGCTCGAACTTATATGAAATTGGTTTACCATCATCTTTGTTTTCAATTCTAATTAAGCAATAATATCAGTAAGTTTTAACTTATGAAATTGTATTATTACATGAAAACACCGCGTGATAATGAATCCATTCCTTGTTTGCTCGTAGAGTCAGCAGATAATCGATCGACTATGATTGGTTTTACAACTCGCGTCATATCATCTAACGGTCGTCCCAATCAAACTCCATTTATTAGTGCCCAGAGAGCTGGACTTGGGAACAGTTCTCCTTTATTTACTGCAGTAAAAACAAACGCAGTAAAACTCCCATCTTTTTCACTTATCGAACAGTTTGATTGGAAAACCGAAAACAGGTTTTCCAGAATCCAAAGGCTGAAAGCATGTTTGAAGCTCAAGCAATTTGCAGCCCCAAATGGCTCCAATCTCCCATTCCCACCAGGAACTGCATTCCCAAACTCAGAATTGGATTCCTTACTGGAATTTCAAACCCAAATGTTCTCATTTGCCAAACCCCCATTCACTTCTCCCCTCGGAAGAACATTAAATCTCGGACCCCTTTTGCAGTGAATGCTTCCTCAACTTCAGGTGAAGTATTCCCACTCAGTTTCCTCACTTCTTTTTTCAGTTATCTGCAGAATTTTAACTTCAATTTGTTCTGTGTGAAATTAAAAAGGTTTTGGTATATTATTTTCATTTGAAATTTCAGTTGCCATGGTAATTATCTGCAGAGAATTTACTTTCTTTCTGTTTAAATCCAAACAGTAATGTAGAAC
The DNA here is from genome assembly GCA_036320875.1 of Cotoneaster glaucophyllus. NCBI lineage: Eukaryota > Viridiplantae > Streptophyta > Magnoliopsida > Rosales > Rosaceae > Cotoneaster > Cotoneaster glaucophyllus. The sequence continues at coordinate 28,722,292 of CM070061.1, read as the reverse complement.
AAGAAAGAAATGCATCTGAAAATGTCCATGGGATAAATAGTGTGACTGCAGTGACTGCACTCTGCAGAAAGCTCTGGTAAAAATCTTGTAAATGTGGTCAAATTTATGGATAGGTTTATTGTTGTTGAATTGAGGTGGAGGAGAGGAAAGCAATCAGATTTCTCTTCAGAGATTGAGTAGATTTCGGAAAGTTGGTGACTTTAGTCGATTTTGTTATTATATTGCTTCAAATGAAACAAAAATACCTGGTGAAGTTGTAGAATTTGATACTGGTTTCAGAACTTTGAAAACATGGAGACAATCTGATTAAGATTTAACCTTATAGACACACCTAACTCCACTTGGAAAGAGACTTTAAGAAAAGATATGGAGTACTTGGAGCTAATGGAAGACTTAGCGTAAAACTGAGCGCAGTGGCATTCTAGGATTCATAAATCTAACCCCACTTAGTGGGATAAGGCTTTGTTGTTGTTGTTGTTGTTGTTCTGCTTTTTCGTTGAAGACTGAGACAACGAACGAAAGTAAAGAAAATATATTTTGTTAGATTTGGATGCCTATGCATTTTCTTTGTTAAATTTGGATGCCTATGCGTTTTCTTTTACCATGAAACTCCTTGTAATAGAAATAGATCTAGCTGGTTCAATCAAAATTCTGTAATCAGTGGTATTCGCAATCACGAGAAGATACTTCATTAAGTTTATGCATTCAAGATTTACTATTCTGTTCCATTTCAATCATTCATTATATTCTCCTTTGATTGCATTCATAACAAATTCTGATGTATTTTTCTATATATACAAAACTGCAGTTGGAAGGGCAGAATACATCGAGGAGCCTGCTACCAAAGAGAAATTTCAAACATCTTTGAGTCTGCCGGGTTGCTCGAGTTCATTGACCTTGCTTGGAACTGGTCAGTTGCTTCATATCATTATACCAAAATGCATTCCTTCTAAAGAAAATTAAGATAGCCATGTGCCGGCTTTTGATACAAATTCCGAGGTTATAGTAGCTTTTAATTAAATTGAGGCTAGGCATGTAGCATATAACTTAAATGTTGTCAATGGTTGCAGGATACAGGGAAAAGGTCTTTGCAATTATTGGCGTAAAAGTCTATGCTGCAGGACTATATGCGAACCAGTCCATCTTAAATAGTTTGAATGCTTGGAAAGGAAGATCAACTGCTGAGATTCAAGAGGATTCATCCTTGTTCAGCTCCATTTTTCTATGTAATAATCATAAAAATTGTGCATCTTCCTTGCCACACACATTCGCGTTGCTAACGTTACTTTTCCTAATTGCAGCTCCTTCGGAGAAATCATTACAGATTGTTCTGGTTAGAGATGTTGATGGGAAAACTTTTTGGGACGCCTTGAATGATGCCATCTCTCCAAGAATCAAATCACCAACTCCTGTTGATGAATCTGCAATATCCACATTCCGTAGCATCTTTCAAGGGAAACCTCTTAAGAAAGGAACTTTCATATTTTTGACTTGGCCAGATCCTTCCAAAATGCTTGTAAGTACGAATTTACTGGTTGGTTTCTTATGCAGGCCAACTAGTGCAGGCTTTTAGGAGTTCTATGTTTCCCTGAATTTTTTTCTCTCGGATTTCCTCTGATACGCATTCCGATACTAGTTTGTGTTGCTTGCTTGTTTGCAAACGTAAACCAACATAGTTATGTTATTGTTCTATGTAAATTTTTTCTTTGCATGCGATCTTACCAAATGAGATTTATTGTGATATTTAGGTCTGTATCTCGTCTGATGGGCTTCCGTCTGGTGTGGATGCTGAAATTGAATCAGAAAATTTGGCTTTTGCTCTGTTTGATGTATTCTTCGGAGATACTCCAGTTTCTCCCTCCTTGAAAGCTTCGGTTTTGAATGGACTGGAATCAATCCTCAAGTAGATGCTACAAGTAAGCTTTTCCATTTTCTCTGTTGGCCACTTGAGCTGACGCCTTTCGTTTATGTATCTATTTGTGTACCTTGGATTGGAGTTGGACCAGGAAGTGGTATAATTTCTAAGAAAATATATTTCTCAACCATCTTATGGTGGTTGTCTTGCTGACTGCTCTCCGGCTAAAGTCCAACCTACAACACAAATAATGCTTACAGAAAAATAAGTATAACAGTTAATGTCTGTTTCAGTTGCTCATCCATTTTTTGCATATCTGAGAATTACGAAAGAAAGCTCTAGGTACAGACATTTTAGGCATAACCAGGCGTACAAATTTAAGTGTCTTTTACAGGTTTATTTTTATCTTCTCTCGCATCTTGACAACCTCAGCCATGGTTGGCCTCTTTGAAGGCTCCGGTTCGATGGCAAACAAATGCAATAATTAAAACAGTCTCATCAACCGAACAGCATCCTAACTGTCAAGTACATAGGGTTGAAAAGCTGCAAGCAAGCTAGTTTCTAAATGCGGTCGGGATGATTGATAACAGTTGAATTCTAGGGTTTGAGCTTGAAGAAATATGATCACAGTTTAGAGAGAGAGAGAGAGAGAGAAAGAGAGAAAGAGAGAGCTCGAAGAAAGGATTGCAATGTTTCTGTATTTTCTCATTAACCCACTTATTACAACTCAGACTATTTATAGTTTTGCAACCTTAGCTTATGAAATAAGCTATTACACAACCAATACTCATTTGACAGATGGACCAATACAACAATGACACCTATAGATATAGTCCAAGCCATAGTTGTCTGGCTGTAGAGCAATCCATGGTTCTGTCGAGTTCATAATATGATAGTGTAGCATTGATCCCCGCCATCACGGCTTGATCCTCCATGCACCATATCTCATAGGCCGGATTAACCACCTCCCCCGTCGTTGAATCTTGGACGATGAATTCATCTGGACATTCGAGTGAGCCATCGACGTAGCCTATAAGATTGTAAGCTCTCAGTATGGCGACGATCTGATGCCTCCAGACAGCAAAGTTGGCGCAGTCCATCTTCATAGGCATAAGATTGTGTATATTTGAGAGCAGATCAAAAATAGGACGAAGCTTCGAAGATCTGCAGCAGCAACAGCAGTTGGTCGACGATGTCGAGCAAGAATTAACAGGTGGAGGAGCCGCCATTGAAACTGGAATTAAAATTAATTAATCAATTGGATCTTGAAGAGAATGAATGAAAGGAAATAAAATTATAAGCGTTTAAATACAAATCAACCACCCCATCGATGCAGATATTCTTTTCTTACTAGTAATAGGAATCCGATGCAAATGTTATTTTCTTATCAAGGATAGGAATCGGAATAGGAATATGTATCCGATAGGACTACCAAATCATCCTTGTTGGTTTTTTAGTTTTTGTTTTCATAAGAAAGCTCGAGGTACAAACATTTTAGGTAGGAATGGGCATAAAAACCGCCAAACAGAAAACCAAATCAAACCGTATTAAAGGTACAAAAAAAGACCATATTAACCAAAAAATTCAAAACCGAGTAACCGGACCGAGTCAGACCGGTCTGTGTATTACATTCTACTCTATTGCAATAAATCAACTGATAATTTGTACGCAGGTTCTGTTAACATGGCTCATCCGCAGCAAGCAATGACAATGAAAGTTGAACAAAATTTTTGCAACCCACGAAACTCCCCTCCTCATTTGTAGCCAAAACACATTTGAAAATTTATTGACATCAATCTCCGTTGCAATTCTCTTTTGTTGATGATGTTCAACATTATCCATCCTCAATTGTGCAGCAACAAGGAAATTAATAAGATCTTTTCTGGTTTTTTCTTATGAAGATCCAAGTTGTTTGCCCAACTTGTACTTCATTGCGAGAACATAGGCGACAAGAGAACGGACAAGGTGAATTTTTAAAACAACTGTCATAAGAAAATGGGCCTTGCAACTCTTTCTACTTTTCTTTTTAAAGAAATCGACAGCACAAGTTGAAATTTTATTAATAATAAAAAAAGTTACACCTAATCGGGACCTTGTAAACCTAATAAAAACGAATCTTACTCATTATCCACTTCTGCAGTTCATAGGCATAAGATTGTGTATATTTGAGAGCAGATCAAAAGTAGGACGACGCTTTGGAGATATGCAGCAGCAACAGCTGGCTGTTGACGATGTCGAACAAGAATTAACAGGTGCCTTCACCTGCGAACATCATTAACTGATTGATTTGCAGGTAGGTTTAGTTACTAATCAACGACGAAAGCACTTTTATGGCAATTCAAGTAAGAATATGGAGGATTCAGTAAAATGGTTGCTATGGTTTATTGAACTGTTGAGTTCATAACTTACCCATTTCACAAGCTTTGTTCGCTCCTCAATAAATGGTTCATCCGTAGGTTTCTTTCTGGTTAGAAGCTCGAGTAAAACCACTCCAAAACTGTAAACATCGCCTTTCTCGCTGTTGCTCTTTCCGTATCAAAATATTCTGCACAAGAAGGTAATTGAGCAGCATGCTATTGGCACTTCAACTGTACCAGGAGCTAAGTATCCGAAAGTTCCAGCTACAGGTGTCGAACATGAGTTTTATCCGGTTCCATCAAGGTGGCCAATCCGAAATCAGACACTCGAGCCTCCATGTTTTGATCCAACAATATGTTGCTTGATTTGATATCTCTATGGATTATGTGAGGGATGCAATCGTGATGAAGGTACGATATTCCTCTTGCCGCACCTAGTGCTATTTTGTATCTTGTAGGCCAATCCAAAAGCTTTTTGTCCATTGATCTTCCTGCATTATAATCCAAAAGTGTTTTAGTCATTGAATTTAAATTTGGACCGTTATATCTTTTTTTTACATCATATTCGATCTCAACGGTTGAATTAAATAAATTTATAAATATAAAACAAAAAATAAAATAAAATAAACCTCGACTATCATGGCCTTTGAATAACAAAACTATTCGTCGGGGTTGTGTGTGCGTGGACCTGCCGGCTTTCAGCTTGTCCAGCCCACTTTTGTGGCCGGTGTTTTGACCCAATTTAGCTTCTGGCCCAATTGACCCAAGGGTTTGAAAAAAAAAGTTGGACTGGTGGGGGATAGAAGGTAAATTTCAATACTTACCTTGGAGTTGGTCTACGAAGGTAAATATACAACTTAGAGATTTGTTTGTTCCCATCAAGGTCTAAAATATCGATGATATCGGAAATATCGGTAGTCCAAAAACATGGAAATTTCGATGGAAATATCGGGATATTATCGATATCGATAAAAATTGAATAAAAACCAAGGAAATTGTAAGAAAAACTTGGAAATTTTTATTGAAACTTTGCAGGATGTTTATTTAGTCAATTATCTATTAGTTTATCACAAAAAATTGGAAGGAAATGCATTGCATGATAGATTTAACTGATTTAAGTTGATTATATAGCAAGCTGGCAAACATTGTGAGTGTAAAAATATGTAGTAATTAATGAAAGAAGTTTAAACACATCATAATCATTTATATATAATGAATTAGTACAATATTTTATACTTTATACATTGCATGGTAAGATACATGAGTGACTTAGCAAGGTCTAAAATATCGATGATATCGAAAATATCGGGATATTATGGATATTTTAGACCATGGTTCCCATTGAGATCACATTGATTTGTCAACGGTTTTAGGTATAAACAGGTGTATTGGTGAAGGGGTAGGGTTGAAAAGCTGCAAGCAAGCTAGTTTGGACATGCGTACTTATTCTAATTGGTTAGTGTTGTTGACACATTTATTTTTACTTGGAGTAGGATTATCTTCCTTCATTTTTTACCTCCACTTCCCTCCCTTCTATTTGAAGGATCACGGTTAAACCACGTCAACATCTTATATTAAATTTTTATAGTAAGAGAACGATAAAATAAGAGAATGTGAGAGGAGAGAATGAAAGTTGATGGAAAGAGAAGGGAGAAAATCCTAATCATTTTTACTTTTCAGACTTTTGTTAGTTTTTTGTCGTTGATCCTCAACCGTCCGTGGGGTACTGTATCCGTATAATTTTGCTCTAGTACAAGCCATAGTTGTCTGGCTGTGGAGCAGTTATTGACTTTCTTGAATGCTAAAGTTGAGAGCGTAGTATTGATCCCCGCCATCACTGCTCGATCTTCCCTGCACCATATCTCATATGCCGGATTAACCATCTTCCACTTCGTTGAAGTTTGAACGATGAATTCATCTGGACATTTGAGTGAGCCATCGACGTAGCCTATAAGACCGTAAGCTCTCAGAATGGTGTCGATCTGATACCTCCAGTCAAAAAAGTTGCCGGCCTCCAGCTTCATAGGCATAAGATTTTGTATATTTGAGAGCAGATCAAAAATAGGACGAAGCTTCGAAGATCTGCAGCAGCAACAGCAGTTGGTCGACGATGTCGAACAAGAATTCACAGGTGGAGGAGCCGCCATTGAAACTGGAATTAAAATTAATTAATTAATTGGATCTTGAAGAGAATAGATGAAAGGAAATAAAATTATAAGCGTTTAAATACAACTCAACACGCCATCGATGCAGATATTATTTTCTTACTAGGAATACGAATCCGATGCAAATGTTATCTTCTTATCAAGAATAGGAATCGGAATGTTATTTTCTTACTAGGATAGGAATTCGATGCAAATATTTTCTTATCAAGAATAGGAATCGGAATAGGAATATGAATCCGATAGGACTATCAAATCATCCTTGTTGGTTTTTTAGTTTTTGTTTTCATAAGAAAGCTCGAGGTACAAACATTTTAGGTAGGGATGGGCATAAAAACCACCAAACGGAAAACCAAATCAAACCGTATTAAAGATACAAAAAAAACCATATTAACCAAAAAATTCAAAACCGAGTAACCAGACCGAGTCAGACCGGTCTGTGTATTACATTCTACTCTATTGCAATAAATCAACTGATAATTTGTAGCAGGTTCTGTTAACAAGGCTCATCCGCAGCAAGCAATGACAATGAAAGTTGAACAAAATTTTTGCAACCCAGGAAACTCTCCTCCTCATTTGTAGCCAAAACACATTTGAAAATTTATTGACATCAATCTCCGTTGCAATTCTCTTTTGTTGATGATGTTCAACATTATCCATCCTCAATTGTGCAGCAACAAGGAAATTAATAAGATCTTTTCTGGGTTTTTCTTATGAAGATCCGAATTGTTTGCCCAACATGTCCTTCATTGCAAAAACATAGGCGACAAGAGCACGGAAAAGGTGAAATTTTAAAACAACTGTCATAAGAAAATGGGCCTTGCAACCCTTTTTTACTTTTCTTTTTAAAGAACTCAACTGCACAAGCTGAAATTTTACTTGTTAGAAGAAGAAAAAGAACGTTGATGAGAAAATGTGTGACACAAAACAAACTGGAAAAAAATCATACCAAAACCTAAAATTTCATTTCAACTTGACAAGTCTTTGAAACAGCAAAACTTCCTTCCACAACGCATTCTCTTCTGCACATTGGCGATCCCCAAAAGCGTTCGTGGTAGAAACAGTCATCTTATTCAAAACTTCGCCGTTCTTTGACAAATATGTGACCACTTCTTTGTCATGCGGTCTTCCCCTGAATTCGTTTACTGTGGTGATCTTGAGGTGTGACATCAAACAAATAGGCACAGCCTCTGGTGGATCAAATTCTTCATCCTCGGCGTTTGAGTATTCTTCAGCACATTCCGTACAATACTAAAAATCATTGAAAACAAGGAATGACATGAGAATCCTAAAAGACTGCAGACCGGGAAACACGTAGCAGCAGTGGAAATAAATCTATCTTGATGTTTGGTAACAAGATTTTCTAGCTTTGGTGAGCTCTTGAGCAACTTTGTTTGCGACTCCGAGTAATCACAATCACTAAAGTCCAGCTCCAGCTCCAATTGGTTCAAATTATCAAAAACAGGCAAATCACCCTACATGAAAATGAAGTTAAAAACAATGATCAAAGTGATACTCACGCAGGAAGTGAACGTAGTTATAATCCCGAATTTTATTTGATAGAATAAATGCCGAACAATGATAATTGATACCTAAAAATAGGTGGGATGAAGTGGATGTATCTACACTCTGTCCGGTTCGAAATGCCACTTTGTACTACGGTCTAGTGATATTCCTTTCACTTGTGAGTGAAAGGTCTTAGGTTTGATTCTAGCCAAAGACGAATCTGAACGACATTATTAAGCTGTAAAACTAGATTGCTTATTGCACAAGGTTTGTAATTACTTGTCACTTGTAATCTAGACAAGCAATTAGACATTTAAGTCAATCAAGTTGCATATGGTTTCACACATCCATGTTGAATTGTTCATCAAATTCAAAAGAATAAATGGTTACGAGAATTTCTATTAAAATCAAAATCATCAACTTGTTAAATGCATATAGGTTGCTAAACGGTATTTATTAATTTTTTTTATTCATTAGATGATTTTGAAGTTGTGATCTACAACATAATTAATGACAGCGACGATTATAACATTTGAAAAACGAAAAATTTGTCAACTGCAATTCAGGTGAATAAATGCGGTCTAGGGTGTACCCAAGTAACATTGGCTGGTATCCGAACTCATGCATTTCCGCGGGAAATGATTTTCACGTCTTTTTTAACCTCTCACACACTCCTATTTAATCTGTTTAGTTTAATCAATCCGATGGCCATAAATAAAGAGGGTCGTGTAAGAAGCAACGTAAGCTGTTAGAAATGTTATATGGCTTTGACATATAAAACTAGTTGAGGTAGCAAAGCTGGTGTATAAATTAGATGAACACTCTGAACCCTAATCAACGGACATGAACACAAGCTACAGCTGTGAAAAGTATTGCGGTACACAGGATAAGCGATGATCGATACAAAACAAAGCATCCCTCCATCCATTGCGACAACACGGGCATTGAAGCTTTGATCATTCGGGAAAAGGCTAGCATGATGGAGAACGAGAGAGACCTGAATCCGGAAGTAATAATTAAGTTGACATCAAGCACAAACCTTTCCTACTTGCAGTCAATCAGAAAACAGAAAATTCAAGGGCACTTTCGTTGTATGTAAGAAGCCCCATGCTCCTCGTACCTGTCAATCGCAATCATATGAAGCAAAATATCAACAAGGAACTATAAAACACTTTACATGATTTCTTAATCACCATTTACGATGTAGACCGTTTAATACAGATAAGCAAGACAGGTGAAATCATGAAACTTACTCAGCCTTGGAGAACCACATTTGCTGGAATGAACCAAGAGACGCCAATATACTTCCACCTATCCAAACACTGCAAAATTAAACACCAACATGAAGTCAGGGGAATAGAAATTGGATGAATGTATATTGCAAACACTAAATTCAACACATAAGCTATAACTACATAAGGTGAAGCTTGAAAGCAGTTTAGTGAGTTTCACAATTCATTTTTCACATCGTTTGATCTGTTAATGCATCATTGATGTGAAATCGCAAATCCTTAGATGAAATAAATCAGAAAATTAAGCAAAAAATTAACAAACAGTTGCAGAGTTGCAGCCAAATTGCTTATGTACGGGATCTTGTGCCAGCATGGGCAGAGGAAAAGAGGACTTGAAGCTATGCATATTACCTGAATCGCCTTTCTGTTGAATTGCCGGCCACCAATACTTTGACTCTAGCAGCTTGAGGAGACTCCTGCAGATTGAATGACGGGATTTTAATATTTCATACTAGAAATACTATGTCTTTATTCAATGCCCATGCAGCTCCAAATAATTAAACAAATAAACACTCAACCAGTTGGAAAAGGGAGTAGAGAAAACGATGACATCAAACTATTAAGCCAATGGCCAATGTTTTCATGAACTGATGGAAAAGGGGAAAAACATGTTTGCTATTGATCGTGGCACAAACACATTAAACAACACAAAGGTAAGATCATAGTTCTCCTAAGCTGTACTGGCACAAACACATTTATTACTAAAATCTTACAGTGAATTCTGAGATCGTGAAATTGTTACTGCTAAATAAAACCATATACCAAATAAATTCCAAATTCAATAACCAAACGTTGGCTGGAAGAAATATAATAAGAAACAGGAAAAGAGAAACATGACCATGGTAGTGCTTCATTTAAAAGCTATACCTCCAGCATATCTTTCTCAAGGCGTTCCTTTAGCTGTTGCATTGATGCTGTGCCACCGGCAAGCTGTATAAAATAAAGAAGAAAAACCATATTATATTTCTGAAGTATGTTCTGCTAAGTCGCATGTGAAGAAATTCTGTGGAACTTTTGAGCTTAATGGATGTAACAAACTAGGTTTTCAGGAAGCCGGCATATTCCCATAGAAATTGCAACACTCTCAGTAAGTCCCAAAAGATAATTATTTGCATCCAGATGTCTAAAGCCAATTCATGCTAATTTTTGTCAATTATTTGGGGAAACATAAGAGATATCATGCATAAAATAAGTGATTTCACATTCTGAAAAGAAAAATAAATGAGTGAGTGCATGCATTTTACCAGTATGCTACTAAATAATTCACGACGGATGTCCACATCACACTTGTTAATGCTCTCGATAACCTGGAGGGCAAACCAGAGAAGTTAACCATGAATTAAAAAATGAGGGGGGAAAAAAACAGAAATACACCCATTTATTGTCAAATAAACCAAAAAATTACCATTTGTGGAAGACCACGGACAGCGGGAGCAATCTCTGCAAAATGCTCCATACCAGGAATTGTCTGACATTTTCATGCAAACAAATTATGATAGGTAAAACGCGCATGAAAAATATATCATTATTTACCAATTAAAACATATATTTATGCTCAATCCAGAAATCGCTTCAACAGAAAAGCATTTGGTAACAGTGATATCACAATAGTATCAGGAATCAAACTTTCTTATGAAGTACAATTTACAATTGACTTGTAAAATGTGGTCCAGCGATATTTTTTTTTTAAATTGTAATATCCAATCCAAAAGATTCCAGGAGCCTAATCAAATTATCAGACTGACCAAGCTCTATTTCACAAGCATGTTTCACTTAAAATGTAAAGTGGCTTTCATATATCAAAATATCACCCATGCAATCAGTAGACATGAAGAAGTCAGTAATCAAGTAATGAACTATTCCACGAAAACCAATTTACTGATTAAAAACTAAAACAGTCGACAGAAACAAACTCAAGATATTCCTTGAGTCAGCACTTTAAGTGTAAAGAACGCTGAAAATGGACAGAACATATGATGGACGTATTGTCCATTGTACTTTGCTAGAGATTTCTTGTCAGAAACATAATAATAATTTGCTCAGAATGAAACAGCCATATCTGACTTCACACAAGGTTCACACATTAAGACGAAATTGGTAACTTTGAAGCGTCAATTAAATGAAATTATTGAATAAATAATAACAAGATCATGGTTAAATGCAAATGTGTCCCATGAGATTTTCAAGCATTCAAGAAAAGAGTAAAAAGCTGGCATCATGTAGTTTAGAAGACATCCACCTGAGCCAATGATGGGTTAAATAGAATGTCAGGAATCTTGAATCTATCAGCACCAATTTCAATTGTCCTGTATCATGCATGATCATAAAGTAACTACACATTTATATAGGAAACAGAAATCAAAGCTAATTAGACAGTAGACAATATGCGCAAAATTAGGCAGCCATCATTTAACAAAGTGCACCATGAATTAGCAAGATTAAGAACAGATCTAAGGAATTCAAAGATGCAAAATAATAGGACTCACTGGCCATCAGGAAGCTCATATGAGGTCATTGGAATGTTTGAATACGCGATTTCTGGAAAATGAAAATGGAAATCCTATTAGAACGTTAATTGAACTTTTTTTTTCTTTGCTTGAAGAATAGAGCATATAATACAGCTATGGACAATATGAAAACTGCTGACAAGGTTGATTCATAGAGAAAAAAATAAATAAAAGAGAGTAGAACATCATCCATTCATCATGTAAATGTAAACGATATCCTAGAACTCCAAGCAATCAAGTTGTCAAAAAACTAAACTGCTCTTTGCCTGCAAAAATCCCAAAACTCCAACGGATCAAGCTGTCAAAGAATTAAGCTATCTCTGCACATCTAATTGCCTTAACATTTGAATAAATTTATAAATCAAGAAACCTTTTAGAGAAAATAAGGTCATATATGGACCTCCAGGCAACAATCAAGGATATCATTTGTGAATAAAGAGAAAATCCAAACAAATTCCCTTCCAAATATCAGGTATTATACAAATGAACATGGTTTAAACTCAGTAGCAAAAATAACATAATAGCCAATTGAACGAAAAATGGAATCTGCTATCAAGAATAAAAATTGATGTCATTGACAAAGTCTACAGCCTAAAAATATTAAAACACATGAGAGGAGATGAACAGCAAACCATCATATGGAGTGTCCGGGGCTCTACACACACATTCTTTAATGTCACTAGCAATTATCCTCTGCCACGAAGAAACATTCAGCAGAATTGGACAAATAATACATCATATCTCAATAAGAAATATTCTGGTCAATCACAAACCTGGGAATAGAGTCTGTAGCTTTCTGTGGTATTTGGAAAATCAACATCTACTACCTACAACATTGAGAATATCATTAAGCTATAAATAAGGAAAACAAAAATATGCATCTAAGTCGAATACCAACCAAGTCTCACAATTGGTAACAAGACAAACAAAAGTGCATAGTTCCAGAGGAACAATAATTCACCAGACAGCCAGTATACCAAGCCACCACTATAATTTGCAGAATGGAAGCATATTTTGCAACTCTTGCATGCAACTATTTTTTAATACATATACCAATAAAATCAAAAGGTACCTGAAACTCTCCAGGTCGCGTTTCTTTTCTCTTGAAAGAATATCTGGGTTTAATCTACAAATAAATAAGAAGGATTAATTAAGAAAACAACAGTAATTTCAGGCAATCGATTCCCCTCCAAAACCAAATTTAGGTAGTCACTCACCGTCATTCCTTTACTTTCCAAACTTTTTGTCAAACAATCAGTAAGAAATTCTCCTCCAATAGGAGAAGATAACACAGCCTGTAACAAGTTGAAAAACAACAAAACAGGAAAGAAAAAGAGTCAAAAAATTGAGAATGATTGGTTATACTTTTACAAATGAAATCATAGAAACAAGCATTCTTAAATTTCCAGTTTTTTTCAATTTGGACAGAAGGTTTCTAAAGACGTTTATACAGTGCATGAGTTCAGTCTACAAGCACCTCATGAACAAAATAAAAGGCATAGCTCACCTTGAAATGTAACCATATAGCAATGACCAACAAATTAACTTCTTGTCAAGATCAATCATTTAATTTGGTAGGAAAGTGAGAAATACCTTTTGAAGAACATAGCCATCATGAACTGGAGCAACTGTAGTTGATCCTCCACCACTAGGTAAATTTTGTGATTTTGTGTAATACCATATGTTAGTTTTGCATTCACAATAATCAGGCAAAATATGAACGGACAATCAATACATCATTAAATCATACTAGAACCGATATTAAAAACTCGTACAAGTTCTACATTGTAATAAAACAATTTCTAATCCACATATGTAGTATTCCATAAAGTTTGAAAAATTCAATTGATACATTATCGCTTGGTTTATGATTCCTAAAGTTACATCCAAAAACATCAGATTTTCAGAAAGTTTCAGCATGCGTCCACTTTTACCAAAAGTCCAGTGAGAGAGATATTTTTTGACATTTTTTTAGAAGATGAACTGATTCGTATAGACATCAACAGTCTCTTTCTTGGGATTAACATAAAGCAAAAACATGTGGGTCCATGGTTTGCATGAACAGAAATTGAGTCCCAAGTGAACAGTTTAACTTAATTAAGCTTATGCATAGCGTGAAAATGAAAGGATGAAATAATATATAATTGTAATAAAACAAAAGAGGATGTGCAAGTACTAAAATTAAATATGGCGAGAGTCAAAATTATGTAGTCTCTTACCCATCAACTACTAATGAGGTAGCACGGCCTGATGCAAAAGATGTGAGAACCTGGCATAAAATTCCAGTTACTCACCAATTGCAGTCTGATATTTAAAAGGAAACAAAGAACAGAGTCTGTAAATGGTAATCCATGTTCTACAAGTTGGAATCAAGGAGATGAGATGAAAAGGGGGCGTACAGCATTCTTGGCCAAAAATAAGGCAGGAACTTTGTACTTTTCAAACATAAGCTCTGCTGTCCTGTTGGGTACAAGGCAAAACATCACTTAACATAAAAAGTAAACTACAAAAGACACACCAATTTAAACCATCAATAATTATGTAACAAATAACATCATTTGCATAAAACCTTTTAGCAAGTGGATCCAGCATAATTATTACAGGTTAGAAACTTAAGAAAAACAAAATCTAGGTATGCAACAACAGTACAGACATGATGAAGCCATCAGTCTACACAGCAAAAAACTATAGTTCATTCTATAAGAGACTTGCACAACATATATATCACATTTACTAGCCTTGTAAATGATAACAAAAAATTTATATGCATTTGTCAATCTAATGATTTAATACAACCGTTTTCTCAAGTGGCTCCATATAGGTATTACAAGTTAAAAACAAAGAAACCAATGTATGCAACTAGAGTACAGGAACATTTATTACAAGTTAAAAACAACGAACCAATCTATGCAATTAGAGTACAGGAACATAATCAAGACATTGGCTTCGACAACAGAAAACATCACATTGTATATCAGAGTCTTGCATAAGATTATATATATGATACTTAAGAGCATCTCCAATGGAAGATGCAAGATGCCTTGGAATGGACATTATGCATCTCTTGTTGTCCAGAAAGCACTCCAATGGACAGGACGTAAGTGCCCATCTTGGCCCAAAATTGTAAATACCCATCTTGTTGTTCAAGATTTTTAAAGGTGGACCCCGCTAGTCAGAGAGAAAAGCAAATGGGATCCCAAGTTTACATCTCCCCCATTGGAGTAGAACTTGTAGTTGCATCTCTCCATTGAAGATGCTCTTAAGTAAGTAATATCAAATAAACCACATGGTTCACACCCATTAACCAGTCTAAATCTACAGGTCATGCCACTTACGTTTTCGAGAAATAAAAGTAGTTAAATGTCATGCGTACCTAAAATATCTCTTCCCTATCAATCAAACCTAAAGCTGAGCTTTTAAAGGCATAGGGGTAACCCTGAAGTCCAGGTTTATCACAAAAGAATACATAAAAAATGGATAAGCATTTTGACTTGACTTAATTACAATTTTGAACTAATCAGAAAATTTAATAATTACCAAATTACCTTTCTCTTTGTTGTTGAGTGTTCGAAGATGGCTCTGCAAGTAGCATTGGATGCTCTTTAGGATCAACCAATAGGCATTCCCTGAAAATAATAGCAAAGCACTTAGTGATATGGTATACTGAAATAGAATTAAATTATTGGAAAATAGAAATTGCTAGATGGACAACTAACTAGGAAAAGGATAAAACCCAAGCCTTCACAATATATAAAAGTATTGGATGGGACTTTTGGGACAACATATGTTGCTACAGTATGACAATATCTGTTAAGTCCAAACTCATATTAAATGAAAAATGGAATATAGTTGGACACGAGAAACTTGTAACATATGATGATCACTCCCAAAAAAGAGATGGCATCAATATTCTTCTGACCCAATATCAGCGAGGAAAATTTGCACCAAAGTTATAACATACAACAGAAAACAGTACTAGATAGATTGCCCAAATATATCATTTGTTGATCATTATATCCTAAACTGAAACTAGGACTATTATGTCCACAAGCCTAGTGGAAGAAGCTGACCGCTCAGGCCATTGCATTATATGAATGCCTTATCTCACTTAAATCAAGTCACTAATCAACAATTGAAATGAGAAAAAAAATTTAACCCATTATAATTCATCCATTAGTAGTTACCTAAAAGCATGGTCCCAGATACCCTCCACAGCATCCCAGTCAACAACAACTCCATCCTTTATGGGTGATAGCACCTGATACAACAGCAGTAGTTAATCAAAATATTATTACAAAAGATCTAAACTGTGTTTCAATTACAAAAGCTTTTAATTCAAAACTGACCTCCATATGATCCCGACGGTACCCTAATGATTGAGATCCTACATATAACTTGCGTTTTCCCTTGGCCTTGTCAGAATCAAGAGATTTTGAATTATTCTTTGGATCTACAGCAGATCCAGAATTGTTTTCCATTTCAGTTGCATCAACTTCCATCTGATCAATTGACCCGACAACCTAAATGAACAAAAGCAGATGCCAAAATCAGGTTAAATTTTTAATTCACTTGAACTAGTGATAATGAATATCCAATTAACAGAGACACACAGTAAACAAATTTTACACCTAATGTGACTAATTTAATTAGAAAGGTCCATCCCCTAATACCTGGAAATTCGATGCATATAAATTTCATAACTAATGTCTAAAAAATTCAAAAAAAAAAAATGAAAAGCTTCATCCATTCTTCAAAAATTCCCAAGTGATTACACATATATCCCACCAGCCTTAACGCCCCCTCTATTAAAAATGTTCCACCAAAAGTCTCACATTTTCCATCATGGTGTGGAAAATTGAGATGAAGGACTCATCATTCTTCTGAGTAAACAACAGCATACAATTCAAATATCTGGGACGGTCGAAACACCAAATCTGTACCCAAAATGACTCATAAAGAACCATTCTTCAGCTAAAAATCTTAAAAGTTTTCAAATGGGCAATTGAAAAACACACACATTCTGCATTACCACTAAATTTGACCAAAAGGGTATACATTTCCCAAATCTATAAAATGAAAATCCTCAGTGCTACCACTACAAGTTCGCGTTTCGATTAAACATAGTAACAAAGTCGTGAAATTTTCTACAACAATTAAGAACTTCAAGAATAAAAAGAACAATCCAGAGTAAATGTAACTGCGACTATGCAAAGTCGAACTAAAAATTGAGCAGAAAGGAAGCACATACCGAAGGGAAAACAGCTTTCGGCGCATCTTCACCGGCATAGCCGGCTTTGCAAGTGTGCGAGCCGAGGTCGAGCACGATAGCTGATACCTCATCTGCAACACCAAAGAAACCAGAAATTCCCCCAAAAAAATCAGAAAAAAATGGAGAGGAAAAAAGAGAGAGAGGGAGAGAGAGAGAAATCTCTGTAGCATGCGAGTGCTGTTAGGTTTTCTCAGAACTCACCGCCGCCGTACATAATCGAAGCTTTCTGAGAGGCGAGTTTTGGGGAAGAAGGAGACGGGCTGCTCTGAGTGCTGGAGGAGAAGGGAATAGGGAAAGGTTAACGGATTTTGGATTTCGGGGGTTAGAGTGGGAAAACCAGCATTTTTATCTTTATTTTTTTATTTTTTTATTTTTTTATTTTAAATATTATTACTAATTTTCACCTAATTATGTGTGGATGTTTCACTCAGATCCTCGATTCTTTTTCTTTTCGTCCCACTTGAGAAAAATAGTGACATCAGTTACAGAGATTGACTGAATTAATGGCATGCACAATTCAATTCAAATTCTTTTAGTTGAAATAGTCAACGATGTGGTTTATGTGGAGGAATATATTGAACCGACATTAATTAGTCACCCTTTGAAAATCGGAGAGAAATAAGTCATAAGAAGGTTAGTAGCTGTGTGCCTAACGAATGAGAGGCGGTGACATAGCCCTAGCTAATACCAAGCTTTCAGTCCGGATTAGTTAGCGACGCTTACTGAATCCCAAAGTCGAGATGAGTCCGACCTAACGTTATTTAAGTTAATCTCTTGCTACACCAAACACGAGACTACACTAAATGTTGGTTCAATCCACTGAATAATAACGATAGCAAACAAACGCATCTTAAAGTTTCCAGGTCGATAAGATGTAATGAAACACCGAAACAATCACTCTCAAGTAGCAACACGTTGTAGAAAGATACTTAAACATTAATCATATCGTGATATCAGTCGAATCTTTTACCGTCGATTTCCTGAAGTGAAAAACTAACTTTTAAGGTTCACTCAATTAAAACTAGAGGTTAAAGAAGTACAATATAACGACTATATATAATATGAATATGTATATTTCGCCTAAGGAATTGCCCATATGCACTTTAGGTCTTCATAAACATGTATTACAACAGTTCCTTATCATTATGTAACATGAACATTACAACTTAAACTCTCGATCTCACGAAACGAAGCGACTCTCTCCACCTCGGTGTCCTTCTGGTGGCAACGTATTTGGTCCGGTGGCCGGCAAGAAGGGTGTGTTGCTTCCTACTCTGGCTTTAGTTTCAGGGAGGCACTGCAGGGGTAGTTTCTCATGAGTCATCACGTCAAATCAACTACAAATGCTTCAATAACCGGGCAAAGGGAGAAAAAATGGTGAGCGATTAATCACCTGTTGATACAGTAACGCTTTCCTGTTGGTATTGGACCATCATCGAAGACATGGCCAAGATGAGCATCACAAGCAGCACAAAGAACTTCAGTTCGAGGCATGATAAATATAGACAAGTCTAACTTGGACTTCACATTGTCACCTATGGGCTGGTAATACGATGGCCAACCAGTTCCGCTATCGAATTTGGTAGATGATCTGCAGAAGAGAATATATGAAATATCGGTCAATGTTATAGAATACACAAGAGCATAATGTTCAATGGAAAGTTCGACCCATGACGCATGGGTGAAAATACAACACCCTATCCACTAGGATACTGAACAACATGCAAAATTAGTAAGAATGAAACTTACTCAAAAAGAGGTGTGTCACAACATATGCAAGAGTATGTTCCTTTAGTTTTCGTATTCCAGTATTCCCTGAAGATTAAGAGGAAAAAGCCAACATGAATAACAGAAGAAAATGGTTACTGATATAATGCAAGTGGCTGTCTCCACATTGGTCGTTTTGGATGTGCTTATGCGGGAAGCACGAGCAACATTTTTCCCTCCGCCATGTATTCCAGGTTGCGACTGGTAAAAAGATGTGCGTGCAAAACATGAGGCTGAAAAGAGAAAACCCATCCTTTATGCTATATCCTATCCTACGGACTTGTTCATTAGTATATTTGCTCCGTGACATGGTTAGAAAGCCTTGCTAGACTTATGCAGAGTGCACGATGAAGATCTTTACACAAACAGTTAAAGGCTGGTAAGTCTCCTTCTGAGCCAGCAGATAAGGCGCACGCTACATAACGACTTAGTTTACGATGCATGAGCTGCCAGAAAATTCTCCAATGTTCTAGATGGAGAGGTGACCGAGGGCACAAAATAGCAGAGTCAACAAAGAACTAATCAGATAACACATTCTACATAGATATTTTCCTACTAAACAGACTCAATGGCATATGAGCAGAAAAAAGGAACTAATCAGCATCCTCGTTTATCAAAGGCCTCTTTATTGTTTTAGGTTCAGAGGACCGAAGCCCAAACAAGCAAACGACTACAACGGGATAGCCCTAGGTAACAAAACTTAGGTTAACTTGCAAGATGATTACTCGATTCAGATTTCAAATTGTATTTTTTGAACTTTCTAGTGTTTCCAAAATTCTCTATATTTGATCAGGCCTTCCAGACTTCAGAAGCTCCCAAAAATGAACAAAAACTCAAACTTTCAGCTATAGCAGGTCTTCTGCAATTATATGAAAGTCCACACTGATGAACCAAAGTAACCAAATATCTGAAACAGAAGTAGGAATTAAGAAGCATACCCAGTGAAAGCCCTCTCGGTTCCCTTTTTACGAGTAACGTAAAACTGTTCCTCTGTGAGTTTCTCCTTCCATTCTTGATCACTTACAGATTTGTAATCACCAACACCTGTCCCTGCACATTACCAACAAAATTGAAACACAACATGTAAAAATACCTTGAACTTTTAACACCTGACATTCAAGATTATCCTGCATATACATGCAATTTCGTGTAAAAAACCCTTGAACTTTTAACAGCATAATTGCAAATGACCCAGCCATGCCTTTTTCTAGAACAACTTTAATTGAAAGCATCTCGGAAATTAAGAAAAATCCAACTTCTTTCTTCCTGAAGAAGCACATATCCAGGCGTGCTCCAAGTGCTTTTCAACCCATAAGCACTTGAAAACACTTTCAAATTTCTTGCTAAACATTTTTAGAAGCGTTTTTTGGTTATCTGAAAGCGGCTGTTAGGTCTTAGCAATCGCTTCCAAGAAGGCATCAGATAACAAAAGATCATCCATTACCAGTTACAAGTACAAAGCAATTCTCTGAGATAAAACTAAATGAGAACCAAAACTCTGACTGAATTTTTCATCGGGACACCATCTACGCCCATGAATATACACGCACAGAGGAAAACAGCATACTTTTATACCATATTTTATATAGAATATGGTTGTAGTAGATGTTCTCTCTAGCATCACCCATGTGTGTGTGTGTGTGTGTGTGTGTATATATATATAATCAAGAAAAGAAAATACCTTGAGCTCTGTCTGGGGAAGAAGCAGATGAACCCATTACACGACGAACAGAGTAGAAAAGCCTCTGGGGTTTGACCAAAGACTGGGAACCCAAAATTAATTTCTTGGATTTCAGGCCAGATACGAACTGGGTTTTGGAGGAAATGCGAGCAGCTGTTATGGGTAAGCTCGAACAAAAACTAGAAGACGCCATTGACGACCTTGAAATTGAGCTTTCTTATACATGTCAAAGGTCCTGCAACAACCGAATGGGCATGAAATCGTCAGCTAAGACTGATCTTCTGTTATCGAAGAAAAAACGATGATGGTGTTAGTTAAAGCACGGCCGTTGATTAATAGTTTTCTTCTGCTTTTGATTTGATATCTGCAATTGGATTGGATAGATCACGGTATTAGAAGGGACTTGGAGCAGCAGATTTATGTTTTTCGATACGTGGCTCTCATTGGGATTCTATTGGAGAAGGGGGCTCTCTACTGGCCACGTCAACATTTCTGGATTGTACTTCACATTGTCACCTATCGTGGTTAATACGAATGTGTCAAACTCAAAACTACGAATACGAATAGGGTAGATTACTATATAAATTACGAATACGAATAGGGTAGATTACTATATATATTACGAATACGAATAGGGTAGATTTACGAATACGATTTTGTAAATACAAATAGTGAAATCCAGGATGAGATCTCACACATATTGTATGGGATATATATAAATTACAAAACAAAATGGTAGATTACTATATTATATTGAAAACTTTGAGAACAAGCATATAATAAGTTTTCATTTAAATATTCAACAAGTCTCTTAAAATTCATTAAAATATTAAAATACAAAACGAAAGTTATCGATTTTCTGTCTAAGTGAAAAACGCGACCTAGGCGAGTGTAGGCGCACTTTCATAATTTTCAAACGCCTAGGGAATAATCGAGCGGTGGTCAACCGCCTAACGTCCAGGCGGAGATTTTTAGCAACATTGGTGTGTTTACCAATGAGCTCTCGACACCTATTTATAGCAAGGGTAATGTTAGGAAGACTAAATTTGCGAGCTAAATGTTGTGTCACCAATAAGAATAAGCATGTTTATCAACATGTAAGTAATAAATCAATAATTAACTTCCATGTCATTTAGTTTTCAAAACTTTGTCTATAAATTTAGTCTCCCTAATATTACTCTTATAACAAATAGCGTAAAGTACAAACAAAAAGGCTTAGTTAGTGATTTATTGTAGGTGAGCCATCCATCACTTTATTAGTGACTTGTTGAAGGTGAATTATTGATGCCTTTGTCATCCACCGCTTATTTCTTCATCTCCTTTCTATGTGTGGGCACCTGTATTATCACAACAAAATGATAACTTTATAAATATATTGACCTTAAAAAAAAAATTGACCTTTTTTCAATTGAATAAATACATCCTCATAAATTAATCCATTTTCAATTGAATAAATACATCCTCATAAATTAATCCATTTTCAATTGAATAAATACATCCTCATTCTGTTATGTTACACAAACTTTTCGGTAAAATTGAAAGGCTTTGTATTTGTATTTTCCAAATTTTTTTAGTATAATGATATATGTTACACTAAGGAGAGGGGGAGTTTGATTAAATCACATAATGGACAACCTAATTTAGTATCGAATTTGTCATCTACGAAATTTGAACCTAAAACTCTCACTTACAAGTGAAAATAAATATCAACAGATCATAGTACTAAGTGGCATATTTTCCAAAATTTAAAGCGTAAAATTGGAAAGTAAAAGTGACATAAACTTTTGGGTCTCAACAAAAAAACTGTCGGGTACGTTCCCTTCCTCATCTAGCCTCATCTAGCATCATCACTCTTGAAAGTTCACTCAGAGGCTCATCTAGCATCATCACTCTTGAAAGTTCACTCAAATGAGAGGTAGAGAGCAATGAGTGCAATCTGAGTAGCAACATTTTCAATGGCAGAGTCAGAATTTTAGCTCAGGAGGGGCCTAAAAATCTCACTCTAAAATGCTCTCTCGACATAAGAAAAATAAAGGTATGTCGTGTCTTAAGCTACGACCTTTGGGTTTGGTGTGAAGTCTTTCTTGCCATTATTTTCCTTAACTAAACCCTCATACCTAGTATCATAACTTAGATAAAATTTAAAGTCCTTGTAAGTGGCGGAGGAAGGAAGGAGGAAGAGAATAAAGCAAATATCAAAATAAAAACTAGTTATCTCGCCTATTTTCTCTCTCTCCTTTATCTGATCACCTAATTTCTGCAAAACTCACACTGACGCTAATTAATTGCATGGAAGTCACAGCTTGCAAGTGGCCTTTTACCACAGTGGTGGAAATGTGTTGTGCCCTTGCATGACGGCGTGGGTTTGAACCTCGTCAGTGTCTAATCTAACATTTAACTTACTAACGCTATCATTTCAATAAAAAAAAGAAGTCACATCTTTAAATCGAACCCAATGAAAGAAATAAGAAAAATATTCTAGTTGGGGCCCTAATCCCGTGAAAAATCTTTGGAAATCAAATTGTTTTTTGTGTAAAAAAATAAAAAATAAAAAATAATTCAGGGTAAGTCATGACCATTTTGGTCCCTTCATGGCTCCACCCATGAACATTCTCACCATCAAATCAATGGCACGAAAAAAATTCAAACCCATTTCTCAACCTACCCAACCAGATCAATCAACAAGGTAAACCCAAATCTTCAATCCAATAAAAGAAACTCATTTCCTTATTTCTCCATAGACTCATCAAAAATCTCAAACCTAGCAACCCCTCTTACCGCCACAACCATGCCGCTCGTGGTGGTCGGTTCTGCCAATGCCAACATCTACGTCGAAATCAACCGGCTACCCAATAAAGGCGAGATCATTTCGGCCAAGAGTGGACAGACCTTGGCTAGTGACAAAGGCGTTAACCAGGCTGCCTGCGGTGGAAAACTTTCTTACCTAACATACTTCCTCGGCTAAGTGGGCGAAGATGTGTATGGGAAGCTAAACATTGAGGCTCTAGAGAGCGGTGGGGTCCGCCTTGATCACATGAGTGTTGTTTCTAGTGCGCTTATCAGGCATGTGGTGGTGATGTTGCAGTTTGGTGTTATGACCCAATTCTGTGATTGGCTTGATAACAAGTAAGAGGACGAAAATGCTAATGAAAAAGTAGTTTTAGTATGGAAATGTAATAAGTTGGGATTTAGTAGTATTTTAGTAAGTTGAGGGGATATTTTTATTATGTTTTGTCTTGTATTGCTAAGTTAGCACTCACATGCTTGGTGAGTTTGTTATAACCTCTCGATAGTGGAGGCAACGATCATTATTGAAATTAATATAGAAATTCCCTTGTTCTTCTTACTCTCTCTCTGCAACCTCTATTACTATAGGTTAAGGTCGAATCCAGATTCTGGGTGCTAACATTGGTATCACCCATTTTCTCTTGGTTCTCTTCCTTTATGTATACCTTGCCGACTTGCTATCGCTCATGCGACACCCATAAACGCTCATGTTTCAGCTCTCGAGGCTTCCATTACTTATATCCACTCCATCATCGTTGAGGTAGTGAACTCTTTCGTTCATATTGCCGTCTTCGAGGTCCTGGAGTCCAAACTGCCAGTCCATCTGGATAATCATCTTCTGATGTACTTCGAAAAGTTTTACTGGGAACTCGCGATTCGCCTGGAAAGTGAGAGCTCTTCAGCTCCAGTGATTCCTGATTAACTCCCACCGCGTGAGCCAAATCCGATTCAACTGCCGAGAAGTCCAAATTCGCCAATCCCGAACTCCCAACGTGGATTTCCCTCATTTCATTGATGGTGATGATCCGTTAGCCTGGATCTACAAGGCAGACCAGTTCTTTATGTTCTACAACACACCTTGACACATACCGATCCAGAATGTCCACCTGGACTCCAAATCGAGTTGTGATGGCCGACACCAGAAGGGTGACGAAGCCATAAAGTGTAGTAATGGGGAAAACATGAATAAATATAAACCTAAAAGTGTCTAAGTATAAGAGTGTGATGCGAAAATAGTTAAGCACTCAAATTAAACCCTCTTGTTGTAGATTATAGTATAGATGCAAGTAGGGATCGTTCTGGACCGGGGATTAGGAGGGCTTGCTAAAACCTCTAAACTGACTCTAAAACATAAAAACAAAGTTAAAAACGTAAGGAAAGACTCACAAGACTCAAAACAAGTTCAAAATACTCAAAATGGGCTGAAAACACTCAAAACTGCTTAAAAACACTAGTTAGGCAGTTTCTGACCTTAAATGGACTTTGGACGAAAATATGATTTTGGTTTGACTCAAAACCACTTAAAACATCAACACAACATATTTAAGACACTTTAGAACAAGAAAGTAAATGGGGGGTTTTGATTTGGACGAAATTAAAACTAAAACAAACAAAATGTAAACTAGGCAGATTCTAGAGCAAAATAATGTCTTAAACGTTTTGGGACTCAAATGGGTTATGGATTGGCTAGAGGTTCGTTTTTCACACATGACACACTTGCACATAAATCGATTTCCAATTGCTTTCCAATGAATTATGAAGCCCAACACCCCAAGTTAACCGTGATGCACAAATTAACCCTCAGATTTTCCTTGAATCATTGAATTGGATGAATGCATGCGACAATCCAAATTATTCTCCAAAAGTCCTCTACATGAATGCATAATAGAGATACAATTAGAAATCATTAAGTTCCATGAAAATCATAAGTGTTGGCGAGACATTCGTAACTATGAATGCATGATACGTTTGTCAAGAATTCAATTAACGCGATTGTTTATAAGCAACCTCCACTACATGTGAATATAAACTTGTAACGATTAGGTGAAACTCATTCATATTCTAGCATCAAATTTGTGCATGAAAACTAAGTATGCATCCTTAATCAACAAACACAAATAAGTTATCAATCAAATAGTTAATTGAATTGCATTCACGATTCATCAAATCACAACGGAAAGCAATCGATTTATTTCACAAGCATGTTCATGGCTACAAACTTTCCCCTAGCCAAGAGGGTTTTAGCCACTCATGGCTGCAACAAAACAAAGAGAGAAGAAAGTAAACAGAAACATAAAACGAACTACACCTCGAACGCTCCAACAACCAAGTCTTTGCATCCAAGGGTTGTCTCCTCCTTTCTTTGCTGCGGCACTAGGAGAACTTTGGGGATTTTCTGGGTTGTTTGGATGGTTTTCGAGTGGGAGAGGTGGTTAGGGGTTGGGGAAGGCTGCGGCAAGAGTGGGAAGTGGTGTTTTGTGGTGAATTATGGTGGTGTGGCTGGATGAGTTTTTGGAGCAGAAAATATGGAGAGGAATGGTTTTCTAGAGGGTGCGGCTGGATGTGTATTTATAGGGGGAAAGGGACATGATTTCCAGCAGGTTTTAGGCATTAGAAGGTGGAAACATGCAGCTGGAATTAAGGAGGAGGTTGTGGCAGATTTGTAGGAGAGATTTAGGGGTTTAAAGTTGCATGTTTTTAGGCTTTTAAAAGGTGGGAACATGCAGCTGGGATTTGGCAGCTTTGTTACATGATTTTAGGCTTTTAAAACTTGAACTTGTTTCTTCCTTCTTCCTAGCTGATTCCTTGTCTTTAAATCTCCAAATTCGTCCATCCTTCTTGCTTGATTCATAAGCTATCCATCCTTGACCCAAAATAGCTCCAAATCACTCCAAATTGGCTCTTCTTGCATACTTTGTCCTTAAAACCTGAAAACACACGAAAATGGCTTAAAAGTCTACAATAACTAAGAAATAACAACGTAAATGCACAAGAACAAGCCAACTAAGTCGCATAAATATGCTCCTATCAAATTCCCCCACACTTAGCTTTTGCTAGTCCTCGAGCAAAACAGAAGAACAAAACAAAACAAAGTAAACTAAACACACTCTAAACCTTCCAACATTTGCCTCAGGGATTTCCAACGCGCATGACATGTCAATGATCATCATTCCCACAGATTTTAGTCATCTTTACACTTAAGCGCATACTTAATCAAAGTCACCACTTACTAGTTCACATTTAACCACATAAAACAATGATTTGAATGTAGTAACATGCCTTAGAGAATTCACTCAATTCCTCACAAGATACTCTCTATTTTCACTCAGAATTTCTGACTACACACCCTACACTAAGTATATGTGAGAAGATTGATGTAATCATGAAAACGAACACTCACATATGATTATAGCAAATAAAGCAATTTCTGGAGTATGTATGGATATGATCTCATGAATGGAATGCTACTACTTAGATGCGAGAACCAGTGACACCATATGCTCATATCAATCCCAAACTCCACATATTGAAACACGCAACACCCAAGATGAAGTTAAGGGTTGTAACGGGGCTAGGGTATTGGCTAACAAAGAAGGGTAAGGATAAACAAACGTTCTTTAAGCAATAGTAAGTAAAGTAATGAAATTGACACTTAGAATTCATTTTAGAGTGCAGAAATCAACTTTTAAACACAAGGGAAGATTTATTCAACATTTAGGGCCTAATTCAACTTTTTGGACCCTTTCTTCAACAATCAACACTTTGGAACTCTTTTTCACATATTTTTTTCAACTCTTTTTCATTCTTTTCACACTTTTTCTTTTCTCTTACCCATGCACTTTGGCACTCACACACAGATTCTTTCCCCCACACTTGCTTTCTGCACACAACCACTCAAAAGGAATTCCTCTAAGTTATGCTTTACTATGCTTCAAGAACAAAGGTATGGATGGTCCTAATCTAGGCTAGGTGAGGATGATGTGGGTTAAGAAAGAAAATAGGCTAAACAAGGCTCAACGGGGTTAAACCTAAACACAATGCACGGGGACGGCTGTTTGGCTCTTGGTTCACTACACAACTTCATCTTGTTCGTGTGTTATGCAAATCAATATCATGCTTTGAATGAAACGGATATGAGTTCTAGCATTTGGAACTAAATGATGAAACGCCTTCTAAGTAGTAACCAAGCAAAGAATAATGAGATCATGCAACGACTTTAGGAAACAACAATGCACAGATTATAAACACTCCAAAGAACGTATTAGGCTCAAGTCTCTCAGGGTTGTAGCGTTAATTTGAGTTCCTTCCTTCAAGCATGTTACAAAAACTAATTTTTTTTCTTTGTGATTGCATATGAATTCATAAACGATAACCACAACCAAGCATAAACCAAAGAGTACATCAAACCTCCATCCATGTTTATAACTCTCTCTAACAGTCATGCAATTAGAATCAAATCTCATCATTGTGTTGGAAGGTACCCTAAGACACAAACAAACACACAAAAACAACTCTTTTTGGCTTTTTCATGACAATTTTTCAAATTTTTATGAAATTTTCGGATTTTTACTTCAACATGCATAAAAACAGCTTAAAACACACTAAAACACACAAAAACAGTGAGAAACAACATTGCAAGTGATAGGTGAATAAAACCCACGAAATTCATGCATAAACAGATTGTTTACCCCCCCACACTTAAATCAAACATTGTCCTCAATGTTTCAAACATAAATTCA
The DNA here is from genome assembly GCA_036320875.1 of Cotoneaster glaucophyllus. Taxonomy (NCBI): domain Eukaryota; kingdom Viridiplantae; phylum Streptophyta; class Magnoliopsida; order Rosales; family Rosaceae; genus Cotoneaster; species Cotoneaster glaucophyllus. Next base: position 28,694,370 of record CM070061.1, on the reverse strand, counting down.
CACAAAGACAAGTAAACAACCAACAAAGAGACATAGATGGATAAGGGCAGCAAGGAGAAAGGTTGAAAGAAAGCAAATCTGGATGTAGAGCCGATTCTAGGTGTCTTTAGTGGCATGGGTTGCCTCCCACGAAGCGCTTGCTTTAACGTCTTGCAGCCGGACGAAGAACTCCATCTTTCAAACACCATTGGAGCCCACGGCATGGAAGGGCACTTCCTCCACCACATGCTCCTCAAACAGGTCATAATAGAGCTTCAAACGATGCCCATTTACTTTGAATTCATGTCCGGTTTTCAAGCTTTGGACTTGGACTGCACCATGAGGAAAGACATTAGTAACAACAAAAGGTCCAATCCACTTAGAACGTAACTTACCGTGCATTGTGTTTAGGGCTCGGAGGATTTGATGCTTGCTGATTCCTCCTCCTTCTCAAAGTCCTCTCAAAATCGTCGTCAAAGTCAAGGATATGCTCACGAATCTGTTGAGAACTCCGAGTCATACACTAGTACCTGAAAAACAAAGAAAACAAACTAGAATCAGTAACTAACTAAAACACACGAAAATAAACAAAAAGAAACAACGGGGGGGATTAGCAAAGTTGCTAGTCCCCGGCAACGGCGCCAAAATTTGATGCGAAAATAGTTAAGCACTCAAATTAAACCCTCTTGTTGTAGATTATAGTATAGATGCAAGTAGGGATCGTTCTGGACCGGGGATTAGGAGGGCTTGCTAAAACCTCTAAACTGACTCTAAAACATAAAAACAAAGTTAAAAACGTAAGGAAAGACTCACAAGACTCAAAACAAGTTCAAAATACTCAAAATGGGCTGAAAACACTCAAAACTGCTTAAAAACACTAGTTAGGCAGTTTCTGACCTTAAATGGACTTTGGACGAAAATATGATTTTGGTTTGACTCAAAACCACTTAAAACATCAACACAACATATTTAAGACACTTTAGAACAAGAAAGTAAATGGGGGGTTTTGATTTGGACGAAATTAAAACTAAAACAAACAAAATGTAAACTAGGCAGATTCTAGAGCAAAATAATGTCTTAAACGTTTTGGGACTCAAATGGGTTATGGATTGGCTAGAGGTTCGTTTTTCACACATGACACACTTGCACATAAATCGATTTCCAATTGCTTTCCAATGAATTATGAAGCCCAACACCCCAAGTTAACCGTGATGCACAAATTAACCCTCAGATTTTCCTTGAATCATTGAATTGGATGAATGCATGCGACAATCCAAATTATTCTCCAAAAGTCCTCTACATGAATGCATAATAGAGATACAATTAGAAATCATTAAGTTCCATGAAAATCATAAGTGTTGGCGAGACATTCGTAACTATGAATGCATGATACGTTTGTCAAGAATTCAATTAACGCGATTGTTTATAAGCAACCTCCACTACATGTGAATATAAACTTGTAACGATTAGGTGAAACTCATTCATATTCTAGCATCAAATTTGTGCATGAAAACTAAGTATGCATCCTTAATCAACAAACACAAATAAGTTATCAATCAAATAGTTAATTGAATTGCATTCACGATTCATCAAATCACAACGGAAAGCAATCGATTTATTTCACAAGCATGTTCATGGCTACAAACTTTCCCCTAGCCAAGAGGGTTTTAGCCACTCATGGCTGCAACAAAACAAAGAGAGAAGAAAGTAAACAGAAACATAAAACGAACTACACCTCGAACGCTCCAACAACCAAGTCTTTGCATCCAAGGGTTGTCTCCTCCTTTCTTTGCTGCGGCACTAGGAGAACTTTGGGGATTTTCTGGGTTGTTTGGATGGTTTTCGAGTGGGAGAGGTGGTTAGGGGTTGGGGAAGGCTGCGGCAAGAGTGGGAAGTGGTGTTTTGTGGTGAATTATGGTGGTGTGGCTGGATGAGTTTTTGGAGCAGAAAATATGGAGAGGAATGGTTTTCTAGAGGGTGCGGCTGGATGTGTATTTATAGGGGGAAAGGGACATGATTTCCAGCAGGTTTTAGGCATTAGAAGGTGGAAACATGCAGCTGGAATTAAGGAGGAGGTTGTGGCAGATTTGTAGGAGAGATTTAGGGGTTTAAAGTTGCATGTTTTTAGGCTTTTAAAAGGTGGGAACATGCAGCTGGGATTTGGCAGCTTTGTTACATGATTTTAGGCTTTTAAAACTTGAACTTGTTTCTTCCTTCTTCCTAGCTGATTCCTTGTCTTTAAATCTCCAAATTCGTCCATCCTTCTTGCTTGATTCATAAGCTATCCATCCTTGACCCAAAATAGCTCCAAATCACTCCAAATTGGCTCTTCTTGCATACTTTGTCCTTAAAACCTGAAAACACACGAAAATGGCTTAAAAGTCTACAATAACTAAGAAATAACAACGTAAATGCACAAGAACAAGCCAACTAAGTCGCATAAATATGCTCCTATCAGAGTGCGCTAGTGAGCGGGAATGAACTCATTTCACACGTGATGTCAGAGCATAAATAAAGTACAGTAGAGTAGATTGAGAATTATACCATCGAAAGTAGTCTTCGATATAAGCGTACACCAAAAATCTTCATCAACACGAACACTGCCACTAAATCCTGGGGGGGCCAAAAACAAAGGTGATGGGCTGAAAATAAAGTTTTATAAAAACCTTTTTGAAAACATTATAACCCTTCCAGGATTTAGTGGCAACGTTCGTCACCATTATACTTAAGCACTTTTAGGTTTAAATTTATTCATATTTTCCATATCACTACACTTTATGACTTCTTCACCTTATAGTGTCGACCAACATAGCTCGATTCGGAGTCCAGGTGGACATTCCGGGTAGGAGTGTGTCACGTCTAACACTCAACACGTCCTCACGCCCTCCTTTTACCTTGAAAGGGAAACACTGCAATGGTTTAAATGGATGGACTGTGCGCACCACACCACAATGGGATAACTTTACCAAAACATTATGTTAAGAGTTTGGTCCATCTGAGTTCGATGATAGTGCCACGTCATTATTCAGGCTTCGACAAACATGTACACTCAGAGATTATATAGCTAAATTCAGGAGGTTAGCTAATAGAACTAGTGATTTGGGTTCGATTCTCCTTAAGTGCTGCTTCTTGGAAGAATTTAAACGTGAGCTGAAATTTGATGTGAAACTTCTTAAGCCTGCAACTGTGCATGATGTTATAGCTATAGCAGTGCAATTGGATACTAAGATTTATGAGATAAGGTCAAATTTTTCTAGAGCTGTTACTAACCTTAAGTGTCACATCCCGACCTGGGCCCCTACCACAACCCGGGCTCGACTCCACCGTAGCATGATATTGTCCGCTTTGGGCCCTGGCCATGCCCTCACGGTTTTATTTCTACGAACTCACGTGAGCAGAACTTCCCAGTAGGTCACCCATCATGGGATTACTCTCGCACGAACTCGCTTAACTTTGGAGTTCCTACGGAACCCGAAGCCAGTGAGCTCCCAAAAAGCCTTGTGCTAGGTAGAGATGGGAATATACATATAAGGCTTACAGGATCCACACCTCTGGGCGATGTGGAATCTCACAATCCACCCACCTTAGGAGCCCGATGTCCTCGTCGAACGAGAGCAGAACTTCCCAGTAGGTCACCCTTCATGGGATTGCTTTCGCGCGAACTCTCTTAACTTCGGAGTTCCTACGGAACCCGAAGCCAGTGAGCTCCCAAAAGGCCTCGTGCTAGGTAGAGATGGGAATATACATATAAAGCTTACAGGATCCACACCCCTGGGCGATGTGGGATCTCACATTAAGCCTCAATGACATGTCAAGCCTCGCAAAATGACGACCATATGGTCTTAAACAGTTGCTTATGATTGATGAACTTGATCCATGACTACTTGATGAGTATGTTGATGAATCTAACCCTGAATTACAGTTCATGGAATTGAGTAAATATGCCTTTTATGGTACTAATGTTAGGCAAATTGTTCACACGATGAAGGTTAATGGCTCGGTGAATGGACAAGCTGTTAGGATTTTGTTGGACTCTGGTAGTTCCCACAATTTCATAGATTCAAAGCTTTTGAGGCAGTAGGGGCAACAAGCTCAATCTACTCAATGATTTGAAGTTATGATTCCAGATGGAGGAAAAGTGAAAAGTTATGGATGTTGCAGGTTTTCTTCTTTATCTTTGGGAGGTTATGAGTGTCAAGTGGACCTTTATTCCTTCCCTCTAGGAGGATATGATGTTGTTTTGGGTGTTCATTGGCTTTCTACAGTCAGCCCTGTCCATTGGGACTTCCAATTATTGACAATGGAATTCACAAAGAATCAGTAGCACTATAAGTTGATACAACCATCATATGGAAGCACTTATCGAGGAAGTTTCACTCCACCACTTAGACAAGGAACTCTCCAACTCACACTTAGGTCTTTTTTTTGTTGGAGGATCAAAATGGACATATAAGTGATTTAGCACCATCTTAACTACAAGATTTGCAACTTCTCATTGCAGCCTTTGAAGACTTGTTTGTGTTACCCTTTCAGCTACCTCATTTGAGGATGGATGATCACCATATTCCATTGGTGCTTGACGCTAAACCTCCCAATATACGCCCTTATCATTATGGTTATTTGCAAAAGAACAAAATTGAGAAGGTTGTTCAAGAGTTGCTTGCTGTAGGGTACATTCATTTCATGTCCTTTTGGTGAGAAAGAAGTAAGGAACCTGGCGCATGTGTATTGATTATAGATAACTCAATGCACAAACAATCAATGATAAATACCCTATTCCTTTGATTGATGACCTACTTGATGAGCTATATGATGCTACCTATTTCTCCAAGCTTGATCTTCGATCTGGATACCACTAGATTCTAATGCAACCTGATGAGTTCTTAGTGATGCCTTTCGGCCTCATTGATGCACCTGCAACTAGGGGTGGGCACGGACCAGGCCGGGCATTGCAAATTTGATAACTGGAACCGGACTAACCCGGCCCGTTTAAAACGGGCAGGTTCAGGACGGGTCCATGGGTCCTCTTTTCTTTTTTTTTCTTTTTTTTTCTTCTGGTTCTGGTCGCTTCCCGGACTCGCTCGTCGAGCCTCGTCCCCCACAGAGACTCACCTCGTCCCTCCACAGAGACTTAAATTGCTCCAAGACATCGTCTCGACCAAGCCCGACACGACCCAGATCCTCCGCTCGTTCCACCGCATCCAAAACATCTCGATCGAGCTCCCCTCGGAGCTGCACAAATCGGAGACAGAGGCACTAGAAGAGAGTGAGGCGCTCAAAGACAGAGGCACAAATTAGGGGTGGGCACGGGCCGGGCCGGGCCCAAAATTGAAAGAACCGGACAGGACCCGTTTGTAAATAAAACGGGGCGGGGCGGGCTTTGGATTTTTCAAAACGGGATCCGAACCTAACCCGGATCGTTGAAACGGGCCGGTTCCTACGGGTCCCCACTGGTCCAAATCTTCACCTACGCCTAAGGCCGGTCTTCGTCATCCTGTTCGTTCGTTCCCCCCCCAGCGTCTTCGTTGACTTCTTGAGCAAATTCTCCAGGCTATAACCCATCTGCTGATCCAAAAAAAAAGATATTGAACCACTATGATACAGCAAAAACATTTTCTTTCTCACTAGATCCATAAAACTCGACGAGTCTCTACAAAATCACGACCTGGGTCCGCAGCAGAACGATGTAATCCGCCGTTTCCTGGAACAATTCGTCGGATTTAGCGATTTTCCGAAGTGGGTCGGATTAACGAGGGTTTTCAGCATCTCCAGCTTGGCGGAGTCCACCTTTGAACACCGTTGTTTGCTGTCGCCGCTGTTGAAGCTTCTAACCGGAGCTCGACACCAACTTCTTATTCTTTATCTACTCGCAGATCCGGATTGACAGGGAAAGTGTAGGAAAAAAAAAAGCAAAATAAAAAACAGCAAAAAAAAAGGAAAGAAACAGGGACAAGAATAAAAGAAGGGAACAGAGAGCCAAAAAATAAAGAAAGGAAGCTTGTGGAAGCAACTGATGAGACAGAGAAAAGCAGCTCCTTTTGAGGTGGGTGAGTAAGAGAAACGGGTCCAACCTTCTAATTGTTTTTTCTTTATTTTATTTTTTATTTGATTTGAATCCCAAATGGGCTGTGATCCCAAATGCCCAGAGTTAAAGAGAAACGGGTCCAACCGGGGCCCCGTTTCCTAAGGCTTTTGAACCCGCCCCGCCCTTATAATTTTGTGAACCCGCCCCGTTTTATCTTTACAAATTTTAGAACCGTCCCGTACCCAGCCCGAACCGCATAGAACCGGCCCGCCCCGCGGGCCTAGGGCCCGTTTGCCCACCCCTAGCACAAATCGGAGACAGAGGCGCTCGAAGGGCGTGGACGACGGCTTGTGGTGCAGCTGGTGATGTTTTGTGGACAGCGGCTTACAGCGGGTGAGCTGGTTATGCTTTGTGAAGGTTTAGGGCAGGTGAGATGAGAAAGACAGAGAGATAGATTGTGGAAGAGAGAGAGATCGAGAGGGAAGAGATCGAGGGAGAGGAGATCGAGAGGGAGGAGGTCGAGATCGAGAGGGAATAGATCGAGAGGGAGGAGGTCGAGATCGAGGGAGCGGAGAGGCCGAAGGAGGAGATAGGTCTGAGAATTATGGGAGAGAGGGTAATAGTTTAATAGACAATAGAGGGTAATACCTGTACGCTATAAACGGTCCGGGCCGGGGGCCAGTTTTCCCCAATCTTTAGAACCGGCCCGCCCTTTTATTTATCAGGAACCGGCCCGGCCCGCCACGTTTTCTCTCTACAATTTTTGGACCCGGCCCGTACTCGCCCCGAACCTACATTACCCGCCCCGACCCGCGGGTCCAGGACCCGTTTGCCCACCCCTACCGGCAACCTTTTAGAGTCTGATGAATGACCTGTTTAAGCCTCACTTAAGAAAATTTATGCTGGTTTTCTTCGATGTTTCGAGAGAGTAAGTTTGCTTCCTTTTAGAGTTTGATGAATGACCTATTTAAGCCTCACTTAAGAAAATTTGTGCTGGTTTTTTTTGATATTCCGAGAGAATGAGTTTGCTTGATTGTGGCCACGGCAGAATAAAAATGTATCATTTAAAGTTGAAAGCAAGAAAAGAGAGAGAAAAAAAAAATTGTTTTTCTTGCCATTTTTTGTTGGTCCAAATTCTATTTCTTGACTAGCATTACTCTCTTTGTATCCTTCGTCGTTTTCATTCATTTCGCCCTAGAACCCATTCATCCATCTCTTTGGCAGCGGCGGTGAGCGAGCGAAGGAGCGGCTGCGGCCCCAAGTGTGCACAACTAAGGTTTCAAGGAACCGAGAGGGGGACTCTGAAATCGAAATATCTTGGGGTTTTGCAGTGAAACGAAAAAACCCTTCACTTCCGTGTCAGGTAACCAAATTTCCTATTCACAATTCGCTATCAGAAATTTAGTATCTGAAATTTGGATTTACAGTTTTAGCTTAAATGTCGTCGCTTACATTGTTTGGTTACTTATAAATTATTGAAATTGGTGTGGAAAAACTGCGATTTAGGGTAATTTTGTAGATGTTTTGGTGTAATTTCGTAGATGTTTAGTGTGATTTCATTGACTTTTCGGTTGTGCGTGTGATGGGCATACTAGATAATTGATAAAGTTCAGAAACTTTTAATAATTCATTGTTTTGGTTTGGCTGGTTGTGTTTGATGCTGCATCCATGGAGGTTTTGCATGTGTGTGCTATAAATTTCGATGAAGGTTTATATCTATGCTTAGCTTTACTCCTTTTTTCTGTTGTTCCTTTCTTGTATTTTCTTGATGCTTCGAAAACACATGCACATGCTTGATTTTGAAGATTGAAGTGTAATAATCGGTTGTCCTTTGTCTCTTGCAGATATTTGCTTGGGTAACAATACCCAGCTGCCATCACAAGCTATTTTCTTTGGCTTGAGTGTGATTTCCAACTCCTAATGGCTGATGATTCCACGCCTCCAAGTGCCCAGCTCGCTGGAGTAACCTTAAGTGACGATGCCTCCGTTCTAAAAGCAGAGTTTTCTGATAGAGTCCTCATCCGTTCCATTATTTCGCGACCTGATGGAGGGTCTGGGTTGGCTGGGCAGAAAATTCGGATTGGTGGGTGGGTGAAGACTGGTCGCAAGGCAGACAAGGATGCATTTGCATTCCTGGAGCTGAATGACGGGTCATGTGCCAGCAACCTTCAGGTGATTGTGAAAGCTGACAAGTATGACCTTGGGCAGCTTGTGCAGACCGGTACTTGCCTGTCTGTGGATGGTGTGCTTAAGCTTCCCCCAGATGGGAAAAAGCAGAAGGTGGAGCTTGATGTTGAGAAGGTGATCCATGTGGGTCCGGTTGACCCAGCCAAATACCCGTTGCCCAAGATGAGGCTCACCCTCGAGTTTTTGAGGGAGCATGTTCATTTGCGTTCCAGAACCAACACTGTAAGTTGTTTGCATCAATATGAAACACGTTTAAACTCATAAACCATACACGCAGGTATACTGTGTGGCTGTAGACATTTTTAATTTGTACTTGGGCCCTTGGGTATAGTTGGTTTGTTTTTTTATTTATTTTTTAATTGTGTTTATCATTATGATTAATATAACTTTATGCACTATTGTATATGTATTTTAGTTTGTTCTGTTTGATTAGAAACATGTACTTGGCCATCAGAGCATTCTGTGGTATAAGTGGTAAAAAGGAAAAGATCCGTAGATAATGGATAATTAGCAGTTACCATCTGGTTTCATTTAAAAAAGGAAGAAAAGGAGTAGTAGTTATTGAAAAGAATGAATGAGATAAAGGTAATTCCAGCTTCATGCATTTCCTTCTTGTCTTAGAATTTAGAAGGCATAAGCCTTTGCTGGAAGAAACAAAAAGAATTATGATGTTGAGTATATTGTGTTCTTTGGCGCTTAGTTTATTTGGTCTGAGAGGAAAAGAAGGAATTTTGACAATCACAGTGGGGAGGGGATGCAGGTGTTACTGGATTAAGTGAGATTGGCCTTCTGTTTGTGCTTCAATTATTTTCACATTTTAAGAAATTACAATTTATTGTTTAGCTGATTGGAAAGCAGCTGTTTTTAGGAGCCTAATTAATGTTGTGGGTTTCAACTTTTGTCAGGAAGTGTATTCTTTACCATTTTAGCTTACTGCTTATTGATGTACTGCTGGTTTTGGATAGCTTGTCGACTCTTATTAATTTCATTAATATAACTCTTTCTTATGATTTTTTAATGAAATATGAATTATGTGGAGGCTTTTTTTCCTTTAAAAAAAAGGTTGATTGAATATGACATTGGTTTTTTATGGAGAGATTTTAAAGGGCAGTTATTGTTGATGATAATGTGTTGCTTCCAAGGCCTTTTCTAGTTTTATCTTGTTTGTATGACCTCTTATGATTTTGACAATTAGTGTTTGATTTGATTATATTGTATCTGCTTTCAGATCTCTGCAGTTACCCGAATCAGAAATGCATTGGCATTTGCAACCCACTCATTTTTCCATAAGCATGGATTTCTTTATGTGCAAACTCCAATTATCACCACCAGTGACTGTGAGGGTGCTGGTGAGATGTTTCAAGTCACAACCTTGTTTAGTGAAGCTGAAAAGTTGGAAAAGGATCTGATTGAGAACCCTCCTCCATCAGAAGCGGACATAGAAGCTGCCAAGCTTATCATCAAGGAGAGAGGAGATGATGTTGCTCAGCTGAAATCTGCTAAAGCAAGTAAGCAGGAAATTGGTGCTGCTGTGGCTGAGCTTAAAAAGGCAAAGGATAATGTCTTAAAGCTGGAGGAGCGATCTAAGCTTAAACCTGGTATCCCTCGAAAGGATGGGAAGGTTGATTATACCCAAGATTTCTTTGCCCGTCAAGCCTTTTTGACTGTTTCTGGCCAATTACAAGTCGAATCTTATGCGTGTGCTCTTAGTAGTGTCTATACATTTGGGCCTACTTTTCGAGCTGAGAACTCCCATACTTCAAGGCATTTGGCAGAGTTCTGGATGGTGGAGCCAGAAATTGCATTTGCAGAACTTGAGGTGTGTGAAGCTTTATTGTGGTCAAAGATGCATTGCGTACTTTAATGTTAGGTTGTATATTTGTCTTCTATGTTATATCCCAGTGTTATGCTTTGGTCACCTACACTTAAGAACATGTTTAATTCAACAATCTAGCTTAAGCTTCTTAACAGCCTTCCTAAACCCTTTTGTTCTGTTTTAATTCCTATTTGTTTCTTGCGTCTTCTTTTGAACTTTGAAGTATTGTTAAAACACCCCTCTTACTCACTGGTCACTGTTGCTAGAGATGAATTATCTGCAATATAATGGCAACTTTCATGTCAAAATGCTATGTAGATGCAATAATGTTAATATCAAAATCCTCAGCATTAGGTTTGCTTCATACAATATAGATTTTACAGTGGTCCAAGAAAATGACTATCTGGCCTTCTTTTAGGATTCTCTATTAGAATTAATATCTGCTTTCTAGTATCCTTAATTTGAAGTATTGTTAAAGGTCCTTTATTTTCATTGTTTAGTTGGTTGTCTGAATTCAATTCTCTCTATCATTTTTTTGAATGCTTTGTAAGATTTAGAGAATGGTTTGTTTATCGTGGGAACATAGGGAGTTGCCTCTTAACTTTCTTTTCATGAATTTTTGTATTTTTGAATCCTATTGCCATGCGGATGTCTTACAGTTTGTGTATTCATGAATTTTTGTATTTTTGAATCCTATTGTCATGCGGATGTTTTACAAGTTTGTGTATTCATGTAGGATGATATGAACTGTGCAGAGGCTTATGTGAAATTTCTGTGTCAGTGGTTACTTGACGACTGCAGGGAAGACATGGAATTTATGGCTGACAAAATTGATAAAACTTGCATTGATCGTCTAACAATGGTTGCTAAGACACCCTTTAAACGGATTACCTATACAGAAGCAGTAGATCTGCTAATTGATGCTGTGAAAAAGGGCAAGAAGTTTGAGAACCATGTAGAGTGGGGGACTGATTTGGCATCTGAGCACGAAAGGTAGTCCCTTAGAATTAGTCTACTGGTTTGTCTTATTATGGCTACTTATTAAATTGACCTCACTGATTTGTTCTGGTTTTGTGCAGATACCTGACAGAAGTATTATTTCAAAAACCTGTTATCGTTTACAACTATCCTAAAGGGATCAAAGCGTTCTACATGAGGCTCAATGATGATTTAAAAACAGTGGCTGCTATGGATGTTTTGGTACCAAAGGTGGGCATTATACTTTGAACTTTGTATCGTTGAGTTCACTGCTCTGTTGTATACTTTAGCATTGTGTATCTTTTGCTTATCATTTATGTTTTTTCTTGTATATTTCAGGTGGGAGAGTTGATTGGGGGAAGCCAAAGGGAAGAGCGTTACGATGTTATTATGAGCAGGTATTATTTCATTGGTCTGTTTTAGTGATCTTATCTGCTGTTGTTATTATTGTTATATTATTTAATTTCTTCCCAGTGGAGACGTCCGCAGAATTTCTCTCCCCATACTTTGGAGTGCATAGTTTTATCATGTAATGTTAAAATGAACTGACAACTGTATGTACCTTGCGATGAATCTGATATTGCAGGATTGAGGAAATGGGTCTGCCTGCTGAGCCATATGAGTGGTACCTTGACTTACGTCGTTTTGGGACTGTCAAACATTGTGGTTTTGGGTTAGGATTCGAACGAATGGTTCTCTTTGCTACCGGGATTGACAACATCAGAGATGTTATTCCCTTCCCTAGATATCCAGGAAGAGCAGATCTTTGAATTAGTCTATAGATTGAAAGGGATGCATTCGAATTAGTTGATATAGGTTCGTGTCCCCGCTTTGCCTTTATCTACGTTAACTACAGTATTGGCTTATTATTATTCGGAAGAACTTGGAACGAAGAATTGCTGTTGTCAAATTGATGTCTTCTTCGAAAAGATCTATTAAAAATGCCGTGTTTTGCGGATTCTTAACTTTAAACTATGTTTCGTGTGATTTCCGGAGCTCAATTGTTATTTTGATTTCTTGCGTATTGGAAAATTATGGATGCATGATTTGTTGCTGGTTGATGTATTTTCTCCTCCATCGATAGTTTTTTTCTTTCTATGAGCATGTGAAAGAGTAACACCTAGTTCTTGAACGTGAGCCAAACTTTTGATTAGTTATTTCTGGCCCGCTTCTTCTGTTGCTTTTGTTTTTCAGTCCTGTCCTGATACAACACAATCAGCTGAAGAAATTTACCAACAAAACCATAAGATGCTTACAGCCAATTTAGACATTAAGAGCATCTTCAAAGGAAATGTCAAAATTGTAGGTGGAATGTCATTGTGCATATTTGACATCAAAAGTTTATACAATTGAAGTGTAATTTATTTACTAGATTTGAAGGTTTTGTGATTAGGAGTCAAATTGGACATTAATGTCAAGTTTATTTTTAGTTCATTTTAATGGTGGGTCTTTTATTCCACTAACATTCAACCGATAATTTTTTTTAATAATTACAACCATTTAAAAGTATATTAAAATAAGAAAATAACATTTGACAATTTGGTTGGAGAAGTACAAAATTTAACATAAGACATCAGATTGCCATATCAGCCATCAATTGTAATTTGACTCTTATAATTTGATATTTTCTTTGGAAATGGTCTAAATGACAATATTTCAATCTTATCACTCCTTATCAAGTTTCAACTATTTCACACAATAATTGGTTTCTTTGTAACTATTCGTATAAGGTGCTATCTAAGGTAATGGAAAACATACTCAAGGTGTTATTACCAGATTTGATCTCTCCTACTCAAAATGCCTTTGTAGCTGGCAGACAAATTCAAGACAATATTGGTATCGCTCATGAGTTGTTTCATTTTCTTAAACTTCGAAAAGCTACTAATCAATTTTGAATTAGCCATTAACTTGGATATGCAAAAGGCCTATGATAGGGTGGAATGGGACTTCTTGGTGGCGGTCATGGAAAAAATGGGGTTCGATTCATGATGGGCCAGCTTGTTTTTGGGCTGTATTTCTTCTGTCAACTTTGCTATTCTTATCAATGGACAACCTGGCTCCAAGTTTGCTCCCTTGCGTGGTTTACGACAAGGTGATCTTTTATCGCCATACTTATTTCTTTTCGTCAGTGAAGTATTTTCTCTTATGCTCAAATAGGCCAGCGATAGACAGTGGCTTAAAGGTGTTCAGATGAATGCTAGGGGTCCGGTTATTTCCCATATGTTCTTCGCAGATGATACTTTGGTTTTCCTCACGGCTACACATGACAATTGTAGCCACCTTGTTAATTGATCATTACTGTTTGGCATCGGGACAATAGGTAAATAAACTGAAATCTAGTGCTTTCTTTGGGGGTAATGTTCCTGAGGCTTTATTGAAGGAGTTGACACAAATTTTGGGCATTGTGAAAGTTGGAGATCCGGGTTCCTATATGGGTGTCCCTGCTGTATGGGGTAGGTCAAAGAAGTGTGGATTAGCTTACGTGAAAGGACGACTGTTGGGGAAACTCCAAGGGTATAACCAATCTATGCTCTCTCAAGCGGGAAGAGAGGTGTTGATTAAGGCGGTGGCGCAAGCAATCCCGGCGTACCCGATGAATCTTTTCAAATTCCCTACTACGTTCTGTAACGAATCAGATGCTTTGATTTCCCAATTTTTCTAGGGACAAAAAGGGAGTGAAAACCGAATCCATTGGGTCTCCAAGGAGAGGTTATGTAGATCAAAGTCTGACGGTGGGCTTGGTTTTCGAAACTTTGCTAAGTTCAATGAAGCTCTTCTGGCGAAGCAGTGTTGGAGATTGATCACTTTGTGGGCGACCATTTTAAAAGCTAGATATTTTCCTAATTGTTCTTTCCTTAAAGTAAATAGAGGTGGGAGAGCTTCCTGGGCTCGGTCAAGTTTATTGGTGGGCAGCGACATCTTACTGAGGGGTGTTCACTGGCAAATTAAGAATGGTCGTGATGTTCGCGTTTGGAATGACCGCTGGCTCCCATCAATCCATTCGGGCAAACCGGCTCCATTGAGTAGTGTGCTAGTTTCGGGGAATTTGCAGGTAGAGTCTTTGACTAATCTGAACACTGAGGCTTGTGATATTACTTTCTTGAAACCTTTTCTATCGAAGAGAGACTATGATGCGATTTTAGAAACCCCCATTGGTACCCCTATGATTCGGGACAGATTGGTTTGGCCTTGTGAGAAAAATGGCACGTACGGTTCGCTTTGGATACCATTGGGGAATGACAAGTCAACAACCCCAAGGAGCTCTCAAGGCCACTACTTCGGCCACTATCCCGTCATTTATTTGGAAATGGTTATGGAGCATGCATGCGCTACCAAAAATTAAATGTTTTATGTGGAAGACATTTAATGATGCTCTTGCTACCATGGTGAATTTATTTTAAAAAAGATCCTCTGCATCTCATTTTTGCCCTATCTGTAACTCTCAAGAGGCGACCATTGAGCATCTTCTACTTCTCTGTCCGTGGGTTGAGTTGGTGTGGTTTAGAGGAGCTTTGGGTCTAAGGATACAACGTGCATATGTCACTACCTAGGCAACTTGGCTTTTGGTTTGCTTGGAGGCGGCTCCTGGATCGAAGATGGAAAAATGACTTTTTCTGTCTTATATCGCTTTTACATGTTGGCAGATTTGGAAGACCCGATGCAATTTCCTTTTCAATCATCAACCCATTATTCCAGATAAGGTAGTTTTCGACATTTCTAATTCTTTTGGGATCTTCATGAATGCTACTATGTTGCCAGGTACTCGATTAACCATTGCCCCTGGATCTCTGGTAACTCCGGTCACTTGGATTCCTCCAAGCCCGGGGTTTATCAAGCTTAATGTAGATGGTAGTTGGGATGTGAGTTCCGGAATCAGTTTTGTTGGGGTGGTTGCACGTAATGAAGCTGTGATTTTTTTGGGTGCTGGTAGGTTTCGAGTCAAGGACAGAAGTGTGGCTATGGCGGAAGCGAGGACTGTTAACTTTGGATGTGAATTTGGTCATCAATTGGGTTGGCATTCTGTGGTTATTGAATCTGATTCCTCTGATACAGTTTCAGGTTTGCGACATTCGCCTTCGAAGGGCAGGTGGGAAGCTTTCCCTCTTCTTCAGCAGTGCATTCGATTGGGAGATTCTTTCCATGTCTGTCGCTGGTCTTGGATTTCAAGATCAGCCAACAAGGCTGCGCACTTTTGGCGTCGCGGCGGTGTAGGAAAATAAGCAATCAGGTTTGGCTAGATAGACCTCCATCTTCCCTGGTTCATGTGCTTTGTAATGATGGTCTTCCTTGTCCACCCTAGGTCTTTTGAAAGGTAGTGTAGGGAGTGACGTTTTGCATTAGATGCGGCGTCGGGATCCTTGTAACTCCTTGCATTATCTGTTTGTGGTGTAGTCTCTGGTAGCTTGCCTTTTTGTAGGCCTGCTTGTATACTTTTAGCTATGGCCGAAAGAACAACTTGAATAGATTAAAAAACATCCCCAAAGAAGCATGCAATGAGATAATGACTAATATGACATCAACATACTGCAAAGATGACATCTTGCTGCCAATGATACCACATATTCTCATTGTATTGGCACGAGAGGTCACGTGATAGTGTACAATTTTTCTATGTAAGTTGTTCTCCTACAATAAAAGGATTGCTTATATGCACACATGTGTGTGCATGCACTTCTCCATGTGCATCCCCAGTTAAAACAGACAAACGTGTTCGGGCTGGATCGGTCTCTCCCACAGCTCTCTGAGGTCTTGCTTGTCGAGCAAGGTTTGCTGCTTGGTGTGCTGCAATATGAGTTTGCTATTAGTTTGAATGGTGCCTTCGTGGGGCCTTTGTTAGGCCTTGAGGCTCACAATCAAAACTAATATGGATCTGAGCTTGCCACTGTTATCTTCGTATAACAGATTGTTATTTTTGGTTATTTAACTAGGTTGAATACTTGCGCTACAAGTTACTTGGACTTCGTGATCTTATTGGATTGTTACAGATGTGTTAAGTCTGTATAAGGTTTTTTTCTTGCCTTGTAAACAAGGACTTTTACTCATGATATTATATGTCCAGATAAAGGGAGTTCAGTGTCCTTCCAACTATTTCTTTGATTACACTGAACATTAAAGAAGTAAGGTTAATTAGTTTAGCCCAATTAATCATCGAAATAAAATTTTGAACGAAAAGCATTTGAAAATGATTTAAAACATGAAGGAAGGTGCATTAAACAACAGATCTACTCTACGTAAACACAAACAAAGGAGACTTGGACAAAATTATAACCTTGTCAGGCAAAGTTCATCCTCTTGCAGCCATTTCTCTTTGTTTTTCACAAGGGTTGTAATCTTTGGAGAATGAAAGGTAAAACGGGTTTTACTAAAGGGATTTGATACTACAACATTGGGGAAAAGTAGCAGAGCTTTTAAATCTTGACAAAAAATGGCTTTCTATGTTGAATCTATGACTAAAAGAATAGAGTCTGGACAAACTAAAGCTTTCTGGTTTCTTGCTTGTCTGAGAGCAAATTGGGATGTCTTTTGATTGATTGGTTGAGTGTCCTTGTCTCTGGTGTTCCTTGCTACTTTTATAGACTTTTTAGCCCAACTGTTCAAGCCTTGCCTTTTGGCGATAGCCTTCGGAACATGGTGAGTCACCATTTATTTTCCTATCCATGCCCTAAAAAAAGTACTTTTTGCTGGGGTGAGCTGCCCTTTGTCGTCCATCACTTCTCACATAAGCTTGTTGCCTATTCTTTGGCAAAAATGATTTTTAATTCCTCCTTGGCTGTCAACTTATCCAGGCCCAATTATTCTTTTGCTTTTTGTGTTCTTGGACCTCCACTCTCATTAAGCCCAGCATTAGATATCCACTCAAACAAAACGTACTACTATCTTTTATTGTCTATCTCAAACTGTTTGAACTGATCATCATCTCCATATGCATTGCATTGGAGCCTCTCTCTCTCTCTCCCTCCCCCTCTCTCTCCCTCTCTCTCTCTCTCTCCCCCTCTCTCCTTCTCTCCTGACCAAACTTCTTATCGTTGATCACCAATATTCTATCATGATCACCTACTAATGAAACACTATGAACTTCTACTTGATTTTTCTCCCAATCCTTCTAGTCTCCCTCTCCCATGATCTCTTTGCTCACTCAAGTTTGGCCACAAGAAAAGTACAAGGTCTCTCTCTCTCTCTCTCTCTCTCTCTCTCTCTCTCTCTCTCTCTCTCTCTCTCTCTCTCTCCCGCACATACATTCTGATGAGTACATGTGTTTGTTTCAGATGAGGAGACCATGACTAAGGTATTAAGAGAATCATCAAATGATTTCCGGGTCAAGGTAACTACAAAGAACACAAACTTGAGGACTACTATGTTTTTCTTCTCTCTTTCACACAGGCACTTCCTGATCTATTTCATGTCAATCATCAGCAGCTCTACTATTCATCATCTGTTGAAGGAAATCATCATCATGTCAAAAGGAAAGCGTTGCACGAAGTACATTCAGGAGCAAATCCTGTCAGTAATTCTATAAATTCCTCAGCGATCGAAGAAGTACCTAGTAATCGTATGACTCTTATTTTCTTTATCATATATGTTTCTTTCCTTGCATATTAGCTAGCTAGCTGGTCCAAATTGCATAAAGATTAATTTATCTTTCTTCTTTTTTCAAAGATACACTCTTCATTTCCTTCAAAACTAAAGTAATACTGTACCGCTTTCAACCCAACGTGGAGATGCCGATTCACGCACTGTAAAGTTTTCTAAAGTAGTGTGAATGACAAATTAAAGCACAAAAAAATTACTTCAAGCACCTATTACTGTGGTTCAAATTCTGTTTGTACTATCATGTAACTTTCTAAGAATGTAAAGACAAGAAACCTTGGTAGTTAGTATACTAGTTTCTTGTGTCGAAATTGTAGGCATACATACATACATACATACATATATATATATATATATATATATATATATATATATATATAATAGCAAATTTAGCTAGCATGCAACTTGCTCAGAAATCTACCTTAATAATTAGGTTTAAATCTTAACGTGGTACGTATACTAATTACGTAAGACATTATAAGATTGAACTATAGGGACACTGACGGAGCCACAATTTCACCTACCTTATCACTCTGCTAGATCAAGAGTTGAGTGAGATACTCACGTGAGAATATCCTTATGATTAGACTAGAGAGGGTAGTGGCTGAGCCAAAATTTTATCTGCTCCATCACTCTACTAGATCGAGAGTTAATTGAGATACTCACATGATGATCTCCTGATGGCACCAAAGCTTTCCCCCTCTGTACATGCTACTGGTGCACGATGTTTTGCATTGTGTAGATCATAGCTGTGGTAGTAATACCTTTGAAGAGATGATGGGGTAATGGAGTAGTGACTAGATGGCCTAAGCGCCTGCTGATTGTGATTGATTTGCTTTAAGACAGTGCAGGGTCAAAAGGCTAAGTTTTTAGTTGACCAACAATAATTTATGAACCGAAAACAGTTATGAGAATTTGTTGTTTAGTTTGTGCTAAAAGTTGCTATTTATTGGTTGAGAGGATCTCGAAAATGTAGTTGAATTAATTGGTAAATATTTTGTTGGTCTAAAAGCAGAAAAAAGATGAAACGACATTATGAAAAGTATGATTGTACAATTATGAAAAAGCAAATTATTCTTTTCGTTGCTGTATGCTTTGGGAAAAAGTTTGTGGGTGATTTGATAAGAGAGCCGAATGACCATAAATAGGAAAAATTATTCATTTTGCTCGGAACACATGTAGTATATTACATGTTATTATATAAATAGAGATTTATTTTTATTTTTTAAGTTGTTAATTTTTTAACACAAATATCTCATTACTTGTATAATGACAAGTGATGTACCGATTATGTATTCTGGGAACATTAAAAAAAAATCTCCAGAGCATTTTCCTCTCTCTATTTTTTCATTTTTATTTTATTTTGATAATTTCAAATCGTTCGAGTTTCAACTTTTCTTTTCTTGATCTCATCCATTGAGGTACAAAAACACCTATTTATAATAAGGGAGTTTTAACGAAAAACCCGCGGTACTGTTTACTTTAACGAAAAACCACATTTTTACACTAAAAAATCAAACTTGGTACTATTTATTTTACCCTTTATTTTGTCCTTATCGTTAAAACTCAAAGTTTTCAAGCATTTTTCATTAGTTTTCCTTTATAATAACTTTTCTGCTACAAACAGGAAAAAAAAAATCATAAATGTAAGGAATATATAGGAAAGTAATCTTAACTCTATTACAAATAGGAGACTAAATTAATGAATATATTCCTAAGATATAATTCTGCATGAGAAGTGTCCTAACCTTTTGAGTCGACGGGATGTCATGTGCGGCTATGCTTGTTCTCATTGCGAAGTTTCAGTTCCCTCTCGACTGTTGAGAGCATGAATTCTCAAGAAGATCCTAGTCTGGACACAAATGTTTTAAAAGTCTTATATGATTTGGTAGAATAGTTGTTGGCTTCTATTGAGTGGGTTGATATAAGTCATCTTTGTCATCTGTTCATTGTTTGTGTTATACGAGCTTCAAATTGTAGTAGTTGTGTGTTGGCATAGCCCTGGATGATCAGTTGATGTTTGTAACCAATGCTTGTATTTCACGTTTTATTTGATGGGCGCATACATATATAAATTGGCTTCCATCGGCAACAAACATTCCCATTGAATGCACGTATAGTTTTCTTTCGTCAGCTCTAGTGTAAGCATATTATATGTCCACGCTGGTTGTAGTTTTGTGCATGAATGTGTACGTATGTCCCGTATATAGGGATTGAGATTCACTTCGAATCTCTGTGTTTGTAGTCTGCAAACCGAGAGATCCGGACCACTCAATTTCAATACAGCCTCCCTCCATTCACCCATCTCGTTGTCACTGGACAAAACCTCAAAAACTTGAACTGCTGCAATCTCTACCTCTCTTCAACGATTCAGATCTCTCGTTTTGTAGCCTTCGCACACAGAGATCCGGAGTGTAACTCATTCCCTATGTACGAGCATGGGATCATCACTACACCGGATCATCACTACACCAACGTGTTTCTTATAAGAGAGAGAGAGAGAGAGAGAGAGAGAGAGAGAGAGAGAGAGAGAGAGAGAGAGTGGCACTATTGGTTGTGTAGAGTTTCACACAGAAACAGCAATGCATGAAAACAGCGTGGTCCAGGAAAATCATGTTGCAACTTACTATATATACTAGTCGAAGAGATGAAACAGTAGTTGTCTCGTAGGAACGACGACGTAATCTGCATGGTCGGAATTTGTGGCTACGTACTATGACTTTGGCTGCCAAATTGATGGCGATGAAGAAGATTAAGATATTTTGAGTTGGTGACCTTAATCTTCAGGCAAGTTGATTAGTTCTCAACAATATTGTTTGTGTTCAACTACTTTTTCCTACATATTCAACACTTTTTCCTACATATTTAATTTCTCATATAGAACCAACACAATAACTTTGGTAAAATAACTATATATATAATGTCCTAATGGCATCCTCATAATGTATATAATGATTGGAGTTTTATTCTCTTGGTCACTTGGTAAACAAAGTGAGGCGATATTCAAGGGCGGATTCAAAAATAGTCTTGGGTGGACAAAATATGACAGCTTATGAGTAGTTGTGGAAAAACACTTTAAATTAAACAAAACTATTATCAATCCTAAAGGAAACAACTTTACAACTTTCAAAAATGAAAGCTTATATGCTTTTCCAATTTCATCTCGAAAATTAGGATCATATACTATGCAAGAAGATTAACTAATATTTCATCCAATTTCATTCTCTTGGAAGATTCACTACTTGGATTAGTTTGGTGGTGGTGATGATGGTTTCTTACCCTTAGTTATATTCAAATACCTCTCCACGTCAATTAACCAATCACAATTCAAATTCCCGATTAACTAATCAACAATTTCAAATTAATAATCAAGGTTAAACATCACAAAATCACAATTAGTATAAACCAAATTCATAATAATCACCAACTCGCCATCCTAAACTTAAGCAACAATGGGAATTAAAATAAAAATGGAAATACATAATGGAACTAAGAAATTGAAAATTTAGGTTAAAAATACATGCTTGTTCTTCTCTATGTTTTCTTGTTGGTGGACGGATCTTAGCAATGGTGGCGCTGGAGAGATTAAAAAAGGAAGTGGAGGAGAATAATTTTGAGTGTTGAAGAGTGAATGAGGTGAAATAGGGTGTGGATGGAGGAAATAGGAGAAAAATGGCTGCTGCCATCACGAAGGGATCTCTCAAATCCTGAAAAAACGAATGTAGTTTTTTTCTTTCTTTGAGCTACACATCGTTTTTCTTTTACTTAAGGACTAAAACACCGTCATTTTGGAGAGTATATATGCTGATTTAATTTGATGTCGAACTTTTTTTTCTTTTGAAATCAATATTGTCAATTTTGATTTTCTATTTCATTTCATCCTTTGATGATGACAAAAAAAGGGAAAGGTTTAGATCACAAGATAACTTGTGGAATGACCTAAGCGAATATTTAGGGCAAAGGGCCCTTTACCTTTATCACAATGATGAAAATAAGTTGAACTCATGCATAATCATGTGAGTTCAAATTTCATTAGTAACTAATTTAGTATCTAATTTAACAAATTTATGATTAGACAAAAAAAGAAGGGATACCTTGGATGCGGTCCTTAATCACAAGTGTACACTTTGATTGAAATCCTATTAGTTTTTAGATTTTGATCAAAGTCCTTTTACTTTGTACACATCAGTATATTAGCATTAATCAATTTCCATATCAACTATTTTATATTTTAAATTAAACATTATATTAAATATTGTAATATAGACATCCTTTAAAGCAATTTTTTTGTCCGAATTTTTAAAACAATTAAATAAAATAAATTACCACATTTATGAGATATAAAATCCCATAAGATTTGAACTTTAATGTTTATGGGATTAAACAACAAACTCCACCCTTAGAAACGAATTGTTTTTTATTGAATGTCATGATAAAAGACAAATGTTCCTATAAGAATGTACGTATGTACAATTATAGGAATTCACAAGAATCTATCCATATACAATTTCAACATTAAAACCCATATGTGACAACAACAAGAAAAACAATGTACCCATATAAATTCTCTAATGCAAAAAATGATTAAAGGATAGAAAAATGGAAGAAACCATAAGACCAAATTACTTAAGGGTACATACTATATAAATCTTATAGGAAAAAGTTATACATATATGGGTACAAAAAAATTTAGAAGAAAAAGTTACAATGGTAGTATAGAATAAAAGTTGGGTACATGCATTAAGGAACAAGAGAACACAATGTACCCAATGAAATTAAAATTGCACTCAGAGCAATATAATGTTCATTTGTTACGATTTTGCAATATGATGGTCATGGAGAAAAAATAAGTTTGAAATTTTTTTGGCGAAATTTAAATTTGAAGATACATATTCAATATAATAATGTTGAATTTGAATATAAGCATAAATTTGAGTGGGAGAATTTTGGGATTTACAAACATGATAATATGAAAGGAATTATAAATTAAAATTTGTTGTAAAAAAATAAAAAGATGACATGGAAGTATTTTAATAGTAAAATGCTGAGGTGTACAAAGTCAAGAAGTCAAGGGACTTTGATAAAAAATTGAAAATCAATAGGGTTTCAATCTATGAACATTTGTGACTAGGGACCGAATCATAATTTTTCCAAAAAAGAAATATTTAAGACAAATATTAACTTCCTCGTAATAATAAAAAAGCTCGTAAAAAGTTTCTTTATGTCTAAACATCCAAAGAGGCATGGTATTTGAAAGAATTACCAATACGGCCACTGACGTATACGCCAGCAGTACACCGTACACACTGTGTAAAGAGAGTAATTGGACGGAGAAATTTCAAAATATAAAAAAAAAAGTCCGTTGGGGGTGGATAAAACGAAAAAAATCAAAATTATCAATTAAATCCCCAAAATTTAAGCAAATAAGACCATCTCTCTCCGCTCCTCTCCTCTGTCTCTCTCCCTTTTCTTTGAATTCCCGTCCACTTCTCTCCGATCCGCCACCGCCACCGCCGCCCTACTGGATCTCTCGTTCCCAAAGAGACCTAGGGTTTTCAATTTCAAATTTCGAACAATCCTAGGGGTTTGGAAATTGGATTTTTCCAAAGTTTCTAGGGTTTCCGTTTCAGTTTGTTATTGAAATTTCTGAATTTAGGGCTGATTTTGGGATTGCTGGATCTTGGGGAAATTGAGGAATTGAGGGGAGGTGTGGATTTGGATGAGAGAGGAGGTGGTTGGTGTATTTGTTTGTGCTAGAAGGGACTTTGGCCTCGTTGTTCGGACTGGTGCAAATGTGGATAGTTTAGTTTTCTTCTTGGTCTTCTTCATACAAAGGTTTTGTATTTAGAAGTTTATCAGTCGTCGTTTTCCTTCGAGTTCGAATTTTGTTCAATTACTAGAAGAGCAAGAAGAAGATGATGCGTCCTGATCACCAAAATAAGGTATCTTTCTCTCTCTCTCTCTCTCTCTGGAATTTTTTGGGGTTTTTGAAGACCTGGGTTGGGGTTATCATCTTCCATTTGACTGATAAGAGAATGTGTTCCGGAATTTGAAAGATATCATTCAAAATTTAATGGATTTATGATTTTCTTTAATATTATTTTATTGGGTTTTGTAAGCCTGAATTTTCACCATATTATCAATATCTGTAAGGTTAATACTAAGCCCAGTTTGGTTTTTTGGTGGCATTTTTTATTTCAGTTTCCTGTTTCTTGGGGGAACTGTTCAATTGCTATTTCTATTGTGTTTTCTGTTGATGCTGCTGTTTTTTTAGTAATTTTTTGAGCTATTTATCTTGTTTTGGTCACTCTTACAAGCAGAATGGTTTCATTAAAGAATGTGCTTTGAATATTCTTTTTATGTGGTTTTGGTTCAATTGTGTTTTATTTTTTGTTTTCTGTTTCTTTGTTGTGGAATTGCATTTCAAAGCAAGGAATCTAGTCTTTTTTATAACTGTTTGATACTCCACCATAGCATACTGTTTTACTCTGCTCCCTTTTCTTCTGGCACCTGATTCTATTATCTTATTCTATTACTTTGTTGGAGGGCCGTATGAGTTATAGTTATCACAATGTATGTCTTTGGTTCCTGTTTGAACAGAAATGGTGTCTTGGCAACTCTTTAACATAACTCTTCAACTGAGATACGTGAATGAAACCTTGACCTGAGGAAGAAGCATTTGTTATGAAATAATTGGTGCTTTTGTGATCGATCTTAGGCTTTTTTTTCTTCGGTTCATAAAAAATTTGCTGGATTTTTCTGCTTACCACCTAGTCTGTCATAAAACTTATGTTATGACATTGTATTTTGTTGTACAAAAGGAAGTTACAATTTGTTTGATTTTTTAAATTTATGTGTATAATGCATGCACATGTTTTTCTAAATGTATTCTTTCTATTTTTCAGGAGCTGAAAGAGATGGACTTTTTCACCGAATATGGTGAAGCTAATAGATATAAGATTCTCGAAGTCATAGGGAAAGGAAGTTATGGGGTTGTTTGTGCAGCTATTGACACACATACTGGGGAGAAAGTTGCAATAAAGAAAATACATGATATCTTTGAGCACATCTCTGATGCCTTTAGGATCTTGCGTGAAGTTAAGTTGCTTAGACTTTTAAGACATCCTGATATTGTCGAAATTAAGCGGATCATGTTGCCACCTTCAAAGAAAGAGTTCAAAGATATTTATGTTGTTTTTGAGCTCATGGAGTCAGATCTTCACCAAGTTATCAAGGCTAATGATGACTTGACCCGCGAACACCATCAATTCTTTCTTTACCAGATGTTGCGTGCTTTGAAATATATGCATACAGGTGACTCTCCTGTTTTTCTCATTTATGCTTATTGTTCTTTATTGTTTTTTCCCATAAATTGTTAAATTTCATAAATAATGTGTTTAAATATCGAATGTATCCATAGTTGTATTAATTCTTCAATGGTAGATATATTCTCATTTTAGTTTTTTGTTATTTATGGAAACCCAAGAATGAATTTCATGATTAGGTCTGCACTATGACTTAAGAATTAGTGTTTTGGTTGCAGCAAATGTGTATCATCGAGATCTTAA
Source organism: Cotoneaster glaucophyllus (assembly GCA_036320875.1). Taxonomy (NCBI): domain Eukaryota; kingdom Viridiplantae; phylum Streptophyta; class Magnoliopsida; order Rosales; family Rosaceae; genus Cotoneaster; species Cotoneaster glaucophyllus. The sequence continues at coordinate 28,669,229 of CM070061.1, read as the reverse complement.
GCCAAAAAATATACTGGCAAATGCAAATTGCAAGCTCAAAGTTTGTGATTTTGGATTAGCAAGAGTTGCCTTTAATGATACTCCAACAACAATATTTTGGACAGTGAGTCATTTTCAATCTCCAATTTCCTTCAACAAAATTTTATTACTTGTTAATTGTTTCAAACCTGCACAATAAATAATGGCATTGATGTTGCTTCTTTGATGCACTTATAGGACTATGTTGCTACAAGATGGTATAGAGCTCCAGAATTATGTGGGTCATTCCTTTCCAAGGTATGCCTTTTCTAACATCAGTGACTTGTATTCAGATTTCAGAGCCAATCCCAATATAAATAGATCATGCTCCATTTGTTTTTTTGGAGGTGTGTTATGATGCTGTATGGTTTGTTATTGACCTTTCTTGTCGGACAGTCTCTTGTGGCGTTGCCTAAATACATTTATTTTCTACTTGTTTTAAAATGAGTTTACTTTTGAAATAAGAAGTTTGATTGACAATTTAGAGCCAAATAAGCATTGGAAATTTACTTGGCTTGACATAGATGAAATCATGCATTTATTTCTGTCTGGAGTGTCTTATCTTCTGAGTGCTTGATAGTAAGCAGTAATACTAGATTATAATAATTCTTGTTCAGGGAGGACTATTGAATTCTCCTGGAAGTTGTATCTGTCAGTCAGGTAATTGAGTCAGGTTATGTCCGTTTCTCTGGAGTGGTTTAAGTGCTTCATGAGCTTTCTAATTCTGTTTCGATGATCTGATTTTTGCTTGCTTCTTGTTTGCAGTACACACCTGCAATTGATATATGGAGTATTGGCTGCATCTTTGCCGAGGTATTGACAGGGAAGCCATTGTTTCCTGGTAAAAGCGTTATTCATCAATTAGATTTGATCACTGATCTCCTCGGAACACCTCCGCTCGAGACCATCTCTGGAGTATGTGCCATTTATTCCTCTCTCTCTCTCTCTCACTCAGTCTCTCACTCAGTTTCTCATTCGGTCTCTCACTCAGTCTCTCATTCAGTCTCTCACTCACTCAAAAGCACACATGCATATTGGTGAGTATTGCTGTTTTTTTCTCTAGTTACTAATGCTATGGCTATTTCTTTACATTCAGGTTAGAAATGAGAAGGCAAGGAAATACTTGGAAATGCAGAGAAAACCTCCTGTGCCGTTTACACAAAAATTTCCTAAAGCAGATCCTCTAGCACTACGCCTATTACAAAGGCTATTGGCTTTTGACCCAAAGGATAGACCAACTGCTGAGCAGGTTTGTGCCAGACAAATATTTACTAAAAATGCATTTAGCAAAGTAGATTTGGGGAGCTTGTTCTTCTCTTTGTTTAACAGAGGTGGACTAAAACTTTTTCTCTTTCTTTGTTTTACACAGGCACTAGCTGATCCTTACTTCAAGGGTCTAGCCAAAGTTGAGAGAGAACCTTCTTGTCAGCCTATTTCGAAGATGGAATTTGAATTTGAAAGGCGAAGAGTCACAAAGGAGGACATCAGGGAACTGATTTACCGGGAAATACTAGAATACCATCCTCAGCTACTTAAGGACTACATGAATGGAACTGAAGGCACAAGTTTTATGTATCCGAGGTTGAAATTTTATTTCTTAACAATCCTATCACAGTTTTTTGTTATATAGAGTTTGCTGTTTCCATAATATTTATAATATTTCTTCAATGCAGTGCAATAGGCCAATTCAGAAAGCAGTTTGCTTATCTCGAGGAAAATGGTGGGAAAAGTGGACCAGTTATTCCTCCAGAGAGGAAGCATGTCTCCCTTCCACGGTACGTTATTTTCAAGCTCCTTTTGGTGTTGGTCAATGTTAGTCTTGTGCTATCATCAGGTAAAAATGTTGATTTTGGGATTTTTTCTTTGATTATTGATGTCCTTGTTTTCAGATCCACCGTTCACTCAAGTACAGTCCCCCCTAATGCACAGTCAAATTTGATCGCGTATGAGAACAGACAGACAGAAGAGGCTTCTAGCAGTTTTAGAGTAACGGACACAATTTCTGGAAATGCACCAAAAGTTTCAAGGCCACCACCGAGGGTGCCAACAGGTAATCCACTGCCTTGTAATAATACCTAGCTAATCTTATTTTAAGGTATGCAATTTCAAATTAGAATTGGCAGAATTTATCATGATGTAGTGATGATTTATCGATAACCCAATTTATGCTCTTTCTTTTTCTGCAACACCACTTCTTCTGACACTATGCCTAACAAGTAGCATGTTCTGGCCCTTCGGAATATGAGTTTCAGAAGCACAAATGACTTTATTTTTGTCATTCGTATGATTTACTAGCCATGCCACGCCCGGGTTCAAATAAAACCCCAGCATGGCATAGCATATAGCATTGGCGCATCTGTTTGTTTTGTTTATGTTCTTATAGTGTTAATAATTTTCCTTACCCTACAGCAAAACCTGGGCGAGTTGTTGGACCAATTCTTCCATACGAGAATGGCAGAAATGTGAAGGAAATGTATGATCCGAGGATGTTATACAGAAACGCAGTTCCTCCTCAGTCTCTCTCTCCACACTGCTTCTTCAGAATTCATACTGCCAATCAAGACAAGGCCGGAGTGGAGGTGCCGAGGTATGAATCACATGCTAAACTGCAACCCCAACCCGAACAGTGCAACTTAGCAGCAAAGCCTTCTCCGGGCATGGCCATTGAAGTCAATACGAACTCATACTACCCGCCACCCGCCAAAGTAGATCAATTAAACTCGATAGATTCAAAATTACTGCACGCGCAATCTCAGTTTGGTCCTGTAGGTGCCGCAGCTGTAGCTGTAGCTGCTCACCGGAACACTGGAGCTGTTCAGTATGGATTGTCTTGAGTGGGTTCAATGGGTGGGTGGGGATGGTGGGGTTGGGGTGTGATCAAAGAGGGGGTGGTAGTCTTCATATTTGAGGAGGGTGGAGTGATTGTATAAAATCCATTTTTTCCCTTTCCAATTGTGCCTTGTGTAATTATGTGTATGCACTATTGGGTATTAATAATAATAAAGTGTTATTTTCTAATGTTGGATGAACATTGACTAATGGAAGTTTGAGGGCAGAATCTTGAGTGTAACAGGATACGTTTCAGAAACTTGGTCATGTGATGAATGCTATAGAGTGACGGGTGGAGTAGACTAATGATAAAGAAACCACTAGTAAGCCACTAGGGTTAGCCTAGTGCCTAGTGGCGAGGGTGAGTGTGGATTCACCGGTTGGAGTAGACTAAGTTCAGGGTACGAAACCTTCCAATGTTAAATAAGTAAATAAAGGGTTTTTATCACCAATGGTCCTTAAGATTGACCAAACTCATCATTTTGGTCTCTCACTTTCAAAATCAATCAATGTCGTCCCTGACATTCACCACCGCACATCAATTTGGTCCTTCCATTTAGATTCTGTCAAATATTTTTGTTAGTTTGCATGTGGGACCCACAAAACCAATAAAATGGTGACACGTTTCTTATAGTTAATCCACTTGACGCCATATTATTGGACTAGAGGGATCGCATCAGCACACTAACAAAAAATATTTACGAAATTTTAATGGAAAGACTATTGATGTGCGATAGTGAAAGTCAGGGACCAAATTTATTGAATTTTGAAACTCAGGGACCAGAATGAGAAGTTTGATCAATGTCAGGGACCATTTTTGGTAAAAACCTTCTTTTGTATAATACACGTGTCACCATTTTATTGGCTTTGTGGGTCCCACATGCAAACTAACAGAAAGATTTGACGGACTCTAAACGGAAGGACAAAATTGATGTGCGGTGGTGAATGTCAGGGACGTCATTGATTGATTTTGTAAGTGAGGGACCAAAATGATAAGTTTGGTCAATCTCAGAAACCATTGGTGATAAAAACCCGTAAATAAACTCAAAATTTTCCCACCTCACGAATAATTTTTTTATTATAAGTGAAATCACTACTCTAAACTATACTAAATAGAGGGAGAAGGTTTAAATATGGGTAATTTTAATAAAAAGCTCCCGGTACTGTTTACTTTAACGAAAAACCACATTTTTTACACTAAAAAGTCAATCATGGTACTGTTCATTTTACCTTTTATTTTGTCCTTATTGTTAAAACTCAAAGTTTTTAAGTCATTTTCATTAGTTTTCCTGGGACACAACGGGCTAAAAAGGAAGGCTCTACCTTTCTATGTGCAAATCCCTTCCAACCCTACCTTTCTATATGCAAATTATTAATGTATATAGATGATAAGTTGTTACAACTTAGGTACTTATTTGGGCATATAGTTATACAACATACATCTTTTTTCTTGTCATCAGAAAATCGCATGTAGTTGAGTAGTTCTCTACTGCTCACCATCATGCTTTATCTTCAGTTCATCAAGAAAAGACTTTCCAATAAGCTTACGTTCAAATAAGGCTTTGAAATATTCTTCAACTCCCACCCTTCTATATGCTGCTGGTGTTTGTTCTGTGATCAAGCTAGAGGCCGGGCCAATTTCACCACCAACTCTAGGGCTGTGAAATGCTGCGATTGAGAGCCTTTCTTTTGCAGAGTTCACAGTTGCACGATGCTCAATGCTACGATACGTCCCATTTGTTAGAATCTGCAATGCATACATGCATATATATAAGTAAACACTAAAACTAAAAAGTAATAGCTGCAATAGGTATAAATTATTAAGGATCAAGCTTTGTTTGAAGCAATTGTTCAACAAATCTCTCACAAAAATAGACGGACTCACAAATTATTAGGGATTAAGCTGTATATGTTAAAGATTTGCATGCTTATATGGTAATACAGTCAGTAAATATGATATGAATAGCGTTATACTCTATACTCGGCAAAGTGAATATTGTTACTAAGTACTGTTGGTGTAATTTTTTTTTTTTTTACAAAATATTTTTCTACGTTACAGTGTAAAATTAGTTTTGAACATGAACTCTATATATACATACATATATACACACACACACACACACATATATATATATATATATATATGTATATATATGCACACATTTAAATAAAAATTCACCAGATGATCAATTGTATGAATTTGACTGTGGGATAACATTTTCATCTATGTATCGATCTAGCAAGATAATATTCAAAAGGTTAAAGTTACCAGTGAATATCATTACCTCTAGAATGTCTCCAATATTCACAACAAATGCATCTGGAAGTGGCTTAATAGGAACCCAAATCCCATCTCTCTTTACTTGGAGACCATCCATTTCATTGACTTGTAGGAGGACGGTGAGGCCTGTAGGATCAGAGTGAGGGGTCAGACCGATGGCTGTCTCCGGCTGAGGACATGGAGGGTAATAGTTCATCCTCGTCGCTTGCAGTCCATCTTCAAATAACTTGGTCACTTCCTTGGCTTCCATCTGCAAAGCTTTTTCCATGTGTGATAGAATAGTCATGGCCAGGTTTTTCAGTTCCAATGAGTAAGTTTCTAAGGTCTCTCTGCATTATAAAAATATAGGTAAATTATTTTTACATATATCTTATTAATAAAATGGACTCAATATATGTCACAATACATGAAAAATAATTTACCTACAAAATGAAGTAGTGGTTTTTATTCAAAATTATCGATTATCTGTACATATGTTATAATAATAAAATGTGCCCAATATAATAATGCATGTAAAATAAATTACCTAGCTACAAAATAAAGGATTATTATTTAATTAAAATATTTGCAAAATATTCGATTAAATTATGGAATAGAAAATTGGATTAATGTCGATGGGTCGATGGTTTTTTTATTAGACATTGGTGCCATAATTAGAATTTGACCGTGGCGGCTATCATGAATATACACATAGGTACGTAGAGTATAGTACATTCTTTTGAATACATTTTATGAATGTTTAACGTACCTATGGGTATAGATTCCAAAGATTTAAGACAATTTACCTCATAAAAAGGCCCAACATAAAATTCTAATTCGATACCAGAGCTTAGTAAGGAATTGGATACCTAAATGCCCCTAATGCACTGTATTCAGACACAAAAGGTTAACATTTTTTATAATGAAAGTGAGTCTGTATGTGATACTCACCCGTATTAATGAGATTGTCAGCAATAACGTCAGTTTTTTTTTAAAAAAAAAAAAAACTAAATAACATTACTCTTCGATATATTCATGCATGCAGCATGCGATGCACTCACATTCATTGCACAAAATCACAAATATGAGAGAGGACCTGAAAGGAGAAGGGAGCTTTGGGAATAGGTGAGGCCTCCTCATTTGGACAGGAAGGGTATTCAAGAAGAACATGTCACACCAATCGAGTTTTTGGTTTTCAGAAATTACAAAGGCTTGTCCAAAACCTTCCACGTCTCCTGGCTGTTGCCAAAACTTTTTCTTCTCTTCCATGGGTAGGTTGAAGAACTCTTGAGTTTCTGTCTTCATTTTCTCCAACAAGGAAGAGCTCACACCATGGTTTACCAACTGTAAAAATATACAGCGTCAATACAACGGCCAAAAACCTACGAATTAGCGAACTCTAAAAAAATTCAGTATGCAGGCAGGTGAAAAAAGCATAGGTAGGCCTAGAAACTAACAAGTAGCTAATAGCGTGTTTACTAACCCATAATCGGAATGGAAATAATAATCCCATTCCAATTACGGATTATACTTGTGTTTACTAAAATTGGGAGGAATCAAAAGTGCGTGAGGCCCATACAAAAAATGGAATCCAATTCCCGAAATTGGAGGATTTGGATTCCCAACATATACAACGTATTTGGATTCCGGGTTGCTTGGGTAATCGGAATGATAATTTTTTTCCCTTTATGCCCCCACTTATTTTCATTATTTCCAATATTATCTTTTTAGCCCTAGACTTATTCTTCTACTCCTTGACATTATGTAACAAAATATATCCTTAAAGAGTTAAGACTGTAGATACTCCTAACAATTTCTTTCCATGTCCTTTTAGCTCATTAAGCATAATTCTATGCTCATTCACATTATGCACAACTCCATACATATGCCGAAGAGAAAAAACTACAATTTGAGCGAAAAATTTAGATATTAAGGTCAATACTTAAATTTATAAAAAAAATTAAACAAAATCATTTTAGTATGTCTATGAAATAAGAAAAGCAATTTAATTTTTTCTTACTATTATATACTATATCAAATTTTATTAAAAAAAAAAAATATATATATATATATATATATATATATATATAATATTTGATTTGAGACAAGGACATTTTAGTAATCATACTGGTTTATATTTCGATTCTGTTGAATTAGTAAACAGCTTTATGGAATTGTATTCCGATTCCGGACAGTTTTAGTAAACATCTTCAGCAGGAATCTGATTCTGATTCCACCTCATTTCAATTCCTCCTCAATCCAATTCCTCATCAATTCAATTCCTCTCAATTTGATTACGGATTAGTAAACGCGCTGTAAGTTCATCAAGGAAAAGACGAACAAAAAACTATTAATCAAATTTTTTTGTAGCTACTTATTTTATAGCTTAACCCCTAGGCTTCAACAAACTTCCTTCATAGTATTAGAGTATGTGGTCTCATGAGTAAAGTTCAACGTCCACATGTGTTTTACATCATCCAATTTGTGTTGTCCATGTATTAGGCTTGATCACTCGCCACATATGGGTGAGGGTGTTGAGACTATCAATCCCACAATGAAGAGAGAAGAACCTTTACATGTACTTATAAGTAGTTGAGTTACACCTTATATTGCCACTTGATTTTACTGTGACGTCTCAACTTTTTTCAGATCAGCCATACAATTGATACCTAAATAATTAAAAGGCAAAGCCATGAGTTCCTAAAAGGGTGGGTTGGCTATTTTTCAGATTGACTCACTTTTTGTTAACATGAATTTCAACCAAAGACAAATCAAGGGAAAGTTTAATATTGAAGTGGACTATTGTTGATCCTAAAAATTATCAAGCCTACGTGGCATGCATGCCGAGTAACTAATGAGCTAACTACATCCTTCGGTTGTATGCGGGGCGTGCCAACTCGACGGCCGAGCTCGGTCGGTGAGTAAAATGTGTTGATGTGGCGTTGAGCGCGCTGCTGACTTCTGAATCTTGCGACTGCGACCAAGGAAGGAACACGTCTCGGCCTTCGGGTTCTAGAGCCTGAAGACAAGGCTGCTAGTTCTGCGAAGTTCAATATCAAATTCGGTTGTCAATGTTCCGAATATAATAACCTGTAACACCTTACTTTGCCGAAAAGGCTAATGAGACGACCTTTGTCAATAAGGATTCGAAAATCCTTCTCGACTGAGATTTGGATAGATAACCAGTCGACCTCGACGTAGTGCTGTTTATCCAAACTGAAGGTGCTCCGCGATCAGCTGATTCTACGGTAACAGTGCTGTTTATCCAAACTGAAGATGTCACCGGTTGCCTTCACAGTGCTGTTTATCCAAACTAAAGATGTGTTGGCAGAAAAAGAAAATAAAAATATCAAGGTTGTTGAGAGGTTTCGCGTAGAGCGAGAGTTTGCGCAGGACAGTTTGTGTATTGAGTTGGAGGTCCCCTTAATGTTGCCTGCCGCTTGGTATTTATAGAAGCAAATGTTGTGTGACGCGACCAGATAATTTTGCAGAGTCCAACTGCAACTCTTGCGGAACTGTCCTGCGCAACCTAGCCTAGCCTACCTAGGTTTCTTATGTCATCATCGTAACCTAGCCTACCTCTTTTGCATAGATATAATCATCACATCACTTATCTCACAATTTGACCTTTATCCCATTACTAAGGCTTAGTTTGGTATTGCTGTGCTTTGAAAAAAAACTGCTTCTGCTGTGCTGTGAGAATAAACAGCTGTGAAATAAAGCAGTAGAGTGTTTGGTAAATTTTTTTGTAAAAGTGCTTTTGGAAAAAAAAGTAGTATGATAGTGTTTGGTAAACTTTTATGTAAAACAGCTGTGACTGTGTGAAATGACCAAAAAGGGTATAATACTAGATATGCTATTAATTTAATTTTCTTAACAAATAAAGATAAATTACCAAATATACTTTATTTTTAAAAAATATATTCATAAACTTTAAAAATATTTATAAACTTTATCTCAAAATATTTATAAACTCTAAAAATATTTATAAACTTTAAAAATATACTTCAATTCCTTTCTCTCTCTCTCTCTCTCTCTCTCTCTCTCTCTCTCTCTCTCTCTCTCTCTCTCTCTCTCAATTTTCCCTGTTTCCTGTCTCTGTCTCTCTTTCAATTTTCCTGAGAAAATTCAACACCAACGGCGACCACCACGACGCCGCATCCATCGCCGCAAACGACTACAACAATACCCATCACACCCACGCCAACAACGACCACGGCTGGAAGAAGGTCACCGCGAAGCGCCCAAGGAAGAAGAAGGAATCGAACGCCGTAGTAATCAAAAATCAGAACAAGCTCGCCCCGGCATCGCGAGCGCCAACGGAAACGGCGTTTTCCGGTCGCTGGAGAAACAATCGGAGGACCGGCGCTGGCGGATTCTCGAAGCTCAGAGGGCCAATGTCGACCTCGACGATGTTTCTCCGGCGAGATCGAAGCTCAGGTCCGACGACGAGGATGGGGATAAGCTCCGGCGAGATCGAAGCTCAGGTCCGACGACGACGAGGATGCAGCGCAGAACGTGAAGGCCGGGAGGCGAAATATGTTGGAAAGTGGCACACGGCAATTCACACCCCAAAGCAATCAAATCTCTCAACGCTCACATGCTTTCCACGTTGCAAATGCCTATCCAATTTGTTACTGGAACTCATCCAATCCGCAAGCTAATGCATACAAACCATGCATTCCAACAATTTCTGATAAACCCTCATGCTGCTCCAATCCGATGATAAGAAACCCAACCCCATTTGAATTGTACTGCCTGCTTTGATATAGAATTTGCATCCTATTTCATCATCTGACGCCATCATCAAATCAATAGGAATTTAGACAAATATTCGGTTTAAATAATTTAATATATTACTAGAGATAATATCATGACTAAAATCACAACATTATTTCTTAATAATAATTAAAAATCATTTCAACCACTTTGTTATTCAACAGTCTAAAATTTTATCTATTCAACGATCTCGATTACTCGAGCGGATAATGTAATTTTGAGCCCAAACAACTACTAATTAAGCTTAATTTGAGGTTAATTATATATATATTTTAATTACATGATTACATATTAATATTATGTACTAATATTCACATCGCCAATGAAGACTAGATGATACTAGACTACTAATGACCATCGACAAATTCTTCGAACTCGTGGGTGAAAAACAATCAGAACTATTGGATGAAATAGTTAAATGGAAAAAGCTAGGTAATTTAATTACCTGGAAGAAACCCCACTCTTTGCAAGCAAAATGGAGCCTGGCTAGTTCAGCTTCAGAATTGGTTGATTCTTGGGAAAGCAATTTATGCATGTCAATGGATGGTATCTGGTCAGCAAGATGCTCAGAATTGATGTTCATGTCATGCTCTTGGTAATTACCATCTTGATGATGAGGCTGTATGTATCTGGGTGGGATTGTGACTATTGGCTTCTTTACTAATTCCAGAACACTAGGAACAAGAAGAGAACCACCATACATACTCTTCCCGGCAGATGCCTTTTCTTCCATAGTTGGCTTTTGCGTACGCTGTAAGTGCAGGGTGTTTTAGATAGGCCCTCGTAAAAAGGGTTTTCCATGAGATTTTCAAGACTAAATCTAAACCCCTCCTGAAGTTGTAGATTCCTTATCTCGAAGAGTGTTGGAAGTGGTGTGGTGGAACTGATCACGTTACCAAGAGGCAAACGTACAATTAGCTGCAGGTGGGTCCCTGAAACATAAAGTTGATGGCTCCATCGATAGGGCTCGTATTGTGGCGAAAGGTTTGACACAAACCTATAGCTATATATATAAATATATTATGTTCCTCTCCCTAATTCTTGCCGTGTGTCCTATGACGACGATTGACGATCACTGATGAGGTGAAGAAATATATATATTACGTTCCTCTCCCCAGTTCTTGCCGTGTGTCCTATGACGACGATTGACGATCAATGATGAGGTGAAGAAAATTAGCGTTTTACTATAAAATTAATTGCTAATATACAGACTGATTTAACTTCTTATGAGCCTTTGCAAAGTTAATCCTTTCGTCAATGTGAGATTTAAGGATGGAAACTTAGAACCAAAAATCAAAATCGGAACACGAACCAAATCAAACCACACCAAACATCTTGGTATTGCGGTTTTAAAACGGTTTCGGTTTGAAACCGAACCGCAATGTAAGAAAATGATTTGGTTTCGATTATGACTTTTAAAAACCGTACCGAAACCGAACCGCACCATAAATATTTAAAAGAAATTTTATTAAATATCCAGACGAGATGAATATTGTATCTGGTTCAACCAAACTTTAGCATTCGATCTGCAAAACATAATTGCAAGAGTAAAGCTACAAAACAGTCCAATGAAGTGATCAAGTCAATGTTTAAAACTTACATTTGGGAAGTAACTGCACAATCCTTATCAACTTAATTTGCCGCATAAGAATGGGGAGCAATGTAATTCTCATAGCCAAAGCTGAAGCAGCAATTACTATCCACCTTGTTAGCGTAGTATTCAACAACCTTATCTTAGGTTGTTACATATTTGATTTACTCATTTACGTTGTAATTATCAGATTATGATGGGTGTTTTATAATCCCGTTACGACTCTTTGTACAGTTGATAGACATGTTTTCGACAAAAAAAAAGAAAGAAAAAAAAAGACATGTATCTATATATACAACAAATAAAGGAATGAAAGATCGTCACTTCCACAAATATCTCTGCATTAGTTTTCTACGTTTCTTGATGTAAAGCTACAATAGTGTTTCTACATTTGTTGCACTTCTACACACCTAGAAATAGCTTTTGCTTGTTGAACTCGCGATTTTAAATTTCCTCTTCTAATTCTTCCTTTGATTCTTTGAAAATGCTCAGTTGTGAATGTGAATATTTGATAGTTTACAACCAGGAAATGTTTGAAATAAGGTTTTAAATTGTATATTTTTTCTTAAAAATACTAATGGTGTTGAGAGAGAGAGGGGGGGGAGAAAGAGGAGAAATTTTTTTATTGCATTTTGTATGTAAATGGTTTGAAACTAAACCGAAACCGTTTGAAACCGCACCGAATCAAACCAAACAGTTTGGTTTCATTTCGGTTTTGGCTCTAAAACCGCATCGAACCAAACCGCAAAAAATTTTGGTTTCGGTTTTGGTTTCATTCAAAACCGCACCAAACCGAACTGTGCCCACTTCTAGTGAGACTCTTTTACCTTCACATTCTCACACGCCCTCTTATGTGTGACAAATTTTCAAACCAAACACATGAACAACATGAATTGGGTGTCGTGGAGCACGTGTGGCCTTTGAGTTTCACATGTGGACCAAATTGCTCTAATATCATGAAGAAAGTTGGGGTTCCACCATAAAACTATTTGATAATATATGGAGTAACCCAACATCTTATAAGCCCTTACAAGGATTTTTTTTTTCACTAATATGAGACTCTTCTACTTTCGCATTCTCACATGAGATAGCTAAGGCCCACTGGGGCAGTGTAGAGGAAAAAAAATACAATGCTTATAAAACTTGAGTTTATAATATTTAAGTACTTTAACTGATTAGTTGAAATTTTCAAACAATATGCATAATACGTATCATTGCGAAAAAAAAAGTCTACAAATTGGCTGAATGAAATTTATGAAGAAAAATAAAAGTAATGAAATTATTGAAAAAATTCTACTATCATAATTTTTTTATATCTCAAATATAATTAGAGGTTAAGATCGCACTCACCAAAAAAAAGTTTCTAAGTCCGTCCTCTCCGGTCGATTTGTCTAAAAAGAGACTCGCGAGGTTGCTTTATTTGCGTATAATACTTTCTCCATTGTGCGTCACTCTCTGTTTGAGCTATTAGTTGGATGTTGACCAGTCACCAACCTTGATCTAACTAGAGGAGACAGCTTTTCAGAAAGGACAAGCGGTTTCGTAATTTATAATTAAAACGTGATTTTTCGTTAAAAGTGAACAGTACCAGGAGTGTTTCGTTAAAACTCTCAAGGAAAACTAATGAAAAATAAAAAAAAAAAACTTTCCTTTTAACGAAAAGCCCTTTTTAAAGGTATAGTGAATAGTGTTAGGTAAAGGTAAAAATGTGGTTTTTCGTTAAAAGTGAATAGTATCGGGAGTGTTTATTAAAACTCCATAAAAAAAACTTCCCTTTTAATGAAGATCCCTTTTTAAAGGTATAGTGAATAATGTTAGGTAAATGTGGTTTTTTGTTAAAAGTAACAGTACCGGAAGTGTTTTGTTAAAACTCCCATAGAAAGGAAAACTAATGAAAAGTCCAAAAAAAATTCCCTTTTAACGAAAAGCCATTTTTAAAGGTATAGTGAATAGTGTTAGGTAAAGGTAAAAATGTGGCTTTTCGTTAAAAGTGAACAGTATCGTGAGTGTTTCGTTAAAACTCCCTTTATAGAAAGGATACTCGCCGAATACTTTTTGTAAGGATTTCAGAAATTTTCTAATCACATTCATTCATTGTAAATCGTACGATCAGTTTTGGTCAGGTATTGTTTTATATTCAATTTTAAATAAAAAAATTATAATAATTTCTGACTGCACGATATTCGATGAACGAATATGATTTGAGGATTTCTAAGATCCCCACAAAGAGAATCCGGCGAGAATTCTCTCTCCTCTATTTGTACAAGAACAATGATATCAATCAAGTTGACTCACAAGAATATGAGTTTTATATTTAATTATAGTTAACCTGTTATATATGTAGCTAAATTTACCACCTCTAATATAGTACCACACGCTTTTCTCAATTTTTTACTGTCGAATCAAATCAATTGAAGAATAACGGATAAAAATTAAACACTACCTTAATAAAGAAAGAAGAAATTAAACACAAACCGTCAATTGAGGGATAATTGATGTTTGATCACTTGAGTTGCATGATGAGGATGAGGATCCTTTTCGGATTCTTTTTGTGAGAATTTTAGAGATCTTCACATCCTAACCGTTTATCGTACATCGTACAGTCAGTTTTTATCAGGTACTATTTGTATTTAATTTTAAATAAAATAAATAAATAATTTCTGACTACACGATATACAATGAATGACTAAGATGTGAAGTTCTCAAAAATTTCCACAATTTGAATCCGAATGGGATTCAAATCTGGACGATGCTAATTAAAGGGATGATTGAGAGGAAAACAATTATATATAATTCATCTTTATGGGAGGAAATCATGGTGTATTAGAATCACATATTCACAACCACTCACTCCATTCTACATGTGGCCCGGCACGTGTGTTAATATATTAATCAAGGTTAGTCTTTAGGCCATGCTTGGTGTGGAACCAAAAATAATCACAAGACGACACGTGAATTTTTGGGTAAAAGAGGATAAAATTACCCTTGAGGCATACCGGGATTCCTACGCGTGAGCAGCGGACAATCATCCCTTAACCAAGTCAAAAGTGCCCAAAATAGGTAATAATTCAAAGCCTATTTCATCTATCCTCATCAAATCGTCTTCACAAGATAACTCCCAAATCATTCCCCTTTTCTTATATTAATTAGCTAATCAATTAGGTAATTATTCAATTATTCCCAATTAAGCACAAATCAAGAACCTAGCCCACAAATTGGACCAAGTGGCCGGTCCTTCCTGTCCCAAGGGGGCCGGCCACACCCCTATAAATGCTACCTCCAAAACTCGATTCCAATTCTCTTGAAAAAAACTATCTAAATTCTCCAAACACTTTTCCCTCAAAATTCTAACTTTGACATCGGAGGTTCTTCGGCCAAAGGCCCCCCATTAATCATGGGTGTGTGAGGCTCTTGGCCTTGACCAAATGTGTTATTTGTTTTGTAGGTGCAATTTTGTCCAAGATCAGGGAGGAAGAAATTTGCATCCACAAATTGGTGTTTTCATTGAGAGCCTTGATTCACACGCTCGAAGAAGACTCTCGCATTCAATGTTTCTAATTTTTCTTCGTTCATTCGTAAATTTTCCCACACGTTTCTACTCCTAGAATTTTTAATAAATTTTTTGAATAGCCCTGGGGATGAAATACGACGACGGAAAAATTATGAAAAACCAAAAACAAAAGGTGCTCCCTACAAATTTGGGTTTTCAATCACTTGACGGATCACGGAGCAACGGCGGCTGCCACCACCCGCTGCCACTACCGTGGCCTAATCATTCTGCCTTTGCGGCACATCCAAGAGAAACCGGCAAGTTGATTCCTGCAGCAGACCCATGTGAGCAGCTCTAGCCAATGGCCCAAGCCATGCAGCCACGCAGCAGGCCCATGATTAAGCCCACCACGCTGAAGGCCTTAATCCAAGCTCCAAAAGGCAAGCCAAGCTTTCCAAACAGGTGCAGCAGGCCTCCCTACGCGCAAGCCCAATCAGTGCGCACTCCAGCAGCCCAGCGGCAGTCAACGCGGGCCCATGCCCGCGCGCCCATGATCCAGATCCGGGCCTATTTGACCTATTTTATGTAGATTTGGCCTATTTTAGCCCAAATCTCGCGCTTCAAGGTTACTAATTTTTTGTTCATTCATAAATTTTTCGTACATTCTTATTTCTAGAATTTTTTATACAAAAATTCTTTGAATAAAACGTAAAAGAAAAGTACGATGGCAAGAAATTCAAAAACCACGACGAACGGAAATTCCAACGTTCAATGATTAGGACCGCGACGATACACAAGCTCAACATAACAGTGAGTGGAGTGGCACCACCCCTACGGGGCACCACCGTGGCAGCCACCTTCAGCAAAACCCACGACACCACAACCACGACCCAAGCCGTGCCATTTAAGCCCACACGTGCCCAAGCTCAAGGTGAGACAGCCCGAGGCACTCAAGCCTGACACGAACTCAATGCATTGCCAAGCCGAGCTTGAGCCTCGCACCCACGTGCGCCACACGCCGAGCAACCCACTCCCGTGGCCTAGCCTGCTTCTGCGGCCTACCTGCTCCCGTGGCCTTCCAAGCAGCCCAAATCGGTCCACGATTAGTTCAACTATCTCGACTTCAAATTTCTGGGCCTACGATCGAACCGGGGGCATTTTTCAGCATATTTCTCCGTGGATTTGACATTTCCTAACTCAAATCTCGCGCCCGGAGTCTACCACACTGCTTAAAGAGACGCATTCCTTCAAAGCTCTTCCAACCCAAATGGGGAACAACACTTGTCTCAACAA
This sequence comes from Cotoneaster glaucophyllus, assembly GCA_036320875.1. Lineage (NCBI taxonomy): Eukaryota > Viridiplantae > Streptophyta > Magnoliopsida > Rosales > Rosaceae > Cotoneaster > Cotoneaster glaucophyllus. The sequence goes on along the minus strand of CM070061.1, from coordinate 28,652,969 downwards.
GTCATAGAGTTGGCGAGCGCCCTCGCACAACAGACGACCTTGATGAACTAGCTCTTACAGTGCACCAAGATGCAACATGCCCCCAGACGAAGTGTCCCGAAGTAGTACAAGGGTAGACGAAGAACCTCTACAACAGCGTCCCAGCAAGCAGCCACTCGACCAGTCACGAACCGAGCGTTCGAGCAGTATACATTCCGACTAGGCCCCCGAGATAACGTATACTCACGTCTTAGCGCGCGGAGGAGCGTGCACTTTCGGTTAGGCCCACGGACGAGCATACACTCACAGTTAGGACCACACTCCGATGAACAACATGGATAACCTTCCAGGCGAAGTGTTTATTCGCGGCTAGGCCCGCAAGGAGCATCATCCGGCTCGCATCGGAGTAGGCAGCATGACAGACGGAGATAAGCAATCATTCAATCCGGCTCAAGCTCAACCAGCAGCCTGTGAAAAATTCCCTTGCCTGCTAGGAACGAACCACATGCACCACAGTAGCGTCATAGACGAGCCGAGCATGTAGAAGAGCAGCCTAGACCAATAGGTCACGACTGAGGGCAGCCGAGAGCTCCAATACCCTAATAAACGAAAATTCAGGAAGAAGTGGATAGACTCTTAACCGAGCGATTGCGCAATTTCCAAACACAACTAGGTCACTAACGAGGCACTACGACGGGATGTGACCAACATAAGTAGGTCACCCTTCACGGACGAGATCAGCAGGAAGAGTAGCCTTCCAAAAAGGACTTCCATCAGACCACCCGCTTTTCAGAAAATCGATCATGAAAAAGATCTAACTATGGCAGATTCTTTCGCTCTGACAAATAAGCATGCGCTTTAGGACAAAGCTCGCCAATCAAGATGCAAGGACTTGAAAAAGAACCTGATATCACCTCCCTACTATCCAAATAGGAACCTATTCGCATGTTTGACGGTATCTAAAGCAGTAGTAAACTTCTCGATGCTACCAGAAATTAAAACGCTAACTTTAGCGATAGTTGTTGCAACCCGGAAGCTCAAGTTTTACCTTCATACACACGCAATCATTCTCACGACGCACTATTCCGCTCAATCTAGACACCCGACGATAAAGGCGCAGACACTGGAGGATGAAATTTTTTTTTACGAATGCAACAAATCAGCCCAAAAGATTCTACATAGGAGCAACATGTACCGGCAATTGAACACCACATCCTGCTACGCGTCACACGACCCTAGCTGACCATTACTCCATAATTCAGCTATAGAGTGGCCCAATACAGGCAATTGAGCATCTCCTGCTACGTGTAACATAGCCCTAGCTCCACGGCTCCCTACCGCGCCTTTACGCCTAGCCTAGGCAATGCAACAGAGCGGCCTAACGACGCCCCAGAGACAGCTGAGCACACTTTAGCCTCACCTGTTCCCTCAATGGAGATTTCTGGCATTTGTATATTGACGGTGCATCCAACTACAAAGGCTCGAGATCAGGCGTGGTCCTTGTCACCCTAGACAGCTCAATGCTCGAGCAGGCGATCACTCTAGGCTTCAAAGCATCCAACAACGAAGTAAAGTACGAGGCCCTACTAGCAGGCCTCCGAATGGCAAAATACTTGGCGGTGAAGAAGCTTGCAACTCATTTCCATTCCCAGCTAATCACCAGCCAGACTACTGGGGAGTACAAGGTAAAATGTCCAAGGATGACACAATACCTAGAAAATGTACACAAGCAACTTGAGGCATTTCAGACTTACACTCTCACTCAAGTTCCTCGGGCAGACAATACCCACGCAGATGTGCTAACCGGCCACCCTCGACCATCAACTCAAATGCTCTATTCTGGTGGAGTATCTAGACAAGCCAAGTATAGAAGTGGAGCCGGCAGCCGAAGTGTCACAGGTTAGTATAACTCCCAACTGACAAAGTTCTATTATAGACTACCGGGTCGACGACACATTCCCCATGGAAAGGTTAGAGTTTAGAAAGCTCCAAATAAAGGCAGCATGCTACTACATGTGGAACGACATTCTCATCCGAATATCCTACACCTGACCACATCTCCGCTGCCTAGCGTCTCCCGATGATTTGAAGGTTCTAATCTCAATCTACGAAAGCGTTTGTGGAAACCACTTCGGAGGCCGATCCTTAGCACAGAAGGCTTTTAACGCAGACTACTACTGCCCTACCATGCACCAAGATGCTAAGTAGTTAGTACAAAAGTGCGACCACTGCCAACGCTACAAGCTGGTACCAACACTGCCTGCCAGCGAGCTACACCCGCAGACGAGTCATTGGCCGTTCATGTAGTGGGCAATCGACTTGGTAGGACCTATGTCGCATGCTACTGGGGGAAATGCATGATGATCATGGCAACTGACTACTTCACCAAATGGGTAGAAGAAGAGCCCATGAAGACCACGACTCAGACAGACATAGAGCACTTCATTTGGAGGATCATTTGCTGATTTGGCATCCCTCAATCCTTCATCACCGACAATGGCCCGCAATTCGTGGGCAAAGATTTGGCGAACTTCTTCCAAATATATGACATCAAGCAGCACATGTCCACGCCAAGATATCTTCAAGGTAATAGGCGGGCCGAAACATCCAACAAGATGATCCTCAACTGCCTTAAGAAATCCCTTACCAACAATAATGGAAAATGGCCAGACGAACTCCTCGAATGTCTATAGGCATATCGCACCACCAAAAGACGAGCAACCGTGAGACTCCTTTCTCTTTGGCATTTGGCTCCTAAGCAATAATTCATCCAAAGCGGACAATATCGTGCTACGACGGAGTTGAGCCCGGGATGTGGTGGGGGCCCAGGCCGGGATGTGACAATTTGGTATCAGAGCAAATCCCTGGCTGAAAGTGTGTCGACGAGGACGTTGGGCCCTTAAGGGTGGTGGATTGTTAGATCCCACATTGCCCAGGGAAGTGGATCCTCTATGCCTCATATGTACATGCCCACATCCAAATAGCACGAAGCCTTTTGGGAGCTCACTAGCTTCGGGTTTCATAGGAACTCCGAAGTTAAGCGAGAATGAATCAGAGCATTCCCAGGATGAGTGACCCACTGGGAAGTTCTGTTCGCGTGAGTTTCCAGAAACAAAATCGTGAGGGCGTGGCCGGGGCCCAAAGCGAACAATATGGTGCTATGACAGAGTCGAGCCCGGGATGTGGTGGGGGTCCGGGCCGGGATGTGACAGGGATTCCTACGCGCGAGCAGCGGTCAATCATCCCTCAACCAAGTCAAAAGAGCCCAAAATAGGTAATAATTCAAAACATATTTCATCCAACCTCATCAAATCCTCTCCACAAGGTAACTCCCAAATCATTCCCCTTTTACTATATAATTAGCTAATCAATTAGGTAATTATTCTATTAATTATCTAATTAATTAGGTAATTATTCAATTATTCCCAATTAAACACAAATCAAGAACCTAGCTCACAAATTGGACCAAGTGGCCGATCCTTCCTCTCCCAAGGGGGCCGGCCACACCCCTATAAATATTGTCTCATTCTCTTCAAAACTCGATTCCAATTCTCTTGAAAAAAACTCTCTAAATTCTCTAAACATTTTTCCCTCAAAATTCTAACTTTGACATCAGTGGTTCTTCAGCCAAAGCCCCCCATTCATCATAGGCGTGTAAGGCTCTTGGCCTTGACCAAATGTGTCATTTGTTTTGTAGGTGCAATTTTGTCCAAGATTAAGGAGGAAGAAATTTGCATCCACATTTGGTGCTTAATTTGCATTGGATTGATAATTCAGGAGATATATAATGTATACATGTTCATACTTCTTATTTTTTTTCCAACCTAAAGGTGGGAAACATGCATTAATCATGAAGTCAACCTATCCCTTCTAATTTTTTTTATAATATAATGATATAGAATAGGGTTGTTTTATTCACATCCCACATTTTGTTGACTACACCCCATATACTTAATAAACCCTACTTTTACTTTTTGAATTAAAATTTAGGGTAAATTACCAAAAACTACCTCAACTATTGGGTCATTAACAGTTTCATACCTCGTCTTTAAAAAATTTCAATGTTATACCTTATCTTCGAATTTGTTGCAATGTCATACCTCCCGTCAGTTGTCTGTCAATTATTCTGTTAAAATGCTGACGTGGCATGCCACGTGGCACATTTTATATTAAAAAACTATTAAAAACAAAAAAAAAAAAAAATTAATTATTATTTTTTTTTTTTCCTTCTCTCTCTTCTTCTTCTTCTTCTTCTCTCTTCTTCGTCTTCTGGGCACGGGTCCGGCCAACTATTTTTTTTTTTTTTTTTCTCTTCTTCTCTCTCCTCCTTCTTCTTCTGGGCACGGGTCCGGCCAACTTTTTTTTTTTTTTCTTCTCTCTTCTTCTTCTTTTGGGCACGGGTCCGGCCAACATTTTTTTTTTTCTCTTCTTCTCTCTTCTTCTTCTTCTTCTTCTTCTTCTTCTTCTTCTTGGCACGGGTCCGGCCAACTTTTTTTTTTTTTTTTTTTTTTTCTTCTTCTTCTTCTTCCTCTTCCTCCTTCTTCTTCTTTCTGGGTTTGCAGGGGATTGGGATGGGGGGGACGGACGAAGAAGAAGAAGTAGTTGGGATGGGGGGACGGACGAAGAAGCAGCGGGCGGAGAAGGAGGAGGAGGAGGAGAGAGAGAGAAGAAGAGAAAAAAAAAAGAGAGAAAGAGAAGGAAAAAAAATAATTTTTAATTAATTTTTTAATATTTATTTATTTTTTTTAGTTTTTAATAATTTTTTAATATAAAAATGTGCCACGTGTCATGCCACGTCAGCAATAACGGATGAATTGACGGAAGGCTGACGGAAGGTATGACATTGCAACAAATTCGAAGATAAGGTATGACATTGAAATTTTTTAATGACGAGGTATGAAAATGTTCAGACCCAATAGTTGAGATAGTTTTTGGTAATTTACCCTAAAATTTAACTTCATGTACCCCACATTTTTTTCCAATACTACCCTCACACCCACACTCTCAATATATACCTAACACTCAAACTCTTTATTAACATCTGATTTTATGTCAATTGAGTGTTTAGTTTTCTATCAATTAGGGATTTTAAATTTCATATTTGAAGAAATTGGATCAAGGCATCGAATGCAAACCAAGTTTTGCAAAAAATAGAACAGAGCCTTTGCAATCTTAGCAAGTGAATTGAAAATATTGTTCAAGAGAATTTTGGAAGTGTCCATCATCATCAAGCCATCACATTGAAGACTATTACTTCTATTGGCTCGAGTAAGGAGCAATAATGTGAGGATTATAACAAGTTGCCCTAAGTTGCTTCATGAGGTTTTCAATATTTATTTTACGTATATGCCCAACAGGCAACAGAAAACTCCACCATATAAAAAACAAACCCGTTCAATTTTCTATGTAGAGATTTTAGCCAATTGAATGAAATATTATAAACAGAAACTGATATGTGATAAATGACATTGCATTGAATTGTGTCGTTGAGTTCAATAGCGGATGAGAGTGGCTTTGAGAGTTTGAAGAAAATAATATACACTAAAAATGAATTGGAGGTGTATTCATAATCTTAAGGGGCCTAAATAGTCTTTTTGTATTAAAGTATATAAGTTTTATTTTATGTAGGGTGCATTCAACAATATATAGGGTGCTAATAAAAAAATCCTATAAAATAATATTATATGATACATTTGAATAACTAAATGAATTCTAATTTGAATAATTTTTTATAAAAAAAAATCTTCTAACGAAGATTAAAAAATTAACGATTCTAATTATGAATTTCCAATGAAAAAAATGTGTTATTAAAAGTTATGAAATGGACTTATTCCTTTCCCGAGAGGAAAGTAAGCATTATCCTATGAACACATTTATGACACGTTTATGTAAGGGTAATTGGAATAAAGAAAATGAATTGAATTCCGATTACGGAGTATTCTAGTGTTTACTAAATATTAAGGAATCAAAAAAGTGTTGGAGCCCACACGAAACAAGGAATCCAAATCCTGAAATTGGAGGAACGGGATTCCCTAGTTTTGTGAGGTATTTGAATTCCCTGAGGGTAAGGGAATCGGGAATGCATCTTTTATTCCTATTATGCCCTCACTTGTTTCTTATTATCCCAGCATTTTCCTTCATTTGACACTCATTATGCCATTTTTTTAATAAATAAATAAAACCTATTTATATATTTTTATATAGATAATTTTATTATATAAATTTAATTTAATTAATTAGTATGAAAATAATTTATTTATGTAAGGAAAATTTAGTAATTAACCTAGTTTTCATTTCGATTGAAGTGAATTAGTAAACAACTTATATGAATTCAACATCATTCTTGCCATTTTTTAATAAATAAATAAAATCTATTTATATACGTTTATATAGATGAATTTTATTATATAAATTTAATTAAGAATTTAATTTAATTAATTAGTATGAAAATAATTTATTTATGTAAGGGCAATATAGTAACCAACCTAGTTTTCATTCCTATTGAAGTGAATTAGTAAACAATTTATATGAACTCAACATCATTCATACTCTGATTCCAGACAATTTTAATAAACAATTTCAACAGAAATCTGATTCTGATTCTATCTCATTTCAATTCCTCCTCAATCTAATTCATCCTTAATTCAATTCCTCTTAATTAAATTATGGATTAGTAAACGCGGTCTTAAGTCATAACTATCCATTAATTATTTCGTCATATTTGACTTCACAAACAAAACAACCCTAACCATTCCAGTCACAAGTCATGTATGAGAACGATATCATGAACGATGACACGTATCAACGTATAGAAAGCTATAGTCAAGATAAGGGTAGTAAAAAAAGATGAACTGTATACATTAGCAACTGTTTTATCATGATTAATTAACATACGATGACAATATATAATTAAGAAATAATTAACTTCAATATCACATTAGTTTGCATCAGTTTATTTATAATTCAGATATAATAAAAGAGAGAAGAGATCGTGATCATAGTCAGCTAGGACATGATCACTACCATTATTACAGAAAGAACTCACTATAATTAAGGTCCCCTTAATTAGTTTCCCATATAATATGTGGACATATTTAAATTTAAGCCCTCTCAAACACAACAGGAAGCGCTGAACCATCCAAGGCCAGCAGCCTCTTGTCATTCTCAACAATAGCACCAACAGATCCACAAATGAACCTACAAGTTGGACACACTTCAGTAGGGCACCATTCCAGATTGTACACACCATCTGGTGTTGCCTGCTTTGTAATCCTGAAGTAGTTTCCAGCAGGGCCAGGTAGGCCTTGGTTTTCGTCTTCTCCGGTGACAATTAATCTCCTTTGGGTGTCTTGATCAGTCTCACCCACCTTCCATGCAGTTGATTGCACACAGATTGTGGATGCTGAGAATGTGATCTTTTGGTCCCTTCCTTCCCTCACCACAGTTTCCCCCTCAACAAAAGGAGAAAATGTCACAGGCAAGCCCTCAGGACCTGAGACATTTTCTTGACCAACAAAAAATGGACATCCAGTTCTGTTGATCAAAGTGAAACGCCCGCCATTGTCGGTAATAGCGGGTTTGATGTAATAGTCTACACCGGATTGAAGAGCCTGCCCGGCAGTGTCAAGCACAGCATTCGAGTCATCGGATGTTTGGGCTAGGGTTGATATGGCCATGACTAGCCATATGCAGCTGCAAAGGCTCCCAATCAACTTCATAGACATGGTATATATAGTTTCGAGTACTTTCGATCCCTTTCAAAATATCTCACAATATACAAACAAGTATCTGGTAATATTGTAGAATGTGTTTGTGATTTCTTTAAGGCCATGCCATGCAAGGTATTTATAGAGAGGTGGTGAGGTGATAGTATTGGTGTTATCCATTAGAGAATATTACTTGTAGGGTACGTAAACGATTTGGTCATGGACTTTACAACCCTAAATCGGATAGAGACGTTGAATTACTGAACAAGAAGGAAAGTGTCAAAGGCTTGAGGTCTGCATGCAGACTTTATCATTTGGAATTTGATGAGTATTAGCTATGAAGTGTGTGTATATACAAACACACGTGGGCGGTACGCCACTTTATTTGAATATTCTTTCTAATATAATAAGGGTTCTAGTTCAGACCTATTGGTTAGTTTCATCAGCTATTAGTTATGTAGATCAAACCAAAATCATTATAATTAAAGATAAACATGGTCGGGTACACCAAATGTCAACTAATACAAGTAGTTAATTTTCTTTTTTCAAGTATCATATCACTTGTATTAGGACATTTGATGCACTGGGCTGGATTGTCGACACACTAAAAAATCTCTCATAATTAAAACTCTGGTTTATCACATTAATTACCCTAGCCACCCTCTTCATCACCCTTCCAACTTGTGATTCTTACTTTTCAAGGAAAAAAAAAGTATTGACATTGTAAGTGTAAACCCGCCCGCAAGAGCATATAAACAAAGTCATTTTAGGTTTTGCCTCGAAAAAAATTTCCCTTCAAAAACAAGTTGCCTTCTAATTTTTTTTTGTCAAAGAAGTTGCCTTCTAATTGATTGTATATATTTATTTGCGTGTCTCTCTCAGTCGCGCGTAGGGTGCAAGTTGGATTGAAATTTCAGATTATGCCATTAGAATTCCGCTTAAAATCTGAACATTTTCAAAAAGATCCTAATTTCGAAAATTCTGAGATAATTTCAATTTCGAATAATCTGATAAGAAAAATGGAAATTGGAGGAAGTTCAAATTCGATCTCAAAATTTTGAAATGAAAATTGAAAACCTTGTCTCTGACCCAATCCGTCCAAAGATCATTCTTAGTTACGTGATGAGAAATGGAGTTGTGAGGACATGCATAAATGTCTTATATTGGAAGTTTATCAAAGCTTCCATGTGCTTACAATATAAAGAGTTGGGCTACTGCTCACGTTATCAATTGTTTACGGTAAAATTCAACTTCATGGTATCAAGGTCTAAAATATAGATGATATTGGAAATATCGCTAGTTCAAAAACACGGAAATTTCGATGGAAATATCGGGATATTATCGATATCGATAAAAATTGAATAAAAACCACGGAAATTGTAAGAAAAACTTGGAAATTTTTATTGAAACTTTGCAGGATGTTTATTTAGTCAAGTATCTATTCGTTTATCACAAAAAATTGGAAGGAAATGCACTGCATGATGGATTTAACTGATTTAAGTTGATTATATAGTGAGCTGGCAAACATTGTGAGTGTAGAAAATATGTAGTAATTAATGAAAGAAGTTTAAACACACCATAATCATTTATATATAATGAATTAGTACAATATTTTACACTTTATACATTGCATGGTAAGATACATGAGTGACTTAGTAAATATTAGGGTAAATTACACAAAACTACCTCAACTATTGGTCTCATGACACTTTCATACCTCATCTTTTAAAATTGACAATGTCATACCTCATCTTTAGAATTTGGTCAATTTTATACCTTCCGTTAGCCTGACCGTTAATTTGTCAGTTAAATGCTGACGTGGCTTGATTCAGACCACACTTTCTATTAAAAAATTAAAAAAATCATTTAATATATTTTAAATATTAAAATAACAAAGAAAAGTGAAAAAAAAAAAAAAAATTCAAAACCCAATTCGTCCCCACCCCACCCCCTCTCTCTCCTCCTCCATCTTCTTCCCCTGCTGCCCAGAAACGAAACGAAAAAAAAAAAAAAATTCAAAACCCAATTCGTCCCCACCCCCTCTCTCTCCTCCCCCATCTTCTTCCCCTGCTGCCCAGAAACGAAACGAAAAAAAAAAAAAAACTAAAAATCAAAACCTAGTTCGTCCCCGCCCGAGACTTGGGCTCGCACTCGCCGGACCTGGGTTAGGTGTCCTCTGGGTGCCCCGGAGCTTCACAGAGACGAAAGGAGAAAGGGTTGACGCCAATGATGGTTTTGGTACCGTCGTCGGTGGGTGTGGGTATGTAAATGGGTGAGTGAAGATAGATCGGGGAGAGAGGTATAGTTTGTGCCAGAGAGAGGGGGAGAAAGATTGAGTGAGCTGAGAGAGAGGGAGATGTTGGCATGGGTGGGGAAGGGTGGGGGGTTGCACGAAAGGGGAACAGGAAGGGGTCGGGGTGGGGGGAGATGGGAATGGGTTATGGGTTATGGGATGCAGAGAAGAGAGAGAGGCAAGAGAGAGGGGGAGAGAGAGGAGAGAGAGAGGAGAGAGAGAGAGAGATTTAATATAAAAATAATATTTTTTAATTTTTTAATTTTTAATTATTAAAAATATATTTAATAATTTTTTAATCTAGTTGGATTAGTGAATGGGCCCCGCCTCTAGCCACGTCAGCACTTAACAGAAAAATTAACAGAAAAACTAACGGAGGTATGACATTGGCACAAATTCTTAAGATAATGTATGACAATGTCATTTTTAAAAGATCATGTATGAAAGTGTCGTGACACCCATAGTTGAGATAGTTGTGTAATTTACCCTAAATATTAGCTTGCAAGCCTTGCAGACATCTTAACGACCATATAAATATTACAGGCTGAATATGTAATCACAAACACATATGTAGCGAGTTGGATAAGGCCCAGGTGCGTGGTTGACAAAAGGAGGGGTTCGAATCCCTCTATGCTCAAGATTGAGACTTTTCACCATTTTTCAAGCATTAAAATGCTGAAAATATCGTCTCCGATATTATCGCGATAATATCGACAAAAATATCGATATATTGACGATAATTAAGTGGATAAGTGTGAAAATATCGCGAGATGAAAAAAAACGATATTATCGGCGAAATATATCGATATTTTGGTCCTTGCATGGTATCCATGCAAGTTGGCCCACTTTTAATTTCAACTACATAATGTACTTCATGTCATCTAATTTTTTTTGTTAATGTTTTACGCTTAAAAATTCACCTGATGTGGGGTGGATGTGAAGAAATGTCTCGCTTTGGAAGTTTACCCACACGTGTTTCATTTCACCCAATTTGTATTGGTCACGCCTTAAACTTAAAAAAATCCCACACATATAGCGTTTGAGAATGTGCGGAAATGTCCTATATCAAAAATTTACCGAACCTTTTATGTGCTTATAAAAAGTAGGCGGAACTTCAACATCTTTTAACATCAGATGCAAGTAATTAGAAGGGGAAAGATAGAACTACATATTACAGAACAAATCAATGTGTGAGCCTATTTTTAAATCCCATCAAACACTAGTATTAGCAGCTACCACATAGTCCGACACAAGGGCTGGCCCTGGGGAGGTCAGGTGGTGCCACCGTATAAAGGGACCCCTTTGCACTCATGGCTCACACAAGCAATTTTGATGGACTTGAATGAATGAAGTTTAGATTCCATATTAAATCAATAAATTGACATTATACAATTTGGTAAACTTCCAATGTAAAACATTTCTATACATTCTCACACCCCTCATGTATGATGAATTTTCATGCATAATACATTAACCAACTTACTCTGATACTCTTAAGAAAGTTGAAATTCCACTATAAATCAATTGGTAACATGCCAAATGACCCCAACTTTTTATCAACCTTTGCAAGGTTTAGTAAACTTCCGATTTGAGACATCTCTTTACATACTCACACCGAATGCAATGAGTCCTCCTTTTGTATGTCTTAGGCAAACAAATAACATCGCACATACTTCCCTACCCAAGAATTTTTCCATCGCTAGGCTCAACATGTTTTTTGACATCCGTAGAAACACTAGCAAAACTGCACATTCTCATTCAACAATTGTCACAAATTGTGATGAAAAAAATAGTTAAATCATATGGTCATTAGTTTACTGCAGCAAGGCCATATGATTCAGCCATGTGTAGTGGGAGTCTCCACCTCATTAGTTTACTTGAAGAGGCATAAGCAGTTGCATGGACAAGAACACGACTCATCAGTTAAATGCAGGAGCTGAAAGCTACAAATCCATTATTCATATGCCAATGTGCCATACATGAAAATGAAAGAGATCCGAACCAAAGCTTTTGACATTTTCAAGTTTCCGAGTCTTCATTTTATCTAGCTAGAAATTTATGTACAACATACATTATTGAATTTAACAGCTAAATGTGCGTTCAAGAATCCACGAATATCTAGCAAGTCGAATATATAAGCCACTTAAAAAAGCAATGATGTATGGTAGGACTCAAACTGCAGACCACATCTAAATATTTGGAAGACATCCTTAAAAAGACAGACATGAGCATTTCCTCTGCAAGGCCTGGCGATTCGAACGAAAGATTCATAAATCAGACATCTCTCACATAAGTAAACGATATTATTATTCAGATGAAACCCCCACAATCCTTTTACATCAATTACCATGAGTTGTTAAAACTCACAACACTGTAAATACAACTTGAAATCAACTTTCGTCACATGAAGCTGAAACATCGTTAGAGTGGATTTCTTCATCTAAATCATTTAGCTCAAACCTAAGCCTGGGTTTCCTTGGCTAGCAGATGCTCAACATTACTTGAATTTAGCTCGAACACAACGACAATATGTTAGAGTCTAAGTAAAATGATCATCAGTCACAGCAAAAATCAAATAAGTTGACACTAGAACCCTACAGACATCTAAAAAAAATGACAGCAACATGTAAATTCCAGACACAAAGAAAAAGCCAATTATCAAAACACTAACCAACGCAATCAAACACTAATCCATCAAAATTTAATTACTTGTACTATTCAGTCTTCTCTAGCGACAATCTTGTACTTCCCAGTTTGTTCTTGCTGCAAATAGAAAGAAACCCAATTAGCAAAATCCCCATCAAAATACGATAATCAAACTCAATGAGTTAAAACTCAAAGGAGAAGTGATTTGCAAAAAAGCACCTACCTTTCTCCACAGATCTGAGTGCTTTTTACAAAACCCAGCCACTATAGCTCCCTTATTCCTTCCTTCCTTGTACTCAATACAAAGATCCTCATTCAAGCCACAACTCACATGAAATGCCAGAGGGCACTTAAGCTCGGAGCACTGAATAGCACACCCCCTTGAACTCTCACAAACATAGCATCTCTCCTTCCACCGCCTTTTCGGAACATTGGAGCAATCAATCCCCTCCCGTCCTTCGGGGTCCTGAAATTGGAGGAACGGGATTCCCTAGTTTTGTGAGGTATTTGAATTCCCTGAGGGTAAGGGAATCGGGAATGCATCTTTTATTCCTATTATGTCCTCACTTGTTTCTTATTATCCCAACATTTCCCTTCATTTGACACTCATTATGCCATTTTTTTAATAAATAAATAAAACCTATTTATATATTTTTATATAGATAATTTTATTATATAAATTTAATTTAATTAATTAGTATGAAAATAATTTATTTATGTAAAGAAAATTTAGTAATTAACCTAGTTTTCATTTCGATTGAAGTGAATTAGTAAACAACTTATATGAATTCAACATCATTCTTGCCATTTTTTAATAAATAAATAAAATCTATTTATATATGTTTATATAGATGAATTTTATTATATAAATTTAATTAAGAATTTAATTTAATTAATTAGTATGAAAATAATTTATTTATGTAAGGGCAATATAGTAACCAACCTAGTTTTCATTCCTATTGAAGTGAATTAGTAAACAATTTATATGAACTCAACATCATTCATACTCTGATTCCAGACAATTTTAATAAACAATTTCAACAGAAATCTGATTCTGATTCTATCTCATTTCAATTCCTCCTCAATCTAATTCATCCTTAATTCAATTCCTCTTAATTAAATTATGGATTAGTAAACGCGGTCTTAAGTCATAACTATCCATTAATTATTTCGTCATATTTGACTTCACAAACAAAACAACCCTAACCATTCCAGTCACAAGTCATGTATGAGAACGATATCATGAACGATGACACGTATCAACGTATAGAAAGCTATAGTCAAGATAAGGGTAGTAAAAAAAGATGAACTGTATACATTAGCAACTGTTTTATCATGATTAATTAACATACGATGACAATATATAATTAAGAAATAATTAACTTCAATATCACATTAGTTTGCATCAGTTTATTTATAATTCAGATATAATAAAAGAGAGAAGAGATCGTGATCATAGTCAGCTAGGACATGATCACTACCATTATTACAGAAAGAACTCACTATAATTAAGGTCCCCTTAATTAGTTTCCCATATAATATGTGGACATATTTAAATTTAAGCCCTCTCAAACACAACAGGAAGCGCTGAACCATCCAAGGCCAGCAGCCTCTTGTCATTCTCAACAATAGCACCAACAGATCCACAAATGAACCTACAAGTTGGACACACTTCAGTAGGGCACCATTCCAGATTGTACACACCATCTGGTGTTGCCTGCTTTGTAATCCTGAAGTAGTTTCCAGCAGGGCCAGGTAGGCCTTGGTTTTCGTCTTCTCCGGTGACAATTAATCTCCTTTGGGTGTCTTGATCAGTCTCACCCACCTTCCATGCAGTTGATTGCACACAGATTGTGGATGCTGAGAATGTGATCTTTTGGTCCCTTCCTTCCCTCACCACAGTTTCCCCCTCAACAAAAGGAGAAAATGTCACAGGCAAGCCCTCAGGACCTGAGACATTTTCTTGACCAACAAAAAATGGACATCCAGTTCTGTTGATCAAAGTGAAACGCCCGCCATTGTCGGTAATAGCGGGTTTGATGTAATAGTCTACACCGGATTGAAGAGCCTGCCCGGCAGTGTCAAGCACAGCATTCGAGTCATCGGATGTTTGGGCTAGGGTTGATATGGCCATGACTAGCCATATGCAGCTGCAAAGGCTCCCAATCAACTTCATAGACATGGTATATATAGTTTCGAGTACTTTCGATCCCTTTCAAAATATCTCACAATATACAAACAAGTATCTGGTAATATTGTAGAATGTGTTTGTGATTTCTTTAAGGCCATGCCATGCAAGGTATTTATAGAGAGGTGGTGAGGTGATAGTATTGGTGTTATCCATTAGAGAATATTACTTGTAGGGTACGTAAACGATTTGGTCATGGACTTTACAACCCTAAATCGGATAGAGACGTTGAATTACTGAACAAGAAGGAAAGTGTCAAAGGCTTGAGGTCTGCATGCAGACTTTATCATTTGGAATTTGATGAGTATTAGCTATGAAGTGTGTGTTTATACAAACACACGTGGGCGGTACGCCACTTTATTTGAATATTCTTTCTAATATAATAAGGGTTCTAGTTCAGACCTATTGGTTAGTTTCATCAGTTATTAGTTATGTAGATCAAACAAAAATCATTATAATTAAAGATAATTTTCAATGTACTGGAAACATATGGTTGGGTACACCAAGTGTCAACTAATACAAGAAGTTAATTTTTTTTTTTAAAGTATCATATCACTTGTATTAGGACATTTGGTGTACTGGGCTGAATTGTCGACATACTAAAAAATCTCTCATAATTAAAGCTCTGGTTTATCACGTTAATTACCCTAACCACGCTCTTCATAACCCTTCCAACTTGTGATTCTTACTTTACAAGAAGAAAAAAATGCATTGACATTGTAAGTGTAAACCCGCCCGCAAGAGCATGTAAACAAAGTCATTTTAGGTTTTGCCTCGAGAAAATTTTCCCTTCAAAAACAAGTTGCCTTCTAATTGATTGTATATATTTCTTTGCGTGTCTCTCTCAGGCACGTGTAGGGTGCAAGTTGGATTGAAATTAAATCTGAACATTTTCAAAATGATTTTAATTTCGAAAATTCTGAGATAACTCCAATTTCGAATAATCTGATAAAAAAAAATGGAAATTGGAGGAAGTTCAAATTCGATCTCAAATTTTTGAAATGAAAATTGAAAATCTTGTCTCTGACCCAATCCGTCCAAAGATCATCCTTAGTTATGTGATGAGAAATTGAGTTGTGAGGACATGCATAAATATCTTATATTGGAATTTTATCAAAGCTTCCATATGCTTATAATATAAAGAGTTGGGCTACTGTTCATGTTATCAATTGTTTACGGTAAAATTTCAACTTTATGGTATCCATGCAAGTTGGCCCATTTTTAATTTCAACTGCATAATGTACTTCATGTCATCTAACTTTTGTTGCTAATGTTTTACGCTTGAAAATTCACCAGATGTGAAGGGATGGATGTGAAGAAATGTCTCACTTTGGAAGTTTACTCATATGTGTTTCATGTCACCCAATTTGTATTGTTCACGTCTTAAACTTAAAAATTTTCCACACATGTAGCGTTTGAGAATGTGCGGAAATGTCCTATATAAAAAATTTACCAAACCTTTTATGTGCTTATAAAAAGTAGGCGGAACTTCAACATCTTTTAACATCAGATGCATGTAATTAGAAGTGGAAAGATAGAACTACATATTACAGAACAAATCAATGTGTGAGCCTATTTTTAATCCCATCAAACACTAGTATTAGCAGCTACCACATAGTCCGACACAAGGGCTGGCCCTGGGGGAGGTCAGGTGGTGCCACCGTATAAAGGGAACCCTTTGCACTCATGTCTCACACAAGCAATTTTGATGGACTTGAATGAATGAAGTTTAGATTCCATATTAAATCAATAAATTGACATTATACAATTTGGTAAACTTCCAATGTAAAACATTTCTATACATTATCACACCCCTCATGTGTGATGAATTTTCAAGCATAATACATCAACCAACTTACTCTGATACGCTAAAGAAAATTGAAATGCCATTATAAATCAATTGGTAACATGCCAAATGATCCAACTTTTTATCAGCCTTTGCAAGGTTTAGTAAACTTCCGATTTGAGACATCTCTTTACATACTCACACCGAATGCAATGAGTCCTCCTTTTGTATGTCTTAGGCAAACAAATAACATCGCACATACTTCCCTACCCAAGAATTTTTCCATCGCTAGGCTCAACATGTTTTTTGACATCCGTAGAAACACTAGCAAAACTGTACATTCTCATTCAACAATTGTCACAAATTGTGATGAAAAAAATAGTTAAATCATATGGTCATTAGTTTACTGCAGCAAGGCCATATGATTCAGCCATGTGTAGTGGGAGTCTCCACCTCATTAGTTTACTTGAAGAGGCATAAGCAGTTGCATGGACAAGAACACGACTCATCAGTTAAATGCAGGAGCTGAAAGCTACAAATCCATTATTCATATGCCAATGTGCCATACATGAAAATGAAAGAGATCCGAACCAAAGCTTTTGACATTTTCAAGTTTCCGAGTCTTCATTTTATCTAGCTAGAAATTTATGTACAACATACATTATTGAATTTAACAGCTAAATGTGCGTTCAAGAATCCACGAATATCTAGCAAGTGGAATATATAAGCCACTTAAAAAAGCAATGATGTATGGTAGGACTCAAACTGCAGACCACATCTAAATATTTGGAAGACATCCTTAAAAAGACAGACATGAGCATTTCCTCTGCAAGGCCTGGCGATTCGAACGAAAGATTCATAAATCAGACATCTCTCACATAAGTAAACGATATTATTATTCAGATGAAACCCCCACAATCCTTTTACATCAATTACCATGAGTTGTTAAAACTCACAACACTGTAAATACAACTTGAAATCAACTTTCGTCACATGAAGCTGAAACATCGTTAGAGTGGATTTCTTCATCTAAATCATTTAGCTCAAACCTAAGCCTGGGTTTCCTTGGCTAGCAGATGCTCAACATTACTTGAATTTAGCTCGAACACAACGACAATATGTTAGAGTCTAAGTAAAATGATCATCAGTCACAGCAAAAATCAAATAAGTTGACACTAGAACCCTACAGACATCTAAAAAAAATGACAGCAACATGTAAATTCCAGACACAAAGAAAAAGCCAATTATCAAAACACTAACCAACGCAATCAAACACTAATCCATCAAAATTTAATTACTTGTACTATTCAGTCTTCTCTAGCGACAATCTTGTACTTCCCAGTTTGTTCTTGCTGCAAATGGAAAGAAACCCAATTAGCAAAATCCCCATCAAAATACGATAATCAAACTCAATGAGTTAAAACTCAAAGGAGAAGTGATTCGCAAAAAAGCACCTACCTTTCTCCACAGATCTGAGTGCTTTTTACAAAACCCAGCCACAATAGCTCCCTTATTCCTTCCTTCCTTGTACTCAATACAAAGATCCTCATTCAAGCCACAACTCACATGAAATGCCAGAGGGCACTTAAGCTCGGAGCACTGAATAGCACACCCCCTTGAACTCTCACAAACATAGCATCTCTCCTTCCACCGCCTTTTCGGAACATTGGAGCAATCAATCCCCTCCCGTCCTTCGGGGTCCTTGAAGAACACCTCCGGGACATAAAGCGCACACACAATGTGTGCCCACCTGCCGTCTCCAGTGGGCTTCATTGCCCCTCCTTTGACAGGACACAAGCAGCAAGAACAGGAGTCATCGGATTGGGAATGCACAGCAGAAAACGCGCATTGGGCGCAGAACCAATCTCCTTCCGGAATACCCTTTGCGAGTGGATTGCCATAGCAGGAGGCATGAACCGTCAGATTACACCCATCACAAAAGACAATTGGATCTGATGGATCTCCATCTGTGCTCTGACAAACAGCACAAACAATCCCATCATCATCATCTTCTTCTTCATTGCACTCTCCATCCCCTGCGATTTCTTGGCTTTTCTCCTCTTGGGTATTTTCAATATCTTCATTGCAACCATTTTCAGATTTACCCTCCTCTTCCTCCAATTTCTCCACTGCCTCTTCTTCCAGCTCCCACCCAAAAGGCGGCTTATACTCGACATTAAGGTCCAATGTCGAAAGTGGCTCTTCAGTGAACAGATCGGGCTGAAACGCCCAAACCCTTTTCTTAGCAGGCAGGGAATAGGTGGAGCCGGCAGCAGCAGAGGCGGTGGGGTCAGGGAGAACGAGTTGGTCTCTCGGCGCCTTTCGCTTCTTTGCCGGAAGGCGCGACGGGGACAAAAGGGCATCCTTCTGCTGCTGTTGCTGCATGAGTCTGAATCTCTTGAGAGGAGGCAGGGCATGAAATCTCTGATCCATTTGTGGGTCTGGTTTTTGGACAGAGAAAATTGATTTGGTGGGGGGATTCATTGAGAGAGTTTGAGAGACTTTTTGAGGTTTTGATTTGGGATTTGGGATTTGAAGTGAATTAAGAAATTAAAAAAATTGGATTTGTGGTGGGAACTTTGAAATTGAGGAGCTTTCGTTTTTTTCGTTTTGAGTTTTTTTGCAGCCGATTTTTGAATTTGGCGGGGTTTCGAAATATTTGGTTCGGTTCAATTTTGCTTTGAAAAAATCAGCCCCCGAACGGAATTTTGGCACCAAAACTAGTTCGGTGAGATGTCCGGTTTTGTTGTTGGACTTGGGCTTCGGGACTTGGGCTACAATTTGAGTGAAACTAAAAATGTCTTGGAGCATTTATTTTTTTAACAAACAAGAGATGATCTATATTAAATTTATTTATATTACGGGAAGAGGTATTCAAACACGAGACTTTATAGATATGGGTTAGATTGGTTGACTAACATAATGTGCATGCTCCATTGCCTCCGAGTTTGAACCCTCTTTTGGATTGGACTATTTTTAATTTTTTTTTTATTGAGATAGAGGGAATGTATTTGGAAAATTAAAGAACGAAGTTGGTGGACCCAAGACAAGAAACAAAACTCTATTACAAATTGATTTTAGTTTGCAATTTTCATTTGTATACTCTTTCCTAAACTTCCTTCCCGCCGCCATTCCTCCACCTTTGCTCGTCCTTCCTTTACCCTTTGTATTCCCCTCTGCATTCATTATTCATAATAAAAACTAAAAACGAAATGATTATCAAACAGGTTTTAAATTATCAAAAAATCTTACACTTCATTGTTTCCAAGAATAGGTGAAGATATTTTTGGAATTTAGGCTTGCTGCTATCTTTGAAAAAATTAGAAATCGGACGACATTCATACATGAACAAATATGTGAAACATGAAGTTAAAATCCACAAGTAGAAAATCAAAAGGATTCACATTGAAAGGCAAAGTAAATACAACATAGCAGAAATTGAAATTGCAAATCCAACAGTTCCATAGCTAATACGCAAAGAAATTCCGACAACTAGTAGCTGATATGATAACAGAAGGATTTATGTTTGTGCTGCTTGTCTAAACCTTCTACATGACATTTCAATCTTGCTTCTGGGTTGGCAGAGTCTGTCTCCAGAATCCTGCCAAGACACTACCCAAGATTGAATGACAAACGCTGGAAACAGCACATGGTACCGCAGTTAGAGGGTTTCCGAAGTGCTGACTGGCTAGAACAACTCCAAGCACCGAATTCTGAAACATAAAGGAGCTGATAACAACACTCACAAACAACTGATAATGCATGATACAAATTGACAGGCATTCTTTCTATTATACATACACACATCGTAAGCAATCATATGTCTTTGGCTTATTGGCTATAGAATGAAATTAACAAACGACAGTAATGTATTTTCACTTGAATAAATGACTGCAATATCTTTTCACTCGAAGTAATTGGCAATGGAAAATACATGAACAGTCACTGGATGAAAATGAGAAGCAACTCTCTTTAAAATATCCGGGGGAAAAAACCCAATGATGCTTACCTGCATGCCAACCTCAATGGAGATAGTCCTTGACGATGAGACATCAATCCCAAGCATCCTTGAAAAGATGTAACCGAAGAAAAATCCACTTGCATGAAGAAGTGCGGCAGCTAGCACCACTTGTTTACCAGACGTAAGGATTGCAGAAGAACTCTGGGCAATTGCATTCCCACAAAGAACAGCTACAGTTGCCACAGCAATGGGTGGCATCAAGGGGGAGACAAATTTAACCAGGCCTTGGAAATATTGATTCAGAAATGCACCAGCCAAAACAGGGAGAAGCACAACCTGTGTTCAACGCATATGGGTACATTAATATAATTTAAATCAGCAACAGTTATAACTAAGAAGTCGGCAAAACAATTGAAAGCTTACCTGCAGTGTTGAGAATAGAAGCCCAGCAGCATCTACTGCAACATATTGACCGGCAAGTTTAGCTGTGAGAAAGGGGGTCATGATCTACAGTATGAAATAATAAAAGAAGTAAGGTTCCTTGAAATAAGCTTATAATTTAACTCATCAGTAAGTAGTCAGCGGTAACTACTTGAAGGAATATCTTCCCAATTATGAGACAGATCTAACACTCTCCTTGCCGTTCTAAGCTAATCAGTTTAATATGTATGGCTGCGTCCAGTGCTTTAATGTCTGAGCTTTCAGCAGATCATTTTAGGTTGAGAATCGAACAAAGGACAGTTTTACTCAAAATTAAAATTTAACGAATCTTTTCCAAGGGAGATAGTTTAATGCACCGCATAATTTTTAACAGGCAAAACGAAATAGATATAACAGAATGTTAATCAAAGTATAACTTTTCTGCGAGTGCAGGAAATGGGATTCAAACTTATCTTTGTAACCATTTTCAATATATGTGCTGAAATTTGCACCATACAAGTACCACTACTTAAAGAACAAAAACATATCCAAAGAAATTTACATCAGTTTACCAACCACAGCTGATAAAGTGCTCGCTGCTGTCATTAAAACTGAAAGTGCCACGTTTCCACTGCAAAAACAACAAGTTCATCAGATCCTCTGGCCAGGGAGGGGGGAAAAAGGCAAAGTAGACTTCTATCACCCTAGTTTTTGAAAGTTTTAGTTTCATCCCATTTGGTCCTATTCATCTGAGCAGCAAGATGGTATGCAAGGTGCAAGTGGAGTGTAGACATGCCAATGTTACAATTTTTCAATATGATTATACCCATCCAACTCACCCAAAATCTGTGTGGGGTTGGCAACATAAAAGAGTGTGATAATTACTACATGTATTCTATGATAGGATAATTCATTTACCGTGCAATATAAGTTACAATGTTACTTGCTGTTCCTGCAAAGAGTTAACCGGGGAAGAAGTGTATTCAGAAAAAGCTGAGTAAACAAGAATAATTATGAAAAGACTGGCATAGATACATACCACCAGGGCAGCAACCAACCAATATCAAACCAGCTGCATAATACGATGGCAAATTCAAAAGCTTGCTCACAAAATATCCTGATAACGGCATCACCTACAAGTACTCACCATTAAATAAACAATGTTAAATATTTGTGCCTAAACAGATTGAAGGACACATAATTTTTAACCCCAGTACAAAAGAACAGAGTTAGAAATGTTCAAAAGATCAAAGTTGTTGACAGTGGAGCCTAAGAAAACAAGAGGCTGAACTCTGCAGGGGTAACTAAGAGAAGTGCATCTTTGCTCCCCCAATTGTGGGGGATGATGCTCACCCCCAATGGTTACCGTTATATTAGTCTGGTTTAATTGATCTAAGATACGAATTTCAAAAATTAAACTAATCTAACGGCAATCAATAAGGGGTGAGCAAAAATGCAGTCAACTAAGAGTGTTCAACAAATTTATACATTCGGAATTACGAAAAAGCTGAAATTCCTTGAACTGGGAAATTAGCACAAAGGTCAAAGATTTTTTGTGACATGAACACGATCCATATGCATCAAACAAAAAGTAGGGAATGGCATTCAGTACTCGATTCAATTATGTGCTAATTCAATACAAGCATTAGTATACATATGAAATGTGGAGCTACAAACCGAGTACTGAAGAAAAAAGCCGGCAAGCAACTCCTTGGGCATAGACAACGCGCCACGAAGGTCGTCGAAAGTGAGGGTCATGCCCATGCCGAGCATGGTCAGTGTTATGCCTAAGATGGTACAGTTGGGTGTGACCCAATTGAAGGAACTCGGTTTGACGAGCCCCAGCAGGCACCCCAAAGCAACCCATATCGGAAATGCAGTCGACACAGACTCGCCAACCAGTTCAACCCAATCCCTGAAACTCCTGGTCGCACTTGCATTGGAGCTGTTCGACGAAATACCACAGTGGAGCGGAGCTAGTGATAATAGTTCGTTCTTGGCAGTTGGTATGGATGGAAAGGGATTCGAGGGTAGATGCCATGTGGATTTGCTGGGAAATTGTGGTTGCGAGTTGCAATGGGATCTTAGAGTGAGTTGACTAGAAGGAGAGGAGGAAGGAGATGTGTTGGTGTAGTGAGAGAATAGGAGTGAAATGGGGTTTGGTTGGAATCTGAAGTCTGTAATTCCATGGTGATATGAGAGTGACGACTGCATTTTCTCTCGATCTGTATCCATCGCTGTCTGGCAAGGTATTAAATATCGGTAATATCGGAAATATCGATAGTCCGGAAACACGGAAATATCGATGGAAATATCGGGATAATATCGATATCGATAAAATTTCCATGGAAACCACGGAAATTGTAAGAAAAACTTGGAAATTTTTATTGAAACTTTGCAGGATGTTTATTTAGTCAATTATCTATTAGTTTATCACAAAAAATTGAAAGGAAATGCATTGCATGATGGATTTAACATTATCAAGTTGATTATATAGCGAGCTGGCAAACATTGTGAGTGTAGAAAATATATAGTAATTAATGAAAGAAGTTTAAACACACCAAAATCATTTATATATAATGAATTAGTGCAATATTTTACACTTTATACATTACATGGTAAGATACATGAGCGACTTAGTACCACATAGAGTTCCGATATTTCCGATATTACCGATATTTAATACCTTGGTTAAAATTGATAAAACTTATCCTTTTTAATTCAATCAAGTTGCTCACAAACTTTTCTTCTGTTTTCTTGAATATATCTTAAAAATCCAATATTCAACATAAAAACGAGGCCACATGGTTTCCATTTGTTCCGTATCATTATACTCATCACTCATCACCACGTCCAATTTCTTGACTTGTAGCTAGAATGACATATCAAAAATATCTTCTGCAGTAGTAACTTATAGAAAACTGAACCCATTCAAAGAGTCTGTCTCCTTCTCTCTCCCTCACAAGAACAGACTCGCTCCCTTCTCTCTCCTTCTCTCCGTCTTCGTCCTCACGAGTCACGAGTCACTCACTCACAAACAAATCAGAGAGTCACTCACTCACTCACAGACTGTCTCTTTCTCTCTCCCTCGCAAGAAATCAGAGAGAGAACAGACTCAGTGACTCGGTCTTCGTCTCCGTCGCAGTGACTCAGTGACTCACAGACTGTCTCCTTCTCTCTCCCTCGCAACAAATCAGAGAGAACAAATCAGATCTCCTCTGTACTGCACCATCAGTGACTCGGTCTTCGTTTCCGTTAATGGATTCTTCTCTGCCTCGGTCTCTCCGTCCGTCTCCTTCTCTCCACCACAGTGAGTCCGTGACCTCCACCACAGTGGCTATGGTGTTGTTTTACAGTCGGCCGGAGCTGTAGAAGCTCCGGCGTTCTTCTCCGAAAAGGGGTTTTAAAAAAATATCGCGATATTATCACGAAAACCCTTTGGATAGTTAAAAAAATATCTTTACCCCGAAAAAACGATAATATTGCCGATATATCGGCGATATTGTCCATGCTGTCTGGTTACTTGCTTGCTTTCACTTCCAGGTGTTGACAATATTGTGTAGTACTAGTATGGTGGCCTGGTTTCTAATTTATATTTTTGGCATTGCAATCATAAGTTTGAATAATTGGCATATTGAAGTGGGTTAAACTGGTGTTTGACCTCTAGAAGGAATTGACCTATTGATTTTTTTTTTTTTTTCGTCAATTAGTTTTCAGAACTATTTGAAATCAGCTAATTATCATTGTTAGTTTCGATGAAATGTCATCTACTTTTTCGTTAAATATTGACACGATTTTATCCTCAAGTGAATCACGTGGGGTCACATGACAGTATTTAACAGTAAAGTTGATGAAATTTCATCAAATCTGACTGTGAAAGGTTAATTGACTAGTTTTAAATAGTTCACGTGGTCAATTTCAATTGAGATTAGTTCCGATAATCAAACGGTAGTTTATTCTGTTGAAGTGTCACATAGAAAGATCCCAATAGGATCCGAATCCCGCAACAAAGATCCGATCGAAAGAAACAAAAACGAAAGAAACAACCGATAATACTAGGAACACCAAGTTTGTGCACTAAATGTTGTAACACCAATCAAAACAAATTTGATTAATACAATTATAATACGAATTTATATGGTGTATAATTAAATTTAGTGCATGAATTTGGTGTATGTAACACCACCTTATTGAACAATGAATTTTGGCCACATTGTTATATGGGAGCCATTAAAACACAAATAATTATGATCACCATCACCATACAAAAAAGTTGATACGGTACTAATACTGAAATTAAGCTATAGTAATACTTAATCATGAGAATAACAAAACCTCTACCCAACTACGAGCTGGTTTAGAAGTGGTTGAAAGCGTTTTATGGTGAAAATGTCTTTAGAACCAATTCTCAGTAAAAATGCAAGTAAATTTTAGAAAATCACTCAAAATGCTTCATGAAAGAAGCACATAATTAACTTGTGCTTTTTGCAGAACGCATTTCAAGTACTTTTGAAACCCAAAAACATTTTCTCTAAAAACCATTGTTCTAAAAATCCCCGCCTAGGCGCTAGGCGGTTGGCCATCGTCCCGATTAATGCCTAGACGTTTGAAAATTAAGAAAGGGCGCCTAGACCTGTTGAGGTGCTCGCCTAGACCGCCTAGGTTGCGACTCACTTAGGTAGAAAATAGATAACTTTCATTTTGTATTTTATTTTTTCCAATAAATTGTAAGAGACTTGTTGAATACTTAAATGAATACACATTATATGTATGTTCTCCATGTTTTCATTATGTTCCAATACCTCCTAATATATATGTCATTCTATTTTGTAGTTTATAATGAAATTATATATATTTTAAGTATAAATAGATACTTATTTACGCGAAATATAATAGATTTACTTAAATCCGCCCAGTCCGCCTAGGCGCTAGGCCCCAGCTCGCTGTCCGACTAGCGCCTAGCGTCTTTTAGAACCATGCTAAAAACATTTTCATTCATTTTAGAAAATTGTACATGATGCGTCAATAACATTTCCCAAATAAGAAACAACTAGTGAGACCTGAAAATTCGTTGGCTAAGTACCTCAGCAGCTTAATCCCATAATCTTACATTCTCCAATCTGTAGAGAATGTCATCGGAAGTTTTTGTTTTTGTCGATAGAAACTCTAGAGAAGGTGCCATCCAACGCAAGGAGTCCATCAAGTCAGTTATTTCTACTATTGTGCTTTGGCAACTGTATTTCTCCTCTATATCGGTTATTACCTTAAGATGCTTGAGACTAGGTAATGGCGGGGAGCATTCCTTTCTCATGTTTTCTGGAAAGATGAGAGCCTGCACAATTCAAAACAAACAATGAATTTTGGTGTGTCAATTGTGCCGCTCAGAATTGCATAGAATCCATCATTCTCGAATACAAAGCATCTTAGATGCCGACTTCTGCGGTTCATATGTCCCAACACGCTGCACTTAAGTAAGATCAAACTCTCTACAGCGGGATATCTTGAATCAAAGTCTTCAAACCATTGCTCTTCAAACTCTGCAGAAATGATATCTAGATTTCTAAGTGCTCCACAAGAAGAAAAGTCTACCTTGTTGCATCTCAGACGATAACTATATTGAATGCCGCCCAATCTAAAAGATTCAAGATTCATAGCTTCAACTTTAATATCCTGCATTGCGGAGCGCATAATCAGTTCCAAAGATTTGACGGTGGAACTCGAAACTTTAACATTTGAAAGACAGTGACATGACTTTATCGACAAATCCTGAATGGAAGGGCACCCCGAAAGCAAGTGGAAGAACCCCAAGTCACACAACTTCACTGCTTTGAGGGACAAAGATTTCAAAGATGGAAGCCTTACCGAATCATGTGAGCCTATCCTCATACACTGCAAAGCTAAAACAGTTATAAACTTTGCATCGAGAGCCTTGTGGGATAAGCAGTAGTAGCCGTGGTAGCTACGGTATTTAAATGTACTTATGTACAACTCTTTAACGTTTCTCTCAAGAGCCAAACTCAACCACTCATCGACGAGACGACAGTCAACATGGCAAATTGTACGAACCTTGAATTTTTTTAATGGTGGCTTACCTTTCAGGCGGCACTCCAAAGACCACGTCACGTAGCCAATGAAATTTTGATGCTCAATACTGCGAAAGTTGACGCCGACATGCTTTTCCTCGTCTAAATCTAATACAGGGACACAATGCCACTCACGTTCCCATTGCTTGGAAA
This sequence comes from Cotoneaster glaucophyllus, assembly GCA_036320875.1. Classification (NCBI taxonomy): domain Eukaryota; kingdom Viridiplantae; phylum Streptophyta; class Magnoliopsida; order Rosales; family Rosaceae; genus Cotoneaster; species Cotoneaster glaucophyllus. The sequence goes on along the minus strand of CM070061.1, from coordinate 28,625,754 downwards.
CGATACTGGCCCGAACGACATCTCTAGGGCAACAGAATTGGAAGACCTTGTGGATAGCAAACCCGCTGGCCTGATCGGGCTGGCTGGCTGGCTGGAGATAGCCAACCCGCTGGCCTAATTGGCTGGTTTTGGTCCGGTGGGGTCCACAAGCCCTTTGGCCTAGCCCTCAGTTGAAGATGGTTTTCGGGCTATTTTCGGCCCTCTGGCCCTCTAGACCCTTCGGTTGGAGATGGCCTAAGGAGACTAACTTTGTTGATTAAATTTTGTAAATTATATAGAATGATTGTTGATGATTTGATTATTCGTTAAATATTGATTAACGTGCTTATATTTTATTAGTGACACATCATATAATTTACAAATTTGGTCTAAAACTTAATATATGCATTGGGAATTGCAATAAAAAAAAATTTGAATAAGGTTTAAGCTATCAACAAACTTATTTTTAACTCTCACACACTCCACTCAATTTTTGACCGTCAAAACAAATGAATTGAAAAGATCAATAGACAAATTTTAATAAGAGTGTATGAAAGGTAAAAAAAATGTGTGTAAATATAGTACTACCCTTGAATAATTAGTATATTCAAGTGTCACATACAAGGATCCCGAGAGGATCATGAGTCCCTTAACAAAGAACCAATCGAAAGAAGCACTTTGAAAATGTCGTTATGTGCTCCAAATTTATAAAATACTAAAAACAAAATGTATAGAAAATTGTAAATGATGTGTCAATAACATTTCCCAATAAGAAACTAGTGAGACCTGAAAATTCGTTGGCCAAGTACCTCAACAGCTCTGCGTATTTCATAGGAAATCCCATCGGAAGTTTTTGTTTTGGTCGATAGAAACTCTAGAGAAGGTGCCATCCAACGCAAGGAGTCCATCAAGTCAGCTATTTTGACGATTGTGTTTGTTTTTGGGTAACGGTATACCTCCTCTATATCGGTTATTACCTTAAGATGCTTGAGACTAGTTAATGGCCGGGAGCATTCCCTTCTCATGTCTTCTGAAAAGATGAGAGCCTAAACAATTTCAAACACAAACAAGAAAAAGGAAATTAATCATTAATTTATAAGAATTAAAAACTTTCAATAATAAGCACCCTTAGGACATACGAACTATATGGGGTTTGGGGGCGGGCGGGATATAACATAACTTTTGACATACGTTTTTGTGGGGTTTATGACGTAATGTGTTTTAAACATCTGGACCTCTATATATCTTCTAGAACATCATTTATAGATCATCTTTAATGGTTTTCGTTTTGTATTTTTCACAAGAATGATCTGTGAATGATGTTCTAAAAGATAGACAGTTGAAATCGTTGAAGTACATTACGAAGTGGACTCTACAAAAATGTGTCAAAAATTGTGTAAAAAAATGGTTCCACACATCTGTCCCATGACAAAGACACACACGCGCGCGCGCGCGCGCGCACACACACACATTTGTACATACCTTAGTATCACAAGCACATAGAGTTAGTACAGTTCCGCAGTTATCAAAGTTTGCAAGAAAGTTTCTTATAAAACAACTCTTTTGGAAGGGGAACATCGGCGTCGTGCATGTGTCATTAAGTACGATTGTAGCCTCGGATAAATTTGGAGCCTTTATATGAACTTCCATATTCGGCCAAGTCACACTACCCCAGAACCCAAAATAATTTAGATTTGGTGTGTCAATTCTGCCTCTCAGAATTGAATTGTATCCATGGTTCTCAAATACAAAGCGTCTTAGATGCTGACTTCTGAGGTTGATATGTCCCAAGACGCGGCACTTAAGTAAGATCAAACGCTCAACGGCGGGATATCTTGAATCAAAGTCTTCAAACCATTGCTCTTCAAGCTCTGCAGAAAAGATATCCAGATTTCTAAGTGCTCCACAAGAAGAAAAGTCTACCTCGTTGCATCTCAGACGATAACTATATTGATTGCCACCCAATCTAAAAGATTCAAGATTCATAGCTTCAACTTTAACATCATACATTGTGGAGCGCATAATTACTTCCAAAGATTTGAGGGTGGAACTCGAAACTTTAACATCTGAAAGACCGTAACATGAATTTATCGACAAATCCTCAATGGAAGGGCACCCCGAAAGAAAGTGGAAGTACCACAAGTAGCATTCTTTGAGGGACAAAGATTTCAAAGATGGAAGCCTTATCGAATCATGTGAGTCTATCCTCACAAACTGCAAATCTAGAACAGTTAAAAACTTTGCATCGAGAACCTTGTGGGATAAGCAGTAGCCGCCATTATCAGGTGCGGATAAGCCATATTTACATGTACTTACGTATAACTCTTTAAAGTTTCTCTCAAGAGCCAAACTCAACCACTCGTCTACGAGACGATAGTCAACATGCCAAATTGTACGGAGCTTGAATTTATTTAATGGTGACTTATCTTTCAGGCGGCACTTCAAAGACCACGTCGCGTAGTCAATGAAATTTTGATGGTGAATACTGTGAAAGTAGTCGCCGACATGCTTTTCCTCGTCTAAATCTAATACAGGGACAGAATGCCACTCACGTTCCCATTGCTTGGAAACGATGCTGGCCCGAACGACATCTCTAGGGCAAAGGAATTGGAAGACCTGGTGGATAGCAAAGTCGGGTAATTCAGAAGCAGCTACGGCGGCATTTTGCTTTTCATCTTCTTTTCGGATGTACTCTTTTTTACTCATGACTGTATACCCTGATCAAACCCTAGTTTCCCAGAGCAAAAAAACCCTAGTTTCCCAGAGCAAAAAAACCCTAGGTTCCAAGAGCAAAAAAAACCCTACCTTCGCTTCTCCTATAACCAGAGCGCTTTTTATGCCTTGTCAATTGTCATGCATCTTTTGTTTGTCAACCAACCCTATTGAAAGTGGACTATGGTAATTTTGTTGGGCCAACTTTTGCTTAAGTGTTTTGTTGGGCCAATCAATAAGAATTTTGAAATCACCCTCTACAATAAGTTTGTGAAGAAGTCTAAAGCTTGTTAACTAAGAAAGGGGTAGTAGAATTATTTTGGTTCATGGATTTTATGCATTTACTAATATATGGATATTCATATTATTTCAATTCCTAACCATCCATGTGTTTACTGACACATAAAGAATGTAGATTTTATTCAAGTCTGTAATCCAATACTTAAAAGTCTCGTTTGATACAGAGAATTGGCTTGAATAAAACTATTTATTATATTTAAGGTATTTAAAGGAAGAAATGGATGACAACTTTCTTATTTTGTCCAAGTTGAAGGTTACTCATGAAGAAAAGTTATCCCTTTAAATTCTACCATTTTTGTGAGGATTATTGAGATATCTTTTCTTCATAAGTAATCTTCAACATGGATAAATAAGAAAGTTGTCGCCTATTTCTTCCTTCAAAATACTTTCAATATAATAAATAATCCAGGCCCATCCATTTTATCAAACTTTCCATTGTCAAAAAACTACTTGTCCAACAATATAATGAATAGTCCTATTCAGCCACATTTATTTATTTTAGTTTTTGTTTATAATCATTTTTTTATTTTAGTTTGTGCGTAGATTTATAGCATGTTTGTAAGGAAAGAAATTAGAATTATTTCAATTCCCGAAATTTCTACATTTATTTAAAAATGGATATTCTAATTATTTTTTTCTCTGTTTACTGCCATACGCCGAAAAGAAATGCAAGTTCCATATTCAAGTTCATAATCGAAAACATGAAAAATTAGAAATTAGTTTTACTTACAGAGATGAGAATTGAAATCATTTTATTCTTCACCTCCTTGTGTTAATTAAACCATGAGGCAAATCCGTCATCCAATATGTAAAAATCATGAATTTCAACAACTAGGGGAAAAGGGTTCTCCATCATAAAACCAAAAGGCGATATGGTATGTTTGGATGAGAAATTTCCAAGTACGACGAGATTTAGTTAAAATGATTTAGAGGTGCGCTACAAAAAGTTAGATAGATTACAAAGTACACCTACATGAGCATAACAAGGCGGCCACTAAATGACCGATTTTCAAATGGCTCCTTTCAAGCAGTCAATTTACAAATTACTTGGTGCATTGCAGTCATTTCAAATGCATCAATCTAATGTTTTGCAGTGCACTCCTTCCTCAATCCCTTGGTACCACTACAATCCCTCATCCAAACACAACATTGGCATTTTGATAACTATTTCGTTTTCAATTTTTGTTTACCTTTTTGAAAACTGAAAACTGAAAACTGAAAACTGAAATCTTATTTGGTTTAGTTTTCAAAAATATGAAAAATCAAAATCAGAACTTGAAAACTATATGCTTAAGTTTTCAAAATTTTGCCTTAAGTTTTTAGTTTTCATCTGAAAGTAGTTACCAAACAAGATTTCAAATTTCAAAAAAGTGAAAACCAAAAACTAGAAACTAGAAACTATAAACCAAATGGTTATCAAACAATCCCTTGCCGAAAAACACAAGCATCTCTCTCTTGCAAAAAATGGAGAAACGGTTGAACAAAAATAGTTTTTGTTTGCAATTGTGCCAGCTCCCACACCTTACCTGGTGCCTTCTGATTATAGTAGCACGCAGGAGGAGGCAATTTATGGTCACCCAACATTGCTACGACCGCCAAATTAGGGATCATAAGATCGAACCACCTGGTTGTTTGTTTGTTGCATTCAGATAACAGGAATCAAACCAGTCTGGCTTTAGCTTGTGCAGCAATAGGGAAATCACCACCTGAGAATATAATTCAACTTAATCAAATAAATTACATACAACACAACTCTTAGAATATATGCAAATAATCTCAGGCCAAACTTGGTTAGCACTCCTGAATCCTGTTTTTTTTTTTACCCATAAACAGACAGTTATTTGATTTTCAATGCGTTGCTACGAAACAATCATACACAAAACTCCATCAAATGCATCTACAAGACTTCTAGACTAGGTTGAAACACTACTAGAAGGATTTCAGTAGGTTAGTACGAAGCAATCAAATCCACAGGACAAGGCATTTCCATAAGAGGAACTAGGTTGACGCACTCTAAAAGGAAGGCTTTTAGCCTCTGCCACAAATTGTAAGCTGACCAATCCAGATAGTAAGGGTTCAGTCGTCAATGGTTCTTTCTTTGATGGAGAGGAAAGATTGCCAACCAGTTTGGACCACATATTAAGTACTTAATAAGGAAAATAAAATGAATCAGCTTAAACTTTTAGGCGGTTAAATCTCCCCTAGAACACATATACTGTCAGAAATGTCTCCTCTTTATTTTTTCAATGGAGACTTGTATGAGTAATTCAACATTGTTTTTTGTGTGTGTGTGTGTGCAAAGACTAATTGATCATTGCGAGAACTTCTGTTTGATTGCAGGCCCACTATTTTTAGACAAAATTAAACGAAGTTGGCAGGAGCTTTCTTTGAGAACCGTGTGACAAAACTCAAATCCTAAGTGCGTAAGAATTGAAGTATCCTCTGGGTTATATTTTCTAATTCCTTTTGAAAATGTAGACTTTAACTAACCCATAAAACCTTAATCTGAGTTCTCTCATTAAACCTGCACCAAAAGTAACTTTGTTGCTAATTCTCAAGAAGCACTTGCACCACCAGAGTCAAGCTGATTCTTTCTTGACTTGTTTTAACAACATTTAAATCTCCCCACAAACCCGTCTATGTTTAATCTGAACCACAGGTATCCATAAGGTTTATTCGTAACTCATCACCTTTAGCCATGGCATATAATTAAAAATTCTCTTTCATCTTTTAGGAAACCTTTATCCAGATTTTAAAACCCTAAATCCCTTGTTCTCTCATCAAAGTTTCATTACAATTTACCGCTCTTCTTCTAAGCTTATTTTGGAAAATTCATTAGATTAACCTATGTGACAACTATTTCTAGAATCATGGTTCTAACTTTCCAAGTCACTTTAGTAAAAGCATCGATCTTGCATCACCACGTATGAGCCCATTCAATCTTTTCAACTTTAGCTTATAATGCATCCTCCCAATTTGTTTATTTACAAACCAAAAGCAGCAGCATTATCGAAATGATAAAACAAAAAACAAAAGGTGTAAAGTTGAATGGCTAGACATACCTCATGAGCAGATTTGCAGAAATCATGAACTGAACTCGAGAAACATTGGACATACATGGAAGGCAGCAGATTTGCAGGGTCAAAAGGTTGTGAACCTGGATGAAGACATATATGAAGAATATAAGAGACCAGATAAGATATAAACATGTATTCATTGCTTTAATTTTAAAAATGCAAGTGATCATGAACAGAACTCAAGAGAAAATAAAACATAAAGACAGACTTGATTAAACACAAACTCAGTAGGAAACAACATTAGTTCCAGATTCAATTTCCATTCCACTCGAGAGAAATCAAGCAATGGGGTACTAATTGCAGCTAAACCATGTTCCGACATACAGCTTCCCTAAAATGAGTATAATATACTTATACACATAAACTAGCTAAACACTGCCTCTGTCCCCCTCCCAAAGAACAGTATAATCAAATCGATGAACTTCTGTTCAAATGACGAAGATAACCTACATGAAATAGTGTATCAGGAAGAGGAGGAAAACTAAGCAGCACTGTTTTAAAGCTTAAAACGTCAGATAAGATAACTAATAAAACTTAAATAAAAAGGTCTACATTTGAAAGTTAGTTATGCATTTATCTTAGACCTATGTATAAAATAACACCCAAATAAGCAGTTGAATCATATATAATCTTCCAAACAGTACCATGCTCTAGTAAAAGCCAAAAGAAAAATCATGTACAGTTCTAAGATCATAAAGTTGTGATCCATATTCCATAATGAAACTCACTAAACAAACTAAATGTCGCCCACTGAAGTTTCTATGGTGAGAGTTGGTGTAAATCTACCAAGGGCCATTTCATGGTCCAAACCAAGGCAAAGGTATTTCATGTTGCCTAGAAAAGAAAGAATGATGTTGACTTAAAACATCAGCTCCTCCTAGACTAACTCTATTATGAATACTTAGAAAATTTTCATAGAGTCAGTTATATCAGTTACTCAGATGCTTTACTACAACCCTTGCATACCTAAACCAGCTCCTAACAAGAGTACCTCATGCTTCGATGTAAAGCCATTTCATTCTAAACTCAATATCCAAAATTACCAAAATGACTTTTGTTCTACCGAAATACCATCCAATTTCATATCCAGCTTTACTTGCTTCTATTAATTTTTGCTATAAAATATTGCAATCAAGAAGGAAAGCAAGCTCTAATTGACTTTAAATTACTACACACATAGCAAACATGAAATACCAATCAGTCAGAGCTTGGTCATCACAGTAACAAAGCAAAACAAAATATTCGGAGAATACAATCCTACTTGATACCAAGGTGCAACCATAGAAGTTTAAAACATTATTCCATTGATTTGACGTCTAAGACCCAACAGACGTAAAAAAGAGGATCAAGGATGTGAAGTACCAAACTACCTCAATCACAGATCACAAGGAATTTCCTAGAAAATGCCACTGACAAGGGGTTCGGACACAAAACTAATGAGTCTGGTTCTAAAGAAACCTGATTTTGCAGTAACAACTAAGAGGGGAAGAATATTTTAGAAAAAAAAAAGTACAGAAGAACAAAACAAAGACTGGGAAAAGTCAGAAATTCAAATCACTTACTTGACCAGAAACTTATTCTGCAGCTCCATTGTTGAGTGTCTTCGCAATGAACAGCATACCTCATGCTATGAATACATACACTTCCCTTACATTTATGCTGTTGTTCTTCTAAAGAAACAAGATACGGAAATAAAGTTTCCTTAAAGAGTATCTCTTGAACCAAGCTCAATAAAAAAAATTCGAGCACTTTCTTGCTATTAAAAAATCCATGTCCTTAACAGTCGACTCCCATTGTCCCATAAATCTGTCTCACCATAGTCCTAGTAAATGAAATGAATGACTATAGAACCTATAATCCAGAAACTGAAAAACCGCAGTCAAAAAGTGAAGGGGAAGAATGAAGACCTCTCTTTACACATGCCATGCACAATGAGAGAAGAGAACGGGGGGAGAGAGGAGAGAGAGAGGGAACACTATACTAAGATTTTTCCACTACATAGAAAACAGACACATGGAATCTAACTCAATTTCTAAAAAGCTGACTTCAAACAGATCCAAGTTTCCTGGGTGCAAAGGTTTCCTGGACATAACAAATCGAGCAAGGGGTAACAGCTCATTCATATTCTGCAGCCAGCATGCACTGGAGATTTTAAGTGATTTTGAGGAGCGCTTCCACTCATGAGCAACACAACTCAATGGAAACCAACATACTCACTCGAGACCCCCAAATTTGAGGGGCGCTTCCACTCATAAGCACTCAACAATATCTAAAATAACAAAACCAAAATAAAGCACATTGCTAACAAGTTTAAACAAAGAACATTAAGTACTACTGCAAAAATTTGGTTATTAGCACTAACAGTATAACATTGGTGAATAAAATCTTATACGGGAATTTTCTATTAGATCTACGAAATACAATAAGTTAATGGCCTGTCCTCGAGTATTCAGTCCATTATCCCAAGAAATTTTTACATGCAGTTCTAATATTAATTGAGGTTGCCATACCTTTTACAGATTCAATATGAATACTTCTTTATTCCTTGTTTTGGGACTAAAAAAGATTATACTAATCCCACAACTTCCTCTTTTAAATAATCTGGCATGCATTAAAATGAACAAAATGTCTGACTAAATGTTTGTAATTAGAGTCTCAGTCTCGCCAAATACAACAAAAACTCCACAACTTGTATCAATCCAGAAATCTCCAGAACATCAAAATAACCAAGTCACCAAATAAACATGAAGAGTTGATTTATATGTGAGCTATACAAAGTAATGCAGGTACTTTTAGAATGTTTATCTTCTCAAGTGTGTGATACTTTCTTCCTTTATAGGATTCCAAGAAAAGTAACTTTCCTGAGTTTTAAGCAAGCTAAGCTAGCACACCATTATGATGAGAAAACGGAGCAACAATTCTATCATAGAATGGAAATTATTTACAAGATGTAAGAAATCAATAGGAAAAAAAAATACAAAGGGGCACATGAAACCCTAAGCATAGAAAAAGAAATAATATATTGATGGTAGGCTAGCACAAAACAAATTCACCAAGTGCTTACATTTAATAATGAAAGAAGAAATGACAAGCTACAATGATAAAAGGATTTGAGTCCTCATGTGAATTATCAAAGATCAACTTATCAACATTCTATGCCTGTTTGCAACTGCTTTTGGAAGAACGCTTCCAAATAACCAAAAGCGCTTTTGACAACGTTTGACAGAAAACTTAATAGTCCTTTAGGACTCTAAAAGCACGTAGATTTTGAGAAAAAATAGTTAGTGCTTCTAATGAAAGTGCTTCTAGCAGGAGTGCTCCCCTAACACTATGCAGTAATCCAATTGCACGAGCAGAGCACAAAAGCTTCCTAGGGCAGAAACCTAATTGAGCCTTAAAATATATTGGCAAACAAGATAGAAAAAGAAACTAACCTTAACCAACAAATGGGAAGAGTATTAATAAACCGTATTTGCTAACATAAGGGAGCTCACAAGTAAATGACATGAATTCACAATCAAGGGACAGAATCCACCAATAAACTTAGCAATGTTCTTGCTTCAAAACGGAGAAATTCAACAAACAGACCTAACAAACCAAGCATCTTATATATGAAGAGCACAAAAAAGGTAGAAACAAAATTCAAAAAATACTATCAGCTGTCTAAATACGACAGTTGGCAATGTATACATAATTAAGGAAATGAAGCATTGATATTATAATGAAATGCATTTTAGAGAACATAATGCAAATATATGCATCAAAGAACACCAAATTATCAATAGTTTACTGCACCATCAAGGTAATATAGTTTTTGAGGTGTTTAGGAACAGTTAACACCAAATAAACAATTAAATTTCCAAAATGTTACTATCAGATAACACTTCAATCACAGACCTAAGCATCTAATACACCGCGGCAAAGATACCAGTCAGGACAGGGCTCAGCATCATGGATGAACTAGCTTATCTGTGTCCCTGAGCTCGCTGCATGTCATATGCACCCCATAAACCTGGCATAGGTGCATACTGAGGAAAATTTTCAGCACCACTCTGTACCTGAAAAATGAGGAAGGAACTAATGCATTCATAATAGCCACAGCAGTTTACACAGATATGCATTATCGTGTGGGCACATACAAGACAAAAACATAAATGCTTTAATCAGGTATCCACACAAAACGCTTATTATGAATTCATGAAAGAGAACAAAACTTACAGGATTCATGCCATAAGTGGCAGGATAGGGGTTTCCTGCATATCCTGCTTCAGGATTCCCATAATTGGCATTATAACCTACAGCTTTAGAGACAATTAAAAGACAAAATCAACAGTAATTCCAAATGAATCTCACCATAAAAGAAAATATAAAATATAATTATCATCAAACTGTGCTGCTTCAATGTGATTGTGACAACCAATTTCAAAAAGTATGGAATAATCGGACAGGCCTAAAGGCCCTAAACCATGAATTAATTCATAGAAATTGAATCGGATGAAGTTGAACCCTCATATGATGTGGGTATACAAAAGACTAACAGTCAAGTCCAACTTAAGCTTATAGGGATCAAGTTAGTTGACTCGGCAACTTGTCATGACTGGCTTTTTATACTTTACATCATGTGTGGGCATGGTTGAGCCTCAACAAAATCAATCAGAACCATTACATATCCAGATTAGAGCATTCTTTGAGGCTAAAACTCACAACATAAGTATATATTTGAATTAAAGAAAAACTTGTGAAACTTAGATAATGATAAAAGGTTATAGTTCCACTGGTACAGTGTGATGCAAGCTGGAGGAAAGTGGAATTTTCAGTACATGGTATACCTTGATAGTTTGTTTTTGTGTTTCTCCCATAAGTGGTATATTTTTTTTCCATTTTTTTAAATATTAGTATATTTTAATTAATCTTTTCTCCTCCTCCTCCACGATCCATTGGTATGGTGTTTTCTGTGGGATTTCAGTTCTTTATTTAAACAAAAGTTTCAACAGTGAAATCCTAATTCAAACTAACTAACAATATAAACTAAAAACAGATTGTATACCTGGATTTCCAATAGCAGCTGCAGCTCTTGCTCTCTTCTCAGTGTTAGCAATTTCTGCACGAAGTTTCTCCAGCTCCCTAGCCATCGATGTCAAATTCTTCTCCATGATTTGACCATGCTCATAATTCTCTGCATATCCTTTCTTTTCATACTCAATGGCAGCTCTTAATGCAAACAAAAACTCATAAAGTTAAAACAAATCCAAAGACAATAATCAAAACATAAAGTGTAAATTCAAGGACAATAATAAATCATGCAAAACCTACCTGGCACGTTGCAATTCCTGTTTCATTGCTTCAATTTCTGCTCTCAAAGATGGTGCTTGCTGCAAATCAGCAGTCATTCTAGCCAGATCTTGTGTCATTGCTTGTGCCTGAGCCGAGAGCTCCTGCCTCGCAGCAGTGAGCTCCTTGATATCAGCACGAACCTGAAGCAGCTCATTCCGCATAGCCTCCACTCCACGAAGGTCCACTTCCAAACGAACAGACTTGTCATACAAATCTCTCATTTGGACATCCTTGTCTGCCCGCAGTGAATCAACATGGTAAGCCATTCGCTGCAACTCAAATTGAGCAGCCTCCAATTCCTGCTTAAGAGCAACATGGGTTGCAGCCAGCCTTTGGTTGTTACCTAGAAGTCCTTGTATATCTTGATGTTGAGCCGCAAGATGTTCCTCTATTATTGCAGGGTGCGGAGGAAGTTGTCTGGGACCCATGCCAAGCTGGGATTCTCTCATTTCCTCGGGCAATGCAGGATGGGGCATCGGACCAAGTCCTCTTCCATATGGGGATTTGTGAACCGGAGGGGGCAATCCAGTATGAGGTGGTCCACGATTTCTTCCGGACATGATTTTCTTTTACTCAAAGACTCAACCACAAAAATATTTCCTTCTCGAAAGATCAACCAAGCGCGTTCGAGAAATTAAACCTGAATGACATCAACTCTAATCTCAATTATCTACCAACAACGAACTTATATCTGCCACTGTCAAACATAAAAATTTAGCTGGACAATGAAAAACCCATCTAGAAACCTCTATTCTTAAACATTTGAAGGCATAATTCTCTCCGAGTCTCTAACTTCTAACCAAGTCTCTAACTTCTAACTGACTCAACTATATAAAAAAAAAATCAAAATTATAATCCATCAACTTAATCCACATCCATCTACCTAAATATATGTTTGGTTGCCAAGAAAACGCAAGAAAATAAAATAAAATAAAATAAAATCAGAATTCCCAAAATTATTACAACCCAACAGAACTAAAAATTACTACATTAAAAAAACTCGAACCATATTTTCGATTTTCTCGTCATCCAAGCAGAAAAATAGAGTTATATTTCCACAGAAAAGTAAAGTGATACTCGACGAATTTAATTGAAACAGTAAGAAAAAAGCATGAAATGTAGAAATTATTAACCCTTGGGAAGGTAGAGGCCTGCGAGGGTCGTAAGGAGGGGCTTCTGGGCATGGAGTCCGTCGCGGTACGAGCTCGGATTGCTCCAGAAACCCTAGCACAGCAGGATTTTCCTCGCTGGGGTTGTGAAGGAGGGGAAGGTGAAGGAAAACCAAAAGAATTTCCCCTTCTTTTTCTCTGTTTTTTTTTTCTTTTTTTCTGTTTTTCATCAGAATGGACTTTGAATGAAGAGAAGCAGGGCCGGAGAGAACAGTGCGAGTTATTGGCTATTGGGCCCAAGCCCAACATCATTTGCGGATAAAACATGCAACCGGACACAATGAATCAGCCGTAATATAATGTCTATTTGTTTGGCCAACAGCCACAATTTTGATGTCAATATAATGTCCATTTGTTTGGCCAACAGCCACAATTTCGCTATCAAACTTGTTATTCACGCAAATCAAATCTAAGAACTTTTCATTTACAAATGGAATAGCACTGAATTGAAGTGCTCAATAACGTCTAACTTGAAATATGAATCCATATTGATGGCGTAATAGAAGAAAATAAATGGGATTGGGAACAATATAAAAACGATACATGGTTGTTCAAGTACGACATAACTAACTCGATCAAATTCAAATTGAGCTTAAGTGTTCAACTGAATCGCGTGTGAACTATGACACAAACATGGCTTTAACAATAATCATTCGAACTGCATTGTGTTTCATGAATCTACTGCCAAACTGGCCTAGTTAAGTTAATATGTACCTTAAATCTCTTTAACACATTTTCGATATCATATGTTATGGTTATATGAGTGACGTCTTGTATGTATCTCTACTAATTAATAAAACATTTATTGTCAACCAAAATCCTATGAAATTACCAGTTTAACCCTCTAATTAACACAGAACATGAATAAGAAATATGGGGCAGAAATGTAATTTCACACAACCAAATTTTGCTCTTTTTTTTCAAAGTCTCACCTACATGTAATCCTAACATATCTCTAATTAAAAAAAAAAAAAATTCCCTCCCACAATCTCTATCACTTTCTTCCTCTCTCCTCCTATTTCAAAAAAAAAAAAAAAAAAAATTCTCACGCATTTTGTGTGTGCCCATATGCTAGTATTAATTATAAATTTTTGACTTGTGCTTGCCTAGTTTTGCAGGATCTCTAGGCTGTGCTCTTGAATTCTACTGAATGAATAAATCTACCCTGCCATATGTTTGTTAAAACACACATAGACAGAGATCTACTTTAGATCTCACTATCCGGAGCCAAGGATCAGTATCTCATACAAACCAAGAGTTTCGATTTCTCTTTCACACAAACCAAGAACTTGAATTTACTAATTCTTAGACTCCAAAATTAAGATCTTGAGAGGATCCAAATTCCTCACACAATACAAAACACTCTTTTTTCTATCTAAATGCATGCATGGGCAAGGGTTGATGGAGTGGAACCACCATATTAATTTGTTGGGTAAACTCATGCAACAAACTATAGAGGTTTGACTCTCTCTCTCTCTCGTGAGCTCTTGTTTTGCTTCATATTTATCCTCTGTCGTCCTCAACATAACATTGATCGTGATCATGATGTCGCATCCAACCATGAAATGTCAAATCTCAATTTATGACGCAAGGAAATGAAAACGGCAAATTAGTCGTGCAACTCTTATGCAACGGTGCGTTTGGACGAGGAATTTTAAAGTTCCATATAATGTAAGCTATGTTTATTTAGGAAAATTAGCCATGCAGCTCTCAAATTCTTAACAACAAAAATCAACGAATCCAACCGGATCAAGCACATACACAACGAAAACTTGAGAGGTAATCACTTTTGCCCTCTATTAATCTCATGGCAATACTATTCGTACTCCCCGTTTGTGGTCCTGCACTCACGTTAGATACTATTCATACTCTCAGTTTGTCATTCTGTACTCCCATAGTTGTAATAGTAGAGAGATGGTTAATTAGGGTTTAGAACTACCATGAATACCCCATGACTGCCTTTATTCCCCAACGGTCGTAAAAACTCAACCAAAGAGAGCAGCTACGCCCTGCAGCCAGGCGGTGGACCATCACGTGGAGGCCGTACACTATCAATGCAGAATTATAGCATGCATCTTTCTGCGTATAAGAAATCATCATTCTTTTTCTACCTTTCTAAATATTCCCCATACAAAATCATCAAAATCTAAACTTTGTTAGTCGCTATACACCATATAAGGAAATAACAAAATCCCATGGAAGCTTTGTGGAAATTAGAAGACAAGTGGAAGCTCTCTACACAACATGCATTTCTGCTATTAGTTTCCGCTGCGTTCGCCATCGTCGGTCTTTGCATGGCGGCGGCGGTTTTGCTAAAGAAGGCTCAGAGGAAGCCGGAGGAGCAGAAGCTTGTGATGAGCAGCCAGCGAGAGGCGGTAGTAGGTCAACCGAAATGGTCTGAGCCGAGTTATGGTTGGGGGTCGATAAAGAGGGCGTTGGTGAGCTCAGTGCGGTGGAGCAGAAGGAGCAAGTGGGAGGAGACGAGGGGCGGGAGCTGGAGAGAGACGCCGCAGCCGCTGCTGGACAAAAGGGTTGAGGTTGAAGTGGGGTGGCGGAGCCATAACTCGGATTCTCCTGTGTGGCAGAGGCCTATACTTATGGGGGAGAAATGTGAGCTTCCGAGGTTCAGTGGGCTTATTATCTATGATGAAAGAGGTCGGCCTCTGTGCGACTCCCACAAGGAAACTACAAACCAGGTATAATTCATCAATCTAGTAATTTTCCTTTGAATTTTATTTGTGGGGTTACAAACCTTTTTGTCACTGTGTTAATACCTAAAATTTATTTTGGTCACTTAAAAACACAGTGACCAAAATCGACTTTAGGTATAAACACAGTGATCAAAATGATTTTTTTCCCTTATTTTTGCTGGGAACATAGATTTGATAGTTGATAAGAATTTCACAATCTTTTGCATGTTAGAGACCACGATAAGTTGTTTTAGGCACATTGGTAATCACAAGATAATTTAAACATCATGGCATGGTGAAGACCATGTTTAGGCATCATTTGGTTTTTTGTAACCAGATTGAACTTGACAATTCACTAGATTCAAAGTACGTTTAAGACATAAATAAATGTTAATTTTCAAAAATATGTCTAAATTGGGTTTAGTCATCACAAGTTGGCATCTATTTCTTCCTTCAACATATGTTGAATCTTATGAATTATCCAATCTTAAGCACCAACACGACCTAAGACGAAAACAAATGAAATTTCTAAGCCTTTATGAAACTTCTAAAGCCTTTATGAAACCATTTTTGGATAATCAAAATTTTGGTGGGAAGGATCTTGCCTTGTAAACAAGATTTAGAGCATAACTGTATAACCCAAAACCAATTGACAATGAGTGGAGAGGCTGAAGATCTTTTAAGCGCTTATAGGAAAAATTCTCTCTCAAGTTTGGGATACCCTTAACATAGCATATGCACAAAACAGAATTCTATGGCCTCGTTTGGTATAGAGGATTTGATTGGAATAGAAAAAAACTATTTTGAAGGTATGTTAAAAGAAGAAACGAAGAAAATATAACCAACTTAGAGGTTGGAGATGGATTTCTTAACAAAAAATACTTAATTCCAAATGGCCCCAAAATAGTAGGTTTAGGAGAGAGAATTTCCTTCATATCTAATCCCCTTTTAATCCCCTAAAAACGAATAATCATTCTCCTCCACCTTCAAGCTGCCTTGACTTCAGAGGTTATCCATTCCAATCTAATCCTCTATAACAAATGAGACCTATAAATTACGCAAATCCAGCCAAAACACGGAGATTTATCTAAAGCTTTGTATAAATTTAGACCCATGAGAAACTTTCTTGTTGTCATTTGTTGCATCTTTCTCAATCAACATATTCTTTTTGGTTTGATGTGCAGGATAAGACTGCTGGCGTTGGCAGAACAACTTTGAGGGACTTGCTGTAGTTTTTCTAACAGAAATGTTTTTAAAGGATTTACCAAAACAGAGTGGTAGCTACCGGTGATGTGCATCATGAAGTTTTTGTATACAATGACAGAGAAACATAGTGTCAATGTGCAAATAAAGGAATGCATGATCTCTTCTCGCTTCAACTGCCATATTTGAATCAAGAAATGTTATTGGCACTCCAAAATACTCATTCTAAACTCGTCCTTAAAGAAAAAGACGAGGGCGGAAGGAGTGCAGAATAACTACTTTCGAGTGCTAATTTGATAGATCCATAGAAATTCCCATGTTCAAAATTAATCTCCCTTTCCCAATGCATGTGCAAGAAAATCTATAAACTCCATTGGTTAACCAACAAATATCTAAGAAAGTTTAGCAGTAAAGATATCGAAGAACTTGTTTATGCAGAATTATTGCTATCAGCTAATCTATGCAGGTCTTATTGTTCCTTTCAGTCTAATTAAAACTTTCCGATCACAGCCAACTCATGCCTCAAGTACCTAAGCTTGCAACTCACGTTTCTTTTAAGTCCTCCCGTGTTTCTTCAGAACAGAGGTTTCTAATGAAGCCAGTTAGTATTTCTGATATGTTCAGATGGTTTGCTAGAATGTTTCTTCTAAAGCTTCAGGTATGAGTCAACAATTTAACATCTTAGACAATTTTATGCTATCACACAAGAAAGTAAAGAATTCAGAAAGAGAATTGAATTTACCTAAATTCCCAAAATGAATACGAATGTGAAATAGAAACACAAGCAAATCTAACAGTATTTCATGATTGATTCTGAAGCAGAAGGTACAATCACAAATCACATAAGCAAAAAAGAAGCTGAGAAAGGAAAGTGGAATTGAAACCGTGACACTGTATTGATTGTACAAATAAGGCAGTGAAGCTGCTAAAGCCATATAAAAACGGCTTTACAGGTTTCAACTTGATGCAGGAAAGATGAGAAGAAGTTGATACGATGATCATAAACAATTACATCGTAGAACTCATACCAATTCATGAATGCTACCGATTAAAAAATGGGATTGCTAGTGTGACAAACTCTTCCAAGTATCTATGATACACATAGATGCACTTTCACACATAGAAAGACAAAGGGAGAGAGGGAGGGGGAGGGGGATGACCCGAGCCATAGAGGAGATTGAAAGGCCGAAGGACAATACTTTTTGTTTTCAAGTAGGTAAGAAGCACCACTCTTCTCTTCAATCATTTTGCCTACTTGATAAGATTTGTTCTCACCTATAAGTCAAGGATGAATTCATAAGATTAGCATGATATTAATTTTACATCTACACATGTATTCAGGGAAGGGAAACCCAGGCCACAAATTTCTTTTGTGTGGGGAAAATGGAGCATATATAGCATTTATTTGTGATAAATTTGACACTCAGAAGGATCAGACTTGTACATGCTAGAAATGAGAAGATTATAGTTTCCCGTTGCAATAAATAAAATAGATAAAAGATAACCCTTACGTCAAAGACAAAACACATGCACTCTCTTGTTTCTGGAACTGATTTATGCATACGAAACTATCAACGGTTCTCTGGAGTTTCCTTTAGACGAATCCTTATAATGAAAGTACAACGCTAATTGTACAATCCCCAAAATGGTTCCTACTCCATTTGGGACCTGAAATGCATCAAGAATGATATTGTAAGACCTGAGAAACCAAGAACTTTAATCTGAATTGACGGCTCCATATATCTTTTCTTAAAAAATAGAGAAAATGTGCTGCAAGGGAATCTTACATAAACGAAGAGATCAAAATTAAAAATTCCATAAAGGAAGAAAGAGGTGCTCATGAGGAAGGTGGAAAGGGAGAGATAGAATGGCATAAATTCGACACTCTTTGTCCGGATCACCAAGTTCTGCAAAAACACAACAAAGTAAATAAGGTAACACAACAAAATACATAGTTGATGCCAACATAAACCAAAATAAAGAAAGTACGACAAAGGCCTTGGATTAACTTACAATTATAAACAAAGGAGATGCAAACATTGATATTAGAGATGCACAACTAAGCACTCCAACAACTAGCTGACGCGTAGCAGCATCAGGAATTTGCAAGCTCCCATATACTATGATTGCAATTAGACCGCAAACTGCTGCCAGCAATCCCAGCATCTTCATCTGCAAAGATAGAGGGAACTAAAGACACTTAGAACATAATAAGGCTTTCACAAATTTCACCAAGGTAACAGGTGTGAGTAATATAGGTAACCTTTTTTGTTTTCTCAGCGTATATTATGAAGAGGGTTATGTACACTAATTGAAACACTGCACCAACTGAATTGACCGTCATAACCATTATGTTATCAGGAGATATAATAGGCGATCCATACCACATGCTGATCAAGCAGTTCAAAAGGGCATATATGTATGGGAGCCCTGAGAACTCTTCAGTGGCACGGTTTCTCATTATTCTTCTAAATGTGTGTCTGAAAGTAAGAAAATAAAGCCAATTAAAAAACAAACCGGTGAGGAAATGAATACAAATCGTTCTCGTTCTCATGTTTTCTCACATTTAATTATTACCAAACTGATCAAAACTTACATTGGTGAAACAAACAGCCCAAAGGCAAAGATGTTCCCTGCAACAGATAATAAAAATAAGTGGAACCCCAATATGCGTATATACATATATCAATATAATCCTGGATTCAATTGCGAGAATCAGAGATCATCACAGGTTGTTGATCACATTGACCACATGGTCAATTTAAACAATTTGTAGTAGCGTTCACAAACACTACAGTTGTAATATACCATATATACATGCATGTGACAATACGATTCAACACTCAGAATTTGAAATAGCAGGAAAGATTTTTCTGTTATAGTTCAACGCAAATTAGTGATGTCTGAGATTCTGAATTTGTTATCGAGCACAGTTAGCCTCAGAAACTACTTAGATGGACAAATCCCGCATTTATGATTTGAACAGCTTAGTTTAGAGTAAGCAGCGCACAAAAGCTTTCAGCCAAACTAACATGTGAATGAAGAGTGGATGCATTGTTGTAGCTCAGTAATTTTGGAAGCCAAAATCCTTTTACGGCAATAGAACTCAACGTCGATATTGCTGCTTTCACGAAATGCCTCATTCCAGGCATTGAAACTTCTTACTAAATAGGGCGAGCGAAAGATGTTTAAAACTGATATCAGTCAGGAAAAACGCATGGCAACACATCAAATATTGCTGGCAAAGCTTTGCATTTTTGCATGATAACTTGGTAGCACATGGGAAAAAGAGAATGTTTTGAAGATGCACAAACAATTGGTCTTGAAGATTTATAATTCTCTCTCATCACTGCAAAATAACATCAATATGTTTTCCAATTTAAAAACTCTCGTCGATAACGATTGCGAACTAACAATCCTGATATCAAACAACAATGTGGGCTGCTGAACTAACTTCAAGACTTTTGCCCCGTTGCCTAGAAAGAAATCAACAGAGCCAACAGTTTCCCACCAAAATTAACCTACTGGAATATCATACCTCCACCAAAAAAGTTTTCCTTTCCCCTTGCAATAAATGCAATGCCAGAAACCAAGTTTTGATCTTTAATGGGTGATTTCAGTTCTTAATTAAGAAAAATTAAAAGCCAAAAACAGTAACAATTCAGACAATGATCGCAAAAACAAAAAAGATTCAAGAGAATAATAGTACCTGCAATTCCAGCTGCATCTTTGCAGATTATGAACACGGGATTTGAAGGTGAAAAAAACATCAGTCCTTTCAACTCCAACTCCAACTCCACACTAAACAACCAGAAAGCAAACCCAAATCACCTTTCAAAAAAAACCCCAAGAGAGTTATAGATAAACCCTCTCCCTCTCTCTCTCTCTCTCTCTCTCTCTCAGATATTGGAAATTTGGCAGAGCCGCCCAGGTCCCAGAGAAAAGGAGAGAAGAGCTGTTGCTTAATAAGCAGATGTCCTTATAATTGTTATCTGCCTCTCATTATATTTTATATTTAGACAATTTGCAAATGTAGAACACTCCAAGGCTTTCAAGACTCCAACTTGGGAATATTCAAGGGACTGCTTGGTCCAACGGGTATTATCCTACGTTTATAAGTAATAAGTTTTAAATTAAACGATAAGTTTGATAACAAATTATTATATTAATTTATCGTGTAGCTTAATTTAATTTTTTTTATTATTCCTTTTTACTTCTCACATATTTTTTTAATTTTCAGTCGTCGGATCTAATAAATTGAAGAAAATCAAATGACATAAATTAACAAGAAGTGTATGACAAATATAAAAAGATGTGTGAATAACACACCTCTATTAAATCAACATACCGAATATAAATATAGTAAGCATATTCTGTAGCATAACTCAAATTTCTTATCTCCAGTTATATTACGACGCTTGATGAATTAGGTTTGAGATAGGAGAAAAATCTCTCGTACTTTTGTGTTAATTGACCCACGTGTAACAATTAATGGATGGATGGTGTTAATTGGAACAAGGAATGGTGAGCTAGCATGATACCTACGAAGTTATGAGTGGACCACTACATCACATGCTTGATGTGTCATTATGCACATTAGGTACCACAGGTCCTACAACTCCTCTCATTTGACATTTCCATCATGACATGTTATAAACATGGATCGAATCGTGGACCCGTGGTTAATATTTGGATTAAATCTGGATTCCAAAGATAAGTCTTTGAGGGATTGAGAGACCACATTAATGGCAAGTGGCAGTTTACCAATGGGAAAAAGTTGAGCTCTTAGGTGATGGTATAGATTTGAAATTTATCGTTAGCTGATCTAACATTCAATTTATCGTTGGATTCAAAAAAAAAAAAAAAAAAAACCCACATTATGGGTTATTTAAAAAGGTGTGAATTTTAAGTTTTGAGGACAAATCCGTGATATTGTCTTTTACATAACTTTTGACACGTGTTTTTGTGGAGCTCACTTCTTAATGTATTTTAACGATCCAAATCGTTTATATTTTAAGTCTTCCTTCAAATATCGTGTCTCTAAAAAAATACCAAAATCTGAAACTATATGACCGTTGTAATAAAGATTTAGGGTTTCTTTGTGGAATTCGCTCATTTTCTTTACTACAAATGAATAACTTAATAGTTTTGAATTTGTCTAATTTTCTGCAAGGATGATCTATGAGATGTTCTAAAAGATAAATGGTTTAGTTCGTTAAAATACATTACGGAGTATCTCATTAAAATATGTGTAAAAAAATTGATGTCACAGATTCGACTTTAGATTTTTAATTATCAAGGTTATAGATATGATTGTCAAATATCTGTTTTACCCGGACGCATTGGATTTTCAAGTATTCTTGAGTGATATTCATGAGTTCAATTAATTTTTTGGTTGCTATTTTAAGTCAATTGAAGAAAAGATATTCATAATCGTCCTTAAATTGCTAACGCTTCAAACATTATTGTGAGATCCCACATCGCTCAGGGGAGTGATCCTTATATGTATATTCTCATCCCTACCTAGCACGAGGCCTTTTGGGAGCTCACTGGCTTCGGGTTCCATGGGAACTCCGAAGTTAAGCGAGTAGTGCGCGAGAGCACTCCCATGATGGGTGACCCACTGGGAAGTTCTCGTGTGAGTTCCCAGAAGTAAAACCGTGAGGGCGTAGTCGGAGCCCAAAGCGGACAATATCGTGCTACGGTGGTGGAACGGGCCCGGAATGTGGTGGACACCGGGCCCGGATGTGACAATTATGAACATAAAAATTAATAATAGAAACTAAGAGTGATGTTGGACAAAACACAAAAAATGTAGTTTACCGAAAGAATATCCAATTAGGAACTTGTTGACCCTAAAAACTACAAAGCCTACGTGGCGCGCAGGCCGAGTAATTAATAAGCTAACTACGTCCTTCGGTTGAATGCGGGGCGTGCCAACTCGACGGCCGAGCTCGGCCGGTGAGTAAAATGTTGATGTTGCGTTGTGTGCGCGGCTAACTTCTCGATCTTGCGACTGCGGCCGAGGAAGGAACACGCCTCGGCCTTTGGGTTCTAGAGCCTGAAGACAAGGCTGCTAGTTCTGCGAAGTTCAATATCAAATTCGGCTTTCAATGTGCCGAATGTAGTAACCTGTAACACCTCACTTCGCCGAGAAGGCTGATGAGATGACCTCTGCCAATAAGGATTCGAAAATCCTTCTCGGCCGAGACTTGGATAGATAATCAGTCGGCCCCGACGCAGTGCTGTTTATCCAAATTGAAGGTGCTCCGCGGTCAGCTGATTCTACAGCAACAGTGCTGTTTATCCAAACTGAAGATGTTTACCGGTTGCCTCCACAGTGCTGTTTATCCAAACTGAAGATGTGTTGGCGAAAAAGAAAATAAAAATCTCAAAGTTGAGAGGTTTCGCGTAGAGCGAGGGTTTGCGCAGGGCAGATTTGTGTGTTGAGTTGGAGGTCCCCCAAATGATGCTCGGTATCTTGTATTTATAGTGGCTAAAAAACTCTTGGCCGAATCAGAGATGTACTCAAACTAGAATTCTTTATCCCAATCTGATTATGATTCGGCCAATCCTAGTTCCAATAGGCCTCTGTACCAAGCCCTATAATGAACTAGATTCATTCTTACTTCCAACCTTGAGACTCCCCGTTGTATCAGGATTCAGCTTCTTCGTCTTTATCCAAAGTAATCTTTCTCATATCAGGACTCGGCCAACCCTGACAAGGCCGGCCCATGACACTATTCTAAACAACATTGGGCCGAGAATATTTCTGAGCTCGGCCCCCAAAATGTCATTTTGGGTCCAAACAGAACTCTAGAGGATTTTCTCTGTAAAAATGCATTAAGTAATATTATATCTCGAGTCGGGGGTGTATATAATGATGTAGATATTTCTTGTTGATTAAAAGGTTCCCTACTAGGTGATTTTAAGGAGATGCAACTGTCCATCTTGAGTGAAAGGTGTAAATATTTTGCCAACGTGGATTGTCTCACTTATCCTACTTAGTGCGCGATCTATAAGTTTCTATGTAAATTTATACCGATGGTAGTTGGTAATTATTGTCAACGTAAGTCATTTTTGGTTCGAGGTTCTATGCCCTCGCACTGGTGATGAGAGTAAAAGAAAGTTAAAAAAACTTGAGAAAACAAAGTGAAAAGTTTATTTTGTTTATTATAAATTATGTTAATTTATTTATTTTGGCTTTTGCTTAGATCATCTCAATTATAGGAGGTGATCAACAAGACGAATGTCATAAGGCAAAAATAGTTTTGTAGACTCACATGATTACTTTTTCAAGAGCTTGTTGTAATCTTTTTTTTTTTTGGGTCAATGTTGTAACCTAATCATATGACCACCAAACAAAACCAATAAGTACTCCAACTTGGCACAGTATATAGCCTAATTATTTTTTCAAGAATAAAAATATTACAAAAAAAAAAAAGGATTCTTTACGGCTTACATCGCCTAAACTTACAAAGAGAAACTATTACATAAGAAAAATTACTAAACTAAATACAATATTTACTATAATCAGTATGTGTTAAATTAGCAAATTGTTATTAATTATGTTAACTTCTCTAAAAGTAAGATTAATCAGATCATAGGAAATCATATATGTTGCCCACATGTTTATTCAGGTATCATATATAACTCACTTAAAGTGAATATTTATGTTCATCACTTTCAAATCGTTAGATGATCAGTTTAAATTTCGAGATGTGTACAGTGAATAAATACAATATCAGATTTTAAACCCATTCAACGATAATAAATAAAGTGATTAATATTAACACTTGAAGGTGTTTGTGTGAAAAAAAGGCACCCCTAACTTAACTGTTTTGGACATAAAGAAAGTTGTACGCCTTCCATGCAGCTATTAAATTATTGATTTAAATAAAATAAAATAAAATAAAATAAAATAAAATGAAAAGGAGAAGCATGTGGCATATAGAGAGTTCTCCATAATTTAGGGCAATCATGTGGTATATAGAGTCCTCCATAATAGATTTGGATCCTCGCCGGATCCCCTCCATGGGATTCTAGGGATCAATGTACGTGGACCGTTGATCAAAAATCGTGCGGTTCCAATTAAATGTTTTTTATATTTTTAAAAGTAAAATAACCTCGTTTTGCGTGAAAAATATAAAAAAAGAAAAAACTGTGGTCGCACGATTTTCGATCAACGGTCCTGATTCGTTGATCCCTAGGATCCCCATGAAGATTATCCGGCGAGGATCCAAATCCCTCCATAATTTATGGAAATTTTATTTTGTCGAGATTGCACCGACAGAGAACCATGCATATGCAATCCTTGTCGAGATTGCGTGGAGAGACACGATCATTTTCAGCCTTTCACTTCACCACGTTGCAACCTAGCTAACTAAGCAATACGTTACCGACATAAATATCATTATAATTAGTAATGCACACTTTGACTTATGTTGGACGCAGGGCCGGCCTTGAGGGGGTGCGAGGAGTGCGACCGTATAGGGCTCCCGATTATTTGGAACCCCTAAATTCTAAAATCCTTCTTAATATTCTATATATAAAAAAGCTGAAAAATAATTAACAAAGGCTGAACTAGCATGGTTGTCAAGCGTTGGTACCTTCATGTGGGAGTGCATGGGTTCAACTCCTTGTTTTCTCATATTTTTTATTTTTATTTTTTTTTCAGCCATATTTCTTTCATATAGGGCATGTGCGGGGTAACTATTTTGGGAGTTTTGAGATACACTATTTTTTATATTTTTAAATATTTGTAGTTTAATTTCTTTCATTATAAAAGATAATTTTGCTAATAAATTTGTAGTTAGGAATATCATAATAAATTAAAATTCTTAAATTTGATATAATCTTTAAACACCCCAATTCCGTATATGATATCATTTAATATAATACATTTCATAATTAGAATCGTTTATTATTTTGGTCACCGTTTAAAAGTCATCTATTTTTCATTCCATTTGAAGACTATTGAATCATCTATATCAAAAAGAAAATTATAGTACAACTGCACCTATATTGTTAGATTAAGTTGGTTTAATTGTTTAAGACATGAATTTCAAAATTTTAACTAATCTAATGGCAATCAACGGGAGAGGGGGAGTGGGAATCATCCTCACTTTAG
The DNA here is from genome assembly GCA_036320875.1 of Cotoneaster glaucophyllus. Lineage (NCBI taxonomy): Eukaryota > Viridiplantae > Streptophyta > Magnoliopsida > Rosales > Rosaceae > Cotoneaster > Cotoneaster glaucophyllus. The sequence continues at coordinate 28,600,160 of CM070061.1, read as the reverse complement.
GGCGTGATGAAAAATGCAATGGAAAGGGTTCATTATAAGATGCTACTAATATCATAATCAGTTATTCGTTTAACACATAAATTTTTCTTAAGATGGACTCTAGATGATAAGAAGAGCATGAAAGGTTTTGATTATGATATTTGTACGGTGATCTGATAAGTACAAAGTCATATCACCATGCTTTTTGTATTTAAAAAGTATGGAGATTCGAACAAAAAACATAGAGAACGCAGACAGGTGCATGACCACCACACTATGCTTCATTTTTCTTTATTTATTTATTTATTATTTTTGCGTTATATCAATTTACAAACAATAAAAAATATAAAATATAAACGAAAATATAGCAACCAAAATTTGAGACCATACAAGGGCCTCTGTTTGCGTCTCGCACATGGCCTCCTAAATCTCAGGACCGGCCCTGGTTGGACGATTAGATAATGTTATTTCTACGAGCATTACAAAAGTATGTGAGAGACGTTTACAAATGACACATTTCAAGTAAGAATTTGCAAATTTGCTTTACATGTCTTTGTTGCTCATGGAGTACGTTCTACACACTCAAAACTACATTTTTATGTGGTTTGTTCCTTACTAACTTAGACTCAATTGATCTTTTGGATTTGGATGTTCCTCATCCCAACATAGTTTATGAGTTATTTAGGGATTCAGCTGTCCTGATTATTTGACTTGATAAGATCATAATTTTGGTGATGCACGATAATTGTTTGTGTGATTTTTGTCTGCTTTTGTTTTTTTTAGGCCTTTTTATTTTTTTTAATTATTTATTAATTCATACTTAAACCCCAATTTGTCCGTAACAAGGAAATTCCCTCTACTCACGTAGCAGGGACTCGGATCTTCTAAGGAACTTTAACTGCGGAGTCTCCGGACAAATTTGGTCGTGGCCGTTAGATGCATATCCTCAGCTAGTAACAATCTCACTCAATTCCCCTTGGTCTTTCTGCTATCTTTCCTCCATGTCAAAATTTCAGAGACGAAAAACTGAACCAGCACGGGGAGTATACAAATCAAAACACTGGTATGGTTGGCTATGATGGAAGTGCCGAATTGCTCTTGACAAAAGATTTCAATTCTAAACAAATTAAGACAAATAATTGATGACCCTATTTGAATTTTGATCCAAATTCAACAACCCAACGATTTAATTTTTGTTTTAATCCCTTGAATGGTAGAGATTACCATGCTAGGTTCTTTTCTGGTAAAAAACACGGGTTCGACCGAGAGGAAATGGAGGTTTTTTCTTTCATGGTGGCGAACTAGAAAGCGTGGGTCAGTGGCTTCGCGCCGCTAGTTGTCGGAGCCGATGTGGCAGTCCGCGTTCAACAACGATTTCAGTGGGGTTTGGGGCTTCTGGACCACTTCGGCGGCTCGAACACGGTGCTGAAGCTCGAGATCGAGCAGCATTCCATTTGGGAGAGAGAAGGTCAGCAAGAGAGGGAAAGAGAAAAAGAATGAAGTGAGAAGAGCTAGGAAGATAAAAACTTTGATCCATGACCGCACGATTTGCATCAACAGCCAAAGTTATGTCGTTCCCAATGTGAATGCAAATTTCTTCCTCATTGATCTCATACAAAATTGCATTTACAAAACAATTAACACATTTGGTCAAGACTAAGAGCCTCACGCGCCCACAATGAATGGGGAGCTTTGGCCAAAGAACCTCCGATGCCAAAGTTAGAATCTAGAGAGAAAGTGTTTGAGAATTTTTAGAGAATTTTAGCAAGAGAATTGGAAGTGTGTTTTGGAGAAAATGTGAGGCCTTTTATAGTGGTGTGGCCGACCTCCTTGGGTGAGAGAGGACCGGCCACTTGGCTCTCTTTGTAGGCTAGGTTCTTGATTTGTGTTTAATTGGGTATAATTGAATAATTAACTAATTAATTAGCCAATTAATAAGATAATTGCCTAATTGATTAGTTAATTAATATAATAAAAAGGGAAAGATTTGAGAGTTACCTTGTGGAGAGGATTTGATGAGGATCGATGAAATAAGTTTTGAATTGTTACCTATTTTGGGCATTTTTTATTTGGTTGAAGGATGATTGCCCATTGCTCGCGCGTAGGAACCCCGTTGTGCCTCGAGGGTAATTTTGTCATTTAACCCAAAAATCCACGTGTTGCCTTGTGATTATTTTTGGCTCCACAAATGCCCCCACACCTGTTGGGCTGCTCGCAGGAAAAGACAGCAGGTGTAGAGATCTTCTTACTTTAGGAAACATAGGCTTGTTTCTTATTTTGATGTAGATTCCCTATTTAATTGGAAATTATGTCCTTCTAGGAAAGGGAAATAAATTTCTCTCGAAGCCTATTTAAGTCCACCTTAAGTGGGTTATTAAATCAACTTTGGAGAGCAATTTATTCTACCCTACAAGAGAGAGAAAGCTAGAGGATATTTGTTTCCCCCTCCTAGCAATCTTTTACACTTACCCGTGCAAAAGATCATATTTCGTTGCTTTCTTCGCCTTATTAGCGCCGCACTGAGGTAAGAAAAATTTAATTTTCCTTGTCTTCTTCTTGGATAGTGTTGTCACGGGGCAGCCGTCGGGGTGGTGCGGCACATCGGCTGGCAGGGGCTAGAAGTCGGCTCGGCATGGGCCAAAGAGGTGTTGTGGTAGGGACCACTGCTTGGGCTACTCGGCTTGGCTAGAGCCAAGGGCAGCTTGTGCGGCAAGTTGAGGTGCTAGAACGTAGTGCTAGGCGAGCCGCATGGCTCATGTCCTTTGGGTTATTGGACCTGACGCCGGCCAGGCCGACGATTGAGAGAAATGAGGAGGTCGTGGGCCTCATGGACGGCTGGAACGCTGGGCATGCAGACCTCATGCCTGCTGGAATGCTGAGTTGAGCTTCCCTGCTGAGTATCGTGAATGGCGTTGACTGCTTAGTTCTCTTTGTTGGGAGAAAGGTGGGCTGCTCCCCGAAAGATGAGGTAAAGAGGATCAAGATGGATGCATTGGCTCGTTTGATCACTGTCGTGGAGCCTATTGTGAATGAAGGTGGAAAGAAGAGATCTTCCCCGCATGCTCAATAAATACCGGTTGAGAAAAAATTAAAGACTTTCTCCGCTGCTTGTGAGGGTTCGCCTGCTACCGAGAGACCTGTGATTGACATGACTTCTTCCAATGGGAAGAAAAATGTGGTTGCTAGATCTAAGCTTGTGGCGCCTGCCATGTCGTGATTGGCTAGTACGATTGCTGATAAGATTGCTCAGCGTAGAGGTTCTATTATGCCCCCAGTGTCGAAGTCTGTACCAAGATGTCCGTTGAGAGCTAAGTCTGGTTCGCCTTTAGAGATGTTTGCTATTATGAAGAGCGATAAGGTGAACTCTGCTGCTAAAGTGGCGCAATGTCCACTCCCTCTGCTGCTGAGACTGATTCTCCTACTGGGAAAGAGGAGAATGCTCTCGTGGGCAGCTGTGAGAAATATACTAAGCCTGCTTCTAGGGAAGCTGCTGAGATCTGTGGGCTTTTGAAACCAGATCTGCTTGAAGACATGAATGCTTGTGCCAAGTTTGTCGATGGCGTTAAAAAGGTTGTTTGCCCAAAGTTCCTTTGCGAAACATACGGTCGAGTATAGGAAGACTGCTCTACTTGCAATGATGCAGAAGACAACTATTCTAGCAGCCGAGTCTATGTTCCTTGACCAAGTGGATACCAACGCTGCCAAAAAGGTGGCAAAGGCTGTGGCAGCCGAAGATTATTCTTCTGCCGATAAGATCAAGAGGTTGGAATCTGAGCTCGTCGCTTTGAAAGGGTCTAATATCTCTGCCCCTACTTCTCTGCAGCTTGAGACCGCTCGCTGAGAGATCGTTGACTTGAAGACTAGGCTTGACGCGATCCAAGTTAAGTATGAAAGTGCAGAGAAGGAGATCCAATGTTACATACCTCAGATTCAAGGTCTTGAGCGTGCCATTTCTAAGCTTCGTTCAGCTGCTTATGCAAAGGATGAAGAGTTGATTGCTGCTTATAACCAAATGATCCACTTTAAGAAAGTTGTTGATAGGCTTGAACCCCAAGTGTTGGAACTCCAAGGTGCGTTGAAGATAAACGAAAGTTTGAAGAAAGAAGTGTATGAGCTGCAACACGACCTTGTTAGTCTGCTCGAGGAGAATGAACAGCTGAAAGGTGAGAAGGTTGGGCTCGAGGCTTCGCTTGTTCAGAGTCAGGCCGATTTCTACAAGCTAGTTTATGTAGATCGTCTCTTTGGTAAACCGTCTGACTTTGAGTTTGCTGGGAATGACTTCGAGACATTCTCTATTTCTCTAGAAGACTTGTTCGCTTTTACTTATGAGGCTTCCATTGGTGAAGTAGTCGAAGATGTTGGTGCCCAGGCTGGAGCAGCTAGGGATGAAGCGTCGGATGATGCCCTTGCTGAGAATGTCGCGGCTGCTGAAGGTGTGGCAACTGAGTAGTCATGAAGTATCCAAGTTACTGAAGAGTAGTCTTTTAGGTAGTCTTTAAGATTTTCTTTGTTTCCTCGTTTTTCTCCATCTTCGTTTCTTTTGTTCATGCCCTAACCTTTAGACTTTATAGACCAGTGACATGTGTGTTACTTTTCTATAAGCAGATAGGCTGCATAACCTATGCAGCCGTAGGTGTTGGTGTAGAACTTTGCAAAGTTGTTAGCCATAGGGTTGGCAGCCGGATGTCTTACTTATAGAAGTAGACAAATCTGCGTAACCACTAGGCTGTTAACCTTGGCTTTCTCTAATTCTGTAGGTTACGTAGCAAGTACTACAACACTTTAGGACTTGGTGTAGGTTGTTCCGCGCTTGGCAGTGGTGAAGCTTATCAACTACGTAGCATGTCAGCAGTGGATAAGGCCTTGTATGTGCATGCTAGCTTGTTTAACCTTTCACAAGAATGTACAGTTGTATAAGTCTAACGCGGCTTTATTGCTTGAAGGACAAGTCGTAGGCAATCTTCCGAAAACCATAGGCTACCATTGTGACTACTTCTAGGAATCCCGACGCAAGCCATCGTGCATCTAGTTATACTAGGGCAGCCAGGCTCATCCACGTCTAGATATTCGAAGTGTAGAGTTTATCCTCTCGCTTTGGAGAGCAGACCCATATGAGTGTCAGGGAATTAGTTTACCCTTTCGCACTTGAGAGCATGGTTGGTCCCTCGAGGGGTGCAATTCCTGCAGTGAGTCCCTAAGAAGGGCGCGATCTTCTTTTGAAGTGCAGGAGAGATTAGTTGTTGTAGACATGTAGTCGAGCCAATTTGTATATTACTTCTGAATTCTTCATTGAAAATCGAGTGAAACAAATGAATAACTTAGTTGTAAAAAACTTCATAACAACTAGATAGTCCTCGGCTTGCGAGGTGGTGCCCATTGAGCTGCTTGAGTCTTCTTGTCTTAATATAGTGTGAGGTCACACATGGTACTTCCTTAGGTTATAGGCATTCCATTGCTTCTCGATCTTTTTGCCATTCATGGTGGTGAGGGTGTAATTATCCTTGTCGCCTACTTTGTTGATCTTGTACGGATCTTCCCAGATGGGATCCATCTTTTTGGAGCATTCTCTGATGGCAGTGATGATGGCCTTTCTTAGGACTAGATCTCCGGGTTGGAACTACCGGATCTTGGACTTTTTTATATTAGCTGGAGAGGAGCTGCTGCTGGTAGGCTGCAATGCGGGTGATGGTATGCTCGCGGTTCTCCTCTGCCAGATCTAAACTTACGGCCATCTCCTTATTGTTCTACTCAATGTTTGGCAGTAGAGTGCTAATGCTTGGCACGATGATGTTAGGATGAATGATTGCTTCCGAACCAAATGCCAAAGAGAAAGGAGTTTCACCGGTTGCTCATCTTTTGGAGGTGCGATATGCCTATAGACATCCGGGGAGTTCGTCTAGCCCTTTTCCCTTCTTGTTGGTGAGGGATTTCTTGAGGCAGTCGAGGACCGTCTTGTTGGATGCTTCGGCCTGCCCATTGCCTTGAGGATATCTAGCCGTGGACATGTGCTGCTTGATGCCATACTTTTGGAAGAACTTCGCTAAATCTTTGCCCACAAATTGCGGGCCGTTGTCAGTGACGATGGACTGAGGGATGCCAAATTGGAAAATGATGTTCCTCTATATGAAGCACTTTATGTCCGTCTGAGTAGTGGTCGTCATAGGCTCTGCTTCTACCCATTTGGTGAAGTAGTCGGTTGCCACAATCATCATGTCTTTGCCCCCGGTATCAGGCGACATAGGTTTTACCACGTCAATTGCCCACTGCATGAACAACCAAGGACTCGTCTGCGGGTGTAGCTCGCTGATAGGCAATGCTGGTACCGGCTTGTAGCGTTGGCAGCGGTCACACTTTTGTACTAACTCCTTAGCATCTTGGTGCATGGTAGGCCAGTAGTAGCTTACGTTAAGAACCTTCTGTGCTAAGGATCGGCATCTAGAGTGGTTTCCACAAATGCTTTTGTGGATTGAGCTTAGAACCTTCAAGTCATCGGGAGGTGCTAGGCAACAGAGATATGGTCTGGTGTAGGATCTTCGGATGAGAATGCCGTTCCACATGTAGTAGCGTGTTGCCTTGATTTGGAGTTTCCTAGACTCCAATCTTTCCGGAGGGAGCCTGCCGTTGTCCAGGTAATCTATAATAGAACTTTGCCAGTTGGGAGTTACACTAACTTGTGACACTTCAGCTGCCGGCTTCGCCTCTATGCTTGGCTTGTCTAGATATTCCACCGGAATAGAACGTTTAAGTTGGTGGTCGAGGGCATAGCCTAGGCCGACTAGCGCATTTGCGTGGGCATTATCTGCTCACGGAACTTAAGTGATAGTGTAAGTCTGAAATGCCTTAAGCTGTTTGCGTACCTTCTCTAGGTATTACGCCATCCTCGGATGTTTTGCTGTGTACTCCCCAATAGCCTGGCTGGTGATTAGCTGGGAATCAGAATGAATTGCGAGCTTTTTCACTGCTAAGTCTTTTGCCATTTGGAGGCCTGTTAGTAGGGCCTCATACTCTGCTTCGTTGTTGGATGCTTTGAACCCTAAAATGATCGCCTGCTCGAGCATTGAGCCATCTGGGGTGACAAGAACCACACCTGCTCCTAAGCCTTTGTAGTTGGATGCACCGCCAACATGCAAATGCTAGAAATCTCCATTGGGGGGAACATGCGCGGCTAAGGTGTGCTCGACTGCTTCTGAAGCATTGTCGGGCTGCTCTGTTGCGTCGCCTAAGCTAGGTGTGAATTCTGCTATGAAGTCCGTCAAGGCTTGGGCCTTTATCGCCATGCGGGGTCAGAAAACTAAACCGTACTGGCCAAGTTCCAACGCCCACTTCATCATTCGTTGAGAAGCGTCCGAACCATGTAAGATTGAACGTAGAGGATATTGAGTCATAACAATGACTGTATGAGCTTGAAAGTAGCCTGAGCTTCCGAGCCGCAACAACTAGCGACAAAATTAATTTTTTGATCTTCGCATATCTTGTTTCCGCATATCTTCTCGTATGAGGGCAGAGCTCTCTGCTACTTCGGAGACTGCTAGGTAGATGTATAAATCTTCCGTTGCTTCCTGCTTGGATAACAAGGGAGGTGATGTGAAATACTTCTTTAGGTCTTGGAAGGTTTTTAGCACTTTTCATCCATTTGTCTCGTTGTGCCCTCTTGATAGCCTTGAAAAAGGGCTTGCATCAATAGGTGGACCGCGAGAGAAAACGGTTGAGGGCAGCTGCTCGTCCGGTCAAGCTTTGGATCTTCTTCAAGGTAGTTAGAGACTTTATCTCTAGGATTGGTCAGATTTGCTTGGGATGTGCTTCAATTCCGCGTTGGGTTACTAAGGACCTTAGGAATGGGCCTGAAGATACTCCAAACGTGCATTTGGTGGGGTTGAGCTTCATCTTGTACTTTCTGAGAATGTTGAAAGTTTTCGCCAAGTTGCAGATGTGGTCTGACCGTTGCTTGCTCTTTACCATGATGTCGTCGACATAGACTTTCATGGTTACCCCAATTTGCTTCTTGAACATCATGTTTACTAACGTTTGGTAAGTGGCTCCTGTGTTTTTGAGGCCAAAGGGCATGACCTTGTAGCTGTAGGTGCCTCGCTCGATCATGAACACGGTTTTCTCCTTGTCGGGTTCGTACATGGCTATTTGGTTGTAACCGGAGTATGCGTATAAGAAGCTGAGCAACTGGTTTCCGAAAGTTGAATATATTAATAGATCGATCTGAGGGATCATATAAGGATCTTTTGGGCATGCTTTGTTGAGGTCGGTGTAGTCTATGCAAACCCTCAATTTGCCATTCTCTTTCTTCACCACTAGCACAACATTGGCAAGCCATGCTGAGTGTACTACCTCCTCTGTGAATCCGGTCTCCAATAGCTTGTCAATTTTTGCTTTGATGATCGCTACTCGTTCGGGTGCGAAATGTCTTCTCTTTTGGATCACCAGTTTGGCAACGGGGTCAACGTGCAGCTTGTGGCAGGCTACTCGGGGTCAATGCCGGGCATATCGAAAAGTGACCATGCAAAGACGTCTCGATTTTCCCTAAGGAAAGTCGTGAGTTCTTCCTTCTTAGTTAGGCCTAGACGTGAACCGATTCTAGCCGTCTTTTATGGCTGCTAGGGATCAAGAATGATGTCTTCGGCATCCTCTTCAGGTTTCCATTCTATCTCGTCTGTTTGGGTGCCATCTTCTTGATCATCTTGCTGTAATTGCTATTTGGTAGCTTCTTCGTCCTTTTGGACCTCGGTGGCCTCTACGGGGGTAAAGGTCATCTTCTTTGACTCCTTCAATACTTGCACAGTGCATCGTCGAGATGCGGCCTGGTCAGACTTGATTTCTCCAACTCTTCCTCCCGGGATGCAGAATCAGATCTTTTGATACTTGACAGAACTGACGGCATCCAGCTTGATCAACCAAGGCCTCCAAAGAATCCTATTGTGAACGTCTGCTTTGAGACAACTGGTGGTGTTTTCACGTCAAGTGTAATGTGGCCGATGACAGTCGAGGTGTGCCTGTTGAATCCGGTAAGTACCTCCGCTCGGCGTATGATTGTGTTTTCCAGGCCCATCTTCTGAATGATTGAGAGCTGAAGTAAGTTGACTGCACTTCCATTGTCAACCATCATTCTGTCAACTATAGCATGGACTAGTTGGACAAATACTACTAGCATGTCATCGTGTGGGAAATCGACGCTTTCTGCATCCTGCTCGATGAAGCCAATAATGGGTCCAGGTTAGGTGTCGACTGTTTGGACTTGTGAGACTAGTAGAGCCTGTTAGATCTTCCTCTTTTTAGAGTTGCTGGTGGCCCCCAAGTGCTCGGACTCGGGGAAGATACCATTTATTCAAATCGTCTTAGTAGGTGGTTATTCGTCGTCATCTGCGTTCCTTCTTGGCTGCGCAGCTGGCTTGTCCAAGTATTTGTCGGCCTTGTCTTCTTTCACGAGCTTCTTTAGGTAGTTCTTCCAAGTATAACAGTCGTTAGTTATGTGACCAGGGCCTCAGTGGAATGCACAATACTTGGTGTGGTCCAACTTGGAAGTATCTCATTTTGATTGTTTCGGCAGCTTGAACCATGACTCGTTCTTGATATCGCGAAGGATTTGATAGATCAGAATTGAGAACTTAGAATAGTTTTTGGTCATTGGGCCTTATTTGGTCATGGGTCGGTCACTACGTTTGGCCTCTTGCCTGCTCTTACTGGACTGTTTCCCATCCTTCTTCATTTAAGCCACTGCCGACTCTTTTCGAGGCTGCTCGGGCACATTTTATACTCGTCGAGCCTCGTCACAAAGTGCATGCTTCTCTGCCAGGGCAAAGGAATCTACTAGAGTTAAGTCTTCTTTCATGATCATTTATCTGAATAGTAGGTGGTCTGCTGGGAGTCCTTTTTGGAAAGCTGCACTTGCTATCGAGTCGTCGCATCCGACGATCTTTGCCTTCTCTACTTTGAACCTCTTCACGTAGTCACATAGCGACTACTTTGGGTTCTTCTTCACGTTGAACAAATGGTCGGATTTTTTCTTGATCGAGAGGTAAGATGAGCATTCTTTGGTGAAAACCAAGGAAAGATCATCAAAACTCCAGATGGATCACGATGGCAAAGTGTGAAACCAATCTTGCGCCTCGCCTTGTAAAGTGGTGGCGAATATTTTGCACATAATGGCATCATTGTTTCGATAAAGGACCATCGCGCTGCGGTAGTGCTTCAAGTGCCTCTCCGGATCTCCATCTCCTTTGAAAAATGTGAAGTTTGGCATGCTAAACTTGCGTGAAGGCTCTGCCTACTTGATCTGGTCCTTAAAGGGCAACCTGTTCATGTTGGTCATATCCTGCAGTAATACTTCATCGGCCATTTCGTTGCGTTGGAAATCACGCAACCGTTCGTTGAGGAGCCTTTCTACCTCTTATTGGATTTGCCCTTGTTGGGGGTAGCAGAGCTCTCGGCTGCCCCCGGTCTTGACCTACTGGCCTAGACTGCTCTTCTATGTTTTCAGCTTGTCCATGCCACGGTGGCGGTGCATGTGGTCCATTTCTAGTAGGCAAGGGAATTCTTTGCTAGCTGCCGGTTGAACTTGAGCCGGATTGAGTGACTGCTTCTCTCCGTCCGTCGTGCTGCCTACTCTGATGAGATGTGGAAGTTGCTCATTACGGGCCTAGCCGCAAACGAACGCTTTATCTGGAAGGCTGTTCATGTTGATCATCGGTGTGTGGCCCTAACTGTGAGTGTATACTTACCCGTGGGCCTAGTCGAGAGTGCACGCTCATCCGCTCGCTAAGAAGAGAATATATGCTCTCTTGGGGGCCCAATCGGGAGTGTACGCTGACCAAATGCTCAGTTCGTGGCTAGTTGAGTGGCTGCTTGCCGAGACGCTGCTGGAGTGGTTCTTCGTCTGCCCTTGTCCTACTATGTGACAGCTCGTCTGGGGCATGTTGGATCTCAGTGCGTTGTAAGAGTTGATTCACCAAAGTCGTCTGTTATGCAAGGGCGTTCGTCAACTCTATGACTTGTTGAGACAAGTGTTGTTCGCCATTCGGATTGGAAGAGCTTGGAAGAAATGTGCCTCCTTAAGCAGTGGAAGGGTGGTAGACTCCAGGTGCGAGATTTGAGTTGGGAAATGTCAAATCCGCGGACAAATATGGTGAAAATGCCCCCGGCTCGATGGTTGGTCCGGATGGTTGAGATAGTCTTGGGCCGACTTGGGCTGCTTGGGAAACCACATGAGCAGGCTACTCGGCATGTGATGCACGCGGGTGTGAGACTTGGGCTCGGCTTGGCAACACGTTGGGCTAGCTTTGGGCGTGGAATGACATGGCTTGGGCCGCGACCTTGGTGTCGTGAGCCTTGGATGGCACGGCTTGGGCCGTGGTGGTAACACCATGAACCTTGCCGCGGGTGGCTACCGTGGTGGTCATCGCGGTGGTTCTCGTGGTGAAAACTCATGGTGGTGGTGCCGCTCCACTTATTGTCATATTTAGCCTTTATCTCCTTAATATAAACATTTCGTTGTACTAAAGAATTATAGGCAAATTTCATTGTTTTGGCTTAGGTTCATGGTTCGTATGATGTATGCATTTATGTAGCACATACATTCATGTATCATCTAGCTATACAGGAGTGGTTTGGACCCTTAATTTTTGAATTTCATCAATCTATCGACAATATATTTAAATTTCTCTCATTTTTTTTTTGTCATTAGTTAAATTTGGGGGTGGGGGGAATCAAACTTGGGTGAGGTGGGAGTTTTCTTGTGGATTCAAAGCATTCCACTTCAAGAGCCAAGGTCTAAAACCATAATTTTATTTTGATTCTATTGACGGTGTATGTATAGTTTGGTTAGCTTTATCATATGCAATGCTCTTTTAACTTGAAAATCATCCAGTAGAGCGGCTTTTCAAGTAATGAGGTACTACCTATTCACTACCAAAATTGTTGCAGAAACTTTGAAACTCAACATGGATCTGATTCTCTTCCCCGTTTGTCAGAATACAATCACGTGGCTTTGCAAGAACCATTTGGTCAAGTCGATCATTCCATTCAATAACAACATAAACTTCCCAAAGTTGGATCCTTACTTACTTGTTGTGGTAGAACACTTTCAAGACTAAAATAAATGTTTTACACCTTTTGTTTTGTTTTTCTGACAAAAATATTTTAAAATGCTCTGATTAATAAGGATGAGGCAGCCACACTACCGTAGTCAATAGGTCGACAATTTGTCATTATATATTGGTGTGAATTACAAAATCATTTTCTCGTTTTTATTTTTATTTTTTATTTCTTATAAAACAATATTGGTTGTAGTAAGTTGGACTCAACAACACAATAAGTCAATTATATTTAGTATAGACTCGTCATTCATAAAAGTTAAATTTAAAACTTTATTTTTTTTTACAAGTAAAAAAAAATACCACAAAACCGTTAGTTCTTTCCTCAAGTGTTATTATTTACCAGTCCAAATTTTAAGATCCCCTCTTTTGCAACATAGACAGGTGAGATCGGATCATCATCAGATATTAAACAATATGGTCAAATTGTTCTTATTTTGTTGGTGATCTTGATCAAGAATGAAAAACAATTCCCCACTCCTCTCCACATCTTCTATCCAGCTATTAGATTATAGTTTTAGAGAAGACAGCAAACATGTGCTAGATCCTGGAATTGCACATAATTTAGGCCGAAAACAATGAATTATGTAAGGGACAAAGAATGATATGCCAGGGTTTTGCAAGTATAATATATATAAAAAGCACTTCAACATCTCTTTCAACCTTTCACTTGATCACGTTGCAACCTAAGATAATAATGAATGCACGCTCCGGTGATTTGCATTGCATTTTTTTTTTCTTAAAAAGAACCGGCTGGTGGCTTCGCCACGACAGTTTATTCTTTTGGAGGTTAGACAGATTCACAGAGACATTTCAACATTCCCCAGAGCACCATCGTGTGATTCACTAGAGCCAAGATCGAACCCAAGACATTTTTCAAGTATTTGTTGTATCTTGATGAAAGCGATTTGTGATGATCTGATTAATTATTTCACATGCATTTTGATGATTAGGGTTTAGGGATTGTTCTTTAATTATATACGGAAGATGAGTAAGAATGTTGAACAAAACACAAAATCAACTGCAAACAAATTGAGGTTAGCAAAGCTTTATATTATGTGTCGATTTACAAAATGGAATGCTTTTTTACTATTATTTATACACGAGATATTCTACTTTAAATTTACCAAATTTACGCAAAAAAAAATTCAAACATAGATGCAAAATGAGTAATTGCTAGTGTACTTAAAAAATAATTTTCTTTTTAACTTCTGCATGACAAAGTCTCCTTGCACTCTCCTCTTCTTTTTTCTTTATATATATAAAGAAAAACGATGAGGAGAGATAAAATATAATTCAGAAATTTCAATCATCTTTTTTTTTTTCTCTCAAAATTGAATGGAAAACGGAAAAGAGGTAAAAAAAACAATAAAACTTATCATGTAACGATTGAAAAACCTTCAGTTTCAGGCAACTATTTAACACGTGAGCAGTTGCGATTAACATTTTTACCTATATTTAAATTCTAGATTGTTTCAAAATTTTGACAAAATAAAGAAAAACAGCCAACGATGCATATTGAAAAAATTAAAAGAACTGAAAATGAAAGGAAAAGAAAAATATTCAACAATAAGCGTCAAAAGTACAAAAAGATCTTAGCGTTAAAGGTTATAATTAAAAATTTTCCGTTTTACACAACCAATTAACGCGTGAACGACTGTTGGTAACATTTTTACTTAAGTTGAATAAATTTGAACAACTGTTATTAATAATGTACGTGTCAAAATATGATTGGCTTTATTAAGACTTTCACCTGGCAAGGCCACAACTTCAACTGATCTTGACCTCATAAAAGATCACAATTTTGACTTGCAAACCAAAATTTGCGCCCAACGTACCCCTACAAAAGAGGCGGGCCCACAAAAAGTGCGCCGGTTGTAATTTCCTCAACCATAAAGGGTATTTTGGTCATTCGGTCTCTTCTACGGCTCCCGTTAAGTGTTTCTAAGATTTACAGAGACTCTGCACCTCCATTCTTTCACAAGTCAATACGTGGCCATTTTCGCTCTCTAAATTCTCTGTCTGAATTTCTCTCTCTCTCATTTCATTGGCCTCCTGAGGATTCGTCTCTGAATTTCTCCATCTGGGTTGGTCGATCTTGATCGAAGTCAAGTTTGTAAGTAAGCATATCACTCTGTTTTCTGCAATTTTTTGTTACATTTTATGTGGCCAAAGTTTTGGATCATAAAAAATAAAAAGAGTATTGGATCATTGCATTAGTTGTGGTAGTTGTGATTTGGGTACTTTTGCTTCGTTAGATCTGTGATAAATTTGTAGAGTTTTGAGTGTTGGGTTTGCTATTAAGCTTTGATTTACTAACATGGCATTACTCGGTTTGATCTGGGATCTGTGAAATGGGTTCTCATCAATGGGGATCAGATTCTGATCTTTGCGTGTTTAATCTCAATGGGTTGGATGATTTGATGTCATTATATGTTTCTGAATATGCGTGATCTGAAAGTTGATGTATTGGGTCTGTTAGATGTGATAGGATTTAGTGAATGTTTTTGTTATGTGTTGTGATCTTGCTTCTGTTTGATATCGATTCGGGTATGTTTACTTGCTTGTAGGGGAAGGAAAAACATAAAAGAAAAGTTAATGCTAAGTATATAATGAGCGGTTTTTGAGCTTTTAATCACCAAATTAGAAAGTTCATGTGATTTTGGTTGCTCTGTTTTGTTTTAAACCAAGGGGATCCGCCATTTGAATTATCTGTTTCCTATTGTTTGCATTGTCGTGATAGCGTCGTTTTACCTAGGGTTATGGCTTTATCACGACATGGGTTCTCATTGTGGTTTCCTAATGTTTGATCTGTAGAAGTTTCCCCGACATGGGTTCATATACCCCAAAGAACATCCTCATAACTGGGGCTGCTGGCTTTATTGCATCTCATGTTGCCAACCGGCTCATCCGCAGTTACCCTGACTACAACATTGTTGTGCTTGACAAGCTTGACTACTGTTCAAATCTGAAAAACCTCCTTCCCTCGAAGTCATCACCCAATTTCAAGTTTGTTAAGGGGGACATTGGCAGTGCTGACCTTGTCAACTATCTCCTCATCACTGAGTCGATTGATACCATAATGCATTTTGCTGCCCAGACCCATGTCGACAACTCCTTTGGTAACAGCTTTGAGTTCACAAAGAACAACATCTACGGCACCCATGTTCTCCTAGAAGCTTGCAAAGTCACTGGACAAATCAAGAGGTTCATCCATGTCAGCACAGATGAGGTCTATGGTGAGACTGATGAAGATGCTGTTGTGGGAAACCATGAAGCATCTCAACTTCTCCCAACAAATCCATACTCCGCAACAAAAGCGGGAGCAGAAATGCTTGTTATGGCATATGGCAGATCCTATGGATTGCCTGTTATAACGACCCGTGGAAACAATGTCTATGGACCAAATCAATTTCCTGAAAAATTGATTCCAAAGTTTATTCTGTTGGCCATGCAAGGGAAGCCTCTGCCCATTCACGGGGATGGTTCTAACGTGAGAAGCTATCTGTATTGCGAGGATGTTGCTGAGGCTTTTGAGCTCATTCTTCACAAAGGAGAGATTGGACATGTGTACAATATTGGAACAAAGAGGGAAAGGAGAGTTATTGATGTGGCCAAAGATATATGCAGACTTTTCTCAATTGACACGGAGACAAACATCAAGTTTGTTGAAAACAGACCTTTCAATGATCAGAGGTATTTCCTAGATGATGAGAAGCTGAAGATTTTGGGGTGGTCAGAACGAACTCAGTGGCAAGATGGCTTGAAGAAGACTATAGAATGGTACACTCAGAATCCTGCTTGGTGGGGTGATGTATCTGGGGCTCTGCTACCTCATCCTCGAATGCTGATGATGCCTGGTGGGATTGAGAGACAATCGGAAGAGTCTGAAGAGGGTAAATGTGAATCCTTTGTCTCAAGTAATCCCCGAATGTTGGTTCCACCTTCCAAAGCCAGTGGCACTCCTCTTAAAGCTCCCTATAAGTTCTTGATCTATGGTAGGACTGGCTGGATTGGGGGTGTACTTGGGAAGCTATGTGAAAAACAAGGGATTCCTTATGAATATGGAAAAGGGCGTCTGGAGGATCGCTCATCACTCTTGGCAGATATTCAGAATGTCAAGCCAACCCATGTGTTCAATGCTGCTGGTGTCACTGGTAGACCTAATGTCGATTGGTGCGAATCTCATAAAGCAGAAACAATTCGCGTCAATGTTGCTGGAACCTTGACCTTGGCAGATGTTTGCAGACAGCATGGGCTCCTGATGATGAACTTTGCTACTGGGTGTATATTTGAATATGATGCTAAACATCCAGAGGGTTCGGGAATTGGGTTCAAGGAAGAAGACACACCCAATTTCCATGGTTCTTTCTACTCAAAAACCAAGGCCATGGTAAATTTCACTCAGACTTCCTGGTTTTGTTCTCTATTCTTTATTTTTCTCAAGTCTTACGTTTGTTATTTAATTTTAATCAGGTTGAGGAACTCTTGAAAGAATTCGACAATGTCTGCACTCTCAGAGTTCGGATGCCCATCTCATCTGACCTGAACAACCCTCGCAACTTCATCACCAAGATCTCTCGTTATAACAAAGTGGTTAACATTCCTAACAGCATGACCATCTTGGATGAATTACTACCCATTTCCATTGAGATGGTGAAGCGGAACTTGAGGGGCATATGGAACTTCACAAACCCTGGCGTCGTGAGCCATAATGAGATCCTGGAGATGTACAAGAAATACATTGACCCAAAGTTTACATGGGCTAACTTCACGCTCGAAGAGCAAGCCAAGGTTATAGTTGCAGCTCGAAGCAACAATGAAATGGATGCGTCCAAGTTGAAGAAAGAGTTCCCCGAGTTGTTACCAATCAAGGAATCGCTGATTAAGTATGTCTTTGAACCAAACAAGAAGGTGTAAGCAAATTTCAGTTATAGAGCGCAGCATAACCTTCGACGTCCACATTAGTAGGCGATATGCTGAGATTACCTCGATTTAGTTTGATCAATATCATTCATTACTCATTCTTGCCCTGTCATTGTTTCTTCTATGCCTAGAGGGTGTTTTGGTATAATTCAACCGAGTGTGCTTTCTCTGTTTTCGTCGGTGTATCTTACTTTCCTTGGTGTTCCATTTTACAAAAACTTTCGACGGGTTCCGGTTCCATATACATATAATTCTGTGAGCTTTTATGGACATTATGTTCAATGAAGATGTGGAGATGTGGAGATGTGGAGATGTGGTGTTATAATTATCTTGTTACCAGCTTATATATCCACTGAGTCGTTTATTGCTTGAATTCAAGAGCTAAAAGAAATGAAATCCTGAGAGAAATGGTGTAAATTTGCAGCGGTATATTGTTTATCCCATGGGTTTTTACACCATGGTAATTATTCTGTTGTACTATGTCTGGATGCGGGAAATAAATTTGGAATTTTGACAAAAATCAGAATTTATAAAATTATATGCATCAATTCCTTTGTTTGGATTCATAAACATAGAAATTTAGAATTTTTGAGCGGGAAAAAAAATTTGGAATTTGAGACCCCCAATTCTCAAGTTTAAATTCTATCTAAATATGTGTCATTTTCCAATTTCTATGATTGAGAATTTAAAAATAACAAATTATGTATTCAAATCCTATTGTTTTTTTAGGTTAATCAAATAAGAAAATTCATAAATTCTAGAAAATAAAATTCCGTCATTTTAAAATTCCTTAATAATCTTAAATTTCTTCATTCAAATGTTAGGTTCCATTGTCACATCAGAAAAAATATATTATATATTGAGTAGTTTAAGAGCTGGGACACTCTCCTCGTACAAGTCGGTTTTAATGGACAAGTTCTCTTAACAATTAGTAACGGAGCCAAATTTCACGACTATGCCTAGACTCCGCAGAGTTGGGCCTACTTCCCTTTACATGTCGTTTTTCGGGGCAAGTTGTACACTCGAGCTCTTTAACAATTTTTGATAGGGGAGTGATTTCTGCCCTCAGTTTATACGCTCCTTAATTTGTACGTTGATTCTCCTTTGATTTCAAGGTAAAGACTAAAAAAGTACATAAAGCCGTCTGCAGTAGTGCACGGTTGAAGAGTGGTGTCCTATGTTTTAGCCGTCCAAAATATATCTTTAGTGTGTTATCTTGGAGAGATTTTTTCAGCTTGCCGAGAATACAGTTCGGTACAATAGATGTCATTATACAAGTAATTTGATACTTGAAAAAAAAAAAAAAAATAATTCAGCCACCTATATTATGACAATTGATGTACCGAAAGTATTTCAGATACACTGAAAAATTTCTCAATCTTGGCTTTAATTGTTTATTGGATTGTCGAACGGGGATATAACCCTAAGTCTTTAATCATCACTGTGGTTTAGATGGTTTCAGTACCTAAACTAACAATAATCTAATACTTCAGCTGAAGCATTAGAAATATCTAGAGTCCAAACAGCTACCAAGTGAAGCTACACTTTGGAGAAATTCGAGAGCATTATATATGTGAACCGGAAGATGAAACGCTTGCAGAAGAGGCACCCGCCAATTCCTTCAGAAACGAGACAACATCATCCGAGGACTGAAGTTTATACCGAGCATTTGTGCGATTCCGCCCGACAGAGCAAGAGTAGTAGTTCTCCTTCTTTAGATCAAGTACGTTCCACGAAACCTTTTCTGGAGATGGCCATCGTGGATTCGTGGTGTTGTGATTTGCATTCTTCTTCTCATGGTTTGGTAAAGTCGCCCGTTGCGCTTTGCTCTGAGACGATTTTGAGCCGCTTTTGATGGCCGGAGCCTTCAAAGAAGATCGCCTCTCGTTAGGCTTTAGTCCATCAGGTATCTTGGTTCTTGGAAGACTACTCGGATCAGGCGGAAGATCTGGCTCGAAAAAGGTGTACACATCTTCATCCTGTAATGAAAATCAAACAGGCTTGAATACCACAAGAATATCATAAATCGATGAAAAAGAGAGGGTTTCGAGTGTTGAACGTGACTCAAATAACTGGGTTGAGAGACGAGAAAACGCATGACTTGCGGATCAAGTTACCTTCCCAAGAAAATGTCCAATACACAGCACATAATCAATGGGGGATGTCATGGATTTACTATGAACTATCTCTCCCAATATACGGTCAATTGCTGCACCCTGAACCGGAACAGAAAATTTTCAGAAACGAAGAACAAACAAATCATCTGTTGTATGAAAAATATATGCAACAGGCAGAAAAGCATTCATAGATTCACCTTTGTCACACCAACTGCTCGAACCTCAACAGACCGGCTACCTTGAACAACATCAACAGAGGCATTAGAAATTGGGCCAGTCCAGAGATGCTGCAGCATATCTCTGGCTTGAAGTCTTCCAAAATCAACATCTACAATTATGATAAGGTGAAAAGGAAACAGAAACAAAAGGTAGGTATGAGGTAACCAAAAGTTACACATTCAAAAAACCATCTCCAAGTGAAATCGGGTTCAATGAACCCAATTTCTTTTTCTGGTTAGATGGTTAGAAAAAAAGCTAGTACCTGAATATTTATAATTCCACACAAGGGAAGTTTGACGACGTTCGTAATGTGATCGCGGTGTTCTCTCTTTGAAATACTCAAAAACATGCTGAAACAATAACATCAGCATTGTAAGTATGAAGGAAAGACGATACAAGTAAAAGGAATATAACTGAATTCAAGACTCAAGAGCACCTCCACACTGTTGACCCATTCCATATTCACATGTTCAGGCATTGTTGTCATCCATTCTCCCCTTGTAAGGCGTAAAAACATCCCGTTTTCAGCTGCCAACCACATGTCAAGCTCCCCAAAGTTCTGTAAAAACACCCTAATTAGAAAAGGGATAAGGTAAGGGTAGTAAAGAATTTAGATGTGGAAATGGATGAATTACATCATCTAAGACATCTCTCTCACTCCCACTGAGGACGACAATAGTTGTTGTTGGATCATTGCAGAGTGCTGACAAGGTTTCTTTCAAGTCGGGGTGCAGTTTAAGTTCCATTTCTTTTATTTGATCACCTCGCCTCTCAGGTGTGTCCACTGATTCAGTTAATGTCGCATTGAATCCCTGAGTTACAATCACCAGAAAGATCAGAAGGATGAAAGAAAATGCCAACCAGATGTAAAACCATAAAACCTCATTTTAACTACAATGCCTACACAATCTGGAAAAGTTGTGCGGCTTAAGAAGAGAATTCAGCTCTTTATGGTCATCAAAGAATCAAAAATAGAAGTATAACCCTCAATGAGATAGCTGACAACCTCATATTTCATGGTATCGAAATTGGTGTATAAATGTCAAACACTTCCACTAAATGACCGAAACCTACTATTTGGGGGGTGAGATTTGGTGTGTACACAGAGATTTGGTTACCAATAAGACTACTCTGCAAAACCTAATTATTATGTGCATCAAGCTTCCAATAATTGACCAAGAATACCATGAAAAAATCCATCAAATTTTGAATACCATGCAGATATATGATATGTAAAGAAAGATTCAATAGATGTACATGGATATTACTTCTTAACTGGGACATTCCTATGACATACCAGTATGATCAATCGATTACTTGCTTGCAAATAACTTTGAATTGCATCCTTGTTTGGAAGTGGCGGTGGCTCCTGTCTGGTCCGTAATTGTGCCGCTACAACAGTATCGTTCAGTTCACTGAAAAATAGTAATATGCATGTCAAGTCTCAGTATACAATCCATCTACTACATTTCGAAAGGGTCAAGGTATCAGAAACTGCATATGCAGAAATGTATCCAACTTCCATTAAAAGAAACATATCCAAATTTTAATGGGTTTTTTCATTGTCCTCAAATGCTTATACTGATAGGATGTACAACAACACCACATTTTCCCACTAAGTGGGGTCGAAACTGATAGGATGTAAAGGGAAAAAAATTTAACACTCTCAATGTATGCCACTCCCTATCAGTAGGAACCATGTTAAATTATTTTGGTTTACCATCGTCAGACATAGCAAAGAAATAGTTTTGTGCTTCAAGAATTAAACGCATGACACTCAAGCATGCATACCTTACAAAAGTTTCGGCCCATTCCTGTGCAGTGTGGGCTGTCACGTGTAAAAAATTATGCTTATGTCGCTTCTCTCTTTCTTCAGAGTCCATATTCAATGCTTGAGCAATTGAATTGGCAACTTCTGTGATGTTCCATGGGTTCACTAGAATTGCTCCAGCACCTAAAGACTGTGCGGCACCAGCAAACTATAGAAGGAACAAGAAGTGTCAAAGCAAGAAAAGGGACGAGGTAAAAAGATTACACTCCAGTTTCCATTCCAGCAAATTTATGACACTAACTTCCACTCGAGTTTACAGTTCTAAGACCAAATATTAGATTGTTTTAAAGATGATTATGTACGCTTTTTGAAATCAGATAAACTTTTCGTGCATCGGATCCAATCCATGTAACATGACAGCTATAAAGACAGAAGATATGTTCATCAAATTGGTAGAAATGAGACGTTGAATAAAGATAAAGCATAAGAAAGCATGCAAGTTTCTAGTTATTACCTCACTCAGAATAAGGACCCCTCTCTTTGCATCCTGGCATGCCACAAACTCATAACTGACAAGATTCATTCCGTCCCTCAGGGATGTGACAAGTGCTACATCTGGACAAATTGGAAAAGGAAAAAAAAAAGAGACAGAAGGAGATATCACTAGCTGAAAATATATATATATATATATTCTTAGATACTAGCTGAAAAGTTATGTCAAAAAATTATTAGCTCGAAAAAAATTATGGGTCAAAAGAAACAGGGAACCAGAGCCAGAGTATGTAGAATAGTACCAGTTACAGCATACAGTGCACACAATGCATGAAAGTCGAGGGAACGATCCTGCAGACAATGAAAGAATTGTTTAGGAAGTATTACATTCAAATCGAATGTAGTAGGTCTTGAAACTTGAAATAGATGAAAAAACAACTACTGCTATTGATCATAATGGCGATTAAACTATTACACTCTATCAAATAGTGCTAAGCAGGAGAGAGATAATTCCACGACAGATGAACTATAAGTTTTTAACCAACTAATGAACCTTGTTTCATAAATCTAGCATTTCAAATTCAAATTATGCCTGCGAATAACTTATCATCATACATAAAGTTTACAAAGACAGACCAACAACGTGACATCAACATCCTTCGTATTAAATTCCACTGAGTGCCAAATATGCCCTTTCAATGATATATCATGGAACAGTTACTTAGGAAACAAGGACATACCAGGTGATGTATTGGGACAGCAGTCAAAGTTCCAAATCTGCCATTAATTCTCCCAACAATTTCATGAACCTGGCTTGTAAGTTTTTGATCTGCAGAAATGCAAGATATGTAGTTTATACATCATAATCACGATAAAACAAAGAAATGAAACGAGTATATTGATCCTACCCTATTCTACTCGCAACTAAGAGTACAAAAACCAATTGACAAAGCATCTTGAGGGGGCATACACTCTGGAACATCTGTTCTTGTTGGCACTGCAATTTGCAGCAAAACCACTTTGTCACGCCAAGTTGGGTTTTCCTCAAGAAACTTTTCAAACGCCAGTAACTTTTGAGGAATTCCTTTAATCATATCAAGGCGATCAACACCTAGCATTACCTGCAATTTTAAAAAACGGTCAGCATAACTAGAGAAAAAAGAGGCATAAACTTGGAAATGTTATTTGTTTTTCCTCACAGAAGACTCTAAACCAAAAAACAACAAAAAGCTTCTAAGGCTTCTATTCCCAAAATCTTTTTCGAAAATGAACTAACTTATGAAGTCCCTTGGAGTAATGATGCCAAAATAAAGAAGGTTAACAGAAATAAATCTCTGTGTTTGAGTTGCATGACTGATTGTTGCTACTCTCACTGAAAAAACAAAAGAATATGTACCTTTCTCCCAGCGAACCGTTCTTTCAATTCCATAATGTGTTCTTGGACTTCAGGAACATCAAGTCCACGTATGAAGCGGTCTGAATCTATTCCAATAGGAAACTGAAATAAAGCACACATAATGTAGCAAGTACAGCTAGAATTAGATTCCAATGCGTGTATATCAGTCAAAATTTTAGACACTAAACTTTGTATAAAAATATACTAGAAACCTTCAAAGATAAAGTACCCAAAAATGAAAAAGAAAAAACAGGTAACAATTAAACAGATACAGACCGCAGCCACTCGAGTAAGCCTCCCTTGATCCTCAACTCCTTCAGGTGTACCCTCAAGTCCAAGAATGCGAGTGCAAGCACTAACAAAGTGCCGTGCATAGTCATAAGTGTGAAAACTGAAAAACAAGACAAAAGTCACAAAACTTTATAGTCGCTATGCGTATTACATTTTTGAGCAAGAAATCACTTCACACAACATCTCAAAGTAGCAAATACAAATTCAATGAATTTATAGTTAACTAAAGCAGTCAACACTATTCCCTTCGTAGTAATTGGATACCCCATTATTGCCTCCTCATTTTGCTAATTGAAATTGAATCACGCTTTAATGGTACAAACCCATTAGATATTCTATTATTTTATGGTTATTCTGGATGATTGTAGCATAATTCAAAAGAGGAACGGAGGCAATGTTCAATGCATAAGATCAACAAAAAGACATCAAAACACGTTATTTCTACATAAATGGGGTTTTCTATTTCTGAAATTTCTGAACCATGTGAAAAACAATAAGCCATATCATGCCTCATGCCAGCAAACTAATGCAGTTGGAGATAGCTTGAGCATAAAAGAAAAAAAATATCACGGCTAGACATAAATATTATGCGTCAAGGATGAAAACCAGATAGTGTTAAGAATTTGAGGAATAGAACAAGATGTCATTAGTTTTTGCTGATATTTTTTTACGGATGACCTAAATGTTAAGAAAAGGTGCCTCTGGCAATTGGTATAGATATTTTAAGGATATGTTTTGGCCTGATATTGCGTGCATATGTCAGCGAAAACATGAAATACTTTCTAAATGGTAGATGCAAAGACAACAAAGCTCGATAGATTCGAAAGATATGCCAAGTCTAGTAACAGCATTTCTCATTTATCCAGCAAAGTAAATCGCAAAGAAAAGTAATTACTGGTGCAGAAGGAATAATTACCCAACTAAATCAGCTGCAAGAACTGCACGTAGTAGTTCTGATCGTGATGGCAATGTCCTATGGATTTCAGAAGAAGGAAAAGGGGTGTGGAGAAACCAACCAACTTTCATTTTACTATTGTAATCTTTCAAGCATTTTGGAAGAAACATAAGATGGTAATCATGGCACCAAACTACGTCACCCTCTTCATAGTGCTCATTAACTACATCAGCAAACATTTGATTTGCCTTCTTATATGCAGCAAACTGTGACTGGAAACTCCGGGTGGTGGCAAGTCGATCTTCTTGTGGAAGTCCAAGGTAATGGAAAAGGGGCCACAAAATATTGTTGCAATAGCCATTGTAATATTGATGAACAATCTCCTCGTCAAGGAAAACTGGAATACATCTCTGCAAGGAACAAAACAACCATTTTAAAATTTCATGAACATTTACACCGAAAGTTGTTGTATACATTATCAATCAGTGAAAATGAGCTGAATCTATGTCTATGAATGACAAATTTTGAAACCTTCTCAGCAAGAGCTCTAGTAAGCGCCTTCTGTCCAATTTCATCCGGCACATTTACCCCGGCCCAACCAATCCACCTTGCCTCAAACTCCTTTACACCTTTGGAAAAAATCATCCAGTACAAATTAGGTTCATCTTTGCAGGGAAAATACCAAATCTTAAAATGAAAAGGATATCAACACAAATGAAAATCTTGTCCCCTGTATTAAAATGATACACACAGGAACAGAAACTCCGATAAAGGATTATCAGTATTTAAAGAAGAGTTAAAACACCACATACCCAAAAGTGCACTGACCAGACCCCCTGCACTCATCTCCAGAGACCATGAATCTTCACCTCTCCTAATTGCAGAGACAGGTAACCTGTTAGCCACAACCAACAGTCGTTGTCTGCTAGGCTTCCCGTCTTGCTTTTCCCATCCCTCATTAAGCGCCCTTGCAGCTGCAGCCCCTTCCAAGAATCGTTCAACGTGGGCAGCTTTTGAGTTTTCATCTTCTCTTAACTGCAACTCAGGTTCAAATATTTCGTTCAAGTTCAAGGCCTTGCTATTTTTCCTTAGCTCCCTTTCTCTCAAGAGCCGATCAACTCGAGTTGGTGGGATGTGGGCTGAATTACCGTTGTACTTGTTCCCAGGCATAAGCTCTCTCTAGTAATGAACCCTCCCTTCTAACTTTACTAACACAAGCGATCCTTGAACAACGGTGTCCTACATTTCGTTTAAAGCAAACTAAGTCATCAAACATCACCACAGGCCAAATAAAAATCTTCCACATTTTGGATGCCAAGAGCAAAAATCGTAACACACTTGGTCAGATAATCTTGTCACAGAGACAAAAATGACAAGCAGGTCTACAGAAAAATTAAATCAAAATGAAAAAAATGAAAATCATGCCAAGAACATGATCCACATTAAGAAAAATGGGGTCGACCACTATCTCCTGGTCTTTTAAAGCAGCAATTTAAAAACTCACATTCATAAAAGCATAAAGGCAAAAGAGTAAAAAAGAACAGTGACGGAGTACCCTGATTTTCTCAGCCAAAAATTATGAACATCATTCAAATGAAACAACAGACACCGAAATACAAACTGAAACCTTCAGTTTGCATATTTAATTCTGTTTCTGTTGGCATATTTAATTCTGTCCAAAGAGTTCAGAAGCAGCCCAAACAAAACAAGAAGACAAATAAATAAAAAAACCCAATTCTTGAATTCTCTCTAGAAACCCACCTGTGCCTTTGAGTTTTAATCAAATATGCCTTCGGAGACGGATGTCAACTAAAACAGTCACTGGTTTAGAGAGAGAGAGAGAGAGAGAGAGAGAGAGAGAGAGATGCTAATCTCCAAAATCTGAAAACGTAGTGAGAGAAAAAACGAAAGGAGCAGCAAAATCCTCGTGCAAGCTTTTAAGGTACAGAATCCTTACAGCCATGCAGAAGATATGAATGATTATGTTGTAAACAGAAATAATTGTTTATACAAATGGTTTATACAAATGGCATAAATGTTCTGCTATATCAGCAACTAAATTAATTGAGGGCAGTAATTGTTTCTGTTGTGTAATTTCCATCTTCCCTGTCACTATCTAATCTACTTGTTATATTTGCACTTTTCTATATATAATCCACTGCTATATGTGTAAGTTTGTAAATATAGAAGTATACAAATATCTACCAAGTTTAATGGATTAAAATCATCAAGATTTACGTTATTGTTAACTCGTAATCAAAGATAATCTGTTTTTCTTTTTAATCTTCTAGTTTAGAAGATGCGATTACGAAACAAATGATCAGACCAAAAGGGTAGAGGAAGATATAGATAGGCTTCGACTTAGACATGAAGTACTTTAACGGAAGGTTTGGCGCAAAACTGGGTTTTCAAATAAATATAGCCGACTCTAATTAGTGGAGTAACACTTAGTTGTTGTTGTTGACTGAAATATGAAGACAAATTCTGCCGCTTATGTAAATTCTACAGATTTTTAGTAAAAACATTTATGTGTTAATTGTCCTTTTTCGGTTGGAAGACCTTTGGAAAATTAGTGTACAAATTTAAGCGAACCTATACATACATATACTGGAAAGAAACAACTCTCTTATCTTCTCACTCGATATCTATCTCATCCAGAACAAAATTTTGATAACAATTTCTTGCTAAAGACCAACCAAAAACAACTGGAACTCACTTCATTGCATTTCCTTTTTCTTTTTCTTTTTGTTTTTTGTTACATCACTTTCCACTTTTTGCACATGAATTTTTTTCTTTCGTTTTATTTTATTTTTAACAAATTAAATTAGCACAACCACACAACACGCATTTTAAAAATTTACAAAATAAGTTGCATCCAATTTAATCTAAAACAAAAGATGGTACTTCGGATAAAACCAATATACGATATATTCTCATATTTTTAAATTATATAAATTTAATTCTCCTAAATTTTAGTAATTAATTCTCATGTCCTCATGAAGTTCAAAATTTTTGGGACTTACACATTACAAATAGCAAAGTAACATAATGGGTTCTTCTCTAATACATGTCACACTAATTCAAGGTTCAACCAAAAGTCAAACTCAAATAATAATAAAGAAATGAAACTGTTAGTTGTTAGGGGGAAGAGGAATTAGTGGTAATCGAACATGCACTAAAATAAATATGCATGTTTAATTTCCGTCACTGCACTAACATTAACGTTTTAAAATTGTGATAGTTTGTTTAGCTCGTCTCGTCCAAGTCTCAAGGAACTAAGGAAGTAATCATCCCTCAAATGATTGTTAACCTACTTTATTAAAAATACAACAACAAAAGTTGACAAGAGTGACAAAGCACATCAATCAAATTGTTTGCTACTTGATAGCGACATGACCGACACCCTAGAATACTGGACGTGCACATTTGGGCCTTACAAAATGTTTGGGCTGTCGCATGTTGATGCGCAGCTGATTTCTGGCCGATGATTCATGCAAATTAAGCACATCACTAAAATGTTCTTTTAGCGAAATGGCCAATTTTTAAAAATATTGGACCACATAGTTGAGATTCAGAAAATGTTAGGAGCAATCACTCGTAGACGCATAGCTGATTTATAATTGTAATCTACGTAATGTACATCACTAAAAAGTTGCCATAAGAACATAACATGCGTCATAGAATAGTGGACGACTCAAGCTTGGGCTTCAAAAAATGTTACTATCTGGCTGGTGATATGGACAAACCACACCGCTAAAATGTTACTATCGCGACACGACTCACGTCCTAGCATACTGAATGACAAACGTTTAGACTTCAAAAAAAAAAAAATGTTTGGAGCGATTGTGCCTGGACATGTGACATAATAAAGGAACACAAAATTCTTTCTAAAATACAATGACCTCCTCCAATGTTATTTTGTAGCGATTTTGATCCTATCTATAAATTGACTACGATTTGGAAAGATTACCCACAATTTGACGAAAACAAGAATTTTGACTCAAGTGTTAACTGCTAATTGGTGGAATTTCCATCACTACATATTATGACCTACAAAACATTCCATCGATCTGACATGTGGGTAACTCTCGATGCATAATTAGGTTTGAACTTTGAATAAATGGTCAAACAAATTATTCTCCCTACACATGGACAAGCAATTTTTAGTCGGAAAATGATTTCTTTACACCTCTTTGTCTACTTTTACATACTCGGATTAAAACTGTCCTTTTGATTTACTTCATTCAAAGATGAGAAATAAACAAGAATGTGCAGTATGAGATAAAAGGTGCGTGGATATCATTTTCTACTAAGAAATTAGTGAAGTAAAGAAGCCAGAACATGCAAACATGTTATTCATTCATTCGATTCTTAGATTATAAAGGCAAAAAGTACATGGCTGCGCATAAAGTTGAGGGACAGAATTGAGGGCGAAGACTTGAACACTAATTAAGCCCACATTTATGTGGAAATTCTTACAGGGCCATCATTTTAATCAATGACATGTCGGACTTTGACTAAATAGGATGAAAATATAAAGCAGCGACAATGCCTGGGACCACAAGTTGTATTTACTAAACCAAAAAAAGCACCAAACATTTTAGTATTCAAGTACAATGATCTGTTACGCATTTTAATTAGGGACTAAGTAAGCACACTCCTAACTGGAGCAGAATTAACGCTAAGTCTAAAAACAAAAGAAGTAGAGGAAGATTTAGGAAGACTTTGAAAAAGATTTTAAGAAAACATATGGAATACTTGGAGCTAATGGATAACTTGGTACAAAACCGAGCGCAGTGGCATTCTACAATATATACGGCCAACCTCACTAAATGGGTTAAGGCTTGGTTGTTGTTGGAATCACTTGTATCGTAAAATAAGAACATCTCTATCGCTGGGAAGCGACCATTGAACCTTAAGCAACCAGAAAAACTAGTACATTTCAACAATGGTTGCAAAAGAGAAAAATTCAGATTTATCTAGCAATCAAAGTGGCATATAAAATTAGGTAAATAAGAACATATAAACAGCAGGCACTGGAAATCTGAGAGAGAAAAAACCGTAACATTCATTGACTTGTTGAAAAAAGGAGAAAGAAAACCTTTTGGCTTGGGAAAAAAAATATGCCACTGGACTTTTTAAAGTATCTTCTTCTCGGAGTATCTTTTGAATGATGATAAAGATTTGCTGGTCCTCCCTCTCTGGCTTTTTCTTACCGAAAAACAAAAGAAAAAGGAAAAGGGGGTGACAGAGAACCACAAACATGTGACTAAATGGAAGGAATAGGCCAATGAAGTTTCAAGGAGGTCATACGATGCGCATGCAACGCTCAGTGCGTTGTTTTCTTCCCTGCTACAGCAAGCCAAGTGGAAGAGGACAACTTATATGACATCCAGGTATACCATTACGAGGGGTCTTGTGCCAATACAATAAGAACATGCGGACACAAATTTACACATAAAATAAGGACATGTGGACGCCATCATAACGGTATAGTGTTCCATATAAGTCCTTCTCCAAGCGGCGTTGGTATTATTGCTTTCCTGTGCTGTGCTCAGATCAGATAAGGGGAGGGATCCTTTTACTTTCTGTGGTGCAAAGCTCGTGAAAAAAACTCACCTAGTCAGAGAATTTGCAGCGCAAAATTTAAATTTATCACACATGCAAACCAAAGCTTTGGCACCCAGATTTGGGTGGGTCCCATTTTGATAAATATCCTAAGCTTTTAACCATCCAATCTAGCTAGCAAACTTCTTTTGGCTTTGGAGACGGTAAAAAAAATTCACATCATGGTGGAATTTGTTAATGTGTAAATTGATGAATTGATGAATGAAAATTACAAGTTTGATTAGTGTTGTGTCTTATAGCTCATAGGCTAAGATTGAGTAATCAAATTATAATGTGTTAGTTAAGTCTCATAAGGCTTGATAGTGGACAAGTGTCTTAATCCAAGTAGAGTATGAAATAGATGGCTGAGATTGAATTGAGGATCTCTCTCTCCCCTCCAACGGGTATTTTGTTGATGTGTGAGCTCACATGCTTAGTGAGCATATTCTCTGAATATATGGAAGAATTTGCAGAGTAACATTCTCTGAATTTTCTGATTGAAATTCTAAGCGTCTTTTCTTCTTCTTCTTGTCTGAGAGTTCTGCATTTCATTCTTAATCGCTAACATGGCCTCAGAGCTAGGTTGGATCTAAAAAAAAAAATCTTTGGGCGCCGTGTCTGTGAGGGTTGAGCTCAGATTCACAGCAACAAGCTTATTGCAGTGATTCAAGTTCATATCAGTGATTGAATCTAACATGGCTGGATCTGGAAGAGGAGAACTCAGAGCGCCAGTCTTCAATGGCGAGAATTTTGATCAAAATGAAAACCATTTTTCGTTCACACGAACTGTGGAATCTGGTTGAGAACAGCGACGAAACTCCGGTGAAGAATGAGGAGGAGCTCACGGAGGCAGAGAATAAGCTGATGTGTGAGAATGCGGTCAAGGATGCTAGAGCACTTGAAATCATCCAAGGTGCCGTTTCAGATAAAATTTTTTCGAGAATTGCAACTCAGGAAAGTGCAAAGGCTGCTTGGGACATTCTAAAACAAGAATTTGTTGGTGACAAGAAAGTAAGATCTGTGAAACTCCAAGGTCTTAGGCGAGATTTTGAATATACTCGCATGAATGATAATGATTCTCTCTCTGTGTATATTGCCAAACTGTTCGATCTGATTAATCAAATGAGAAGTTATGGTGTAGATCTGAGTAATCAAAAAATTGTTCAAAAGTTGTTAATTTGCCTACCTAAGTCCTATGATAGTATTGCATCTGTGATTGAGAATACTAAGGACTTAGACACCATAGATGCACAGGATGTAGTTGCTATCTTAAAGGGTTATGAACAAAGACTTGATAGACATGGGGAGAGTAGTATGGAGAAAGCATTTGCTAGTTTGAATATTGCACCGAAATCAAATAGGTTTAATGGTCAACCAAACAATAGCAAATACCAGAAGAATTTTAAACCAAGAGGGAAACAGTGGGGTAACAAGGCTGATTGGGGTAATAAGGCTAGTTTCCTTGTGAAGAATGATGCCAATAACACTGGGGATAAGTGTAAATTTTGTGATAGATTACACTATGGAGAATGTTGGGTTAAGAACAAAATCAAGTGTCACAAGTGTAGCAAAATTGGTCATATTGCAAGATACTGCAATACAAACAAGGCTGTGCAACAAGTGAATTTTGCTAATCAGGTAGAGGAAACTGAAAACTTATTTTATGCTAATCATTCTGGGGAAGTGAAGAAGATAGATGATGAATGGTACATAGATAGTGGATGTAGTAATCATATGACATCCAGGGAAGATTTGCTTGTTGACATTGACAGAAATGTGAAAGCCAAAGTTCAAGTAGGCACTGAAGTCTTGGTTGAAGTGGCTGGAAAGGGGACACTGATCATTGAAACAATGAAGGGTAGAAGATACATAAGAGAAGTAATGCTTGTACCTGGTCTTGCAGAGAACTTGCTCAGTGTAGGACAGATGACAGAGCATGGTTATTTTCCTTCTGTTTGGAGATTACAGAGTGGATGTGTTTGATGACAGGTCTCTAAGAAATCTGGTGGTTAGTGTTAAGGGAAATAGATGTTTTCCTTTGATTTTCAGTACCAACAAAGAACTTGCATTGAGAACAAATGTGCAAGAAGATGCAAAGATGTGGCATAAAAGGTTTGGGCACCTAAATTTCAGGAGCCTCAAGCTGTGAATGGTATTGGGGCTGCCTGAAATCCAAGATAGTGATGACGTATGTCAAGGTTGTGTACTTGGGAAACATCACAGGGAGTCATTTCCTAAGGAGACCACATGGAGAACACATGAACCATTGGAACTGATTCATTCTGATGTCTGTGGACCTATGAAAGTTCCAACCACAAGTGGGAACAAATACTTTCTCACATTCATTGATGACTATTCAAGAATGTGTTGGATCTTCTTTATGAGAAATAAACAGAAGTGTTTAGGATATTCAAAAAGTTTAGAGCTATTGTTGAATTGCAATGTGGTTATTCCCTCAAGAAATTGAGAAGTGATAGAGGTGGAGAATTCACTTCCGCTGAGTTTAATGTATTTTGTGAATCAATTGGGATGGAAAGACAACTCACTGTGTCCTATACTCCACATAAAAACAGAGTGGCATAAAGGAAAAATAGGACAATAGTGGAAATGGCTAAAAGAATGTTGCATGAGAAAGGATTACCCTACAAACTATGGGGAGAGGCAGCTAACACTGTAGTCAACTTATTGAACAGATGTCCTACAAGTGCATTAGACAGAGCCACACCATTTGAAGCCTACAGTGGAAGAAGACCAAGGATTAAACATCTCAAGTTATTTGGTGTTGTATGCTATTCACTAATACCTAGAGATTTGAGACATAAGCTAGAAGCATCAAGTGTAAAAGGAATCTTTATTGGATATGGAGCCTGTGAGAAGGGATATAGAATTTTAAATCCAACTACCATGAAGGTGATTGTGTCTAGAGATGTAGTGTTTGATGAGAATGGGAAGTGGATTCGGGAAGAAAACAAAGTGAGGGAAATCTGTGTTCCTCTAATTCCACCCGAGTTTAGAGAAACAGATGTTAGTAAAGTTGGAAAGTCTTCCAGGATGTCATCTCTTATTTCTTGTGAAAGGTCAAGTGCTCGGGGTGCAAGTGCACAAATACACCCTATGGATACTGAAGCATTTGACTCAACTCCCTTGGAATGGAGAAATCTGAGTGAGGTATATGAACACTACAATCTGTGCATTGTTGAACTTGAAAACTTTAATGATGCTGCACAAGATGAAGCTTGGAAGGTTGCAATGCAAGATGAAATCAATATGATAGAGAAGAATCAGACTTGGAAGTTGGTAAATAGACCACTTGACAAACCAGTAATTGGGGTAAAATGGGTATACAAGACAAAGGTGAATCTAGATGGGTCTGTGCAGAAAAACAAAGCAAGGTTGGTGGCCAAGGGATATGCACAAATGCTTGGTGTGGATTACAACGAGACACTTGCACCTGTTGCAATGTTGGATACTATAAGAACATTGGTTGCTCTAGCTGCAAAGAACAATTGGCAGCTATTTCAACTAGATGTTAAGTCTGCTTTCTTGAATGGTGTACTCCAAAAAGAAATGTATGTGGATCAACCAGATGGGTTCATTGTAAAAGGAGAAGAAGACAAGGTGTACAAAGCCCTTTATGGACTGAAACAAGCACCAAGGGCTTGGTACAGTGAAATTGATGCTCATTTTGAAGATTGTGGATTCAAGAAGAGTGACAGTGAAGCAACTTTGTATACAAAAGGGAAGAAGGGTGAAGGAATTCTCATTGTGTCGAATTATGTTGATGATATCATTTATACTGGCAGTAGTATTGAAATGATAGAAGAATTTAAGGCTGATATGATGTATAAGTATGAAATGACATATTTGGGTTTGCTGCACCATTTTCTTGGAATGGGGGTTATGCAAACTGAAAGTAGCATTTTCATTCATCAAAAGAAGTATGCTACTTCCCTACTTAAGAAATTTGGATTACAGGATTGTAAACCTGTTAGTATCCCACTTGTTCCAGGTAATAAACTAAGAAAGGATGATGATAGTGGAGCTGTAGATGTAGCACAGTTCAGAAAAATTGTTGGCAACTTGTTGTATCTTACAACAACTAGGCCATATATCATGTATGCTTCTTGTCTATTAGCAAGATTTATGCACTGCGCAACTAATAAGCACTATGGAACTGCTAAAAGGGTGCTCAAGTACATACAAGGAACCTTAGACTATGGTTTGGAGTACAAGAAAGGTCAAGGTGCAATGTTGTTTGGATTCTGTGACAGTGATTGGAGTGGATCCGAAGATGATATGAGAAGCACTTCAGGATATGCAATCATTTTCGGAAGTGGAGTATTTTCTTGGTCCTCAGTTAAGCAACATTGTGTTGCATTATCCACGACTGAAGTAAAGCACATCAGTGCAGCAGAAGCTACTGCACAAGCAACTTGGTTAAGATTTGTGTTGGAGGATTTTGGTGAAACATAGACTGTGGCAACTCCTTTGAATTGTGATAGTACCTCTGCTATTGCAATCACCAAGAACCCCATTTTTCATCAGAAAACTAAACACATCAACCGAAGGTATCACTTTATCAAGGAGGCTTTGCAAAATGGAATCATTGATTTGGTGTACTGTCCAACCAAAGATCAGGTAGCAGACATATTTCCAAAGGCATTGGCCAAGGAGCAGTTTTGTCATCTCAGAGAGCAATTGGGAGTAAGATCAATTCACAATTTAGGGGGAGTGTTAATGTGTAAATTGATGAATTGATTAATGAAAATTACAAGTTTGATTAGTGTTGTGTCTTAGCTCATAGGCTAAAATTGAGTGATCTAATTGTAATGTGTTAGTTAAGTCTCGTAAGGCTTGATAGTGGACAAGTGTCTTAATCCAAGTAGAGTAGGAAATGGATGGCTGAGATTGAATTGAGGATCTGTCTGTCTCTCTCTCTCTCTCTCTCCTCCAACGGGTATTTTGTTGATGTGTGAGCTCACATGCTTAGTGAGCATATTCTCTGAATATATAAAAGAATTTGCAGAGTAACATTCTCTGAATTTTCTGATTGAAATTCTAAGCGTCTTTTCTTCTTCTTCTTGCCTGAGAGTTCTGCATTTCATTGTTAATCGCTAACAGAATTTCGGTGGAATCTCATCAAGGGCTGTAAAAAAGTTGAAACTCTAACAGACAAACTTTTATCGCCTAGTCAGCTACACAATTGTCTCTTTCTGTATTCAAGTTCGAATCCCTAGTCGTGTTTAAATTAGTTTACAGTATCGACGTTTTCTAGCAGATATTTTCTAGCAGACCGTCATATTAAAACATCGAACGACAGAACACTTAATCAAGAACTTGATTAGTGCTAGAGTGATTATTTGTTATGAACTTAGAAGGCATGACGCCGAAAGAAAATCCAATCTGGTTCTGCATTAAATGGTACTTTTCGACACAAGGCGTAAAAATTGGTTTTTGATAACAGTACTGGCAGAGAATATTAGTGACTAGAAGAGCTAAAGGCTAAAGCTAATGAAGTTAGTAAGAATTCCTGCCATGGTTGAGGTGGAAAGATCACTACCAGCTGTTTACTAACTTCCCTAACAGAATTGTAACTGATCAACTAAGCCTGTAAGTTTTTGCATTTTTGTAACAGAAAATTCTCCCAAAAATTTTCTCGGCCTTTCTCATATTTTCTTTGATTTTCCTACACATTTCCCCTATCTTCTTGAACGCTCTGCATTTCACAGTCATATCAAGAAAACAAATACAAACACATACATACATATATATACACACACACACACACGAATATGTGATGGACTATTTCGGAGGTCTGCAAGATTTGTTGGCAAATAAAATGAAATTGCTCCTAAAATCTATTACTTTTCCTAAATTGAAATTAATATAATATTCTGATTTCTTGAAACTTAATTCACAAGAATCAATACAACTACTACAGAAATCGGATTGGATGAACAATCCGAGATTAAAAGCAAGTGCAAACAATCGATCAAGCAAAAAGAAAGATAATTTGCATTCAGAGAGAGAGAGAGAGCTAACCGATTCGTTCGAAAACCGACTGGAGCTTCCGATGAACACACAGAGGTCCTCGTCGTCCGATTGCGAGAGAGAGAGAGAGAGAGAGAGATGGAATGTGATATGGAGAAGTGAGAGAGTGGAAATGCAGTTGGAGGGAATATCTGGGATGAAACGCGAGCGAGAGAGAGGAGAGAGAGGAGAGAGAGTAATTGGAAGACAGCGGTAGCGTCGTCAGAAAGGCTTTTATGGCGGGAGAGAGAGAGAGGGGGGGGGGGGGGAGGGGCAACCAATCATTTGGAGGGAATTTGTTCCCCTTTTGTTTATTCTTGAATTTTTTTTTTAGATAGAGAAAAGAAAATAATAATAATGTTAGGGGATCAAATTTTAAATAATTTATTAATTAAATCATATGTTGTCAATAAAAAATAAATACATTAGTCAACATTTAAGTAATAATTCAATCACAACATTCACGTTATTTGGTTTACAAAATTTAATTTAGAAATTTAATCTCCTTAACATTATTGAGGAAAAAAATGCTATATTGTTTTCTTTTATGGTTGGATTATGACAATGCATGAACAAAATCTAAAGCAAGAAAAAGTAAAATACTTTGAATTGATAAGGAAAAGAAACTTGCATACATAGAAAATTGTGAATATTTAAAATATAAACGTGATTTTCGCACTAGATTGAATTTAAGGGTGCAAGTTGAACATCAAGTGTTTATTCTGATTAAATAACATTTCCTAACTACAGCACACCTTAATCAAATTAACATTTTGAAAATTCAAACTCTAAAAGTTTTGAAAACAAAAATTTTGGATCGAGATTTTAATGTATCTAAAAAATAAAAAATTAGCTCACCAATATCTCTTGTATAAAAAAAGTTTAGAATTTCAAAACATGTTGGAGTTTTAAGCATCTTTATGATGAAATAAATTGGATGTGGGAACTAGTGTTTGTTTTATTAAAAAACAAATGATATTATCCACGTTAAGAGGGAGGGGTATGAACTTAGCCTCACAATTAGCTAGCAATAATAAGGTTTAAATTCATATTTGATGAGAATCAAACCTAAAATCTCTCACTTACAACTGAAGAAGAATATCAATAGATCATAGTACTAGTGGCGATAACTAGTATAGTTAGCTTGCAACACAATGTCTTCTTCTTGAGAAATGCTAAGAAGACTTTCTATGGGCTCTCTGTCACTTCATGTTTTTAGCACAATTCTCGTGTCAACATTATAAAATATTGTGCTAAAAACATGAGGTAACGAAAAATCTATAAAGAGTTCCAATTTTAAAAG
Organism: Cotoneaster glaucophyllus; assembly: GCA_036320875.1. Taxonomy (NCBI): domain Eukaryota; kingdom Viridiplantae; phylum Streptophyta; class Magnoliopsida; order Rosales; family Rosaceae; genus Cotoneaster; species Cotoneaster glaucophyllus. The sequence goes on along the minus strand of CM070061.1, from coordinate 28,563,036 downwards.
TCTCCTTAGCATTTTTTTTTATATCCGTCTCCCCCCGCACCAATTATCGTGGTTAATTTTTGTTTGTGGAAGCTTTTAGGTCGAAATTTGGACTCAGACCGCAAAGGATGCCATTAGTCTACATGGTTGGGCACTCTCACGGCTCAACCAACAAGCAGCCGACCTACCCATAATAAGCTAGGTTGGGTTTTGTGTTGAGAATTTGATTTTCGGGTCATACATTGTGGTCTCTCCAACATGGGATCCCACCACCTTCCACTAATTTTACAACTTGGCTCTTTCGTTCTAAAATCACCTACAATCTCGCATTAGAATTCTATATCCCTCTTTGCGTTTCCGGGTTCCATGTCCGACGTAGTTACCCACAAATCATGAAACCACCATGACAGATCGTACAACCCCCTAAACCACCCAACCTGCCTGCATATTCACAAGAGCGGCTCGATCTTTCTTGTCTGTCGGCTGACAACGGTTCAAAGAAACTAGAACCCGAGCACCTCCGATCGGCCAACAGTAAAGGACCAACCTGCACCGGTCCAACCGATTTAGACATTTGTTAGGGGGATTTAGAACTTTTCAAATAAAGACGGCTAGAATAGTAGAATTTCAAAAGCATGGGTCAAAACATTTTCACTTAGGTCATTTGGAATATATCTCTAAACAAGGTGGCACAAAATTAATGGACCAATCCGGATATGGGGTTATATCTACCTCAAAGTCCTTGATTGTTTTGGTATTTTTTGATGTCAAATTAAGTCCTTCAACACAAGTAGCCTTCAATATAAAAAGACAAGTAGCCTGTATTCAGCCATACAACACCAGCATTCATCGGTATTGCACTACCATTACTTGGTTGTTCTAGAGAAAATTTTAGATAACCAAACGAAATAGTTCTTCCAAAATTAGCCAAAGAATGAGCTATAAAGTTGGCTTCACGGTGCACTTTTCAAAGAATCAGCTACAAAGTTGGCGTCCCGATGCACCAAGTCTAGTGGGGGTTTTGGAGGAGAGTGAAATGTGTAATTGTACATGGTCCCAAATAAGGACCTTCACAATTTTTTGCCACCTATATATTACAAAAAATTACTTTTATTAGCATTTAAAAATCTTATATGCATTACGGTCTAGTGATATTCTTCTTCATTTGTAAATGAGAGATCTTATGTTCAATTTTTGACAAATGCAAGTTTGAACCATATTATTGCTAGCCCATTGTGAGGCTAAGATCACCCCCTCCCCCTTGGTGTAAACAATATCGTTTGTTTAAAAAAAAAAAAATCTCATTATGCACTTCTTATAAGTGTAATTTTTTATATAGAAATTTAGAGTGCACAATAAAATATTTGAAATTGTCAATAACAATATCATAAAAACATTTTTTTTTTCAATTTTATTATATAATAATACTATATATTCAAATGAAACTTTTAACTTAGAGTTTATGAAACCTTTTTTCTTGTTTGGTTGTTTAAAATTGAACTACTTTTGATTATTTAGTGGAGAAATTTTTTATTGTGACAGGAACACAAGTGGTACACCACGTGTTTAATAGAACTGGTGGGAAGTTTTATTTTTTAAGTTATTAAGTTTTTAGCACATATATCTCACCATTTGTGTAGTGACACGTGATGTACCACTCCGTGTACCGATCACACTGAAAAATCTCTCTATTTAATGAAGGTTATGTTTGTAGCTATTTTTATTTATTATTTAATAACATTTGTAAAAGTTATAATCAGTGAGTCATAAAGTTTATTTTAATTTAAGTTATTACTTTCGAGCATTAATACATTGTCCTACTTTTTTTTCTTCTTCAAAAAACTATCTAAAGAAGAGCACTTTTGTAAATTTCGCATATCTCTGGAAAATGACCCTAACTATCACTATATGTTTGACACGTTGTACGTGACATGCTATCAACATTCAATCACAATTTGCCACTAGTCTACAAATATTACTAGAGTGCATTAAGGTCTTGTGGTAACATTGAGGAGGATCGACAAACAAATAGTTATGGTCTGGTCGTGAGAAGTAAAAGTAAGATTTAATAAGTCCCTTCTCTCTCTTTTTTTCTGCCCTGAACAACATAAAAAAAGCAGATTTATTATTTATATATTCTGTCGAATATTGTCTGCTGGCTCGGATCTATATTGATTCTTCAGCAAGACATAAACATGGTGACGACAGCATCATAATCTTTGGGTTTATGCCTTCATATCTCAACCTTTGTTAAATTGGCTTTCACGTGAGCTTACACATTTCTCATTGGACCTACTTTGCTTCTGTTTTCTTTTCCTACATGCTTTTACAAAAAGCAGTTTTTTTAAGACACTTTTACAAAAAGCATTTGTCAAGTGCACTTTGATGAGCCTTTGGCCGCCACTTCACCAACTTTGGGAAAATTAGATTCCAATTATTTTTTATGAAAAAGAATCTTAGCATAAATCAACTTTTATTAGTATGCTCTTAATTAATTGATTAATTACTATAGTGTTGATCTTATACTATTAGGAAAATTTTGGAGGTCACCACTTTTAGTTTGTCTGGAAATTGCTAAATCCTTTTGTTCTAATGGAAGGTCATAATAAAACCAGCAAACCCATCTATTGAAAAAAGAGAAATGTTAAGGAGACTCTTTTCAAAATGGACTCTTCATAAATTCTCTATCACTTTATATTTTTAGCACAATTTCCGTGTCAACAATTACATGTGGTGTTGTATATCCATATACAAACTACTAATTAATTGTTGGAAAAGACACTCACTCACTCTTTTTGGGTTTTTGGGACTAATATCCGACCCCTTCTTCGGTTTTTTTTTTTTTTTTTTTTTTTTGTGAAGGAAAGTCTATTTACAAATACATCGTGATAACACCACAGTGCATTTACGACAAAGTAGTGTAACTATAACAGGGCACGATTAATCATAGCTAGATATGAAATTGATATGCATATATATATATATATATATAATATTATAGTATGCGTAAGCGAGCCTAAAACTTCTTCTGATCAAATGAAGACGACTATATATACCAAAAGAAGACAGAGTTGGTGCAATGTGATATAAGATCTTTGAGCTTTTTCGGATTCCCTTTGTCGTTTGAGAGAAAGCATGCAATTGATGAAGACATTTACCTATATACTTCTTGTGGCCATATAATAACGCGATCATGCAAAGTATCTTTTTCTTGTTTTACACAGAGAAAAAAAAAGCCATCTACCTAAAAAGATTCTTAGGCATCTACCTAAAAAGATTCTTAGCCATTGTCCATATGAAGCACTATAAAACATGGGTTTCTAATTGATTAAAAATATTTAAACAGGGGGAAAGCATAAATACTGGACTATATTTAGTGGTGAAGGACTCTCCATGAAAAGAATCAGGAATAAAAATATCATCTACTCGACCAATAGGCATAAATATGTGACTTTTATTTTGTTAATAAAAGGCTTACTTTTAGGCTATGTTTCATATAACTCGATTTTGATCTAATTTTGTTCCATGTAAATCAAATGTCACCACTTTACTTACTGAAACTCAAAACTTGTTCCACTTTGATTTGTGTGCTTTCTTTTCTCCCTGAAACTAAAAAGTCGCCCCTAAAACATATGTGGGACCATAGCTGGCCTTGAGATTTCAGGGCCCTATGCGAAAGTGAATTGGAGGCTCTAAAAAGTACTAAGAATTTAATTTTTTTTTTTTGTTCAAAATAATAATTTTAGTTTTCAGTTGAGCTTCTATAAATTCTAATAGCACAAACGAATTTAACAAATCAATAAGTGGAAAGGAGGTGTCTTGTTTTTCCTTAACTATTTAGAGGGTCAGCGTTCGAATTTTCATGTAGTATGGAATTTTTATATTATTTTGAGGAAGCTTATGCATTTAATAAAAATATAAACTGAAAAAAAAAGATGGAGATGAGTTTTGAACCCATCCCCTAGGCCGATGTAAAGAAGCAATAATTCCACTTGTGCTAAGACTCAAGTTTGTAATATTCTACACTTACTACTATATATACGTATATGCATGCAAAATTGAAAAATCGGGGGCCTTGTGCGGTAGCACCACTTGCACCCCCTCAGCGTAGGCCCTGTGTGAGACCGACCACCTAATAAGACTATCCAACATGTGTCAATGAATTTAATTATAAAACTCTATTAGGTATTAACTTTCAACAATCAGAAAGTATTAATAATTTGAAAGGAATACAAATCTTATCAGGGCCCTTCTGGTCGTATTCTATTATTCCAATGATGCATGGTATAAAAACATTATGTCAAATTTATATATCCATGTTGTATGTCTGCCACATTTCATCATATATCTGCTTGCACTGGAGTATGGATAAAGGCATGCTTCAACACAAAATGTATCTCTTCCTCTAGCCTAAAGCCTCTCTAGCTAATCTATGAGCAACAAGGTTGCTATCTATGGGCATGTAAAACAAGGACTAAGTAAAGGAAGGAGCTAATCATTTCATTACTTGAGAAACAATAAGCACATTATTAGCTAGCTAGGATGGGAGACAGCCACTCAGGCACCCTTCCATCCTAACAAGATTCGAAAATTGGCATGATTTCATGAACGAGGTGAAGAGTGGTCGATACATTCATATTTAAATGTCAAGTAGTGAGAGAAATTGAGATTTTATTGCAATATTATTGACAATGGAGAAAACAATAATTTATGGTACTTCAAAGAGTGTGGGATACTCCGGATTTTTTGAACCGTTAAATCTTGATGTTTGTTTGAATAAAGATCTAACGGTTAAAATATTCAGAATCAGAGCACCATAAAAAAATTTCTAGAGTGGCTCTTGGAGGGTTTCTCAACTTTCCGATTTGATGCAGTTCTTAAAAGGGTTTTTATCATAAATGGTCTCTGAAATTGATCCTCACCTTCAAGATGGACCCTGAAATTAAAAATCAATCAATGTAGTCCCTAAAAATAGGCGTTGCAAATCAATGTGCATGGTTATTCCATCACAATTCTGTTAAAAATTCCGTTTAAGTGTGACACATAAATGGGCCTCACAAGATTTATGGGTTTTTATCACAAATGGTCCTTGAAATTTACCCACACCATCAAGATGGTCCCTGAAATTGACCCACACCATCAAGATGGTTCCTGAAATTGAAAAAACGATCAATGTAGTCCTTGAAAATAGGTGTCGTAAATCAATATGATCCTTCCGCTACAATTATGTAAAAAAATTTGTTATATGCTGATGTAGTTTAATAATTAATTAAAAAAAGTTGTCTATATACCTTTTTGCATAATGATTTTTTTTTTTTTGCTTATGGTAGGGCATACTCCGAAGAGAGATCCCTTCCATAAATTCTCAGAGGCACAAGGCTTAACCAAGGCCTAAGAGGCGGTATGGAAATAGTTTCCAACTAACAATAGATGCACCTCAGTTATAACCTCATTATCTCAAGGTAGACCTCGCCGTTCTTTGCATTACCATACCACCAAGGAACCGCCGAACAAGCTATCCAAGATTAAGGTTGTGAGTATGTTAATCACCTAAATGTTAATGGTGATGTCCCAGAAGTCATTGCCAATCGGCCAAGCTGTCACCAAATGCGATCTCAATCCAAGTTCAATTTGGTGAAGGGTGTCGAATGTATAAGGATGGGTGTATTGAGAGATTATTTTTTAGAGAATAGAGAGCCAAGGAGGTAGAGAAATGTGGACTGAGATTGAACGTGATTGCAAGACTTGGTTTTTGGGTTGACAATTTTTTATTATTAGCTATTAAATTATTAAGCCTACTTGTAATTTTTTAAATTTAATTAGACTTGTGTGACCCATTTATGTGTCACATCAACACATAACAGAATTTTTGACAATTGTAACGAAATGACTACATTGATTTGAGACTTTAGATGCGGAACTGCATTGATCAATCTTCAATTTCGGAGACCATTTTGATGTTGCAAGTCAATTTCAGGGATCATTTTGATGTCCCGGGTCAATTTCAAGAACTCTTTGTGAGAAAAAATGATTTATGAGGCCCATTTATGTGTCACATCAGCACTTAACAGAATTTTTAATAGAATTGTGATGGAATGACCACATTGATTTGCAACACCAATTTTCAGAGACTACACTAATTGATTTTCAATTTCAGAGATCATCTCTTGATGATGAAGGTCAATTTTAAACAGAATTTATGATAAAAAAAAAACCCTTTTTAAAATCCTCACAAATCGGTTGTGTCTGACAGCTTGCAAAATATATGAACCACAATGAATTGTTGGCCATGATACCATATAGGATGAATTAGATATCTGATGTCAATTATGTAAATATTCTGCAGTAATGGTTTTGTTTTATCGTAGAAAAAGTTGCAACTACATAGAGATTTGTTCAAATTCCCTAGTACTAATTTTAACCACAACATAAATGAATCATACCAGAAGATGTTGCCAAAATCTGAAATTAGGGTGGCAAATGTGTTTAGGCACGGGAAGATGCCTAATATTTCAATCTTGGAAATTCCGTTCATAAGTTCAACAACCTTTTCAAAAGGAAAATTTTAATCGAGAATTTTTGCTTATGCGTGGGACTGTACGCAGAATTTCGTTTTGGGTTTCCGTACCGCCACTTTCCCGCGAAATTGTTCCGTTGGAACTACTAGTTTTAGGGGCGTCAAAGTTCCGTGGTTGGCTAGGTGTGGGAGGGGTGCTGTTGGGGTGGTGATGAGAGATCATATGGGAAGATGGTTGGCGGTAAGAAGGAATGAGATTGCTGCGCACAGTGTGTATGCTGCCTGAGGCTTTGGCGATTATGGAAGGTTGTCTGCTTGCCCAGCAGCATAATATGTCCCAGGTTGTAGTGGAATCTGATTGTAAACATATTATCTCCTGCCTATCGGATAGTATGGATCTTACTCCTTGGGAGGCTTACCCCATTTTGTCTCGGATTTTGGAGATCTTTGATTCATTTCCCCTTTGTAGTTGGTCGTGGGTGCCAAGATCGGGGAATCAGGCGGCGGACTTTGTTGGGTCGTTTCAGTCTACAGAGATGAGCGATTCTGTTTGGGTTGAAAGACCCCCATCTTCGTTTGTTCGAATCTTGAATAAAGATGGTTTACCTTGTCTTCCGTAGGTTGTTTTTTGGGTCCATGGGGGAGGGTAGACGCTGGTGCCATGCTTGGCGGAGTCCTTGTATACCCTGTTCTCATTTGTTAGCGTTGTACTTGCCGTCTCTTTCGGCTTCTTTTCTTCCTGGTGATTGTTTCCAGTTTCCCAAAAAAAGTTCCGTTCTGGAAGCCCTTCGTGCGACAGCTATTGGATTGGACTTATGGTGTTCATCATGAAGGCTTGGGTTTTGAGAAAAATCTTTGGGGTATGTTATCTCATGTTTGATAGAATTAAGAGAATAGTTTTCTCTAATGTCTTAGTAAAAATCCAAGTCGTGTCTTGAGAGTACAGAATATATGAAGTTCGCCAGAGTCCGAAGATTGACGTGCTTTGACTTCGGATTATAGATTGTTGAATCCTGGGAGATGGACGCCTATTGAACTACAAGTACAAGACTAGGGGCGAAATTCTGTATTTAGGACATTGCATTTATGCAAGCCTCAATCTCCAAGTTTGTCAATTTTTCTAACTTTCTCTCTACTTGTTTATATTAATCTCATATATGATTGATGTTGTGAATTTCTTTATGATTATTATCATTGGAATTATATTGTTATTTTTCATATTTTCTAATATTGCTCTAACAATCTAAAGACATAATTTTTTATCTCTATGAAACAATCAGAAATATGAATGTTCACGATTCTCATATTGAGAGTTTAAAAGCTGTGGCTTTAAAAGTCTTGGACAACATATGGTGTTGTATTTGATGTGAAGCCTAGAATTGATGCAATTAAGAATTAATCTCTGATTTAGTCTTGATGATTGGGTTGGATGGTGTTGTGGTATTATCCATGTGGAGCGGTGTCAATCAAACCGCTTTTTTCTTTTTGAAAAGATAAAATTTAAAATTATAACTTTCAAGGCAATGCATCACTTGATGAAAAGACGTGAGCAGTTTGCTTGGGTAATTTGGATCTGGTCTGTATATGCATGCTTACGTTTATATGTGTCTGCAAGTTATCTTGAAAGCATGAATTGCATGACTGTGTGATATGTCTTATGGATAAATTTCTTAATTTCAAAGATCAATAATAAATATTTATATCCTTCATGCACTGGAGGTTACTTAACACAAGTCATAGGCGTAGAAATGAAATATAATGGTTGCCTGGAAATTCATTCTCATTCGACCAATGTGTGTGTGATATATATATAGTATGATGGATCTCATTAACTGGGCATATTTTTCTGCGACTAAAGTTTTCGTATCTTCTTGTTGAGTATTGGCAAGGATTGCAACCCCTAAGTCTATACGTAAGAACGAGTTAACTACTTTGGCAATGTGCATAATGTAGTTGGGCAAAATCAATAATTGCTTATGGGTTTATGAGTTTGGTTCTGCAGAGTTGCACAAAAAACGAGTTGCATTTTAAATTGAGGAAGTAAATCTCTGTTAGTGGTTATGTAGCCTCTTTCTTTGCGAAAGAGAAGGTTTTTCTTATGTTAGTATACATATGGCACAAAACTTGTGGTTGTATACTGCAGATGTGTGAGGGCTTCAAAGCCATAGTGATACGGAAACATGAATGTTTGAGTTTTTGTTTCCCAATTAGCTACAAGATCATAATGCAATCTTTAATGTTGTGGCTGGGCATCTACAGATATAGGCTGTATGATCTGCAAACTCATTGATTGAATTAGCACATATATAGAATGATGAGCACTTATGATAAAGGAGCTCATAAGCCATGTTAGTCATCGATAAAACCAAAGCCAATTCCTTTGCCAATAATTATACACTGAAAGTGTGGAGGTCTTTGTTAAAGGAATGATGAGGAACTGAAATTGATGCTTATTGAGTAAGCATACACAATTAAATTAAACATGATGATGCTTATTAAGCAAGGAATATGATGGACATGTTATGAAATCAATGATGCTGGCTAATTGAATTTTGATAATTTAAAATCAAAGTACATATAGGTGGATATGCAAAGGCATAGTCTATAATGGAATTGAATACAGCCTTAAGGCTAAAGTACTTTGTGATAATTTAGCTGAGTAAGGGCTAAACACGATGTCCAAATTGTAAAGAGTAATTTGTTTATTAAAAGAGAGAGAATAAAAAGTAATTATCTCTTATAATGATTTAACTTTAAGGTATGAAGAGTTAGAGACCTTCCTACAAATACCTTAAATATGGGGGAAGTCTACTTCCTAGTGTTAGCAAATTGCTTACAAAAGTCCCAACATATATATACTTTTGAGGACTTGAAATTGAGAAACAACTACTCTCATATGAAATATGATTTCATCAGATGGATTGTGCATACCATTAAAAATAGTCAACCTAGTAGTGGATCCAATCATTAGAGGCTAGACTAGAGAGTAATTTGATCATCGAGGGGAATGAGGCTAAAGTCAACATAACTAATAAATCAGTCGGGCGGAAACCTAACTTAGTTGATTGGAGATCCCATGGTCTAAGTTCAATAGGCAAACTGGTTGGGCATGATTCAAAGAAGTTAACACACTATATACCTCATTCCTATGATGGAAGAAGTGTGTTGTCTGCAGACGTTTTAGGTTGTATATTTATACTTAATGACAGTGATATCTTATAAATAAGAAGAATAGAGCAGACAATTCTTAATCAGTGGTCACCTATGTGAGAGTAGAAGTGGGTCGCTTCTATGAGTATGAGATGGCTAAATTCTCTAATGCTCTCATGAATCCGGGACTTGTTCATGACCAAAATGAACACAACCGTATGAACCGGGATATATTAGGATTAGTGCTGTGTGTTGTTTATTGTCTTGGTTTACTGCTGCGGTGAACAGTTCAAGATTCCATATCCATTGCGTCACCAAGTAAATCCAATAAGTTTCACTAGGGTAGGTTCAAGTCCAAAAGACACCTCTCCCGATTCATCTCTTGTCCGCCTGTACTATCAAATTCTTCCTAATTTTTCATTCATGTGGGGGCTTGTTGGAAATTATATAGAGTCATGTGTCATAGTTGAATTCAAATTTATGAGTTGTATCTGTCTGTTGGAATTTTAGGCAACAGTCATACTATTTCAAAAATGGTGGCTTGAGTTCTATATAAACTCAAGCATACCACCTGTCTAATAGAATTAAGAGAAGAGTTTTCTCCAACGTCTTAGTAAAAATCCGAGTTTTGTCTTGAGAGTACATAATATATAAAGTTCGTCAGAGTCTGAAGATTGAAGTGCTTTGACTTTGGATTATAGATTATTGAATCCTGCGAGACGGACGCCTGCCGAACTACAAGCACAAGAGTAGGGGTGAAATTCTGTCTTTAGGACATTGCATTTATGCAAGCCTCAATCTCTAAGTTTGTCAGTTTTTCTAACTTTCTCTCTAGTTGTTTATATTAATCTCATATATAATTGATGTTGTAAATTTCTTTATGATTATTATCATTGGAATTATATTGTTATTTTTCATATTTTCTAATATTGCTCCAACAGATATTGGGCTAAATGCACCAAGGTATCAGTTCATTGTGGTTTCAACTTAATTAGTATTGAAACTTAAGAAAAGGGAACCACATTATTATTAACTTATTATGAGGTTAAGCCCAATCTCTTTCTTTTAATGTATATGGTATGTTCAAAAACAAAAAGGGATAGAAGTCAAAATAAATTATTTTATTTTTCCTTGACAAAACCAAACTTAAAGATCAAAATATCATATAATAAACAAGCCCCACAAAGAGGAGAAATGTCTCAAAATAGATAAACCAAAACCCCAGAAAATTAATAAACAAAGCAAATACAACAAAGTAACAACCCGAGAGCAGCATGCAAATGTCCGTACAGTATGTTGTTTTCTCTTCCAGACATTAATCATAACTATATAGTTAATTTAGTGTCCTAAAACTAAATTTCGATGAAATATGATATAGATAGCGGTACTTATAAGTTATACTTCTAGTTGGCTACTCAGGCAATATAAATAATTTTAGTGGTAGCTCTATTTTGATTTCTCGAAGTTTTCGAACTTTGAATCTAACATAATCCTCCTCGTCATTCTACACTTATTCGTATAACTAAAGGAACTCTAAATCTGACCTACTCTTATTCGTAACCCTTCTTATCATGCATGCAGTATGAATAAACAATAATGTAATATAATGGTAGTGCTCTTCTAAATTTCTCTTCCAAATGTATCCAAGTTTGATTTCCTCCTTGTCCATCCGAATCCGATAGGCCAAAACAAAACCACAAGTAATGGTTGATTTTTTTGTCTCAAAATCTCCTAGACATATGTGGTTTTAAGACATCATCTTGTTTGTTTACTTTCTAGATTCTAAGGACTATGTGTGGGGTTATATATCCAGACGCTTATTCAAAAAACATTGGACACTAATTAGTTGGTCTCATGAAATTTTCATGCGACCAATATCAAGTGGTCACGTAGGACAAAGATGAAAGAACAAAAGTACAATGAAGAAAGAAAAAACAATCAAATTCTTGTTAATTGATAAAAAACAATCAAATTCTTGCTAATTGCCTCGAAAATCGATATCAGTCAATATATGATGATTTATGGGTAAATTACACAGAACCACCTCAACTATTAGTTGTGAACAATTTCATACCTCGTCTTTAAAAATTTTCAATGTCATACCTTATCTTCGAATTTATTGCAATTTCATACCTTCCGTCAGTTGTCAGTCAATTATTCTGTTAAATGCTGACGTGACATGTGACGTGGTACATTTTATATTAAAAAATTATTAAAAACTAAAAAAAAATTATTTAATATTTTTTTCTCTCTCTTCTTCTTCTTTCTTTTTTTTTCCTCTTCTTCTTCCCTCCTCCTCCTCCTCCTCCTCCTTCTCCTTCTTTCTTTCTGGGTTCCAGGCGCCGGGTTTTTTTTTTTTTTTTTTTTCTTCTTCTTCTCCTTCTCCTCCTTCTCCTCCTTCTTCTTTCTTCCTAGGTTCCCGTGGGAAGGGGGGACCAATATTTTTTTTTTTTTTTTCTTCTTCTTCCTCTTTCTTCCTTCCTCCTCCTCCTCCTCCTTCTCCTTCTTTCTTTCTGGGTTACAGGAGCCGGGTTTTTTTTTTTTTTTCTTCTTCTCCTTCTCCTTCTCCCTCTCCTTCTCCTCCTTCTTCTTTCTTCCTAGGTTGCCGTGGGGAGGGGGGACCGATTTTTTTTTCTTCTTCTTCCTCCTCTTTCTTCCTTCCTCCTTCTCCTTCTTTCTTTCTGGGTTCCAGGAGCCGGTTTTTTTTTTTCTTCTTTTTTCTTCTTCTTCTTCTTCTTCTCCTTCTTCTCTTTCTCCTTCTCCCTCTCCTTCTCCTCCTTCTTCTTTCTTCCTGGGTTGCCACGGGGGGGGGGGGGGGGACCGAATTTTTTTTTTCCCTTCTTCTTTCTGGGTTTGCAAAGAGGGTTGGGTTTTTTCGGGCAGGCGGGCGAGCGGGGGGGCGGCGGGGGGGGGGGGGAGGGGACGGACGAACTGGTTTTTTCTCTTTTTTTTCTTCTTCTTCCTCTTCCTCCTCCTTCTTTCTGGGTTTGCAGGGGATTGGGATGGGGGGGGGGACGGATGAAGACGAAGAAGAAGAAGCAGAAGCAGGAGGAGGAGAGAGAAGAAGAGAGAAGAAAAAAGAGAAGAAAAAAAAGAATTTTTTAAATTTTTTAATATTTTTAATATTTTTTTAAGTTTTTAATAATTTTTTAATATAAAACATGCCACGTCAGCATTTAACAGAATAATTGACTGACAACTGACGGAAGGTATGAAATTGCAACAAATTCGAAGATAAGGTATAACATTGAAATTTTTTAAAGACGAGGTATGAAACTGTTAATGACCCAATAGTTGAGGTAATTTTTTGTAATTTACCCATGATTTATTCATTTTGAGAAACTTCCTAATTTCATTGCTTTACGTTGGTTTCACTTAAATTGGAGGCTTGTACCCTCGTACGTAGCTATTGATTTTATGAGTACGAATTTGTTGACTTAAAAAAAAAATTGTCTTTTCTCGTTTAAGAATTTGGGATTTTGATTCGATGAAATCGTTCATTAATAAAGTCTTTTTCTCGTTTGGGAATTTGGGATTTTGATTCGATGAAATCGTTAATTGATTTTTGTTGGAATTTCAGGGTGTTTTGTTGTATATGTGAATTGTGATCCGTTTGACTATTTCAGCTGCCCTCACACAATTCAATAATGTCACATATCTTTTGCAATCGGATCTGATTCTTCCCCGTTAATTTTTCCTAAATTCTACTAATTTATGCCTTGTTTGGCTGCCGAGAAAATCACGAAAGCAATACATAGGTGCCAATTGGGTACAATCCTTCGATAACCAAGAAAATGATGTAGAGGTTAATTTGCGCAAATGAGACAATTATAATAAACCCCTAAACAACTACCACATGTACGAGAACTTCCCACAATACCCATACAAACATGTTACATAAATGATATATAATATATTTGTAGGTGATTGCAAACAGTTGCCGCCAAATAGCGCGGCCACATAAAGTCATCGTGGAAGCAAGACCACATAAAGTTGCCGTTAGTAGACGAGACCACATAATACAACGCTCAAAGCGAAAACCAAATACAACCATCGTTGCGGTGCGAACACAACACTCACTAGGCGAGACAATAGAGCTAGACTAAACTAGCTCAAACTAAACTAGGCAAAAATAAACTAATCCGAGAAGGGAACCACAAAACAGACACCATCCGGTGGAATGATATGACCCCCAGGCAAGGACCACAACAATGCCACGACATAAGATGGGTCTAGCCGCCACATTCACAAACCAGCAAAGCAGCAACAATGAACCGCAGGGTGCAGAAGTTCCAGATGCGACCGCCAACAAGAAGCCCAAACAGAGCCACCGCCAGATTTGCACGCCCAAACCAAAGTAGCACCACCAAGGAGGCGCTGCACTCTAATTCGAGCATGGATTTTGGCAAGTCCCCAACACAAAAGCAGAGTGACAAAGCGTGGCTCCAACCCGCGCGTACCCCGAGGCAGGGAAGAGGCCTTGAGCAAGGTTGTTCATGTTGTGTTTGGTGTTTTGTCGGCAACCAATACTTGCTTGAATTCATGTAATGTTGTTTGTGATCTTTGAATTCATGTCATGTTGAATTCAAGTTGATCTTTGAATTCATATTCCTGATCTTTGAATTCATGTTTTATTCAGTCCTCTTCTCTGAATTTCGTGCGTTTCAAGCTCAATGCGTGCTTGTGATTCAATTCTGAAATTGGGATTTTTTTTACGATTCAATTCTGAACTGAGATTGTGTTTGTGATTCAATTCAGAATGGAGATTCCGTTTGTGATTCATTCTGAATTGAGATTCTGTTTGTTTTCGGTTAGGGACGCAAAAGCGCTACAGGAGAATGCGAAGAAGATTGCAGCAGATTATGCACATCCTATTCGGGTGTTGAACATACATGAGGGCTATCATACTAAAAGAGATTTTACAACTCAAACCATATTGGGAACGTACAGAAAAACAATCACACTAATAAATACACCGTTCATATACATATATTATCTGGTACTTACATTGTGGATTTGTTTCATAAATGTTAATGACAAAACGATTTCTGATTGTACCACTTCGATGTTATTCAAGGGATAGAAACAAATCAAATTCTCGTTAATTGCCTCCAAAATCGATATCTCAGTCAATAAATCATGATTTATTTATTTTGAGAAACCTCCTAATTTCATTGTTCTTGGTTGGTTTCACTTAAAGTGGAGGCTTGTAGCCTCGTACGTATCAATTGATTTTTAAGAGGGACAAGGATCCTCTCCGGATCCTTTTTGTGGGGATCCAGAGATCAATCAACCGTGTCCGTTTATTGTACATCGTGCGGTTAGAAATCATTTTAATTTTTAAATTTTAAATTGAATATAAATTGTACTTAACGAAAACTGACCGCACGATATACAATAAATATACACGATTGATTGATCGTCCGGATCTCTACAAAGATGACCCAAAGAGGATCCTATTCTTTTTAAGAGTACCAATTTGTCCTTCCTCTTTTTCTCTTTTTATTATTTTTTATTTTTATGTAATTTTATTAAACCATCTGTCCTCTTAGCTTCTCTGTTAGCCCAAACAATATTTATTCACTGGTATCCAAAACAATATGTCATGCCGGTATCTCTGGGGCATATTCTCAACGAGGACGGTTTACCTTGTCCTCGTATTAGCTAGTCTGCTGTGGGGGAGACGTTGGCACTTAGTGCGACATAGATGTTACTCTGTCCCTGTGGCCCCCTGTTATTGTTTATTGTTGATTATATTTTCGTTTGTCTCAATGTGGCTTTCTATGTACTCAATTGGCTTTTGATGAATTTCCATTTTTTTTAACAATATTTATTCACCAAAATAGCTAGAGCTCGATCTTCAAAGTCCGCTCGAGTCATTAAGCTCAAAATATGTTTTTTCATATCGCAATTTCTTTTATTACAAGCGAAAATGTCTAATCTAAACTTTATTAAAAAAAAATTGGAACTCGAAAGTAATAAATTAAAAAATAATGCCCTAATTACGAGTGGATTTTGCCACTTGCAGCTTCCATATTGTTAGAATTAAAAAACTTTGAACTCGAACGTAATAAATTGAAAAATAATGCCCTAATTACGAGTAGAATTTACCACTTGCTTCCATATTGCAATTCTAACTTAGAAAAATACGGAAAAACCTAATTAATGTTAACTTGACAATAATTAAAATAATTAAAAATAAATCAAATTCTCAACTAAAAAGCAAAAGCACAGAGGGATCACAAGAGATTTTGGGTGCAGAAGATCTGGACTCCTAAATGTGAGCCACACGTATAAAAAAGTTGGTAAAAATTTGAATATCATTTAAAATCATATTGTTTCTTTCTAAGAACTTGTCCAATCTCCATCCTTTAGGCACTCCACTGATATGATGCCACGTGTCAGCATCATATCAATAAGAATTGTAACTAAATTCTGTTTTGGGTAGCTGTTGAGTGAGGTGGTAGGTTACTTTCTGTATAAGATAGGAATTCTAAGTGATGAAGGATATGTTTTGTAAAAAGTTGTTTCAGCCAATAAAAAGTTCTTCTTGCATCTGAGTGAAAGTCAAAGAGGGGTGAAGCTCTGCAACATCGAGGAATCCAAGAAAGTACAAATGGCATCTTTTCACATGAAGGGTGAAGCTCTGCAATGGTTTCAATGGGCAAATTGCATTGCCAATTTTCCCAAATGGGAGGATTTCACGAGGGTTTTCTATCAAGAATTTGGACCTTCAAAGTTTGAGGATTCAGCAGAGAGCTTGGTGAAGTTGCGACAGACTGGGCTTTTAAGGGATTATATTCTTGAACTCCGTCGATTGGAGAATCGTACTCGAGATATTAGCCCTGCTTTACTTAAGTCTTGTTTCATTGGAGGATTGAAGCTAGAACTACGACATGATGTCAAGATTCTGAAACCAGCAACCGTACTGGACGCTACTGCTTATGCTCAACCGGTAGATGCCAAGTTATGAGAGTTAAGGGTGTGATCTTTATCTAAACTCCCTGCACCTTTAAGACTTAATCGTCAAAATCCATTTCAGAATATCACCAACATTACCTCTCTTGAATCAAAACTGAAGGTGAATAATGTGAGGAAATTAACCCTTGAAGAGGTAGAATTCTGTAGAAAAAATGGGCTATGTTTTCATTGTAAAGAAAAGTATGCACGGGGCCATTCTTGTGAGAAAAAACAGCTATTATTGATTGATGTTCCTCCTGATATAACCCATGTTGATTGTGATGTATTTGAGGAAGAAAATATTGAACCAGAGATCACTGCTTGTGCGTTATTTGGTACCCCACCTCTGAGCTCAATTAGAACCATGAAAAAAAGTCTAAATGTCTAAATGTGCTTTTGGCCAGAGAACCACAGAGTATTTGGGGCATTTTAGATTGGTATTTGGGATTTTACAAGCTAATACTTTGTATGCAAAAAAGTCTAAATGTGCTTTTGGCCAGAGAACCACAGAGTATTTGGGACATGTGGTCTCTAAGAAGGGTGTTGCTGCTGATCCTTCAAAACTAGAAGCCATTGCTCAATGGCCAATTCCAATTTCAGTTAAAGCTCTTAGAGGATTTTTGGGTCTTACGTGGTATTATAGGAAGTTCATTCCCAATTTTGGTAAGATAGTGAGTCCCTTAACTGCCTTGACTAAGAATGCCAGCTTCAAATGGATTGAAGAAGCTACTACAGCTTTCCAGCAACTCAAGGAAGCCATGTTATCGCCTCTGGTTTTAGCATTACCTGACTTTAGTCAAACCTTTATCATTGAAATCGATGCTTCAGGCCATGGAATCGGAGTTGTTTTGCAACAAAATGGATGACCTATTGCTTTCACTAGTAAGGCATTGAGTCCGAGGAACCAACCTCTATCAACTTATGAAAGAGATATGATGGCGATACTTCATGCCATCAAGAAATGGCAATCTTACTTGGTAGAGAGGCATTTTATAATTAAAACAGATCATCACAGCCTCAAATACTTCCTACAAAGTAGAGCTCATACTCATTTTCAACATAAATGGGTACCAAAATTGTTGGGTTTTGACTATGAAATTCAGTACAAGCAAGGTTGTGACAACCAAGTTACAGATGCACTTTCCAGATTACCTCCATATTCTACAGAATGTTCTGAATTGTTTTTGCACAATCAAGGTTGCTTAGAGCACGCTGAGTTCATGGCCATCTCTTATCCATACATGAGCTGGATGGATGATATTTGATGACATGTAGAATCTGATGAGTGGATTATTGCAAAAACTACACAAATTTTAAGCAATATGACTGATTCTGCTCCTATTGGCAACTTGAGGTTCCATGTAGACAATGGGTTCCTAAAGTATAAGCATAAGATTGTTCTTAGTCCTCACAGCCAATGGAGACAAAAGATCTTTAACAAACATCACAGCAGTCTAGTGGCAGGCCATACAGGTTTCCTTAAAACCTACAAGAGGCTTTCTAAATCATTCTACTGGGAAGGTAAGAAGAAAGATATTAAAGATATGGTGGCTAGTTACATAGTATGTCAACAACACAAATATGAACCCTTTCACTGGCTGGGTTGCTTCAACCTCTGCCAATTCCATCTCGGGTTTGGTCTGACATCTCTATGGATTTTATCATTGGTCTACCACCTTGCAAAGGTAAAACGGTGACTTGGGTTGTAGTGGATAGGCTATCAAAATATGCACATTTTGAGGCATTGGCTTATCCTTACACTACATCTTCTTTGGCTAATCTTTTCGTTGAGAACATCTTCAAATTACATGGCATGCCTACATCTATAGTTTGTGATAGAGACCCTGTTTTCCTGAGTGGATTTTGGAAAGAATTTTGCAAATTGCAAGGGTCATCCTTGTGTTATAGCTCTGGTTATCATCCTTTAACGAATGGACAAACAGAGGTGCTAAATAGATGTTTGGAGACCTACCTACGCTGTTTTTGCAGTCTTCAACCTAAAAAATGGGCATTTTGGCTACCATGGGCCGAATGGAGTTATAATACCAGCCATTATACTGCCACTAATATGACACCCTATGAAGTGGTATATGGCCAAGCTCATCCTGCAGTTCCACTACTAAGTTGGAGACGGTGGACAAAAGCTTGTAGGAGAGGAATCGAGTTTTATCATTACTCAAGGCCAATTTGGAGGCAGCTCATAATAGAATGAAGACTCAAGCTGATAAACACCGAACCAAGATGGAATTTGATGCTGGTGACTTGGTTTATCTGCGATTAGTACCTATCAACACTTGCCTCTTTCTTATCACCCTTTCAACAAGTTGCAACCTAAGTTTTATGGTCCGTTTGAGGTATTAGCAAGGGTTGGTGCAATGGCTTATAAATTGAAGCTACATACTAACTCCAAACTCCACCCTATCTTTCATGTTTCTTGCTTAAAGAAGCATTTGGGTCCTACAATTCAACTTCCAGTGATTACAGAAGCTGGAATTTTGTAGGATGTGCCTATTGCAATCTTGGAAAGGAGAATGGTTAAAAAAGGGAATGCAGCTGTGACTGAAGTGCTAGTTCAATGGCCAATTCACTCAAAGGATGATGCGACTTGGGAGAAGTATTCTTTGTTGAAGACCAAATTTCCAGATGTCACCAATATTTGAAGCCTTGCAATTGAAGGCTCATTTTAAGGAGGAAGTATTGATATGATGCCACGTGTCAGCATCATATCAATAAGAATTGTAACTAAATTTTGTTTTGGGTAGCAGTTGAGTGAGGTGAGTCAGTTACTTTCTGTATAAGATAGGAACTCTAAGTGATGAAAGATATGTTTTGTAAAAAGTTGTTTCAGTCAATAAAAAGTTCTTATTGCATCTAAGTGAAAGTCGAATAGGGGTCTTAACACGCACAAGCAGTGATCTTTGGTTCGATATTTTCATCCTTATATACATCACAATCAACATGGGTTATATCAGGAGGAACATCAATCAATAATAGCTGTTTTTTCTCACAAGAATGACCTCGAACATACTTTTATTTACAATGAAAACATAACCCATTTTTTCTACAGAATTCTACCTGTTCAGGGGTTAATTTCCTCACATTATTCACCTTCGGTTTTGATTCAAGATGGGTAGTGTTGGTGATATTCTGAAATGGATTTTGACGATTAAGTATTGAAGGTGTATGGAGTTTAGATAAAGATCGCGCCTTTAACTCTGATAACTTGGCATCTACATGTTGAGCATAAGCAGTAGCGTCCAGTACGGTTGCTGGTTTCAGAATCTTGACATCATGTCGTAGTTCTGGCTTCAATCGTCCAATGAAACAAGACTTAAGTAAAGCAGGGCTAATATCTCGAGTACGATTCGCCAATTGACGGAATTCAAGAATATAATCCCTTAAAAGCCTAGTCTGTCGCAACTTCACCAAGCTCTCTACCGAATCCTCAAACTCTGAAGGTCCGAATTGTTGACAGAATACCCTTGTGAAATCCTCCCATTTGGGAAAATTGGCAATGCAATTTGCCCATTGAAACCATTGCAGAGCTTCACCCTGTTAAAAACCAGAAAAGAGCTTCGAGAGATTGAGAGAGAAGGGAGTTCAACACACACTTGTTTTCTGGGAGAATATTCTTATTGAGTTCAAAGATAACATAGACTACTTATAGCCTTACAAGGTAACTGACTGAAAGCAACAACCCACGATTTTACAGCACCTAGAATCGTGGTATCTGACTAGGGTAGAAGATAAAACGTGCAACAATACTTGTTCCTTAATAATAGGAATTATTAACAGCTACAAAGTTGACCTAGAAACTAGGAAGCTCAACCCTAGTAGTTAGCAGAATCCTAACAATTTTAACATCCTCCCTTAAACTGAAAGTTATCACCTTTCAGTTTATTCCAGGATAAGAGCAGATGCCCAGCAACTCTCGCAGCTTCAAGAAATCTTCAAGCTTCAATGGCTTTGTGAAAATATCTGCGACTTGCTCCTGGGTTGTGCACTGAACCAATTCTACAACTTCTTCCTTTGTAAGATCACGCAGGAAGTGAAAGCGGACATCAATGTGTTTGCTTCGACCATGCAGGACTGGATTTTTTGAGAGTTTGATGGCCGATACATTGTCACAAAACAGCACCGTGGCCTTGCACTGATCATGACACAGTTCCTTTAAGATTCTCCTTAACCAGACAGCTTGACAAGCACTAGATGCAGCAGCTATGAATTCAGCCTCAGTGGTGGAGAGAGTGACCACCGGTTGTTTCTTCGAAGACCAAGACATAGCTCCTGAACTCATTAAAAACACATAACCTGAAGTACTTTTTCTGTCATCTTGATCCCCTGCATAATCACTGTCTGTGTATCCCAGAAGCTCCTGATTTCCTCCCTTCCTGTAAAACACCCCAAGGCCAATGGTTCCCTTCACATACCTCAGCGCTCTTTTTGCCGCCTGTAAATGCATTTCATTAGGATGCTCCATGTACCTGCTGATCAAGCCTACTATAAATGCCATGTCAGGACGTGTAGCAGTTAAATACATGAGACTTCCTACGATTTGTTTGTAGAACGTGCTGTCCACCCTTACTCCACCTTCATCCTTCCTTAACTTAAACCCTGGAACTGCTGGATTATCCACTGGATTGCAGTGGTCCATGTTGAACCTGTGAAGCACCTCCTGTGCATATTTACGTTGACCAATGAACACACCATCTAATCGTTGCAACACCTCAATTCCCAAGAAAAACTTCATTTTTCCAAGATCAGTCATATCAAATTCTATCATCATGGATCGTTTAAAGTCTTCAAACATAACTTCATTATTTCCAGTAAAGATTAAATCGTCTACATACAGACAAACTATCAAAACTTTACCTCCATCCGCGGTTTTGATGAACAAAGTGTGTTCATATGGACACTTCTGGAACCCTGCATTGACAAAGTAAGTCTCTATCCGGCTGTACCAAGCTCGGGGAGCTTGCTTGAGACCATACAAGGCTTTCTTAAGCTTGTATACTTTGTGTTCATGTCCTACTTTCTCATATCCAAGAGGCTGAGCAACAAAAACTTCTTCATTTATCTCTCCATGCAAGAACGCAGACTTGACGTCTAGTTGATAGAGCATCCATCCCTTCTGAGCAGCAAGTGAAATCACGACTCGAATGGTGTCGAGTCTAGCCACCGGTGCAAAAACCTCAGCATAATCTACCCCATACTCTTGACTGTACCCTTTTGCAACAAGTCGCGCCTTATACTTATCTACTTCTCCATCCTCATTGAGTTTCGTCTTGTAAACCCACTTAACACCGATCACTTTGCCTCCAGGTGGTAACGTAGTAAGTTCCCACGTTTCATTCTTTTCGATTGCCTCGATCTCTGCGTTCATGGCCTGCCTCCATTTCTCACTTTTAACTGCATATTCATAGAAGATAGGGTCACTATCAGGAATCGCAACCATGCATGCAACGTTGGAATCTTCTGGAACCACAGCCATGCATGCAACGTTGGAGCCTTCTGCCTCGGAGCAACCTTCCCCACTGACATAGTCTCGCATCCATACTGGTGGTCTTCGTATCCGCGCCTCATGAGGTGAATTCTCCACCATCTCTTCATGAGGTGAGTCTTCACTGCTCTCACCTTCCTCAGTGCTGCTAGTTTCTGGTTCCTCTAGACTATCGCCATTTTCTGTACCCTCTTCATCATCTATCTCCCACTCAAGGTCAGCTGCGATATCTCCTGTGTAGCTGGCCTCCCACTTCCAACTTTGATCCTCGTCAAAAACAACATCCCGGCTCACCACTATTTTTTGAGAAATCGGATCATATAGTCTATAGGCTTTTGACTCATCACTCACCCCAAGGAATATGCATTTCAAACTCTTGTTGTCAAGCTTGATTCTTCTGTTATCTGGTACGTGGGCGTGAGCAATACATCCAAAGACTCTGAAATGACTCACTGAAGGTTTCTTTCCACTCCATGCCTCTTCTGGAGTCTTGCTTCTTACTGCAAGTGTGGGGCTCCGATTGAGGATAGCACAGTCCAATTGACAGCTTCAGGCCAAAATGTTTTTGGGATGTTCTTTCCAGAGAGCATGCTCCGGACCATGTTCATAATTGTCCGGTTCTTCCTCTCGGCAACACTGTTTTGCTGTGGAGAGTATGCAGCTGTGAGTTGTCTTCGAATGCCATTCACTTCACAAAAGTTAGTGAACTCTTGTGATGTAAATTCTCCTCCTCTATCAGTGCGAAGAACCCTGATGTATGCTCCTGTTTCTTTTTCAACCATAACTTTGTAGTTCTTAAAAACAACAAAAGCTTCAGACTTTTCTACCAAAAAATACACCCAAGTTTTACGACTAAAATCATCTATGAAAGTGATGAGATACCGTTTTCTCCTATTTGATATTGGATTGATTGGCCCACAAATATCAGCATGAATTAACTGAAGAATACCTGATGCCCTCCACGTGCTTTCCTTTGGAAATGAGTCCCTTCGTTGTTTCCCCACCAAGCAATCTTCACAAACCTTCGAAGGGACTTTGAACTGTGGCATACCCTCCACCATCTTCTTCTGTTGAAGAACTTTGAGACCACTCCAGCTTAGATGACCATATCGACAATGCCAAAGTTGGGATTGTTCTGAGACGAGAGATACGAGACACTTTTGCTCCCTCATCTGACAACGTGCAATGAGAATGAACATCCTGTTATGTGACATAGCAGTTTCAAGGATTAAGCCTCGCTCAGGATGAAAGATCTTGCAAACTCCGTGTCGCATGAGAACTGCAAGACCCTTCTCTTGTAGTTGACCAATGCTCAATAGGTTATTCTTCAAGTCTGGCACATAAAACACCTCAGTGATCACATGCATGAGTCCATCTATCTCCATTCGAACGCTGCCCTTTCCCTGCATTATCAGGCTAGCATCATTTCCCAGTTTAACAGAATCTTTAAAGCCTTCATCAAGATGGCAGAAAAGCTCCTTCTTGCCACTCATATGATTGCTGCACCCTGAATCCAGAAACCACACACAGTCACTGCTAGTTTTGTTATCATCCACGTATGCCATAAGTAGCATCTCTTCACTTGTCTCGGCCAGGTTTGCTTGTTTCTCCTTTTTAGGGCACTCCCATTGAAAATGGCTAAGCCCATGACAGTGATAGCATTCCACTGTCGATTTGTCAAATCCCGATCGACCACGTCCTCTTCCTCTCCCGCGGTAAGAGCTACGTCCACCTCTTCATCCTCCATCATTCGTGACTTGTAGTGCTTGTTCATCCACAGCATGCCTACACATTCTTTGTTCATGAACCAACAGACTGCTTTGAAGTTCGTCAATGGACAAACTATCAATATCATTTGATTCCTCAATGGAGCACACAACATAATCAAACTTTGGAGTCATGGACCTTAAGATCTTCTCGATAACCACCACATCACCCATCTGTTCACCATGAACTCTCATCTTGTTGGCAATAGTGAGAGTTCGTGCAAAGTACTCATTAACAGACTCATCCACCCTCATGTGGAGTACCTCAAACTCTTTGCGAAGAGCTTGCAGCTGTGCACGTTTGACTCGAGCCGTGCCTTGATATTTTTGCTTCAAGGAGTCCCAAATGTCTTTTGCTGTATCCTTTTTCAAGATTGTCTCCAAGATCGATCGATCGATGGCTTGAAACAGATAATTCTTTGCCTTGAGATCCTTTAGCCTTAGTTCTTCAACTGTTTTCTTCTGTACCTCCGTAGGATCCAACCCTTCTGCTACTGCAGGGACCCCAGTTTCTATCAAACCCCAGTACTCTTTGGATCGTAGAAAATTCTCCATCAGCATGCTCCAATGGTCATAGTGCCCATCAAGCTTAGGAATGGCTGGCTGCACAAAACTGCTTTCACCGGCCATAGCGTTGCTCCTTCTCACTACACTCGTGTTTGCTGTCAGACGTGAAATCAGGCCCCGTGGTGGGGCTCTGATACCAGATGTTAAAAACCAGAAAAGAGCTTCGAGAGATTGAGAGAGAAGGGAGTTCAACACACACTTGTTTTCTGGGAGAATATTCTTATTGAGTTCAAAGATAACATAGACTACTTATAGCCTTACAAGGTAACTGAATGAAAGCAACAACCCACGATTTTACAACACCTAGAATCGTGGTATCTGACTAAGGTAGAAGATAAAACGTGCAACAATACTTGTTCCTTAATAATAGGAATTATTAACAGCTACAAAGTTGACCTAGAAACTAGGAAGCTCAACCCTAGTGGTTAGCAGAATCCTAACAATTTTAACACACCCTCCATGTGAAAAGATGCCATTTGTACTTTCTTGGATTCCTTGATGTTAAAGAAGTCGAAATAGTGCTCAGCTTTATATATCCAACCCAAAGGATCATCACCATCGTCGAATCGAGGAAAATCCATCTTGATGAATGGTTGTCGTGAATTTGGGGTCGAATCATAGCGATAGAAATTGGGGCCGAAATTTGGGTTTAGATTCGTTGGAAGATTGGGATCTGATTGCGTTTCTTCCGACGATTCCCCTGCAATTCTTGAACCATTTCCATTTCGCGCAAGCAAGGCCTGAAGCTGTTGAAGAATCACATCTTTGGTTGCTTTGAAATTGGTTTGCACGGCCCTGAATTCGTTCTGGAAATCTGTCAATTTCAATTCCAAATCGGAAACATGAGACTCCATGGGTCTTCGAATGCCTGACGAGTCATACACTGAGAAAGGATTCGAGAGAATCGAAGTACTGGCTCGATACCAATGTTAAGACCCCTCTTCGACTTTCACTCAGATGCAAGATCTTTTTATTGACTAAAAGAACTTTTTACAAAACATATCCTTCATCACGTAGAGTTCCTATCTTATACAGAAAGTAACCTACTCACCTCACTCAACAGCTACCCAAAACAGAATTTAGTTACAATTCTTATTGATATGATGCCAGAGTAAAAGAACTTGGGGCTCGTTGTTTAAGGCGGCTTAAATAAGTCTTTATAGCCTCAATAATCCTTCAATAGGGACACCTACCCTTAATTAGTTCCTACATCTCATCTCATTAATTCAAAACCTCAACAAGAAAGGTGTACCATCCCATACAAAACAATGCCAGCCCTTGAGTGAGCCCTCTCATTAATTTTGGTACCCTCCATATATTGCCACTTGCTCCGGCCGGTGTCCATTCTAAACTAGGCCGTCGTTTTGTGGATTCAGGTGGTGTTTATGTTGTGGGACAAATTACCCAAATCCGAAAACAAACTGTTTAAAATTTATTGTGAGGATAATTGAAAAAGTAATCAATAACTATACGTGAGCTTGTTATGATTGTTAATTCATTCCAACTTGAACTAAAACTAATACAAAAAAAAAAAAAAAAAAAAGTATCAAAAGAACACCCTTGTGTTATAAAAAAGCGGTCTCCGCAATATTTTCAATTGATGTATAAAGAGAGCACATTTGTTCTAATCAATTTGGTCACACAAACGTCACTTTAAAATAACATGTTGAAATAGAATTCGCTAATTCATCCAAATTACAACCGACTAGTCCAAATTCGTCTTGCTAATTCAACTTTTAAACCCAATAGATAAGAGCCAATCAAAACCCGACTCGAATGAAGTTGTGAATTTTTGTTCGCTGTCTCATTTTTCACTCTCGCTCCTCATCCTTCAACTGTAGAGAGAGAGACACCAACATAACTCACAAAAGCAGAGATTTTGGAAGGGTTTAGAGAGAGATGAAGATACAGTGCAACGTCTGCGAGGCAGCGGAGGCGAACGTCCTCTGCTGCGCCGACGAGGTGGCTCTCTGCTAGGCGTGCGACGAGAAGGTTCACAAAGCGAACAAGCTCGCGAGCAAGCACCAGAGGGTTCCTCTGTCCTCCTCCCAGTCCCACATACCCAAATGCGATATCTGCCAGGTAAACTTCAATGATTCGAATCCCACAACGAAAAAGTTGAGGAATTTGATCGTAAAAACACAAAATTCGAATTGGGTTTTGCTTTAATTTTTTAGATGATGATTTGCAAGAGGCGGTTGGGTACTTTTTCTGCTTAAAAGATCGAGCTTTGCTCTGTAGAAAATGTGATGTTGCCGTTCATATGGCCAATAGCTTTGTATCAGCTCATCGTAGGTTTTTGCTTACCGGAATCAAGGTTGGGCCTGAGCCGGCTCAGCCGGATTTCGGCGAAGGTGATGGGGTGGTTGTTGGTGTTGGTGCGTCTTATTCTACTGTGAAGTCACGTTCTGGGTCTGGGTCTGGGCCTGGGTCTGTGTCTGGATGTGAAACGCAAAACCCATTGCCGGTGGAGTGCAAGGCGGCGCTGCCAGGTGTTGCCGGGGGATGTCGTTTACTGGGGGTTCTGCAGCTGGGACTATTCCACAGTGTTATATAGATGAGTTTCTTGGACCCTCTGATCTTGATCAGAGCTTTGGCTACATTGATAATGGATCTTCAAGGGTGTGTGCTCACTACACACATGCCATCAGGTCAATCCATCTTCGATTATTTTTGCAGAATCAATTTCAAATATATGTAGAATTAGTTGTGTACTTTTTAGTAAGATCAATTTGTATAATTTCAATAGAATCAGTTTGTATATGTATTTTCAACAAAATTATATATATGTTATCAGTCCAATCTTTCATCGACTATTTTTGTGAAATCAGTTTCAGATATGAATCAGTTTTGTACACATTTAGAAGAACCAATTTATATATTTTAGTAGTCATTTTGTATATATTTAATAAAACCACATACATGCCATCCTCGATATTATTGAAAGTAGCCATTAATAATGAAATAGTGCTATTTATCTTCATAATCTAGTTTAACATGGTTCCTGATTATGCTTGCTATAAAAAACGGCACACACTGCTCATTCATCAAGGATAATTTTCTAAAACTTAATTGTTCATAAACTTTCATTATCTACTAAATCTTCTATTTTAAGCTGTTCTATAAATTGGCTAACATAAAATGAAAACAAACAAAATTGTTTCCATTTATTTCTATCCATTGTTAATGCTAGCATTGTAATTTCACTAGTTTTGGCGAGTTTAGTGACCATGGTCGGTATCCTTCATCACATTCAAACTCGGTCTTTGCTCTTTACAAAAATGAAACACACTTTTACTGTGAGTTCATTGCTACCTCTTAAACATCTCAACCGTTGATAACAGCCATAAAATTACCATGTTCTCTCGTTCAGGTGAAATTTGAAACAACATAAAAACCTTCAAAAGCATTTACCCAAGCACCTTTGTAAACCTCTCCAACTTTTAAATGCCTCCGGAAGTCATATATCAAAAAATCCCCTTTATGGCTGCTTACGGATTAATTGGGTAGACATTTAATTTTTTTTTCAATTTTTGTGGTAAACGGCATTTAATTTGTTTAAGTTTTTTTCTTTGTTTGGAAATTCCTAAATTTAAATTCTTATTATTTGTGTATATAGCGAATTGTTATAAGCATTCCAAAGATTTTGTCCACCTTAAACTTAGGGAGAGGGGGGGTGTAGTCAAACTTGGATTTGAGAGGATTTTAGAGTCAATTAAAAGATTTTAAAGGATTTTAGAATCCATTCAAATTTAGGTGTAATCAATTAAAAGATTTTAAAGTATTTTAGAATCTAGGTGTAGTTAACTAAAAGATTTTAAAGGATTTTAAAATCCATCCAAATCTAAGTGTATTCAAATTTTGGAGGATTTCTATAAGTTGTGGATTTTGTGGGATTTTGTAGGATTTCTATATGTAACCAAGGCTAAAATGAATCCAACCTTACCCCCTAGGATTTCAAATCCTTCCACCACAATCCACCAAAATCTACAAACTATCCATTCAAATCCATATGAATTTTGTAGGAGTCTTTAATCCTCTTAAATCCTATCAAATCTAAATCCCTTAAAATCCTTTAAAATCTTAGTTTGACTACACCCCCCATATTAAAAAAAAAAAAATACTCTTATGAAGACTGCACAATTAAAACTGCAAAAGAAATTAAAAATTACTACAAATACTAGCAGATTATGCCCATCCTGTCTGGGTGTTGGATAATTACATGCATACTTGAAGGCTGTCATACTAAAAGAGATTTTACAACTCCAACTATATTGGGAACATACTATTAAAACAATCACATTGACAAATACACAGCTCATATAAATATATTATCTGGAAACACCGTCGAGTTGTTTCATAAATTTGAATGACAAAACGATTTTTTATTGTACTACTTCGGTGATTATTCAAGGGATTAAAAATAAAATCAAATCAAATTCTTGCTAATTGCCTCCAAAATCTGTATATCAGTCAATAGGTCATGATTTATTCGTTTTAAGAAACCTCCTAATTTTATTGTTCTTTGTTGGTTTCACGTAAAAGTGGAGGCATGTAGCCTTCGGATCCCTTTCCACCTAATCCACAAAGTTTGTGATTCGGACTGTTGAAATTTGATCTAATGACTACAAACAGGGAATCTCTCTAAAGTTATAATAATTGTAGCCGTTAAATCAAATTTCAACGATCTGGATCCCGAACTTGATGGATTAGGTGGAAAGTGAGATCTCTTTCCCCTTGTAAGTAGCAATTGATTTTTAAGAGTACGAATCTATCTTTCCTTTTTTTCATTCTCTTTAAAAAAAATAATAATAATTAAACTATCCTTCCTTTTAGCTTCTCGTGTAGCCAAAACAATATTAATTCACCAAAAAGGCTAGAGCTCGATCTTCAAAGACCCGCTCGAGTCATTTAAAGCTCAAAATATGATTTTTAGTATTGCAATTTTTTTATTACAAGAAAAAATATCTAGTCTAAACTTTATTAAAAAAAAAATTTGAAGTCGAACGCAATAAATTGAAAAATATTGCCCTAATTATCAGTAGAATTTACCACTTGCTTACATATTGCAATTCTAACTTTGAAAAATACGGCAAACCCTCTAAATGTGATCCACACTAGTACAAGAAGTTGTAAAGTTTCGAATATCGTTTATAATCATATTATTTCTTTCTAAGAACTTGTCCAATCTCAATCCTTTCGGCACTCCACAAGAGTAAAAGAATTTGGAGCTCGATTTGTAAGCTAGATGAGATTGGCCCTTAAAGATAAGACTGGTTAAGCTTTGAATCCCAACCCATTGTTTGGCGAAACACTAAGCTGGATGAGACTCAATTGGACTTAAATCCAGTCCATTGTTGGTAGATGACTGGATTGGACATAAAAAGAATTCATTTATGTTTTGTATTTTGATTTATTCAATGACACATATAATTAATCCAAACAAATAGAAGAACCACATATGGATAATAAAAAGGTCTTGCTCCTTAATTTGGTGAGGGACGCTCTTTTTTTCCTTTGACCAACTTGAAATCCCGGTAAGATTCTTGTCGAGACCCATTGTTAGCATCCTATCCCCTTTCTTTGTACGTATTCTACCTGATTAATGAATATCGTACTTATTCTCAAAAGAAAATCACCTATCCTAGCTAACTTACCAAACTGGCCCTTGTGTACAAAAATCCGAATGATTTACTCTCTATATAAAGTGATTGTGACACCACCAATTAATATTGATGAAGATCTCATACTGGGCTCTTGTAGATTAATCCGATCCGAAAATAAAAAAAGCAAAATATTTTATTTATTAAAGGATTTTGTCTTATTTCGTTTTATTAAAATTTAGGTTTCATTGTTTTAACTTTTAAGGAATTATGTTGACATAACTCTGATTGGGTTTTGATGTGATAAGATTTCTATCCTAATCTAGCCTTCCTGTATTGCTATATATACCCCCCATATTCTATAAGCCAACCACAAATACCGAAGTCCTAAAGTTTACCCTATATTTCTGTGCGCACCAGAAAAGAAAAGATGAAGAATAATTCGAACTCTTCTTCAACAAAAACACTGATCTTTCTCATTCAAATTGTTTGTCTAGCTGTCTTTCTTCCAACTAGCCACTGCAACAGGCTGACGGTCTTCTTTCCTATGGATGCCAATCTGATCGCACAAACATGCAACCAAACACCATATCCCGAAATTTGCGTCTCTACACTTCAATCAGACCCTCGAAGCGCCAAAGCAGATGTCAAAGGATTAGGAATCATAATGGTTGATGCAGTTAGGGCTAAGGCACGCGAAGCTAATCTCCGAGTCGAGGAGCTGATCCGTAGAGAGCCGGAAAATACACCCGCAACAAACTGCAGACTTAACTACTCCGATATTTTTGGTCTTTATATTCCTCAAGCCGTTGAAGCTTTCCCTAAAGATGACTATAAGTCAGCAGAGCTAGGCATGACTAATGTCGTCGCAAACGCAGATTCATGCGAAAGAGGTTTTTCCGGCGGCAGTCCTTTCAAAGACGAAAGCCAAGCTCTCCATGATGTTGCTTATGTGGCTGCAGCAATTGCCAAAGTATTGCGCTCTTGATGTATTATTCTCTTGTCATAAGAGGATAATAAATTTGATATAATAATCAAGGATTGCATTTCTTGTTAACTACTTCTAATTTGATAGCGTCAGATGTGGTCATTTCAATAATTGAAAATTTTAAAATCCATTTACAATTTGGAATATAATGCCGTATAGGATAAAAGATATAGATATCAATAAATTTAGGTTGTTCATAAAATCACGCGCCCCCAAATCCCTGATATATCTGTTACGTAGACATTTAATTTGTTTATTTTCTTTGGTAAACGGCATTTAATTTGTTTAAGTAATTTTATGGGAGCCTTACATATGGAGACAAAAATATATAAATATTTCAACTCCCCTAGTTTTTAAACATTTGTAGGCGAGACATAAACAATAACCTAAAATATGAAAACAATTTGTTAAAATATTAGTCATATCCTAAACAATCATGTTTATTATTATAGCACAACCCATACAACTTTAAAGAAATTAGTGTGTCATCAACTTAAATCCTCATCAATCATTTTTGTAGGTTCACGTTTGAAATTATATATAGAATCAGTTTGTATCCTTTATTTCTAGAATCCGTCCAACCTATTATCGACTATTTTTACAGAATTAGTTTAAAAAAAACATAGAATCAGTTTTGTGTACTTTTCAGCCAAAATTGGTTTTTTTTTTTAACAAAACTACATACATTTTGATGACAAATTTTTTTCTTTCTGATTATACCTCTTTGGCGATTATTCAAGGGATAATACAAATCAAAATCTTGCTAATTGCCTCCAAAATCAATATCAGTCAATAAATTATGATTTATTCGTTTGGAGAAACCTCCTAATTTCGTTGTTCTTTGTTGGTTTCATTTAAAGTGGAGGCTTGTACCCTTGTACATAGCTATTAATTTTTAAGAGGATAATGCTAGAGAGACTAAATTTGGAGACTAAATTTACAAACTAAATAATGTGTCACTAATAGGAATGGGCATGTTTATCAACGTTTAAATAATAAATCAATCATCAACTTCTATGCCCTTTAATTTCCAAAATTTAGTCTCCCTAGCATTACCCTTTTTTAGAGTACGAATCTTCCCTTCCTTTTAGCTTCGTGATAGGATTTTTAGTACCTACAAAAAGAAGGTTAAAATCACACAAAATACTTACAAGAGTACAAGGATTTTGTAGTATAAATGCTCATGTAAGGTCGTTCTCCACAAAGACTATTTAAATAATTTATGTAAAAACAATCCCTAATTAACTACTTAAAATTAAAAATTGAGAAATGAGATTTTGAATTTGAATTTGGGTAATATTAAAAACGAATTTTAATTAAAAACAAATAGTAAATTTGCCCAAAATTAATACGATAAAAGAAAAGAGTTTTAAATACCAATTTATAAAAGCACTAGGGTTTCGCCTTCACCTAGCAATCTTATGTATTTTTACCAATTACTTATGATCTACACATGCCACTTTGAAGGTTAGGTTTTCCTAATATATATTCTACTTGGAACCTCCAAAATCGAACGTATATCTAACATGCAATCAGTGACGTTCGGATCAAATATGAACATGAGGGACTCATTATTTTTTGTGAAACCCTTTGAAAAACCATGCAACCCTTAAGATGTGGTGTTCATCTTAAGTGAAATTATAATTATCAACCCCAAGAAGCCAGCATCAATCTCAGGGAAACTTTTTCGACCAAAATTGCATCAAATTACTTTTCTAAAGATCCTAATGGTGATCCAGCATTAAGACAATTAAATAGTTTAAGCATATTGATCGATAATTCAAAGCATGCATGCAATCAATTATAAGCAATCAAATAAAAATTTACATATTCATGCTAAGGCTTTGCCCAAACAAAACGGATTAGTTACGCATATTCATATTTAAAATCTTAGAAAATATTATTATGAAGAAAAAGAATGAAAACACCTTAAAGTAAAAGTCTGAAATTCTTCAAGAACCCTAACCAATTTTCTATCTCCAAAGTCGCATAAAAGAGAAAGTAGAAAAACTAGGGCCGGCCAAAGCCTTATATCCTTTACATAAGCTATTGCATAATCCCTAAATAAAAGTCTTTTGTTCCAACTAGGAAACCAAATAATAGTAAAATATACTAGAAAATAAATTCCTAATTAAGCTAGGAGAATCTGCAAGGAAAATGACCAGCCACGTTTTAGCCTCAAATATCCTCCAAATCCGGCCTATGATAGCTTGTTTTAAAGATCAGAACGTTCTAAATACATCTCTAGAAGGGGCTGAAACCAAAATAGGCCATCTTGGGCTCCAAAACTCACAATTAAGCCCAAAAGTCACTTTTCCAGCACCGCTCATTGCTCATTTATTCTATCGTCAGAAAATAACCACTTGGTGGAAAAATCTTATATTTTGACATAATTAGGCTAAGTGACTCACAAACGTTCTCCAATTGGAATTACTCCAAAATTCATCCATTTGGTCACGTTTTGCTATTCAAAGTATCAAAATTCTTCCAAAATAATATCTAAAATATACTAAGAATATGATTAAATATATAATATAAAATTTACTCATCACTTCGCTTGTAGCCAAAACAATATTTTATTCACCAAAAACTGTTACAACTCGACCTTCAAAGGATCCGTTCGGGTCATTTAAGCATAATATATGATTTTTCATATCTTAATTTTTTTTTTTATTACAAGTGAAAATTTCTTATTTAAATTTCATAGGGAGATAGTTGAACTTAGGCCTGACAATTCCTGACACGACCCGAAGTTAACAGGTGTTTGAGTCGACACGATAATGAATCGGGTCGTTATCGGGTAACCCGATAAGCACCTGTTAAGATAACGGGTTGGTTCGGGTATACACGCGGGTAACACGAAACACGATAAGCAGAATATTAATTTTATAATTTTATAACCCTAAAAAAATACTATAAAAATTATATATATTAATTTGACAATTTTATACCCCTAAAAATTAATATATATATATATATATTAAATTAACTATAATAATTATAATAATTATATATATATTAGATTTTAAATTAAATTTATACTCCTAAAATATTAACTATAATAATTATATATATATATATATATATATATTAAATTTTAAATTAAATTTTATACTCCTAAAAAATATAATAATTATATGTGTACAAAATAAATAAATTATCTAACCATCTCTCAATGGACAGCACCACCAACCTTCGAACCCCAGATCCCAGAGCAACATGTTTGCACAAATTTCCACTAGGTTAGGAAGGAGCTCTGTGAATATATCAAATATATATATATATATATATATATACACACACACACACACACCATTGAACTTTATGGGATACAAATTACACGAAACTAATTTCAACGATCCAACCGTCAAACTTGTTTCTATATGCTTCAAGATCGCATCAGAAAAAAATTGCAAAAAAAAAACATTCAGAGATCAAGTAACGGGACAAAACATTTCGACGGTTATAAACAAAAAATCACGATTTAACGGTTATTTTAACTCTGATTTTGATGATATTTTACAACTACACTCCTTGACCCTATATGAATACAATGAATGAATTCGATCTTCAATTTAAAATATTTACACTAGTGGATACCACAAATCTTATGTTATATTTAATGAAAGTATGAATAAACTCTTAAATGTTAGTGAATCTATTGTTTTGATGAGATACGCATTCTACGAAACTAGTTTCAACGATCCAACCGTCAAACTTGTTTGTATATGCTTCGAGATCGCATCAGCAAAAATTTGCAAAAAACAAACATTCAGAGATCAAGTAACGGGACAAAACTTTTCGACGGTTATAAACAAAAAATCATGATTTAACGGTTATTTTAACTCCGATTTTGATGATTTTTTACAGCTACACTCCTTGACCCTATATGAATACAATGAATGAATTCGATCTTCAATTTAAAATATTTACACTAGTGGATACCACAAAATCTTATGTTATACTTAATGAAAGTATGAATAAACTCTTAAGTGTTAGTGAATCTATTGTTTTGATGAGATACGCATTCTACAAAACTAGTTTCAACGATCCAACCGTCAAACTTGTTTGTATATGCTTCGAGATCGCATCAGCAAAAAATTGCAAAAAACAAACATTCAGAGATCAAGTAACGGGACAAAACTTTTCGACGGTTATAAATGAAAAATCACGATTTAACGGTTATTTTAACTCCGATTTTGATGATTTTTTACAGCTACACTCCTTGACCCTATATGAATACAATGAATGAATTCGATCTTCAATTTAAAATATTTACACTAGTGGATACCACAAAATCTTATGTTATACTTAATGAAAGTATGAATAAACTCTTAAGTGTTAGTGAATCTATTGTTTTGATGAGATACGCATTCTACAAAACTAGTTTCAAAACTTGTTTGTATATGCTTCGAGATCACATACGCCAAAAATTGAAAAAAACAAACATTCAGAGATCAAGTAACAGGATAAAACTTTTCGACGGTTATAAACGAAAAATCACGATTTAACGGTTATTTTAACTCCAATTTTGATGATTTTTTACAGCTACACTTCTTGACCCTATATGAATACAATGAATGAATTCGATCTTCAATTTAATATATTTACACATAGTGGATGGATACTACAAAATCTTATGTTATACTTAATACAAATATAAATAAACTATAATTTAACAATTTTATACCCCTAAAAATTATATATATATATATATATATATAACAATTTTATACCCCTAAACAATTTAACAATGTTATATAATAATTATATATATTAATTTAACAATTTTATACCCCTAAAAAAAACCTATAATAATTATATATAATATATATTAAATTAAATTTAAAAATTTGATGACCATTGGATCGGCTGAGATTTAATCTCAGCCGTCCATTGTAGGGTATCTTCTCTTCTCTCTCATTTACCCAGATTAACCAAATTGTTCTCCGACTGTCGTCTCTCTCGAATCTCGATCGACTGCGCGCGGCTGTGCCTCACCGAGTCTCAGTCCCTCATCACCTCACCTCAGTCTCACAGGCTCACCCCTGCCCCGTCGTCACCGGCTCACCCTCAAATCATTATCTTCTCTCTCATATTAACCCAGATACCTGAAATCATTCTCTGTCTCTCTCGAATCTCGATCGACCTCAGTCACGCGGCGCCTCACGGAGTCTCAGCCACCCCCACCTCAGTCTCAGTGTCCTCACCTGCTCACCCTCCTCGTCGTCCTCGACTTCAAATCATTCTCTTCTCTCTCATTAACCAGCGACTTCACCAGTTACCAGTACCTACCAGTGTACCACGCAAATCCGGTTCCTGAATCGAGCTCTCGGTCTCAGTCAGTCTGCACTCCTTCTCACTGCACAAGGTAAAAATTTCCTGCAATAAACTCAAGGGTTTCTGAATTAGGGCTTTTGGAATTAGGAATTTTTGAAATTAGGGTTTCTAAATTAGGGTTTTTGCAATTAGGAATTTCTAAAATTAAGGTTTATAAATTGGAGAAGGTTAATTTGCTTCATGATTTCTTTGCTCAATTTGTTGTGCTGATCTGTTTGCTATAAATATAAATTAGCAAGAGAGACTGATGATGAACTGGTGTAGCTGATCTGTTGTGTTGATCTGTTGTGTTGATCTGTTTGCTCAATTTGTTGTGCTGCTGATCTGTTGTGTTGATTTGTTGTGCTGCTGATCTGTTGTGTTGTGTGTTGTGTGTGTGTGTGCTATGTGTGTGTGCGCTTGTGGGTCTGTGTGTGCATGTGCGTGTGCTCTATGTGCAGTGTGCTATCTATGTTGTGTCTGTGTGTGTGTGTGCTGTGTGCTATCTGTGTGTGTGTGTGTTGTGCGCTGTGTGTGCTCTGTGTGCAGTGTGTGTGTTGTGTGTTGTGTCTGTGTGTCTGTGTGCTGTGTGCTATCTGTGTGTGTGTGTGTGTTGTGCGCTGTGTGTGTGCTCTGTGTGCAGTGTGTGTTGTGTGTTGTGTGTTGTGTTTGTGTGTCTGTGTGCTGTGTGCTATCTGTGTGTGCTATGCGCTGTGTGTGTGCTCTGTGGGCAGTGTGTGCGCTCTGTGTGCAGTGTGTGCGCTCTGTGTGCAGTGTGTGCGCTCTGTGTGCAGTGTGTGCGCTCTGTGTGCAGTGTGTGTGCTTTGGTTAAAGTTGTATATGGTTATTATTTGTATTATAAACTGTTCCAACAATTTTTTACAGTTTTGTTTTTCTTTCTTGAAGCAATGAATGCTGAGCAAGATTTTACGAACCTTAGTGATGGAAGGTCAGTGGAAGTGACAATGGGAATACAACCTGATCATGGAAGTGAAAATATGGAAGATACAAATACAAGTCCAACAAAGAAAAAGGCTAGAGTGATCAAATTAGGTAAGCGAACACTCAGGTCTCCTGTTTGGAAAACTTTCAACAAATTGACTACTATTTTTGAAGATGGTAAAAATCGTGCTCAATGTAAAGATTGTAAGAAACTGGTAATAGATGATAGTCATCATGGGACGGGTAATATGAATAGACATTTGAAAACATGCCCTGGACAAACTGATGGATCATTGTCGGTGTCTGAATTCTGTTCCCAAAACTTTGATCCTGTGGTATTCCGTGGCTTATTGGTAGAGGCCATCATCAAGCATAATCTTCCTTTTAGTTTTTCTGAATATGAGGGAATTAAAGCTATGTTTGCATATATATCTTCTGATATCAAGTTACCTTGTAGAAATACAATTAAAGCCTCTGTGTTGAGGATGTTCAAAAATGAAAAACAAAGGCTTCATGATTTGGTAGGCTCGGTTGAAGGTAGAATTTGTTTGACATCAGACTTGTGGACCTCTCAATGCACTGATGGGTATCTTGCTCTTACTGCTCACTTTGTAGACAAAGATTGGAAATTGCATAAGAGAATTTTAAGTTTTTGTCACATGCCTCCTCCTCATACTGGTGTTGCATTATCTGAGAAAATTAATGCATTGGTGACTGAGTGGGGGATTGAGAAGAAGTTATTTTCTATTACTTTGGATAATGCTTCTTCAAATATTTCTTTTGTTAGCATTTTGAAGAATCAATTGAATCTTAGAAGTCTTCTTGTGATGAATGGTGACTTCTTTCATGTGCGTTGTTGTGCTCATGTCTTGAATTTGATAGTTCAAGATGGACTTAAAGAAATTGATTCTTCGGTGATAAAAATTCGTGAATGCATCAAGTATATAAAGGGCTCTGAGGCTAGGAAATTAAAGTTTTATGAATGTGTTAGACAAGTAGGGATATTGGATAGTAGGAGAGGTTTGAGACAAGATGTCCCTACTAGATGGAACTCAACCTATAACATGCTAGATAGTGCAATTTTCTATCGATATGCTTTGATTCATTTAGGGTTGAGTGATTCCAATTTTACTACTTGTCCTTCTTCTGAAGAGTGGGATAAAATAATAAAGATTTCCAAGTTTTTGGGGTACTTTTATGAGGTTACATGCTTATTCTCTGGGACAAAGTACCCCACATCAAATTTGTTCTTCCCTAAGGTGTTCGTAATCCAACTTCAAATTAAGGCAGCCATGGACGGTTCTGAAAGTTTCTTGAACAAGATGGGGACTTACATGTACATGAAGTTTGAGAAGTATTGGTCAGAGTATAGTTTGATTTTGGCAATTGCAGTCATCTTAGACCCTCGTTATAAATTGCATTTTGTGGATTGGGCTTACACAAGGCTTCATGGTGTGAATTCAGTCGAATTTACAAAGGTTAAAGACAAATTGAATGCTCTTTTTGGTGTGTACTTGGAAAAACTTCCCCATCTTGATAATTCAAATACTCCAGTGAATTCAGTGCCTAATCATCAAACAGAATCTGTAGAAGTTATCCTTGAGGTAACCTAACTTTATTTTTATTTACTTTATATATTTGTAGATTGTAGTAGTAGTACTATAAAAATGTTGATATTATATTTGAAATTGACATGATGCATGATTTTTTATGATGTAGGATTTTGATAATAATTACGATGGTCCAAGTTCAATTGAAAAAAATGAATTGCAGAAGTATTTGGAGGATAAAAGAATGGATAGAAAAGTAGACATTGATGTTCTTTCTTGGTGGAAAATGGAGCGTTTTCATTATCCGATACTTTCTCAGTTAGCACGAGATGTGTTAACAATTCCCATTTCAACTGTTGCATCAGAATCTGCATTTAGTATTGGGGGTAGAGTACTAGATCAGTATCGTAGTTCATTGTTACCAGAAACAGTTGAAGCTTTGTTGTGCACACGAGATTGGCTATTTGGAAAAGGAGGTAATATATTTTTATATTGTATAGTATTATTGTTTTATTTCTTTTCATAATTATTTTGGTAAACTTCTCATAATATATTTTTAGAATGATTTTTAATGTTTGGTTTTTCTATACTTAGTTTATGCGGAAGAGAGTTCTGACGTGGACAACCTTACTGAAAACATCATCAACATAGCTCTTGACAGCAATAGATCAAGCCAAAGTTCTAATGCAGTTTCCTCATGATGATAGATGTAAATTAAGGATTTTGAAAACAAAAACTCTTTCATTTTGCATATCTTTGCACATTTAATATTTGTAATAGATTAGAATTAGTAGTGTATGGATTTTTTTTTATTACTCTTATTTTCGAGTGTAGATGTAGTACTTAAACGATAAATGTGTTTTAATGTTTTGAAGTTATATTTATGTGACAATGTGGGGTATGTGCAAATTTAAAAAATATATATATTTTTCTTAACGGGTCATAACGGGTCGGGTCACTTTACCCGTTGGGTAAAGTGACCCGACCTGTTAAGGACCCGTTAAGATAGCGGGTGCGACACGACACGACCTGTTAAGATAACAGGTGTTACACGAAAACGACACGAACACGACAAACACGACACGATTGCCAGGCCTAGTTGAACTAGAGACGCAGTAAACCGCAGAGAAATATTCTAATCACCAAAAATCTACACGTGCTTGCATATTGCAATTGAAAAATACGGCAATACTTATAAACTTGATCCGCACTTAGCCAACAAGTTGTAAAAATTTGAATATCATTAAAATCATATTATTTCTTTCTAAGAACTTGTCCAATCTCCATCCTTGAGATTTGATGGTTTTCAACAATGAATGTTTCAAATCTCAGTACAATTATCTGGTACTCCACAGGGAGACCAATGACTACAATTTATTCTTGTGCGGCCTCTTCAAGAGAAATTTTTTTACGTGCCAATAATTTAGTCTGGTATACTAACTGTTATAATATAAGTGGTTGAATATTAAAAACAAAACTATAACCACTTATATTATGACACTTGATGTACTCTATCATATTTCCTGCATACTGAAAAATTTCTTCCTCCACACCCATAACCTAGAGGATGTCCATCTTTCTGCATAAGCGAAAGGTTGGTTTGTTTTTTTCTTGATAGAAATCGATAGTGTATTAAATAGCTGACAGAGCCCCAAAAAGGGAACCTCAGTCTCGAAATTACAAAGTACAACAAGAGTTCATGTAGGAAGAAGCACACTCACCCCAATTACAAACTTTGATCTACAAGGAGATCCAAGAAAAAGGGAGGGGGAGATGATAACCATTCAGACTCACTACCTAAAGACAAACTGTAGCGAGCCAGACGATGAGACATGTTGTTGGACTGACGACAGATGTGGGTACAAAGATCTTCAGTGATCGAATGGAGCTAAGCTTTGGTATCCTCGATAATCTGACCCAGAGATGAGAGATTAGTCGAGGGATTCCGCAGCGCGCCAATAATTTGAAGAGAATCACCTTCAATTAGTAAATTACGAAAACCCCTGTTCGTTGCCCAGGCCACACCTTCTCTAGCCGCAATAGCCTCTGCCTGTAGAAAAGATAGAACATGGGGAAAGTTCTTATAAAAGGCTACCACAAGTTGCCTTTCCCCTCGCGGACAATTACACCCACTCCACCAATAAGGTTGTCCCGATTCCAAGCCCCGCTAAAATTAAGTTTCAGTTGACCTGACCGAAGAGTGGTCCATCTGAAGGGTGACAAATTTGCAACATCGTGAGATGGATGGTTCGCATTTAATCGAACAAATTCCTGCCACCACGTTGTCGTGCAAGAGACTGCCACTTTTGGGGAGGCCCACCTACCCTCCCAAAGCATCAAGTTTCTGCAATTCCAAATCGCCCAGCAGATGACCTTGAAAAGTTCCAACTTATCATGAGGGAGATAGGATGCCAAGTCTGATGCCCAAGAGGGCAGCAACTGGGACTACTCCTTATGCCCTAACCTTCAGGCATGATGTTGTACTCCCCATGGAGATTAATGTAAGTTCTATCAGAATTCAGAATCAATTCAGGTTACATAGTGAAGAGTATATTCAGGCCATGTGTCAAGGAGTTGAAGATTTGGATATAGCCCGAATTGAAGCTCTAGATAAAATTCAAGAAGGGAAGAGGGTTGTTGCCCGAGCATACAATAAAAGGGTAAAGTTGAAGAACTTTAAAGAATAAGAGTTAGTATGGAAAGCACTTTTGCCTTTGGGAGCTCAAATTAGAGGCTTGGGAAAGTAGAGCCCGACTTGGGAAGGTCCTTTCATTATCAACCGAGTATTGGACAAAGGGGGATTTTACTTGACAGATTTGGAAGGAAGATTGCAGAGAAACCCAGTCAATGTTAAGTTTTTAAAGAAATATCACCCAACCTTGTGGGATGTTAGAGATTGTCATATCAAGGAAGTTTAAAAATTATAAGGGATCCCAGAGTCAGTTTATATGCTCATCATAGTCAAACTTCGAGGAGGAAATACAAATTAAACAGGATTGAATAAGTCATTTTCATTTCATCAAAGGTTGAGGTTGCAGAAGAAACAGATCAATAGTCTTACATCTTTGGCTAAGGTAGTTATCCTAAAAATGGCTAACTAAGCTTCAGCGTTTTCAACTCCAACATTTGCTTTCTTGACTTCTTCAAATCTTCTAGTAAGGCTGTTTGGTATAGACAGTTGCTTCTCTCACC
This sequence comes from Cotoneaster glaucophyllus, assembly GCA_036320875.1. Lineage (NCBI taxonomy): Eukaryota > Viridiplantae > Streptophyta > Magnoliopsida > Rosales > Rosaceae > Cotoneaster > Cotoneaster glaucophyllus. The sequence goes on along the minus strand of CM070061.1, from coordinate 28,521,003 downwards.
TCTTAATCGCATATGACACTTCTGGAGCCCTTGCCTTTGTAGCAGTACTTTCCCCCATAAGTGCGAATAAAGTTTTGACCAACAAAATCGGGGTTGTTGATCCCGAAGTATACACCTATGATGATGGAGTGATCAAGAAAGTAGAAGCTATAGGGAAGTCTGGGTTGTGGAGATCAGTGCAAGAGAAGATAGCTTTATATCCACAGGTAGAATCTACCAGTGCAATTGAAATAGCTTGGCTACTCTTCGATGCCACTGAAGTCCGTGCAAGTCCCATAAAATGTACTCCTCCTTCCTCGAAGAAAATAGAAGTCTGCAGATCTGCCCGAGGATGATGAAGGCCATTAAGCAAGCGACGCATGGCAGAAATCCCCTCACCAGTTTCGCTGGAAGATTGGGTTCGAACAACTTTGGGTACCATTGGGAAAGTTTGAGGAAAAGATGAGAAAAGTTGAGATTAGGGAGTAAGAATTGAAGAACTAAGGAGGGAAGGGCATACTGGAAATTCAAAGGCTCGAGTTGGCTTTGGGGCTTTTCTGAAGGGATTAAGCAAGGCTTATATAATAGGCAGTTAACTGACAGTTAGAGTTCTTGGGTTAGTGCAAGGGTCGTGCTAACTAAAGGTCGCATTAAATGGTGCGAGTCCCGAGTGAAAGCATGGGTGGCTATTTAATCATTATTTGCGTCTTGGGCTGTAGACTCAACAATGATTAAATGGGGCACTGTTTGGGTTAATATTTGAACTTTGGGCTTAAAAGAAGGTAGGCCCAAAAGAACTAAAAGTGAAGAAACTTGCTCGAGGCCCATCACCAAGCCCAGCCATCCATCCCAATGACGGCTCCTCATTAATACAAAGACTATATGCTTACAAGAGAAGTGACAACCGATGGAAATCAGCCTACTCTCAGCCCAAAAACACTTTCTAATGGCAGAACATGTAAAAAGAGATGATGACTCACTGAAGTGCTTTCGGGCAAAGCCTGCAACATCCAAGGAAAAATGCTTATAAAGGGAAGAGAGGGCCAGAGACAAGGACACTCAACCAATCAAACAAACAAACATACAAACTCTGCTCTCAGACCAGTTCATATTTCCCAACCCTTTTTAGCAATAGTTCCCTCAGAAAGACATCTTTTGTCTAGTGTAAAAGCTTTGCTACCCTTCCTAAATGTTGTAGTATCGATTCCCTCGTGTAAACTTGTTCACCATACGTCCCTTTTTTAGCACACAACCCTCTGTAACCACAAAGAAAAGAGACCGCAAGACGTTCAACCTTGCCTGACAAGGTGAAATCTTGCCCGACTCTGTTTGTCTTGTCTTTCAATTAATAACTCTAGTATTATGATGTACTCTCCAATTTGTATTCAAGTCATATCCAGTCATTTGATGATAAAAAGTTCCATTGGCTCTCAAATCTGGCTCACTTAATGGTTTTTACTATCATGAAAGACTCAACAAGGAATAAAACCAATGACTTAACCAGATCTGGACTTCCACCCTCTAAGCATACAAGATAACGAACCAAAAGTCCTTGATCTCAAGGCACATAAAATAACTTAATGTAGACTTAACCCATCTACGACAATCCTTTGATAACAAGAAGTAAGAATAACTTGGGGCGCAAGAAATCGACTTAAACACACTTGTTCTATATTTGCCATACTGAGATGGCAGTGGCACACCTTAGCACTTAGTTAGTTTTGATTGCGAGCCTCAAGGCCTACACCTAAGGCCCCACAAAGGCACCTTTCAGAACTAACTATGTCCTCTTCTTGCAGCCTCTCAACAAGACCAAAGTGCCAACTCAGAGCTGTGTGCTCGAGCTAGGGACCCTCTCCAACAAAGTTCCTGCATGAACAAAACGCTTGGATAAAATGTTCTCCATTTTCCACAAGTTTGAAGTTAAAGCATACAAGCACTTTTTCCCATACCAGAAAAATATCATAAATCGACAACAACAAAAAAAAAGGTTCGACCGTTCGAGTCTTGAAATGACTCAAATAATTGGGGTTTAGAGACGAGAAAATGCATGACTTGTGGAACAAGAAAGTTACCTTACCAAGAAAATGTCCAATACACAGCACATAATCAATGGGGGGATGTCATGGATTTACTGTGAACTATATCTCCCAATATACGGTCAATTGCTGCACCCTGAGCCGAAACAGATCATTTTCAGAAACGAAAAAAAAAAACAAACAAATCATCTGTTGTATGAAAAATATATGCAACAGGCAAAAAAGCATTCCTATATTCACCTTTGTCGGACCAACTGCTTGACCCTCAACAGACCGGCTACCTTCAACAACATCAACGGAGGCATTAGAAATCGGGCCAGTCCAGAGATGCTGCAGCATATCTCTGGTTTGAAGTCTTCCAAATTCAACATCTACAATATGATAAGGTGAAAAGAAACAGAAAAAAGTAGGCATTAGATTAACCAAAATTTCACTTGTTTTTCTGGTTAGATGGTTGGAAAAGAAACTAGTACCTGCATATTTATAATTCCACACAAGGGAAGTTTCACGTTGTTCAAAATGTGATCGCGGGGTTCTTTCTGTGAAATACACAAAAACTTGCTGAAACAATAACATCCGTATGGTAAGTATGAAGGAACGATGAAACAACTAAAAGGAATATAACTTGAATTCAAGACTCAAATGCACCTTCACACTGCCAACCCATTCCATATGCAAATGTTCAGGCATTGTTGTCATCGATTCTCCCTTTGTAAGGCGTAAAAATATCCTGTTTTCAGCTGCCAACCACATATCAAGCTCCCCAAAGTTCTGTAAAAACACCCTAATTAGAAAAGGGATAAGGTAAGGGTACTAAAGAGTTTAGATCTGGAAATGGGTGAATTACATCATCTAAGACATTTCTGTCACTCCCAATGAGGACAACAGTAGTTGTTGATGGATCATTGTGGAGTGCTGACAAGGTTTCTTTCAAGTCGGGGTGCAGCTTAATTTCCATTTCTTTTATTTGATCACCTCGTCTCTCAGGTTTGTGCACTGGTTTAGTTAATGTTGCATTGAATCCCTGAGTTCCAATCACCAGAAAGATCAGAAGGATGAAAGAAAATGCCAACCAGATGCTAAAACCATAAAATCTTTTAAATATAATGTGTACACAATCTGGAAAATGTGTGAGGCTTAAGAAGAGAATTCAGCTCTTTATGGTCATCGAAGAATCGAAAAAAGAAGTACGATAATCAATGAGATAGCTGACAACTTCATGATTCATATTATCAACATTGGTGAGAGTCTTGATAATGTCAAACACTTCCGCTAACTAACCGAAACCTATTATATGGGGAGTGAGATTTGATGTGTACGTATAGATTTGATTACCAATAAGACTTTTCTGCGAAACCTAACCATTATGTGCATCAGGCTTCCAATAATTGACCAAGAATACCATGAAAAATCCATCAAATTTTGAATACTATGCAGATATGATATTTAAAGAAAGATTCCATAGAGGTACATGAACATTACTTCTTAACTGCGACATTCCCACAACATACCAGTATGAGCAATCAATTATTTGCTTGCAAATAACTTTGAATTGCGTCCTTGTTTGGAAGTGGTGGTGGCACCTGTCTCGTCCGTAATTGCGCCTCTACAACAGTATCGTTTAGTTCACTTAAAAAGTGGGTTTTTATCACAAATGGTCCTTTAGAATGACCACTCATTATTTTGGTCTCTCACTTTCAAAATCAATCAATGTCGTCATTGACATTCACTACCTCACATCAATTTGGTCATTCCATTAAGATTCCGTCAACTATTCTCTTAGTTTGTATGTGGGACCCACAAATCCAATCAAATGGTGACACGTGGATTACACAAAATAAAGGTTTTTATCACAAATGGTCTCTGACATTCATCCAACTCCTCATTTTGGTTCCTGAGTTTCAAAAATCAATAAATTTGGTACCTTCGCGTATCAATTTATTCCTTCCATTAATGTGGTCCCACTAATTCAATTATATGGCTCAACGCGGATTAACTATAAGAAACTATTCCGCGCTTATATTTTTCTCGCATCCCACAACCCTGATTGGAAAAAAAATTCAATCTAAATTTGATAAAATCAAATCCAAATTCAATTCAAATTTGATAGGATTTAAGATTAGAACCAACCAGAGAGAATGAGGAGTGAGTTCAGGATGTCAAGTACTTTAGTGGTGTCATGGTGCCTTCCTTTTCCTTTTGAGCATACCCTGATGAATACGATGATGACTTTTTTTTTCTTTTAGTTTTGGTTTTTAGTTTCTTATTTTACTTTTAGTTTTAAATTTTAATAAAATAAAAAATAAAAAATAAAGTTTCTTATAGCTAATTCATGTGGTGCCATATGATTGGATTAGTGGGATAAAAAATATTGACGAAACTTTAACGGAATGAGTTAAATTGTTGTGCGGTATTGAAAGTCAGGGACCAAATTTATCGATTTTTGAAACTCAGAGACCAAAATGAGGAGTTAGATCAATATCAGGGACAATTTGCGATAAAAACCCTTATTTTGTGTAATTCACGTGTCACCATTTGATTGGATTTGTGGTCCCACATACAACTAAAGGAATAGTTGACGAAATCTTAACGGAATAACTAAATTGATGTACGGTAGTGAATGTCAAGAACGACATTGATTGATTTTGAAAGTGAGGAACTATTCGTGATAAAAACCCAAATATGAATGTCAAGTCTCAGTACATAATCCATCCACTACCTTTTACAATACAAGCATGCCATTTAGGATTCTTGGAAGGGTCAAGTCGTCGGAAACTACATATGCAGATATATTTCCAACTTCCAATCTAAAAAACATATCCAAATCAATTAATGTGGTCTTCAAAACGAGTGGTGTAAATCAATGTCGTCATTCCGTTTAAATTTCGTTAAAAATTCTGTTAGTGTACTAACATGGCACATTGTGAGCTCCACACTCCAGTATATAACGCAATGTGGATTAGAAAAAGTTTATTTTTAATTAAAAAAAACAATGTGTTTAAAAATAAATATAAAACAACCAAAAAAAATGAAAAACCAAAAATAAACTAATCATCGTCTTCGTCTTCGTCTCCTTGACTTCAGCCGGCAGTTTTTGGTACCAATCAGTGATTTGCTGCTTTGCTTCATCTCATAACCTTTTCAAAAACTAGATTGCTTCGACTAATATAGAAGACACAACTTCAAAAACCATCTCCTTCTCCAAACACTACAACCACGACTACCCTTCTCCGATCGCTCCACCATCCAAAGAAAATCCATGGCCGACCGTGGAGGGGATACGGCACCAACAATCAAATCAGCCAATAAAATTAGCGAAGTCGAGAGAAGAAGAAGAAGAAGCAAAGCAGCGGCTCCGCTGCCCGAGAAGCCGGAGTTATGCGATTGCTGGGGCAATGGATGCTTCCGCTGTGTGTGGAATGTGTATTCTGATAAGGAGGAAGTGCACAAAATTAACATAAGGTAAAGGGACAATTGCAGGAAATTAACATAGAGGGAAAGGGGATTGCAGGAAATTAAAGAGTAAGGGAAAGAGGCAACTATGTTCATTCATCCATCCACAAGGCTGCTGCAAACATGCTTATATTCAACTTAAAAGGAAATCCATCTTGAATTGTGTAGCATCCCTTTGCGACGCTGGAGAGATTGAATTCGTGTGCTATAGCTTTCTGGCGACACTTGATGACCCCGGAGAGAAAGGATGGAGTCGAGTTTTTTCTTTTTCTTCTTTTTATTTAAATTAAAAATTAAACTTTAATCCACGTGTCATCAAAATATTGGAGACAAGGTGCCATGTCAGCACACTAACAGAATTTTTTAACGGAATTCAAAAGGAATGACGACATTGATTTGCACTACTTATTTTCATGGACGACATTGATTGATTTTCAAATTCATGGATCATCTTGATAGACTAGATCAATTTCAGGGACTATTTGTGATAAAAACCTAAAAAAATTTGATACATACTCTCAATGTATGCCACTGCCTATCACTAACAACCATGTTAATTTTGGTTTTCCATTGTCAGACGTAGCAAGGAGAGTTTTGTGCTTCAAGAATTAAACGCATGACACTCAAGCATGCATACCTTACAAAAGTTTCGGCCCATGCAGTGTGAGTTGTCACGTGTAAAAAAATCATGCTTATGTCTCTTCTCTCTTTCTTCGGAGGCCATATTCAATACTTGAGCAATTGAATTGGAAACTTCTGTGATGTTCCACGGGTTCAATAAAACTGCTCCAGCACCTAAAGACTGGGGGGCAGCAGGAAGCACAGAAGGAACAGGCAGTGTTAAAGCAAGAAAAAGGACGAGGTAAAATGATTACCCTCGAGTTTACATTCCACCAAATTTATGATACTAAGCCCTGGTTTGGTATTGAGGTGATTCTAAAAAAAGTGGCTATCAAAAAAGCCAAAAACACAAAGCTGCAAAACCCAGCTTTGAAAAACCACCTTTTTCACATTTGTTTTACATAAAAGTTTATCAAACACTATAATACTGTGTTTTTTTTCAAAAGCACTTTTACAAAAAAGTTTACCAAACACTCTGCTGCTTTATTTCACAGCTGCTTATTCTCACAGCACAGCAGAAACAAATTTTTTTCAAAGCACAGCAATACCAAACCAGCCCTAACTTCCACTCGAGTTTACAGTTCTAAAGACCAAATATTAGATTGTTTTTAATGATGATTATGTATGCTTTTTTGAAATTAGATAAACTTTTCGTGTATCAGATCCAACATGACAGTTATAAAAACAGAAGATAAGTTCATCAAATTGTTTGAAATGAGACGTTGAATGATGATAAAGCATAACAAAGCATCAATGTATTAAAAGGCGGAGACGTGGGTGAGGCGTTCCATTCATAACCCTGTCTAGGCAAGAAGCGAAGCCTTACAGGACCTTAAATAATAAAGGACTGCATTGAGTTATTGAGAAAAATAGGAGAAACATGGGACTCTTGTGGGTTTTAAAAATAAAAGAAAAATGGACTTAGCCAAAACGACGTTGTTTTGGGCCAAGTCATTAAAAAATTAAAAATTTGGCCAAAACAACGTCATTTTTTGCCAAGTCTTAAAAATGTTCATTCATTCATCCACAAGGCTGCTGCTAACATGCTTATATTCAACTTAAAAGGAAATCCATCTTGAATTGTGTAGCATCCCTTTGCGACGTTAGAGAGATTGAATTCGTGTGCTCTAGCTTTCCGGCGACTCTTGATGGCCCTGGAGAGAAAGGATGGAGTCGAGTTTTTTCTTTTTCTTCTTTTTATTTAAATTAAAAATTAAATTTTAATCCACATGTCATCAAAATATTGGAGTGTGGGGCTCACAAGGTGCCACATCAACACACCAACATAATTTTTTAATGGAATTCAAACCGAAGGACGACATTGATTTGCACTACTTATTTTCTAGGACGACATTGATTGATTTTCAAATTTAGAGACCATCTTAATGGACTAGGCCAATTTAGGTACTATTTGTGATAAAAACCCAAATAATTTTGATACTCTCAATGTATGCCACTGCCAATCACTAATAAATTAGATAAACTTTTCATGTATCAGATCCAACATGACAGCTATAAAAACAGAAGATAAGTTCATCAAATTGTTTGAAATGAAACATTGAATGAAGACAAAGCATAATAAAGCATCAATGTATTAAAAGGCGGAGGTGTAAGCGAGGCGTTCCATGGATAACCCCCTATGCGTGAAGCGAAGCCTTATGAGACCTTAAATAATAGGGGACTGCAGTGAGTTATTGAGAAAAACAGGGGAAACAGGGGACTATTTTGGGTTTTAAAAATAAAAGAAAAATAGACTTAGCCAAAACGAAGTTGTTTTGGGCCAAGTCATCAAAAAAAAAATTAAAGACTTGACCAAAACAACGTTATTTTTTGTCAAGTCTTGAAAAAAAATATAAAAGTAAAAAAAAAAATAAAAAAATTTGCTCTTCTTCTTCTTGGTCGTCTTCCTTGTGAAGACACCGCACACCCTGCAACCCTAAACCCAGATGACAGAGCCTTTGACTTCAAGTTACCCACATGACAGAGCCATTTGACTTTGATTTCGGGTCACTGATGGATCTGGGAACGCCCGCCAACAGCCTTTACGCGCACCTCGACCACACCTGGGCAAGCTAGGCAAAGGAGTTATCACTCCCACCCCACCTCCAAAGCCGCCTAGGCGCACCTCAGGGCCGTCTTTTAAAACACTGATAAAGATATACTTCAAACTTCATACTTCCATAGAAAACAAATTATCTATTTTAAAATTGAAGGGGGATAACAACCTCAATTCTTGCCACTCGATTTCACTCTATTTACAACAATGCCAGCCAAATTAGGCTAGGTTGGGAGGGTAATTCTCAAAAGTTCAGAGGGTGATTTTGTCCATATGATTTAGCACGGAGCCACTCGATTTCACACTATTTACAACAAAGCCGTCAGGTTTGGGCTGATATTGGGGCTGGGTTGGAAGGGCAATTTTGTCCTCTGCGTTTGAAACAGATTAGGGTGGGTTTAGGTTTGTTGTTATTCAGTGAGGGTTTCGAGGATGGGAGGCCATGCCTCCGATAGAGAGAGAGACAGAGCGAGAGAGAAAGGGGGAGAGGGAAGAGTGGGGCATCTCAGTGCCATTGCTGCAGATCCTCGATTTCATGAGTGGGAGAGGGGAAGATCAGAGAAAAGTATGGGGTCTGTAGTTAACGGGACACGAGCCTTCTTCCTCAGACCTCCACATGTGCGTTACCTTTCCCTCTAAATTAGGTTAGGGTTCTGAAATTAATTTTCCCCCAATTTTCCCTCAATTTTCCCTCTCTCTTTGCAATGGAAGAACATCCATTGTCTTCCTCCTCATCTTCTTCTTCTGCTGCTGCTTCGACCAGTATGAATACTTCAGGCGGTGCTGCTGCTGCTGCCACTGCCGCTATGACGTTTGAGCGCTTCGTAGGTTCGAGAGAGGGACTATGACAATCAGTGCTACCAACATACTCATTTCCAGCATCCGGACCTAGAGCAAAACCACGAAATCCGCACTTCGTACGGCGGAAATATGCCGGCGTTTGATGAGGTGTCGACGGTGATTACGGATGACACGTGGCGTGGTCCTGCATCATCGTCATCCTCACCTTTTGGTTCTTCGATTTCAGTGGTGCATATCTCGATTGACAAGGATGAACAGAAATCGTTATAACAACAGTGTGACCAATATGAGATCCAACGGAAAAACAAAATAGCGGCGGAGAAGCTGAGGCTTACGGATTCAAAGGGAAAAGGTGTGAGCCTTGGTTCTGCACTAATATTGACTTGGATTAGATGAATTTTTGAGTCTTTGCATCCGTGAATAAAATCTGTGATCTCATTCACTGATCCCTAGATCTTGAATTTGTCTAATATGCTCATGGATGTGCTCTGTTTGTTTTCATGTACAAATTGGTGAATGTTGAACGTAATGCTTGCATGTTGGATCTGTGATTTGGGCTTGAACAAAAGTACCTTTGTGCTGCCTGGATCCTCAACCCCCAAACTTAGAATGAAAGGTTAGCAATAGCCTTTTTTTTTTTACTTACTTTCAAAATTATTTTATAAGTAATTTTTGTATCTGTGAGTCTCTTGATTCATTTTTGTAATTTTATATATTACATGATCGCAAGGCTCTTGATATCATTAATTGTTGGTTTTGGTACTTGACCATGGAAACCCCATCAGATTTTGTTTTGCATTGATTTGGGTATTTTTACAGGAACAAATGTTTATTTTTGGTTGTATTTAGATAACAATTGTAATATCCTGAAATTTCAAATATATGAATATGTGAAAAGAAATCGAAAATAAAACAATTTTGTTGCAGTCATATTGGAATAAGAATGTGATTGTGTAAATCCTAGTAAATATGGGAATGTATCTTATATCCCTATTAGGAGTAGATTACCTATTAAATGTTGTAATCCTAAAGGGTAAGTAATTAACCTTCCCTACTACTATAAATAAAGGCACAATGGGGTGAGATAACACACACCCACAATTACACATCTCTCTCTTCTCTCTCAATCTTGCCACACCCTCTCTCTCTTTTGGCCTCCATAATTGCTTCAGTAAATTATGCCTACAACACGTTATCAGCACGCTCTTGACGCTGCGCTAAAGAGAGTTTATTCTTCAATCAGGGGAGTATTACGTTTTAATCATTCTTTTCATGATTAATTTATTGTTTTATTAAATTGATCTACATGCTATTGATTCAATTTAATTTTTCTATGTTGAACGTGATACAACGCATTGGAGATGCTATTCCGGCTTTCTGCGAAGGAACTTCTACAAATTCAAAGGCTTTTGTTGTTTTCTGCTACTCAGGTACGCTTAAAATAAAGTAAGATATTTGAAACGACCCATGAAGCATGAAAACATTCCCCATGATGCATGAACCCCCTATGTTTACATTTTCCTTCCGATATATATATTCACAAATTCATATATATATTTGTTTCATGCATCGCACAATTAAATTGTTATGTGGAATTTGTGAGTCAAAGTATAAAAATAAATTAGAAGCAAGTTAGGGTTTTCCTAAAACCCTAAGGGAATTGAAAAAAAAAAAGGGAAACAAAGGGGATCGGGATTGGGTGCACAGCACCATCCCTGCGCCAACAAGAAAACAGGCCTCGGCCTGATGTGGTTTTCTTGGCTGGGCCTGCAGCCCACGGCCCTCAGAGGCCCGCATCACAAAAACGCCAGCCTTCGGCTGGGCACAAGCATGCACACACGCACGCACAAGCCAGCTTTCGCTGGGCTTCTCGCGCGGCCCGTAGCTCCCATAACGCCAGCCCTCTGTTTTGGGCCTTTTTCCGTGCAAACCCTTGGTCCATATGGACCCAACCCAGCTTCGGCTGGCAGCCAATTTTCCCCTGTGGCCTGCAGCCATGTTTCCAGGCCTTCCTAGGCCACACCGTGACCTCTTATGGCACCCCGTGCCCTATCCCACTCACGGCACAAAGCCCATATTATTTTGGGGCTTTGATTTCGATCCAATAATATTATACTAATATTATTTTGCTTCTACAATCGACCCTGTATGGCCCGATTTATTGAATTAATTAAAAGTGACCTGCAGTCCATTAATCTGATAATGAATCCAAAATTCTTGACCTGAAGATCACTTTTGGACATTAACGATTCAATCATTTCTCTTTATACTTTGAACCGTCACATACTTTCGTAGTAACGAAGCTCTCACACTTGAGTTCCCGAAGACAACTCAAATCCACTACACTAAGTTAGTATATTGCATTATGTGTTTCTTGCAGGAACCTCTCTTTTATGAACTAAATGTTCATAAACTAAATCGAACTTGTAGTTTCGAATTTAGTGCCTTTGAAACCCGAAGTTTTCAGAAAACAATACACCCATGAAAACCCGACGATTTTCATGAAAACCATGTCTTAAGACATCGAATGTTGATGCATATGGATGTTTTCATTCCCATAGCACCAATCACAATCTTGTTCCCTCCAAATCAGTGGATTGTTGAACTGTCACAAGTTCGATTTTCCTGATTTGGATGTTTCCCATAGAAACCACTTAATGTGGGGCACAAGACGTGAATCTCCCATTGACTATTAAGAAGCTGAGAAACCATTGAAGCCACTAATGGCATGGAAGAGCTGAATAAGCCTCCGCCATGATCTTCATTCAAAGACTTATGCCCGAAGCATTACAAATGGAAAGACCTCCCGATCGAGGATTCCATGGCTCTTTGGCTCGCACCTACGGACTGTCTAATCATGAAAGACATTGCCTGAAGCACACCATGATTACATCCATGAATGAGTACAATTCTGAAGTTTATAAATTCGATTGAATTTTGACTGGAGAATACTTTTCTCGTCCTTCCATGTCTCTAACTCGCTCTTGAAGCAGCAGTGTAGAAAGCGGAAGTTTACCAAATTCTCGGATCTGATTACTACCATAAACGAGAGAAAGGTATGGACCCAGTTCGACTGGAGTCTACCATATAGCTCAACCCAGTTCGATCAAAGCCTACTGAACCCAAGTTTGGGTCTGTCCATCTCATAATCCAATTTTGAGTTTGTTTTTACAAACATATGGTAGAATCAGGGCCTGCCAAGGTGTGGCATCATGCCCGAAGCATGATCCTTGGTACCTAAGACCTAAAAACTTCAAGAATAAGGGATAGTATTCCCAACCTTAACCCTGCAGAATCTACTTCCGTCTCGATGGAATAGATTATTGGTTATGCACCTGTTTGTGCCCCTACCAATATTGTTAAGGAGTACCATTCTAGTAGTCAATATGTGAGACTGATCTTGCTCCACCAAACATCGTTGGAAGACCAGAATTTTGACATGGATGGCCTTGTTGGCCGAATCCACCTAGTAAGTTTGCTTACTTTGTGAACATTTTCCGATGTTCTTGGATTCAAGTTTGGTGTATGTTTTACTTATGGATAATCTTATTGATATTGTCCTCGAATATGAGTTAATTGAATCATGTTTCTTAGTACATGTGACCGATTCAATTAAACACGTGATTAGGTTGGAATGTGGGAAAGTTAGTTGTCTGGATGAATGCGTCCTACGCGCACTAACTTTACACCTAAATCACATCTCTAACAACGACTTCAGGTCTATCCAACCTGATTAAGAGCAATGGCACGCTCCTCGTTGTATGAATGGTACTGAATCACCATTTAAGGGACCTTAAATTCTCCCTGACGTTGAGTTTTTAAGGATATTCGAGTTGACAATGATCATAAATGAAACCACTGAAGAAAATAGAGTGAAATATCTTTGCACCACCACCAAAAATGAGCCTGAAGCTTTGATTTGGGGCCAATGGGTTGTCCCCCAACTGGGGCACATGCCATATGTGGCCGGCCTAGGGCTAGGTGATTGAGCAGTTTACTTGCTTTGGCACGACCTTTTGGGACACTTAGGTCGATCAATGATGCTACAACGCATCTCCTTACTCGAAGTAAGGATCTTGTGCCTACAAGCGCACTTTGCCAAGCATGCTCATTAGGAAATTGATTTTTATATCATTCCTTGCAAAGATATGACACGACTCTCTTTTCACAGTGGATTCACGGGAATATATGTGGACTAATCCAACCAAAATGCGGACCATATAAAGACTTATGGTTTTGGTTGATGAATCGACAAACTGGTCACATGTTTGTCCACACACATTACTGCTAAACCCTCTGGCCGATTAAGGGTTCACCACCCTACTTATCCCTTAAGGTCCGGGAGACTGGATAATACCGGAGAGTTTATATCGACAGTTTTCGATAAAGTATTGCATGTTGTTTTGGGTTTATAATTGAACATCGAATTCCCATGTTCACCCCAAATAGCCTCGCCTAGTGATCATAAAGCGCAATTTAAATGATCGCCCGAATTTTGGTAAACGTACCAAGTTTTTCGGTTTCTGCCTAGGGCAATGCAATCCTTGTACGCAGTAATGATTGGTCCGCCTTGAGGCTCATTGCCACCCAACCTATATGACGTTACAGTTGGTTACTGGGTACGAACCTGACGATTTTCGTATTTACGCATTTGGGTGTGCATTCCATGTGCCAAGTTGCGCCGCCGCAACGTACCACCATGGGTCCTCAAAGAAGGATGTGTATCTTTTGTCGATCATGATTCTCCTTCACACTAGCTCTCTTCGAGCCCTTGCACGCGATCTCTTTACCGCTCATTTGCGGGTTGTCACTTTATTGAGACAGTCTTCCCGCCGTTAGGGGGAGATAAGAACGTCAACGTTCCTGTAGAACGGCGCGAATTTGCGTGGACGTTGCCCACTATGTCTCATCTCGATCCCCATACCGCACAAGTATGATAAGCAAGTGCGATGAATTCTAGATTCCAGAATGTTGCTCTAGATGCATTCCTCTGATCTAGCTAAAGTGACGAGATCATATACCAGCTGCAAACATGCCTGCAAGGATAGACGTACTTAACGGACGTCGAGTCAACATCCCTAGAGGGTGTGCCGCCCTTGTTGGACGGTTTGGACGCCCCTGTTGGACGGTCCGGTACACCGGCAGATAGCCAATCAATCTGTCTTGGCCTGGAGCACGACAGATCATTCGGTTCGTAGGATTCACTTCCCTGGAAGAGGAAGACACGGCACAACATTGAATCTGAACTCGATCGCTGTCTCAAATCATTTCCATCTCATGAGATTAATCCGGATTACTCCCAAGACATGAAGTTCTTGGTCCAGTATACTAGTTTGGGTGAGCTAAATGGAATTGAAATGAGATTATCATCGATGATGTTTTCACTTATATGGTAGCTACCGACATAAATGAAAAGCGACGATATCGAACCGTGTTCCGTTGATTAAGTGACAACGTAGAACTGATTGGACAACTGAAACTACAATCTAGGTCAAATTCCTTACCAAAGTGTGTATTGGACCCGTAGTTCCTACACTGCCCAAGGTAACCCTATTGTGTTACAAGTGGGAAAGGAAGCGTTATGAGATGAATGAAATAGTGCGATATGATGCACGCCTTACAGCGCAAGGTTTCTCTCAAATGTCCTGTGATTGATAACAGCATTATGAAAAGTGGTTAGTATTTCTCCATGGGGATATAAGATACGGAGATTGACATGTAAGTTCCCGAAGAATTACATGGACTGACTCAAATAGTTCCAAAACCACGGAACACCCTCTTAACTCGTTTTGAGGCGTTCACTTATGGATTGAAAAATCCGACGGATGTGGTATACCCGTCTACGTGATAATTTGATCAGTCAGGGATATGAATGAATGCCCTTGCGTGTTAAACTATGAAGTCTTATTCCAAATTGCTAGAGTTACAGTTTATGTCGTTAACACGAATCTCACTAAGACTCTGGAAGAGCATGAGAAAACTGCCTCGCACCTGAAGATGGAATTAGAGATGAAGGATCTTAGGAAAACTCGTTTATGCCTTGACCTGAAGTTGAAGCATCGTTCTGACGGCATTTTGGTCTACCAGTCGAACTACACCCCGAATGTGTTACCTTTGAGTATACCTTTGATCGTCCATACGTTATATGCAAATGAGACTCTTGAAGAGGCTATGGGATCCGAAATTCCATATCTAAGTTCAACTTTGCGCTTCGTTGTACTTAGCTCATTGCATTTAGACAGGACATCTCCTTCGCTGTTGATCTTGGTAAAGATGCAGCACCGCGCCTACACGCAACCACTGAATTGGTATTAAAGACGTTCCCTGAAGGTACTACAAATTTGGGCAAATCAAATCCCAACGCATCTCGAGCGGATCCAACCCCCATGATCCTCGAAATGATGCTTGCCTTGTTGTTCTGCTGACGCTGGTTACTTATCAAACCCGCAGAAGGCAAAATCCCCGAATGGTTATGTCTTTACCATTAGGGATATCGCAATATCTTGGAGGTCCACGATATGACCTTAGTTGCGAAATCTTTGAATCGTTCCAAGACTCACCTCACTTCACTACGCCACACGTGAGACATGGTTATGAGTTCTTGTTGAGCATATTCGAAGTACTTGCTGTGTTTTCATCCATCGTTGAGTCCCAACGACGATCCATGAAGACTATGCCGCATGTATCAACCCGACCAAGCCATGATACATCAACGAAGCCAACGCCAAGACATATTGCGTCTACATCTACATCAGCAAAGCATCAGGAGATTTGAAGTCATGCAAGCCGATCCCAGACAACCTTGCCGACCTCTACACGACGTCACTGCCGAAGTCAACCTTCCAGAAGCTTGTCCAAGGAATCGGTATGCGCAAATTATCTGAATTGAATCGCTTGTAGTTCTCTTATTTAGAAGTTATGTCTAACTCAGGGGGAGTATCCAGAAGCATACTCACATGATCTTAATGTACTCTTTTTCCTACGATTAGGAGCATTTTTCCCACTGGGTTTTTGCTACCTAACGAGGTTTTAATGAGGCACCCATCCTGGGATGATCATACTCCGTTGAGTTCAGTACACTCGTCCAGTTTGACGTTTGTGTTAAGACATTATGCATATTTTCTTACTTTTCCCTTAGTCTATGGGTTTTCCCCATATCTTGGGTTTTACCATAGCGAGGTTTTTGTGAGTTTTTACACATGCATACTTCAAAGTAAATTTGAGACTCGCGATCACCCGTTGTGCCGATGACTTCATCAACTGTACTTGCTTCATCACTGAAGACCTAATGCGCCATTTACTTGAGTATTTACACACTCAAGGGGGAGTGTTGCAGTCATATTGGAATAAGAATGTGATTGTGTAAATCCTAGTAAATATGGGAATGTATCTTATATCCCTATTAGGAGTAGATTACCTATTAAATGTTGTAATCCTAAAGGGTAAGTAATTAACCTTCCCTACTACTATAAATAAAGGCACAATGGGGTGAGATAACACACACCCACAATTACACATCTCTCTCTTCTCTCTCAATCTTGCCGCACCCTCTCTCTCTTTTGGCCTCCATAATTGCTTCAGTAAATTATGCCTACAACAAATTTATGGTTATGAAAATAGAATTGGAGAATTTTAAAGTTTTGTTTCCAGAAATTATTATAATTCAAGGTTTTGTATTTTGGGATTTTATGTTATTTTTGGAGAAATTATATTAATTTAAATTGAGTTTAGTTTAGTTTTAAATTAAACTAGGTACGAAGTTTGAAGTTTGGAACTTAATTATTTAAAATCAGTAGACATTTTGAGGTCACAATTCATATTTCTGAATAGAGCTCGATCTCACGAACGCGTAGGTGCAAACCGTTCGTGAAACGGTATTATAACGAAAAAGTTATAAACGAATAAAGTTAGGGATGAAATGGTCATTTGATCATTTTCTGGAGGGCTCCCGGTCTTTTGAAGCAGGAGCCACGTGGCGGGCTGGGAGTGGAGGAAATGGGCACAGCCCAATCACAAAAGGAAGTAGGGAGGGAAAGGAGAGGAGGGAGAGAAGGAGAGTAGAAACCGGGTTTCTCAAACCCGTGTACAAACCCACCCGTTTTCACCCTTTCTCCGGTGATTTTCGTCGGTTTTTCCGGCGAATTGAGCCTCGAAACCTCATGCACCTGAAACCATGACTCTCCCTCTTCCATTCCTGTACAAATTTGATTGGGTTTGAGGATTTATTTTGAATAAAAGAGACCGTGGGTGCCGTACACCCCATAGTTGAAATCCCTCAAATTGGAAACGTTTTCTTCCAATTAATACCACCATTAGAATCCCCTTGAGGTCTAGAACAAAGCCCATTCATTGGTTGGGGGCGTCGGAGTTGTTTTGGAGACGAATTAAGAACACCCAAAACAAGGGTTTTCCGGCGGTTCGTGGCCAGTTTGAGGTGTTTTCCGGAAAAATTGGCCTTGGACGCAGGTATAAAGTTTACTCTACTCTTTGAGATCTTCATTTCTGTAATTTTTGAGAATTTTTAGAAATAGTTGAGTTTTCCGACGAGCCGGGGCGGTCGGCCGCCACCCGCGGCGGCTGGAGAGGCGGCGCACGGCCAGGGAGCCAACATTGTGTTTTATACAAATTTCGTTAATCTAATTATGTTTTTGGAGACATAACTACTGTGGTTTGAACCTTAATACGATTATAGTGGATGTTGGTTTAAAGGAAGACATTTGAATTTGGTTTGAATTATGGAGAATTGAACTACGAACTGCTTGATCCCTGTTTAGGGTATGTAGGCAGTCTAACGGAAGGTTAGATGCAGCCATAAAATAAGTAAGATTAAATAATCGAGAATTAATAATTAAAAGGGATTTTGGCCTAAGAAAAAAGAAATGGTTCTAAATTGGAAATTCAAAGGAATGTTTTGGTAATTAAATATATTAGTTATAGATTTTAGCTTAATTTGGAATTGGTAGCAAATTAAACAAATTTTTTAGTTGGACCTATCACTAACATTATTATTTCCCGAAATAAAACTAGTATTTCGGGACGGGGCGTGACAAGAATTATTAATTTATTTATGACATTCAAACTTTCTGAGATTTCAATCTATATTTGGTGGTTTTGTGATTCATGGTTGTATTTCGATTTTTGGATTGTAGGTATGTGAATCCTAAGTTTAGGGTTTAGGGTTTGGGCAGTGAGGGTTTCCAGGATGGGAGACCATGCCTCCCATAGAGAGAGACAGAGAGACAGAGAGAGAGCGAGAGACAGAGACAGAGCAAGAGGGAGGAGTGGGGAAGAATCATCGTTTTATCCTTAAGGTTTCAGATTGATTGGGGTTAGGTGACGAGACTGCCCATCTCAGCTTATGATCACACAGTTAGGCTGATGAGTTAGAGGGGTAGAATCGTCATTTTATCATGTTGCCTTCAGTGAGTGGGAGGGTGACAGTGAGAGAAGACAGAGTGGTTGAAATTGCTATGTGTTTTTGCTTCATTGTGATGTTAAAGTGGTGTGTCAGTTTAGGGAACCCGCACTTGCGACTTCTTCAAAGTGATTGTATTCGGCGGCATAATTGTATTTTTAACGACTTTATCACTTAAAAGATTGGATTTTCGCCCAGAAGCGGTTAATGCACGAGGAGATAACGGATTTTTGGATCCACGATTCCATGACCAAAGGCACTTAACAGAGCCTTTCACCGGGTTAGAACCCACCATTCCAAGCAACATCCAGCAAGGTTTCACCTAAAGGCATACGACTCTTTTTTTATGTTTTGCTCTTATTATACATTTAAAATGTCTTCCACTATTTAACAATTGTATCCTTATAAATTACCTATGAATTATCAACTTGAAAGGAAATTATAGGACATAAGAACATAGTTTGAACTGTGCTTAGTATTATTCAGTTAAACATATTCGTACAACCAAAGGCCTCTGTTAAATAATTTATATCTGCATTATGTCCTTCTCTATGAGTCATTGATTGCAATATTACTGCTGTTCTTTACCAAAAAAATCTCTTAAAAATTAGGTTTCTCAGTTAGGTTAGTGTATGTTAGTAAATGTTTAAAAATTACAAAAAAAATTCATAATTCACGAACGTTCCTGGCTGGAAGGAAGGTTAGTGTATGTTTAATTTAGCTCCCCTGATTTTTTTTTATTTTTATTTATTTTTGTTGGGTGATGCAGTTTGATCGGATCCAGTTGTTGGATAATCCCTGAAGTAACAAGAAGGAACTGACTACTGGGATTTTTTAGCAAGTAATAATTTTTAATTACTTACACGTTTTAATTTTAATTTATGATTTGATTTGCCCTTTCTTATATAAATTTCGAGCCCCATAATTGTTGGACCATTGATATTGTTATGAGTGTTATTAGTGAATGCGTTTTGAGTATGTTAGCTAATGGGTTATGTGTTGGCCTTTTATTACAAATGGTTGATATTTCAAATGCTAGGAATGCAGTCCATATATACTTCGATTATGAACTCTAATTACATAATTCTGTGGTGAGCTCTAGAGCTTTTGATTTGCTTAAGCCATATGGCGAATTGCAGCCTCTTTCAACTTTGCTAATAAAGAATAAGCATATTTCAATATCTTCATTTTTCTTTTCAGTTTTAATTTATGATTTTGCTAATTTTTATGTATTTCTTGAAGATCTCTCTCTTTCTTTTTATGTTGAAATTAGAACATAGTTTTCACATGAAAATTGAAGTTTCGATGATTGAGAACTCTCTTTTTGTTCAAACTGTGTTACAAGTTTTGTTTTTGTTTTTTTCTTCCAGCAGGTGGACCTAAAAAAAGATCAAGTATGCAAGGGAATGCTAGGATCAACATATGAGAGGTAACTCTACCTCTCATGTTAAATTTCTATTGTGGTATTTTTTTCATTAAATATTGGTGAAAACATTGTTTAGTATAAACCTAATCACAATACTAACAAGGAGATAGATTAGAATAGAGAGGTGTTTGTTTGATTTAATGTTTACTTGAAAGATTTTGGATAATGATCATGAATTTTGGTGATATTGCATATCTGCTTTTTTAACCACATTTATGCATACTGTTCGTTTCAAGTATATCAATGTGATAGCTAAATGATTCAGTTTGCAGAACATGCTTAAAAATTATAGCTTTAACTAATCACTCATCTTTCATCTCTCTCCCTCTCTCTCACTCTTACAGTAATATACTGCCGGTTTGCAGGTAAATCATTTTCCATAAAAAGTATGCATTTTACTATTCCTAGCACAATCATTTGCATCAAGTTTCAGCATTTTGTTCTAATTTTTGCAAGTTATTTGGTACAGCTATTCATACTCTGATCACAATTGCTGAGAGTCTCAAGAGCAATGGAGTTGCTGTTGAAAAGAGTAAGTTGATATTTGACATGTGTTGTGTTTGATTTCCATTACTATTTTGATAAACATAATGGTTAATGTTGTGGGGATACTACTGGAACAGGCATAAGCACCTCTACTGTTGTCTCGAAGCTGGATGGCGAAGATGGACGGATTATGTTGAAGGCTCAGGTTCGTTATTTCCTTTTGATTTTACTGATCAAAGTTGTTATGTTACTCACGGGTGGACTTTTGTAATAATTATGTGTTCATATACTAAAGTTGTCCCTCTTGATTTTGTTGGGAAAGGCTGAAGAAGTCGAGGAGACTGTAGTTCCTGTGGTTGCAGCGTGAAGGCATACATGATTCAGCAGAGTTTGAGTTGAAACTTGGATGATGAGTAGTAGCTGGGTAATTCATTAGAATAAAAAGGATGTGTAAATGAGAAACAGGTTTAGCACTTTGCTTCCTAATGCATGTTTTCTTACATGCCCTTTGATATAAATAATGAGGTTTTTTGCAGCTCACATCTCTCTCTCTCTCTCTCTCTCTCTCTCTCTCTCAGCTCACACACGCACACAGAAACTACCACATTGTTAGAAAAGCTGAAGAAGCACTAGAATTTAGTGAGTATGAAATGTTGAGGTTGATATTTAGGGTTCTCCTTCTTTTAGAGGCTGGAAGATATCTGGATATGCTTCAAATTTCAATTTTTGTGGCCAGATTTTAGTGCCCTGTACGGTTTGTGTTGTCCTAAAAGCATGATTGTTTATGTTGGAGTGGTTTAAGGGAATGTCCAACTGAGTTGGCAGTTTTTGTTCATTCTGTTAAGGTGAGCGTCTTTGGAGGTATTGTGGATATATTGTCCGAATTGGGTTTTTAAAGTTGAAATTTAATCTAGCATTCTGAATTTTTTTTACAAATATGCTGCCCACAACCAGCAATAACCAAGATATTAAAAGTATGACAGTACAACATCACAACGCAGAAAGCACCCACACTACAATCAGGACAACCTACGACATAGCAGCTTTCTGGTAGAAATTGAAAAGAATGGGTAAAGGCAACCATGATAAACAAATGAGACCGAAGCCCAAAGAGAGGTTCCAAAACCCAACCCGTCTCTCATAAATAGCCCAAACCTCCCAATTTGTCTCTAAACTTGGAGCCCCTATGTTATACGATGACGTTTTGGGAGGGGCTTCGGCCTTAGACTTGGGGCTCAACCAGAGTTTTGATAGATGAATATGAAACATCATTGCACTAGATGTGATTATGATACTTCAAGTGTTGGAAGCAGTAATTTCGACTGTGAGGGAGGATTTTGTCAGGAAATTCCCTGGATTTAAATGGATTCTCACTTCAGACAAGAGATCTAAGAGTCAAAAACTCATTTTTCCTTTAGAAAATTGAAGAGTATCATATACTTTGATAATTTGATCAGTCTAGTCCTAACTGTTAAGAAAGAATATAAATAGAAACCTAACCCAGATTGATGCATTATTCTTCGGATAGAGTGCATAACAGCTTCAATTAGAAAGAACATCGTCGTGATCCTCCCTAGTGAACATATCCAATCTTTTTCTTGTTAAATTATAGAGTCCAACCACACTAGAATTCTTATTCGCCATAGTAGGTGGTTTAGCATGACGTTTCTTGTTCTTCCACCCCCCGGGACTAGAAACCCAACTTTTTGAACCTTCAAATGACTTTTCTTGTTCTGTCCCCATTGGTGATGTCTTTCACCAGTATTACCATCTCCACTAGATGAATCCACCCAGGCAAGCTTGCAGGTTGAGTTTCTGTCTCAGGAGGATTTTTCTGACCCCAAGGACACTGGTCGAAAATTTCAGAAGACTTTTTCTGTTGCCCACTAGATCGTTCCCTGTTTCTGTTTCCCCAGAAGAAACAGCACCCCATCCATTGTCTTTTTCATCTGTGGCTTTTGTTGTCGGTGGGAGGTCTATTGGCGCAACTAATTCTGCCCCTCCACCACCCCAATCATTTTCACTTGCCTTATCTGTCCCCTAGGTAGATGTGGCATCTTCTCTAGATTGTCCCCGATGCAGAAGTAGTATCTTATGCTGCCTTATCTATCCCCCAAGTAGAAGCGGTAGGTTTTCTAGCTAGAGTTTTCCCCCAAGATGGTGTATCATTTTCACTTGCCTTATCTGTTCCCCAGGCAGAAGCGTATTTTTTCTGGTTTTTGGCATCTTCTCTGGCAGTACTTGTCCCCGGTGCAGGAGTGCTATCTTCTACTGCCTTATCTATCCCCGAAGTGGATCCGGTAGTTTCTTTAGCTGAAGTTTTCCCCCAAGATGATGTATAATTTCACTTGCCTTACTTGTCCCCCGGGCAGATGTGGCATCTTCACTGGCAGTGTTAATCCCCTATGCAGGAATGGTATCTTCTGATGTCTAGCCTATACCCCATGTAGATGCAGCAGGTTCTTTAGCTGGAGTTTTATCCCACGATGATGTGTCATTTTCACTTACCTCATATGCCCCCCTCTTGGCCCACCCGCAGAAGCGGAATACTCTAGTTTTTCCCCAAGCAGATGTGGCATCTTCTCTAGCAGTATTTGTTCCCCATGCAAGAGAAGTATATCTTCTGCTACCTTATCTATCCCCCCAAGTAGATGCGGTAGCTTCCCTAGTTGGAGTTCCCCCAAGATGATGTGGCATCTTCTCTTGTAGTATTTGTCCCCCACACAGAAGAATCCTTTTCCCAACTTGATTTTCCAGAAAGAGTTTTCGATTTGTCCTCAAACTCAATAATATCTTCAAAGACAAGCCTATCTAAACCAGAGTCAGAGTTCTGGCGACAAGCATGATTATGCTATTTCATCTTGCTAATTCATCTACCACCATAAGATCATCAACTTCTGCCACCAGTGCTCCCGTAGTTGCTTCTTCTCCATTTGTTGTGCTCACCATATGCAGAAAGTTGAAAACATCGAGTCCACTCTCTTGATTCAATCCTCCCTGAAAATAACAAATATTTAAACTAAATGGCACGGAATTCCAGCAGCAGATTAAACTGCCCCATACAACAGAGAAAAGCCACAAGTATGTTAAAAATCATATTTACCTCTCTCGTGTCCCACAGGATATCAAACCTGGATCCACTACCAACAGCAACATGTTTACCTCATGAACAGGATGCAACTATGCTTGACAAAGAAACCATGTACATGTGGCACTTTTCAGCTGCTCTCTCAAAGCACCTTTCATGGTGTAATGAAACTACAATTAGTTGTGATTGTTGTTAATCTAACCACGAACTAAAGGTACATGCCATTCACAGAATTAGGCAAACGAATTCAGTTACTCACAAAAAGTGTTGCTTCTGTAAATGCTACTTAAATGTTCAATGCTCGAGATGGTGCTTTATATCCACTAGAATTGAAGCTTACAAAATTTCCAGCACGTCATGCTATTTGCCAGGAGGATAAGCTGCTCCTTCAGAACACCTTTTGCCACTGCGTAATCAATCCAAAAATGTATTCTTAATACGAAAGTAGGATAAGTATCTCATATCACCCAGAGTTGGTATAATATGATCCAATTTTTCTTGAAAATTAAAAAAGTTAAATTACATAAGATGCACAGTACAAGCCAAAAAAAGAAGGTGGCATGCTGGAGGAACCACAAACACAGCACGCAATTACAGAAAAATTGAAAATTCAAAAGGAGGTTCATACTTAATGAAGATCAATCAAATTAAAGGCTGATCCATAATTAGGGGTTAAATAATATAGTATAGAAAATAAATCATTGTATAATAAAGTATACATACAAATATACACATTTACTGATGTGATCAAGCATGCCCGCTAGAAAATAAATAAATAAATAAATACGGAAGCAAAGAATTAATTGCTATGAACAACAGAAGTCTAGCAAGTCAAACACTCCAAAGGGAGAGAAGCTTATTACTCACAGAAGCAACTGGACAGTAAACGTGATAATTTCCTAGCAATGCAGCTGCAAAATATGATCCACCAAACACATATTATCGCAATACGAACGATAAAAAGGGCGAGTTAGTATCAAACAGCAGATTTTGACACAAAGAACTATTTAATTGGTATTGTATGAGTTAAATTTCATATTTTTTCCTGTGTACTTCTTGATTGGTATTGGTCCTATTGGATGAATCTTTCATTCTTTCTAGAATCAGGAGTTTTTTCCTATATTTTCTTACACATGGATGCAGCGCAATTTTCACTTGACAGAAGATGTTTTGACTATTGAGTAATGAACTTGGCTTGGAGACAACTAAGTCAATGTCTAAAATTATGAGTTTCAAGCTGTACCAAAACATAAAATGACTAACAAAGTTTTGAGTTAGTGTCAATAAGTACAGCTTGGAATAAATTATTTAGGTTATCTTGCCTAATACAAAATGACACCAATAAAACAAGATACACAGCACGACTACAACCCATGATGTAAACAATTAACCACAAAAGCTAGCATGGCTTCTGAATCCTGATACAGATGATTCGCACTACAAAGAAGGAAAACTGTGAACCTCCAATTTACCTGAACTGCTTGACCAAAAGCACAAGACACACCCAATAGTTCTTGAATCTGCACTCCCAATAGTTCTTGAATCTGTTTGTTGGCACACAGGATGGAACGCCTAGTGCCAATTAGTTGAAGCACAGGTCGGCAGGAATCAAGAATAATTCTCCATGCATCACCGCTTTGCTTGACAACAGAATTCTCCAGAACAACATCCAAGGCACATTCACCCTTTTGGGCTTTATTTGGGCTTCTAGTCCAAGTTGTTGTATCTGGAGAAATCCAGAATTATATTTGCTAAGGAAATCCGATGGTCACCTGTCCATTTTTGAGACATTAAGACTTTACTAGTAGAAGAGTTAGAAGAGTTATAAAAATAGTTTCCAGCAGTTAACAACATGTCCGCCATCTAGTAAAAAAAACAAATAGAAGTAGGACTGCAATCAGACAGACAGAAGCGGAACACACAAATTGCACATAATCACTGACATTTCTGTTTCAGATGTGAGTTGGCAAAACAAATCAAAAGACCAATATTCACTGGAAAACAAGGAAATCAAATAATAAATTAGTTTTTCACTCTTTAGAAGATCCTCTAAAAGCTACCTTTTATTATTGTTTCTAAAAGCACAGGGCAAATCAAGTCAGCATAGTATTGCGAAGTGGTGTCCAACTCTTCAGTAGCTTGAAGGAAGAACATCAAGCACGGGGATTCAGATCTTTTGTCTGCACGGGAATGATGAAAAGAACAATGCTCAGTGCAAACAATGAAGCATTTATCAATAAGTAGTTTTAATGCGGAGACACAAGTAAACTTATTAGGAACACAATACGGTAAGGGGATGTCATACAAGTACAAACATTGTATATGATTATGACATTAGCAACGGCCACATGCAAATGATTTTTGAAATACGAATCGTCTTTTGACATGAAAATTTCAGTATCTCTCGGGATCTTAGATACACATACACATACACACACACACACACGTTTTATTGTAACAAGAATGATCTGCCCATATTACTATGGTGGACTTTGTGCTGGTGGTGTTTCTCTTATCAAGCTATTGTGTTTTCAACTCCCTTTCCTTTCAGAACTTTTTCCTTCCTTTATCTTAGTGAAGCATAAGGATGCAAGTTTCTAGTTATTACCTCACTCAGAATAAGGACCCCTCTCTTTGCATCCTGGCATGCCACATACTCATAACTGACAAGATACATTCCGTCCCTCAGGGATGTGACAAGTGCTACATCTGGACAAATTGAAAACCGAAAAAAATAAATAAAAAATAAAACAGACAGAAGGAGATATTACTAGCTGAAACTTTATTCATACATTTTCTTAGATACTAGGTGTAAGGTTATGTCGAAAGCTTATTTGCTCGAAAAAAAAATTATGGGTCAAAAGAAACAGGGAACCAGAACCAGAGTATGTAGAATAGTACCAGTTACAGCAAATAGTGCACACAATGCATGAAGGTCGAGTGAACAATCCT
Organism: Cotoneaster glaucophyllus; assembly: GCA_036320875.1. Classification (NCBI taxonomy): domain Eukaryota; kingdom Viridiplantae; phylum Streptophyta; class Magnoliopsida; order Rosales; family Rosaceae; genus Cotoneaster; species Cotoneaster glaucophyllus. The sequence goes on along the minus strand of CM070061.1, from coordinate 28,494,687 downwards.
GTAGACAATGAAAGGTTGTTTAGGAAGTATTACATCCAAATCAAATGTAATAGGTTTTGAAACTTGAAATAGATGAAAAACAACTACTGCTACTGATCATAATGGCTATTAAAATACTACACTATCGAATAGTGCTAAGCAGGAGAGATATAATTCCATGACAGAGGAACTATAACCAACTATTGAACCTTGTGCCATGAGTCTAGCATTTCAAATTCAAATTATGCCTGTGAATGTGCTATCATCATACAGAAAGTTAATAAAGACGGACCAATGGAGTCATACATAAGCAGCACATCAACATCCTTCGTATACTAAGTACCAAATATGGCCTTTCAATATCATGGAATAGTTACTTAGAAAAATCAAGGGCATACCAGGTGACGCATTGGGACAGCGGTCAAAGTTCCAAATCTGCCATTAATTCTCCCAACAATTTCATGAACCTGGCTTGTAAGTTTTTGATCTGCGGAATGCAAGATAGGTAGTTTATACCTCATAATCAAGATAAAACAAAGAAATGAAACGAATAAATAGATCCTAGCCTATCCTACGCACAACTAAGAGTACAAAAACCACTTGACAAAGCATCTTAAGGAGGGGGCATACACTCTGGAACATGTGTTCTTGTTGGCACCATTATCTTTTCAAATAATTCCTCACCATATCAAATCACACGGTGCAGTTACCCTCGTTGTCGCTGGATTGAAGCCAACACGGAGCACCATTGAAGAAAGCTTATTTATATCTTACCAGTAATACCAGCTGCAGGTCTAAAGTCCGCAGGAATAACAACAGCGCTGATACTCTTCCAATAGCTGCCGGCTAATGATCAAACCTCAATACTTCTCCCCTGAGTTATAATATAGAATATCACTTTGTAAAAAAAAAAAAAAAAAAAAAATATGCTAAGTTCAGCATACATGGTTTATAACAGCAAGACAGTTGAAGTTCTTAGCCATCAATAGATAAACATTGAGGAGTTAATATTGAAAGAATAATCTAAATTATATTGATTGAGAATTCGAGATGAAGGTTTTGTGCATAACTATAAATTTATAGATTAGTGATTGAGCAATCCACATTTTGTTACTTTAACGAAATCTTACAAAGAAAGAGTTGCCTGCGCGAAAATCAAAGATACACCTTTCCATGACGAAAGAGGTCCCTCTAATTTATGTACAGATGGGGGAATCTAGTTGACATCCTAAACTTTACAATTAAGCTTGACAAGGAACTAAAGGCGTTAACAAATCTCATGTGATGTATTGACATGGAGGTATAGATAAGGTTCACAGCTCATTTTAACAGCACCGGATAGGCCAAGAGTTGATCCATCAACCTTGCATCACAAGTTGCACCATAAGTCAGTACTTTGCCATGTTGGGTTTGAGGAATAGATATGGAATAAAGCAGGAAATGTAGCAGAAACATACCTTTGGAAAATTAACTCTAATCAACAAGAATTGGTCTGGCTGAAGGGATTGGGCTAGCAGAATGGCTTGACAATGAGTTGCATCTGATATAAAAGAGAAATAAGTAATTATTGCAATAAGATAACTGCTAAGTATATGTCATAACGAAAGACAAACATTAAACTCAAAATGTAACCCGCAACCAATCTTGTGTGCATACCAAAGCCTCTCAAATGTCAGGATTCCGTGAGTTTCGACATTCATCAAGCACTCTTCCACCAGCGTTGAATGCCGATTCTCGAGCAACATAGGAGTTCCCAGAACGTCACTTACCATCATGGACAAAATGGGGTATCTTGGCGTGTGGACCTTCCACCAATTTAATTTCTTAAAATCACAACTGCGCGGAAAGACTGGTTCCTCTAGATACTTGTCCAAGTCTGATATCATGTTTTGGCTTTGAGAGGTCCCGTAGAGAAATTTATCAAATCCCTTCAATCGATCCCTACTATCAGTGCTAGTACTGGGTAAGCTGCTACCAGGCAAAGCTGGACCTTGATCTACCATTGTTGAGTAAATTGAATAAGCATCAAAAAGTTCCTTGAGGCCATCGGAAACTTCCTTAATCCTATCCAGAGCAGTACTACCATATATTTGAGAGTAGTAATACTCCACCAACTTCAATTTGAATTGGGGATCCAAGATTGCTGCTACTGCCAAAGCCAAACTGCACTTGCTGGAGTACTTACCAAACTTAGCTTTCATCTTTAGTGCCATAGAACTAAGAAATTTGTCTGGGCTCTTGCACCATTCAGTTAATTGGATGTGAACATGATAAATCTAAGGAAAATATATGCTTGCAGTTGGACATTTATTGCCAGAAAAAAACGTTAGTGATTCCAAAAGTTTCAGATAAACTGTAACAAACCTTGTACATTCCCATTCTGTGTCAGTTAAAGCTGATGTGTATGAAGGGTTACGCTCTTGCAGGAGAGAAAATGCACCCCTGTACTCTTAAGGCTGTTTCAAGTATTAGACACGTTGAATTCCATCGAACTGGGAAATCAAGAATTAATCTCCTCTGACTCTCTCGTAAGTCAATCATTCATTTAATACAATATACATAGCAAATGAAGACGTCAAAATATACAGAGAAAATATTACATCACTTTCTCTCTCTAAAATTCCTTTTCCCTTTTCCTTTTTTCTACACTTCTCAACTATTACAATGTAGTTAAGACATAAGTACGAAAAATTTCAAATTGAAGTACTCAAGTTAGACAGGTAAAAGTGGTTTATTTGCTCAAATTCCAAAGAGGTTTAGTATTTACAAATGTAATGAATGAGCTTTCAAGATCAGGTAATTTGATTGCAAACTACTAAATTAATTGAAAAACAGGAATCTGCAGAAAGCACAAGAATAACCATTACTGACAGAAAATTACCCAGAAACAGACGCTTTAGAGATCACAATTTGTTTGAAAATCGTCACAAAAAATGCTTTAATGACCAAATATCTGGAAAATTTCTGCAGCTTTTCTATGGTTATTTTTCACTTTTTGAGCTTCTAAACCCCTCAATTCTCAATCTAGGTCAATTCCATCCCCCATACCTATTTAAAAACATTATATTCAACAATTTAAACATGTTCGCATCATCAAATTGTCAGGAAAAAAATCTAAAATTAGTCTAGGCAGTTAGATTAATTGACTGAAATATGAACTTAACATGCATTTTCATTCTTTCTTTGGCCAACAATAAACCACCCCAAACACATATGCAATGACTAAATAAGCATCTGGAAATTTCCTGTAGGATTGCTCCAGGGAAGTAGTAGTTAGATAAATGTGTAACAATCAGGAGTTCATAACTTCATATTGTAAGAATCGAAACACTAAATTGATTGAAAACTTGGGATGAAGGCTTTGCACACTCATAAAAATGTATAGATTATTGATTGAGCATCCAATATTTGTCAAATTCAGCTTCTATTCAATCTAAACCATGAAGAACCACATCTTACAAAGGAAGAATAGACCTTTCAATGACAAAAGAGATCCCTCTAATTTACGTACAGGTATGGGAATCTAGTTGATATCCTAAATTAACAACTAAGCTTGACAAGGAACTACCAGCAATTAATGAGTCTCATGTGATGTATTGACATAGAGAGATAGATAAGGTTCACTGCCCGGACCAGCTTTAGGTGTGTCGACATCATTTAGACAGCACAGGATAGGGCAATAGCTGATCCATCAACCTTGCATCAAATGTAGCAGATTCATACCATTAGAAATTTAACTCTACTCAACAAGAATTGGTCTGGCTGAAGGAATTGGTGTAGCAGAATGGCTTGACAATGAATTGGCATCTGATAGAAAAGAGAAATAAGTAATTATTGCAATGAGATCACTGCTAAGTATGCGTTATAACGAAAGACAAACGTAAAACTCAAGCTGTAATTCACATGCCTTTTAATTCCACCTGCAACCAACCTTGTATGCACTTGCTCCAGTACTTGTCAAACTTAGCTTTCATCTTTAGTGCCATAGAACTAAGAAATTTGTATGGGATTTTGCACCATTTAATTAATTGTATGTGACCATCACACAGGAAAATATATATACTTGCAGTTGGACATTTGTTGCCAGAAAAGACAGTAGTGATTTCAAATTTTCAAATCCCTAAAAACTGTGCCATTTTCTGCCTTTTCTATCGTCTTGGCGACCTGAATGAGGATTGAATGGATGGATATCATCAAGAGCTGCACATGAATCATTCGATGGCCCTTCAACTGACCCAGTGCCCCCTCTCAAACAGAATTGGAAAACTTTCTTCAACGTTGGGTCCATCGCATCACTTGTCGAGGGATTGGGGTCCAAGACAAACTCTTCAACAACAGCCTTACCTTCGAGCATACTCACAACTGCAGACATAGTGGGCCTAAGCTTCGAAGTGGAATTACAACAGTGGAGAGCCACATTGATTGTAGTCATTATCTCTTCATTGTTGAATTCTAAGCTCAACTTTGGATCCACTAAGTTCATCAAATTCCCTTCCGATTTGAGAACATGCGCCTAGAATCATGAAAAGAACAAAAGCAAATTAACTTATGTATCTTAAAATATAACGTGAACTTTCAACAAAGAAGATACAAAAAAAGCCATTCTATAGTAGTAAACAACTTCAACAAAATCAAAATTAGAGATCAATTAGAAAGTTACCCAATCAAGAATATAAAATCCTTCTGCATTTGTCTGCTGAGTTGAGTTCTTCTTCCCACTGATAATCTCCAATACAACAATTCCAAAGCTGTAGACATCTGCTTTGTCTGTGAGATGACCCCGAAGTGCATATTCTGGTGCCATGTATCCACTGCAAAATCATGAAATCATGACATCAATTCAATGGTTATAGACATATGCCGTAATATAACTATATTGGAAGGAGAAATATAAGAAGAGAAGTTAAAAAAGGGACTCACAAAGTTCCAGCAGCACGGGTGCTTATATGTGTTTTATCTTCTTCGGCAAGTTTGGCCAACCCAAAGTCCGATATCTTCGGGTTAAGATGTCTATCAAGCAACACGTTCGTGACCTTGATATCTCTATGGATAACCTTCAAGCTTGATTCCTCGTGAAGGTAAGCCAAACCTTTTGCTATGCCAACACATATATTATGCCTCGTTGGCCAATCCAACGTCAACTGACTTTCTTCTGCCCCTTCAATTTGCCAAGTTAATCAAAATGAGTTGTAATTTTGTGCATACAATCTTTTATACCATGTGCATGGACCAAAGGAAATGTAGGCGTACAAAAGTGATACTTACCAAACAAAGCATGAGAAACGCTATTGTTTTCCATGTACTCGTAGACAAGGTATAGTTGATTTCCATCAATGCAACATCCATATAGGTTTACAAGGTGAGGATGTTGCAAAGCAGAAATCATGCCTATCTCATTCACAAATTCCCGATTTCCTTGCTTTGACTTGGAAGAAAGCTGCTTAACAGCAATCAGGGTTCCATCTGCAAGAATGCCCTGTATTTGACTAAGATAGTTAATACAAATCTTTTGACGCGAGATATTAATCATAATTAGGATGGCAATTATTAATCAAATTAGAAAATAAATTATTTGTTTCAAAGATTACCTTATAAACAGTACCAAAACCACCTTCACCAATCTTATTGGCTTGGTCAAAGTTGGTTGTGGCATCTTTGAGTTGCGTAAAGGTAAACTTGTGAGTTTGTAGTTCCACACCTTTCAAATCTGCATGACAAGTAAAACTCATAAGAAATTGTTGTGTCTAAGACAAATTTAAGAACAATTTCATTGTTTTATCTTAAATCCCACTATTGTTTGAAGGCCTAGACCTTAACAACTACCTGGAACTATAGGCATGCATACTTTGCATCGTGAGTTTAAAAAATATAATGTACTCTAAGAGCATCAAGCTGTCGAAAAGTTCAATATCTAGACAATTATTATCTCGGAGTGTGCACTTAAATATGCATGAGAAGTCACAAAATAGGATAAATGTTCTTAGAAATGGAACAATGAAAACAAAAGGCAATATAACAGAGAAACAGAAAATACCATCCTCCAATGTTTTTTGTCGTCCTAGGAGCCCTCTCTTCCAAAGAATAACGAGAGCTAATAATACGACGGCAATGATGACGACTGCTATTGCACATCCAATTCCTACCATTGTGCCTATAGGCACATGACTCATAACACGCTCTACGTAGCCTAAAATTTTTTTTGGAGGTTCAAAATCTGCCAAAATAAAGCATAATTTTATTAGAATAAATGTAAATCTAATAGATGAGAAAGTACTTGCAAATATTCTACAACATACGTAAAACTTACTTGGCGTCACACTAATGGCTGATATAAGAGGCCCGTAGACACCTGTATAAGGAATGGCAGTCGACCCTTTTCCTGCCCAATATAGATGGATCTCCAGTGTGCTACCAATAACGGTGACATTGTCAAACTCTCTTACAATGCCCTTACCAACACCTCTTGCTTCTTCCATAATGTTGAAGTCTTTCAAAACCAAGTTCCCCTGCATATGATCACAATTTCAATACGACATTAATGTACTTCTGCATTTCTTTTAGAACTTCGTATAAAATAACACCCAAATAAAGCAGCTAAACGGCATATGACCTTCCAAACAAGTGTCGTGGTCTAGTAAATGCCAAAAGAAATATCATGAACAGTTTTAAGAGCACAAAGTGTGATCTATAATGGAATGCGCCAAACAAACTAAATGTTGCCCATTGAACTTTCTGTAGTGTTTGAAAAAAAAAAGTTAAATAAACTAACAAAGAATCACAGATAATAAATGAAAGTTTATTTGTACTCACTTGAATTGAGATGTCAAACAAGCGTTTTCCGAGACTGCTAAATGTTTGATCATCCGTGAACATAATCTCGGAAAAGTAGAGCCGCACTTTGTAGTTGCCTTTGAGCATGCAAAGGCCATAGTACTTAAGTGAAAGAGGGGCAATGCGCGCTGTTTGATATAAATCCGGCCCGGTAATGTTCAAAGACGTTGCAATGTAATTTGCTTCGAGGTTGCTCATGTCCACGCCGGTACTGCTGTAGCCCCACTTTTGAGCCGACGAAACAAAGTCTGATGGTCCGAAAGAGCTCAAGTCCTCTTCATATGTATGACCATCAAACTTCGTCTTCCTCCCTCCACAATTGATAAATATAGAATGGTCTGCATTTGCAACAAGAATAGTATTAGAATTTTATACTTCACAATTCATATGTATGACACCTATAACGACCATAAATCATAAGTTGTTGCATATTAGTTAGAGCCCATTGGAACCTTGACAGATTTCCCAAAAAATATGCCAAGAAAAGCAATAAAATAAAGAATAGAAAATTTACTAATTAATTGATTACAATTGATTAATTAATTAAAAATGACTGGAAGCAATCGGTTGAAGCATGTAGAAAGTGAAGCAGTTCGTCCCCTACTTTCCTTCAACGTGCAAAAAGGAGTTAGAAGGAAAACTACCCAATTTCTCCATACTTATCCACCCACAACGTCCACAAATTCCAGTCTATAAAAAACTGCAAAAGAAACAGGATAAAGAGGAGGAGAAAAAAGATGGCATAGAGAGAACAAACGGGAAGAGAAGCAAACTGCTGCAAAGGGACACAAAAAATGGGAGACAGAAAAAGAGGACAACGGAAAGACGGCAGAACACAGCAGAGAACACAGACAGAGGAGAAAAGAAAAACAAAACAAAGAAAGAGCAGAGAAACACAGCAAAACCAAGAGAGAAACAAACAAAAGAAAAGCACAGAAACAAATACACGGCAAAGGAAACAACAAGCATTCAAAGCACTCAAAGGTATAAACCCATTGAGACATTTGCAGCATCATCGTCAACATCAAACGGAAGCCCAAACGAACGCTGCCAGCCATCGCCTGGAGAAAGAAGATTCGAAGTGGAAGACTCATGCTCGCTCTCCCCAAACCAGTGCCCTCCATCCGTGCTCTCCGTTCATGCCTAGAAGGAAAGAAGCAGTTTGTGCCGCTTGCCGTCGTGGCATTGCTGTTAGAAGGTTCTGTCCGCCGTAACGAGGCCATTGAAGACCCTGTCCCTATAGAAAAGCTACCAGGAAGAAGATCGTCGAGTCGTCGTCCGAGTAGCCCAATAGTGCAGGCCTTGTCCCGTAAAAAGCAACCAAGGAACAACCTCAAAATTCTGTGCACCAAGTCGTAGAAGATGATTCTCTACAAGCAACAAGGCACTGGTGCAGAAATGGTGTTTCCATCGTTTCGTTTCTCCCACAAACATGCATGAACCTGCAGCGGATGAAGACAAAATAAAGAAACTCGTCCCCGCTGTCCGTACTCGCACATGCAGCAGCCCCTCAACTGATGCTCTCCAAAATCATAAATATCCTTCGCATCCAGATCAACCCCAATCGCCATTCCCTTTCGCCACATACCTATCACCGGGGACGATGGATCACTTTGAGGAGAAATTACGGCAAACAGCGGGTCAAGTCCATCCTGTACCCCCTTACCACATTAAGGCAGATAGCAGCGACAGCAAAGCAAGCTGGGTTCTGGGGCAAGATTATGATCTTTGCCACAGGAGCAAATGTATCAGAATACTCAATACGTCTCTCCCGGTGATTGCAGCGGCTCGGCGTGGAAGAACAAAAAAGTGGTCCCTGCCTATTAAAGAGATACCGAAGATGTTTGGAGAGTCTGCATTAAATTCGACGAAGGAAGAAGGTGCAGCAGAAGCAAAGTAGAACATCTGCAAATCAAGGACTTGAAGCAAACCACAGGAACAGAAAACTTCCACTTGCAAGCCATTCACCTTTCGCCCAAGAAAGTAGCAATAAGCTTCAAGTATGGAGGAATAAGGTTGCAGAGAAGAAAGACAACAACCAACCCGTCTCCGTTGTTTGTGTCGCCTCAGTTCACTTGCCACTGAAGCTCTACGAAGAAAAAGCTGCTGCCACTTTGGAAGGGAAGGCTGTGCTGCCCGCACAGTGCACCAAAAATGGTGCGGGCTGCTGTCTAAGTCGCTAGCGGAAAAGAAGACGGTGCAGGTGCTATCCGTGGTCGTGCTAAGTTATTAAAAAGAAGGAAAGTCAAAGTACAACGTCAAAAACCTTTACTACAGCATCAAAAAGGCCCTCTGGGTTACCCCTTTGCTGCTTTCCTTACGAGCTACTACTGATTCCGGCCATGGGGTTGCTGTTTTCTTTTAAGTGATTATATTATAACTCCTAGTTGAATTCATAGAAGACAAAGCATCCAGCAAAGAAAAGAAAGGATGGAGTTCTGCTACAGACAAATTACTCCCCAGATAAAATAGGAATGTTGCTCCACATGGAGATTAAATAAAAAGAAGAAAAACAATAGCTTTTCATTTTTTTATTCATGTTGGAGTTTATCACTTTTGGCTCTGTGAATAAGAATTGGGCCAAATAAGATGGCACTTAACATCATGGTAAAGGCACCGGTTTCAAACGGTTTAAAACAAGTGTGGAGACCATGTCCACGGAAACCTGTCCTTCATTAAATCACCAACTATGCAGAAACTTGTTGGCAAAAGTTGAACGCGACTCAAAGAATTCGGCTCGTTGCTGCTGCTCCATTCTTCAAAAAATGTTCCAGAAAAAGAGAAAGAAATAGTCTTGCTCATCACATGGGTGTCACAGAGCATGGCCCCCCAGTGAGAAGTATTTGAGCCAAAGTACAAAGCACGTCAAAATGGCATGTTCCATGAATCCAAAGCCACCAAAAGTAGCTTTCGGAAAGTTCAAGTGGAGGAAAGGCAAATTTAAGAAAAGCTTTGAAGCATTAACATCAAGCCTAAAGTGGTTGTGCTCCATGAAGAGAAACAACAAATCGTAAAGAAAAGCGCCATGGAAATGCCTATTCCAGAATAGCAAAGTGAATTGGAAGAAAGCTTCATAAAGAAAGTCAATTGTTACTAGCAAGCCCCAGTGCAGTTTCTTCTTAATCAAAACAAAAGGACTAGATGACAAGCATGACTACATGCCCGATAAGAAGAGTTAGCAGCTAGCTACAAACAAGTCTCAAATGGCCCAAAGCCGTCCCAAATCTCAAAAAGGATACAAAATCATTCAAATTCCCAAAACGGCACAAAGCCATACCAAAATCATAGCTTGAACTACGTCGGTTTGATTCCATTAAAGGATACGTAGGCAATCTAATACATATTCTAGGCTCAACCGCAAACACAAAAATACTAAATTGAATCCCTGGTTCACCTCAACCAAATTCACCCAAATAAACGAAACACCAAATCCTTTTTAGTGGGTCATTCACTCATTGAAAATCCCAAATCCTTTTTAGTGAGTCATTCACTCACTAAAAATCCCTAAACCATGAACTACGAGTGACTTAATCCCTTAAAAGGATACGTAGGCAATCTAAGACTCCACCTAGGTGCAACCAAAAAATCAAACAAAAACACCAATCCCCAAATTTCATATTTTTCATGTTAGAATCAAAGAGTATGCTTTTCCGAAAAGAACGGTTGTAATTAATAGGCACGTAGTCTAGAATGAGTCAAACTCAAATTAATAAAACCCTCTTCAGAAAAATGAACAAGGGTGAAATTGTGTCGAGTGAATTATTTGTTTTCATGACAATTTTTGCTCAACACCATCAATTCCATTAACAACATGCAACATCTAACAAAAGTACCCAAAAAACTGCTAGACTATACAACCAACCAATTTACTAGGATAGATAAAAGAAAAAAAATTATATGAACTTAAACTCACATTTTGGTTTGGAGGAGCAAGGAAGGTCCTTCTTCAAGCACCACCTACACGTTGAAAGAATTAAGGTTCAGTCATGACTCATACATATATCTTATGATGTTTGATAAACATGAAATCACAAGTTTTTGTGAACTTACAAATTTTCTGGCGAAGAATGACTAGAAACCAAATTCCTGTAATAATCAAGACAATTAGCAAATAATATTTGACGGAGAAAGAACATATAATAAGGACATAACAAATTTAGCCAATAGCATTAGGTTTGGATATTGATAAACTTACACAGTCAAGTGTTGACAACTGAAGGAAGGTGATCCCATAAAATTGTTGTATGACAAGTCCCTGCAACATATTTTGAGTGGCTAATGACATCTCTAAATTTAAATATGGAGAAACAAAAAAAAATGAAATTGAAATCGAAGTTGGCTAGCATTTTGCTTTAAGGATACAAACAAAAATAAATTAAAGCTTCATATATTAGTATTACACTATAGACTGACCGGGCACGTTTGCTCTGCAATATCCAAATTGGTACTTCTCCGGTCAGTATGTTGTTGCTCAAAGACCTGCACACGTAAAAATTAACGGTCAATGAAAATGTAAATATAGTTGACTTGAGAAATATTGAAAATGTGTATTGTTTGCACCAATAAATGAATGCATCATTTGACCGACTTACATGAAATATATATGGCTGGCACGCTCAATTGTCTGTGGAATTTCTCCAGTCAACTTGTTAAAGCTTAAGTCTCTACATAGAGAAAAAAAAAACATCATATAACATACGTCAGAGCTTTGTTTTGAACTTTTGAAGATTTATTGAATCCACAAGTAACAGAAAAGAGGAGAGAGCCCTCTAAAAGCTTAAGTCTCAAATTCTTGTTCAGTTTGGCAATAGTAAATTTGTAGATCTATACAACTATATTGATTATAAAAGCACTCACAATTTTGCTAGATTTGTTAGCTCGCCAAGGTAATTAGGGATTATACCACTAATTGAGCAATTTCTCAAAATCCTGTATCATAGGAATGCGCAAAAATTAGAAAATGATTGCATTAGGGACTACACGAAGTACAATTTCAATAGAATTGTAATATGAAACTCACAATATCTGTATGTCTTTCATATATCTCAGAGTAGGAAAAGGCATACTTGGTCCGTATAAATCTGATATCATCCTGATACAAAAGACACATCAAAAATATTATTTATTTTATAGTTCAAGATTTGGAATATTGAATAATTATAATTACAAGATAGAAGAAAGTGGTCTTACAATTCCTTTACATATTTCAAGGAAGATATGGTGTAAGGAATAGGACCTTCCAAGGATGCACCTTGCAGATCACTGCAGTAGATTTAATCTAACTCATCAGTCATCACCCAAAAACTGATAGGATACAAATATATTGAAAGGAAGGAAATGCAGGAACAAAAAGAGAATGCAGAGAAAGGGAACACAAACAAAGATATTCAATTCATTTAACCGATATCCTCTCCCTGATGGCTCAATGCCCTTATAAGACTGAGTCCAGATTTTCTGCACCCAAAACTCTCTGTGGCCTCTCTGTGCATGTCACCAAAGCTAACTGCATCTAACTCTGTTACATAATATTATTTAAATTAGGATAATAAATTTAGAGAAGGAAGAAGCCGGTAGCCATGCCTCCGACGACCACTCAACCCCAAAACTACTTCAGCCTCCCTCTCCAATCGAGGCAAACCCCGCCGAACCCAATCCTTCCCATCTCCCGCCGCCTCCCTCCCCTTTATTAGTCCAACGACAGATTAATATATACACACACATATATGCACCCAAGCCCCTCCTGCGTTGATTCCGACTTCCATTTTTTCTGGCATGAAGATAAAAACAAAGGCGGAGAAGGTGGAGAAGATGACCCATTATTTTTTTTAATTTTTCTAATAAATTAAGGCAGGGAAGATTGAGATTCTTATTTAATATCAAGATTTTTTTTTTCTTTTTTATTGGAAACCAATATCAAGATTATTTAACACAGTTAGATGTGGTTAACTTTGGGGCAGGTGTCAAGCAATGATGTAAGGCACGGAGAATATCTGGACTCTATAAGACTAGAAAGTAACTGAGAAGCCTCTTTAGTACCCGATTAGCAGTAACCTAACCAGGTCGTCCCTGAGATTTTAGGTGTCATGTATAAGACTCCAAGGAAGGCCTTTAAAACGTATAGAATTTTGGTTGATATGTTTTTTTTTACATTTTAATTTTTATTATTATGTATAAAATCGAGGTATAAAAAAAAATAAACAAATAAATAAAAGACGGGTGTTGTGGTTAGGTACCTATTTGCATTCCTATGTTTTTGGGTTCGAAATTCCTTATTTTTGCATACCCAAAAAAAAGCCCTTAGAAGGTCTAACATTTTGGTTGCTATGTTTTCTTTTACATTTTAATTATGATGGTATATAATTGAGATAAGAATCAGGTGGCTAGGTATCTATTTACATCCCTATATTTTTGGGTTCGAAACACCATACTTTAAATAACAAAAGAAAATTAAAATCAAACACAACTCATGATTTTAAATACCAAAAAAATTTGAAATAAAACACAAAAGAAACACCATGCTTTAAATAACAATAAAATAAAACACAACTCAAGCTTTCAAAACACAAAAGAAATGAAAATTAAACACCCAAAAAAAAAAACCACTGGGTATGGTCGAACCCAATTCATTATCCATGAATAAGATGAGGAAGACAACTACACCGCGAGAAGACTTTGGTATATTGTTGCAAACATAAATATATATACTATCTATACAGGCAAAATAAAATCATGATCGGGGGCCTTCCGAATTGGGGGTCCTGTGCAGTGGCACCACTTGCACACCCTCAAGGCCGGCTCTGAACCTAACCACAACATGATCCCTATAACGACACTCACAATCTTCTCATTGAAAACAAAGTCATTGTATACACATATCTGATTGAAACGTCATGTGATGATGAACTTATTTCTAAAGCAGATGTATTTATACAATGACATTGGTTTTAAGTTAATTTGGTACAATATATCTAAAGAGGATCCTAAAAGAAACAGTCACGGTAAAAGACGGGAAATAAAGAGTAAAAATGGGAGATGACTATAATGAAGAGCTACACTCACAGTTTTTCAAGTTTAAAGAGTAAAAATGGAAGATGACTATAATGAAGAGCAACACTCACAGTATTCGAAGTTTGCTCCAGTTTCCAATAAATTCAGGTATCTTCCCTGATAATTGGCTCCCACGTATCATACTGCAAGCATTAAAAGAAGATGAGAAACTCTGTGTAAAAATTATGCACATTCGTATAATCAAGCGATTTTGCATAACTTACAAAATAATTAAGTTCTTCAGATTTCTGTACGACTCTGGTATCGTACCAGTAAAATTGTTTCCAGAAAAAAAGCTGTTGAAACATACAAAAGAGTCATAAGATAATCCAATGAATTTGTGAAACATTTACAGTACCATACAAAAGAAGTCAAACAAAATAGCAAAAATTTCACGAAATTTGGATTTTTGAAAAAGTTTGGCCAAAAGAAGAAATGAGAATGCAGACTTACATTCTTTCCAACTGAGTCAACCTCCCGAGGTTTTGCGGAAGAGGGCCTTCAAACTGATTGTCTTCCAACTCCCTGGAAAAAGGTAATTTGTCAATCACGGTTATGCATATTCCTTTTTTTTTTATAATTATCAATAAGTAAATAAAATAATTACAAAACTTACAACTCTCTAAGCAAAGTAAAGCCGTCGGTAGGAATTAAACCACTGAGTCGATTCCCCAAAAGATATCTGCAACACACTAACAACAGTTACATGTCATGCCAGATAATAAATGCATCTGTGCGGCCATTATTTAAGGTCCTTAGAATCACTTACATAAAACGAATGGGGGAGCGGGAAAGGCTGGCAGGGATTGATCCACTAATGTAGTTGCGAGTGAAATCACTGTTTAATGTGAACAAGCATTAGAAATTCATATCCATAATTCGTAATGCAGTTAATGCGCATAACAAATTTAAAGTAACAACGTAATCACTTACATTTTTTCCAACTGTGTAAGATTTCCAAGTTCCTCAGGTATAACTCCAGTTAAATTTAAACCCTTCATCTCTCTGTAAAACCAGCATTTAAAGCAAAACTAATCATTATAAAGGAAGGATAGAATTCAGAACAATAGAACTTTAGACCAACAAAGTCATACATGACATGATGGTGATACCGACTTTAAGGCAACAACTAAAGATTATTAATCAATTGTACTAAAAACAATAAAACTTTAAGCTAATAAAACCTTACATGATTGTGACATGGCAAGTATTGTGTGGAAATGAACACTTGCAAGTCACCTTGCTGAAAATTTGGTCGGCAAAGTATTTGAAGAAGCCTGCTCCACCATCTTGGCAAGAACTTTGGCTGATATTCTTCCAGTGAGGATTTTTTAATTTTCTAGATATTGTTTCCAAAGTTTTCACTGTTAAACAAAAACAGCTCTTGGTCAAAATCACATGCAATAAAAAAGGCATGGTCAATCATACATGTTCACCCTACAAAGGCCTAATTGAATAAAAACAATGCTAAAATTCTTCACCTGTTATAACTCAGTTGCTCAGAAAAACATAAAAGTACATGTTTAAACCAATAAGAATTGCCACATCATTTAATTATTGGTAATAAAAAATTACCATATTATGCAATTATCGGTGTTTGTGAGGCAATCAACATATACTACAAATCAAACAGATGAATCCTTTACGGCCAAACTATGCAAGTTGCACTCATATAAATTGTTTAAGAACCATTGTCTATTGGGTTAGTAAATCAGGGTAGAGAAGTTGTAAAAACCCAATTCCTCTGCATTTAAAGAAATACAACGATGGAAAAGATTGTGGAAAATATGAAACTTTTATACTAATCAGTAGCAATTTCCCAAATTCTCTTTTTGCTTGTAATTTTTTAATAAAAAATTTCATGAAAAAATGTAAAAACAAAACGAAATGATAGTGATGTAGAGAAGAATGAAATATTAGATTATCAAAATTATAAGAGCATCTCTAAGGAAACAACCAAACTCACTTCAACCGATGTGCTATTTTCTTATGTTATGCCGTCACCATCCTTTGCCGTCAATTTTTACACGGAGTGCTTAGGCGTTGTTTCATATTTGTTGTTTCATTAACGCAACTTAGTTGAGGAAACAATGGTAGCCATATCGACTAGAGCAAATGTGCTCTCCCTCTTTTCACCAAGTTCAAATCACCCAATTATTTTGCATTATTTAAAGTAAATATTTATTGTTTAAAAAGAAGTGGTTTTGTGCCCAATTCCAATTTCCATGGACTAGCAAAAAAGGAAAATAGAAAGTTAGCTAGCCCACGCCGTTAAATAGATAATGGGCCTGAATATATGGGTTAACTAACGGATGGGCTGAAGAGAGGATTTAACTTCGACCGTTAGAGTGCAAGCCTAAAGTTTCTCTATGACATATTCATTCGGGTCCAAATCGGTATGTCGGAGTTTCAATGTTCTAAAATATGCTAGGTGCTAGTCGAGCGGCGACTGAAGCCTAGCGCCTAGGCAGCTAGGCGGGCGTCTAGGCGGACTAGGAGGATTTAAGTAAATCTGTTGTATTTCGTGTAAATAAATGTATGTTTATACTTAAAATATATATAATTTCATCATAAACTAGAAAATAGAATGACATATATATTATGAAGTATTGAAACATAATGAAAACATAGGGAGTAAACAAATAATGTGTGTTTATTTAAGTGTTCAATAAGTCTCTTACAATTTATTAGAAACAACAAAATGCAAAAGGAAAGTTATATATTTTCTATCTTAGTGAATTGCAACCTAGGTAGGTGTCTATGCGGGTCTAGGCGAGCTAGGCGGGTGCCTAGGCGGTCTAGGTGGACGCCTCAGCAGGTCTAGGCGTCATTTCTTAATTTTCAAACGCCTAGACATTAATCGGGGCAGTGGTCAGCCGCCTAGCGCCTAGGCAAAGATTTTTAGAACAATGGTTTTAGTCTACTCATGTCATGTGTGTGTCGGAAATATTCTGATCGGTGGGAAGTCGCCGGCCTTAGGCGAATGAGATGCCGACGAGAGACCAAAACCATAAACCCAAGAACCCTAATTAGTGTTAAAACAAAATGTCCAGTCCATGTTTACATAGTATGATTTTTCAATGAAATCATATCAGGACAGAACCTCCATTTTCGTGGGTTCAGAAGAAGATTTGAAACTTCATGCTTTAACTAAGCAATGCCTGATGGCTATCTCCTAGGGGTTTGAAATTTCTAAGAATAGAAACTGAAACAGAGAAGACACGGTTGCAGAGAAACAAGTCCAAAAATAAACAATGAGGAAAATTCTAAATTTCTTTGCTTTCAGATAAGAATTTTCCCAAGAACCAAACATAACAGAGCATTTCTCTAAAGAAACAACAAAACTCACTCCAAATTCCATTTTTTTTTTTAAATTCATGAAAAAATGTAAAAACAAAACGAAGTGATAGTGATGTAGAGAAGAATAAAATATTAGATTATAGAATTATACGAGCATCTCTAAAGAAACAACAAAACTCACTCCAACCGATGTGCTATTTTCTTACGTTATGCTGTCATCACCCTTTGCCGTCAATTTTGACGCCGAGTGCTTAGGCGTTGTTTCATTAACGCAAATTTAGTTGAGGAAACAATGGTAGCCATATCAACTAGAGCAAATGTAGTCTTCCTCTATTCACCAAGTTCAAATCACCCAATTATTTTGGATTATTTAAAGTAAAATTTATTGTTTAAAAAGAAGTGGATCTGTGCCCAATTCCAATTTCCATGGACTAGCAAAAAAGGAAATTAGCTAGCCCACCCCGTTAAATAGATAATGAGCCTGAATATATGGGTTAACGTAACGGATGGGCTGAGGAAATGATTTAATCTCGACGGTTAGAGTGCAAGCCCAAGGTTTCTCCATGACATATTCATTCTGGCCAAATCGGTATGTCGGAGTTTTAGTCTACTCATGTCGTGTGTGCGTCTGAAATATTCTGATCGGTGGGAAGTCGCCGGCCTTAGGCGAATGAGATGCGGGCGAGAGACCTAAACCATAAACCCAACGCCCCAAAACCCTAATTATTGTTAAACAAAATGTCCAGTCCATGTTTACATGGTATGATTTTTCAATGAAATCATATCAGGACAGAGCCTCCATTTTCGTGGGTTCAGAAGAAGATTTGAAAGCTTCATGCTTTAACTAAGCAATGCCTGATGGCTATCTCCTAGGGTTTGAAATTTCTAAGAATAGAAACTGAAACAGAGAAGACACAGATGCAGAGTAACAAGTCCAAAAACAAACAATGAGGAAAATTCCAAATTTCCTTGCTTTCCGATAAGAATTTTCCCAGGAACCAAACAGAGCAGAGCATTTCTCACAACACAAAACCAACTGCAACCTTCCTCACAAAGCAACAAAAATCTTCACAAAACCCAAAACTATTCAAGAACATCCATATTTGCAGTAAAAGTTGAGAAATTTAAAGCGAGAAGGAAAATGATGGTTTTATTTTGTGCTGACCTTCTTCCAGAGGCAGAAGCTGAGCACAACTCAAAGCCAGAAACCCGATCAGGAGACCAACGTAAATCACGGAACTCGACATTGTCGTGATCACGACACAAAAACAAAACCAAAGAGTGTGCTCGTAACTTTGTAAGAAAGAGTGGTTTGTTTTAGTTTTTTCTGAATATGATTTTTGGTTCTGAAAAGAAAGCTTCAAACTCCTGTCAATGAAAATTGCAAAAACTTTTTGGCTCTGTAATTTTACTTACTCCTCATGAGAGAGAGAGAGAGAGAGAGAGAGAGAGAGAGAGAGAGAGAGAGAGGGAGAGGTACAGCTAGTTAATTAAATTAAGTTTCCCTTTTTGGCATTGGGGCAGAAATCTGAAGCTGGCTACTCTTCCTCCAATTTTAGGATTTGAAAGTGACTTCTTCTGCCTTTGGGAAGAGGATCAGAAAGTTCACAAGTTTATTATTTTTTTATGAACTTAAAATGGTTTTGCCTTTGATGTGTCTTTTCTCTCAGTCCGAGGAAGGAATGAGTGTTGTCAACTCCTCTCATCTCCAGTCTCCACTCTCTCGTTCAAACGTGTCTTAAAATTTAGGTCTTTAAGTCAAAAATAGTATTTTTCTGTTTAATAGTTTGGGTTAAAATTTTAGTTTGAATTATTAAAAGGTAAATTTTGGCTAGATTATTTTTTCCGTAAAATAAAACTTGAAAATTCACTAAACCAACCCATTAAACATGTATATATGGTACGTAAATATATGTGTATTATTCGGCTCTTTTAAAAAAAAAAATTTAGTATTAATGAAAAATGACAAATAAAGATGCAGTGAAAAGTATCAGGGAAAAATACAAATATGTGATTTTTCATTAAAAGTGAACAATATTGTAAGTGTTTCGTTAAAACTCCCTTAAAAAAATTAATAATTGTTTATTATATTCTTTTTCTTCAAAAAAATGTAACATTTTACATGTATTATTAAAAACTTTGTGAAATAATGTGTATAAAACGTGACCTACATTCATAATACAAAATAAGTACGTTGGAGTTAAAAAAAAGGTGTAATTTAACAATACTGTGAGTGTTTCATGAAAACTCCCTTAAAAAAATTAATACTTGTTTATTATATTCTTTTTCTTTTAAAAAATGTAACATTTTACAAGTATTATTAAAAACTTTGTGAAATAATGTGTATAAAACGTGACCTACATTCATAATACAAAATAAGTACGTTGGAGTTTAAAAAAAGGTGTAATTTAACACATTATTCGTACAGAAAATTGAAGTTTATATATTAAAAAAATATAAAAGTGTATAATACACATATAATTAGTTGTAGAAAGTCGTTCATGTATGATGTGGAAAATTACAAAGGGGTACAGTGGCCTTCAAGTTAATTATTATCAGATTAAAATTCAGTCCAACCCCATTTTTAAGTTCTAATTTCGCCCCTAGTGTATTTATGTGTTTATATTAGGGGTGCAAGTTGGAATGTTATTTATGATTCCGCCAATAAAATTTCTTAACCGTATTCCAAAAATTTTAAATTCAAATATTTTACTAAAAAATTAAAACGAAAATAGGAATGCATTCAGAGATTCCAAAAGAATTTCCAGGGCGAAGTTTTTGGAGTGTTATGAACTTATTCCGATTCCATCAATAAAATTTTCAAATCCCAACATAAAAATTCTGAATTCGACTGTTTTCTGAAAATTTGAAATGGGAATAGGAATGCATTTAGAGATTCTAAAAATTTGGAATTTCCAAGTCGAAGTTTTTGGAGTGTTTCGAACTTATTTCGATTCTGCCAATAAAATTTTTGAATTTGAACCTAAAAATTTTGAATCCGAATATTTTCTGAAAACTGAAACAGAAATAAGAGTGCATTTAGAGATTCCAAAAATTTGGAATTTCCAAGGCGAAGATTTTGGAGTGTTTCAAACTTATTCTGATCCCACCAGTAAAAATTCTGAATCAGAACCTAAAAATTCTAAATTCGAATATTTTCTGAAAAATTTAATGGAAATAGGAATTCGTTTAGAGATTCCAAAAATTTGGAATTTCAAAGACGAAGATTTTGGAGTTTTCCGAACTTATTTTGATTCTACTAGTAAAATTTTTGAGTCCAAACCTAAAAATTATGAATTCGAATATTATTTGAAAAATTGAAAGGGAAATAGGAGTGCATTTAGAGATTCCAAAAATTTCGAACTTCCGAGGCAAAGATTTTGGAGTGTTTGGAACTTATTCTGATTCCACCAGTAAAATTTTCGAATTCGAACCTAAAAATTATGAATCCAAATATTTTAAAAAAAATTGAAACGGAAATAGGAATGCACATAGAGGTTCAAAAAATTTGGAATCTCAAAGGTGAAGTTTTAGGAGTGTTCCAAACTTATTTCGATTCTGTAAATAAAAATTCTGAATCCGAACTTAAAAATTCTGAATCCAAATATTTTCTGAAATTTTGAAATGGAAATAGGAATGCTAAGATTCCCAAAATTTGGAATTTCCAAGGCGAAGATTTTGGGGTGTTCCGAACTTATTTTGATTCCACCAGTAAATTTTTTTTTAATCCGAACCTAAAAATTCTGAATCTGAATATTTTCTAAAAAATTTTATCAGAAAGAGGAATGCATTTAGAGATCCAAAATTTTGGAATTTCCAAGGTAAAGTTTTATCGAGTGTTTCAAACTTATCCTGATTCCGCCAGTAAAATTTTCGAATCCAAACCTAAAAATTCTAGATTTGAATATTTTCTAAACAATTTAAATGGAAATAGGAATGCATTTAGAGATTCCAAAAATTTGGAAATTCCAAGGAGAAATTTTTGGAGTGTTCCGAACTTATTCTGATTCCACCAGTAAAAATTCTGAATCCGAACCTAAAAATTCTAAATCCGATGATTTTCTGAAAAATTCAAACGGAAATAAGAATGTATTTAGCGATTCCAAAATTTTGGAATTTCTAAGGCGAAAATTTTGGAGTTTTCCAAACTTATTCCAATAAAAAAAACTTCTGAAATTTCCAAATTTTTAAAGCTAATTCCTCATATTATATATTTTTTAATCAATTTTTGTGTTTCCCTTGTTTTGGTCGAATGGGTGAGATATTTAATACACTAATCCTGTTTACTTTTGACTTGTATTATTTTCCTTTTCCAGTTTTAGCATCCATTCCCATATATTACCTTTCCAGTTTTGGCTTCCACGCAAGTAGCCGCTGGCTCCCAAACTTTCCATCATTCTCTCTCCCCATCTGACTCCTTTTCTCTTCTTCTCGTCGCATAAAACCCTAAGGAGGCTAATTCCGCTGCCCATCGACTTGCTCGATCTGGAATTAGTAGGGTTGATGAAGTTCAATGGAGGGGGACTGCTCCGGAGCTATTGCTAGATGTTCTTTTTGAAGATAATTCTTTATAGTTATGGTTTTCTCATTGAGTGAGGATAGGTAAAGTTAGTTGTTCGTGCGGGACGCTCTTTTTCCCTTAGACCGGGTTGAAAGCCCCGGCGAGGTTTTTATCGAGGCCCATTAAAGCACGTTATCCTCAATTTGTACGATTTTTCTTCATCAATAAATATCGTATTTCTCTCAAAAAAAAAAAAAAAAAAAAAAAAAACCCTGAGGACTCATTACTCCGTAGAAAGTCATCCATGTAGAATTACCACATAGAAAGTCATCCATGTATCGAGGAAAAATTACAAAGGGGTACCGTAACCATTATGTTAACTATTATTAAATAAAAAAATGTGAGAGGTACTGGGTTCGATGCTCCGAGTTTGTGTGTCTGTTTGACTGTTACGACGGGCAAGATGAAATTCACTATAGTCTCTCTGGGCCAGAATGGTGGATAATCGTGACTTGCCACCAGTTGTCCCTCTTTTTAGAAATTAAAATAAAATAAAATTCAGCCAGCCCCATTTTTAAATTCTAACCGCGTATCTAATGTATTTATGTGTTTACATTAGGAGTGCAAGTTGGAATGTTATTTCTGCTTCCGCTAGTAAATTTTTTTATTCTACCAGTAAAACTCTAAAATCGAATATTTTCGGAAAAATTGAAACGGAAATGGGATGCTTTATAGATTCCAAAAATTTGGAATTTCTGATCCGAAGTTTTCGGAGTATTCTGAACTTATTTTGATAAAAAAAAACTTTTGGGATTTCTGATTTTTTTTAAGTTAATTTCTCATATTATATATTTAGTAATTAATTTTTGTACTTACCTTGTTTTGGTCGAAAGGTGAGTTAGACGATCACATGACTCATTACTCACGTTGAAGATGATCACTTTTAAGAGAAATCTGCTTAAATATTACCTGAACTTGTTGTAGGGGTGTAGATATTTAACATCTAATCTAAAAACATTTCATTATTAGTTAACAACTTAAACCTTGCTTCATGTTGTAATTTACCATCTACAGTCAGTTGACTATGATCCCTTTTTTAGATGACGTGTATATCACAAGTCAATTGATGACATGACATTATAAGGACACAACTCATTTACCGCATCAATTTTACAACAGACACTAATTACCCGTTATATAAAGTGACCATTTACCCCAAGTTTAGTCAACATATTATGAATATTTTACAATGAACAAGTATGGCCAGTATAATAAAACAATTTACTAACACGGTCTTAATAGTTCAAGTGATATGACTAAAAGCAGCATTCTTCTTCTTCATAGAATATCTTCACCATGCCATGAATGATCTTATCAACACCGTAGATGATTTCTTACTTGTACTTTCCATAAACTGATCAGAGAGCTTAATTACTTTGATTGATGATAAATTAATGCAGTAATCTAGTTGACTTGCTAGCACGTGATAGCTTGTGATGAGGTGTAATCATTAGCGGTAGCAGCATTGTGTGTGTAGGTACGTAAACAATTACTACTATCAACGTACTTGGCTTGTATTATTTCCCTTTCCAGTTTTGGCATCTCATTTTCATGTATAGCTCGTAAACATAAACCTAGCTAGTTGTAAAACTGTGTTAGTAACATCATTTGACTAATCACTTGGAGACGAAAGCGAGCTGATGAACTGATTACTCACCAACTACGATTCATTTGAAAGAGACTAATTAAAAGCTATCGACAAAAAAAATTAACTACAATTCATTTGAAAGAGACTAATTAAAAGCTATCGACAAAAGAAGAATTTTTCAATATATCCAAAACACAAAGTATTTCATGACTACGTGCCATCAAGGGTGGAGCCAAAAAATTTATGGTAGCCTATGTGAGTAGCTTCGTCATTGAGTGTCATAATATAAATAAATGAATATTACTCTTTTTGTTTCGGTCAAATAGATGGATAGTACCTTAAAACATATTATACAACATTATCGTTCACATATTTAATATCATAACGTTTGGTCAACCATTTTGTATTGTTGTATAAACACAAAAGTTTATCATCGACAAAAGAGTTGTAATTTATGGGACAACAATGGATGACTTTTTCCATTGCATAGTTTTAGCTCATATTTGAGCCCCTCGTTTTGCGTAAATTTCCCACTTGACATGCCACTCTTTGCACAAGCATGTAATCTCTAACTATTTTAATGAGAATTAAATTAATTCTTTAAGGTTTTGATGTGTCTTTTTTCTCAAATTGAGGAATAAGTGTTGTCAATTCCTATTATCTCCAGACTCCAGTCTTCCAAAATATAAAATTAAGGCAAGAAGGTAAAAATGCAAAATACCAAAATGGGTCTTGCATATTCAAAGAGTGGTACTATGACTACCTATTTGATTCTATTTATTTTCCCAACCACCTTATAGTTGTATTTATCATGAATATATACACTAATTAGTAGCTGAGTAGGCATCACCTTACTCTATAAATTGGATAAAGTTAAAAAGTATATAACTAGATCAAGACGGAAAAAGCATATAGTATGTGAAAAATACGTATGTGTATTATTCATCAAATTCTTTAAAATAGTGAATACTTGTTTATTTTATTTTATTTCTTTAACAATTTGTTTAGAAATGTAAGCTTTATGTGTATAATTAAAAAATGGTGGGAACATAATGTGTATTAAACGTCACTACATCCATAACAAGTATGTTGAAGTTAAAAAAGGTACAATTTAACGCATAAAGTATATCTATTTTAAAAAAAACACTAATCTAGTTTACTTTTGACTTGTATTATTTCCCTTTTCCAGTTTTAGCATCCATTCCCATATATAACCCTTCCCAGTCATTAAATTGTTGTATCATTGAGTGGAAAGTAGGTTTTTTTTTTTTTTTTTCATGAATCAAAAATTGAAAAACAATGAGTTCTATCATATTATTCTTAATTTGGGCGTTCTTAGAATTTAAAATTTTTATTTTTTATGGATTTATATATAACTATATCAAATATATATAAATTAACTAATTTGTCATTCTTCTGTTTATTTTAGACACTAGTTATATTTGAAATCCCACATTCCAAATTAATTAATTTTAAGAAAAGGATAATATTTTTTTAAACATGAACAAATTCTAACACCAGAAAAGAATCGCATGAATAATCCAATTTTATGAGTAATGCTAGAGAAATTAAATTTATAAACTAAATTTACAAACTAAATGATGTGTCACCAATAGGAAATGAGCAAATTTATCAACATTTAAGTAATAATCTAATTATTAACTTCTATGTCATTTAATCTACAAATTTAATATCTCTAATATTACTTTAATATAATAATTCGTGTGATAGATGAGTACATAGATCAATGTTATGTTTATAAAACACATGAACAAATTGTGGCAGGGGAGAGTGGCCCCTCTGAATATATAAAGCGACTTTAGGCTTCCTCCCAATGATTTTCCTAAGGAATATACTGTTTGGCTGCATGGAAAAAGTCGGTCATGGCAGCCTTTCATGGATGAGACGGTCCATGTCCAATCGCATCTCAAACAAATTTGACATTTTAATTTCCTCCTTGGACAATATTCGACATAAACTTTTGTTCCTGTTGTACCAAACAAGAAGCATGAAGTCAAAGTGACACTAGACTGCACTGTGTATGAGATTTCTATTTTATTAAAAAATAATATTTGTTGTGGGATTAGTTTTATATCGAACTTCAACGATTCGAATTGTTTATTTTATAAGTTTTGATTCATAAATTATTTTTACAAAAATTCAATTCAATCTGAAACTATTTGCATGTTTAACTATCACAATGAAATTTCAATGTTTTCGTATAAAAAAGTGTTCATTAATTTTTTTGAACTCAATTGGATGTCACAAATATTTTCAATTTGGCTAGTATTTTGCAAAGATAATCTATGAGGTGCAACTTAAAAAATAAACAGTTTAAATTGTTAAATTTTAATGTGATATAAATCTCACAACTAATCCCTATTTTTATGAAAATTGAGAATGCCTTCTCTTAAATCCTCCTATAGTGATATTGTGGAAGAGTGAAGGGATTGGGACTCGGGAGGGTCTTGAAGCTTGATTTGATTGGGGGAGGCAAGTTACAGAAGGACGTTGACATGCTCATCTTCAATATGTGGCATTGGTAGAATCGTAGATGACCTTTTCAACCGTAAGCCTATAACTACTATAAATGTGAGGATTCTTTTAAAATGAGATTTTTTATAAATTTTTTGTCTCATCATAATTTAACGTTAATTTTTGTATTAATGTTATAAAATATTGTGTAAAAAATATGAGATAATGAGTTTGTGTTCAAGTAGGAGGCCAGATAAGCAAAAGACATTAGCCGCATGTTTGCTTTTTAGAAGGCACTCATTACTTAGGGCTGGTTATGGGTAAACATTGATCCACCAAAATCTAGGGTTCTTCCAAGGAAGAATTTCTCCCTCCCAGCACAAGTACTTTCTTGTCTAATATATCCAATGTATGATAATAATCAAAACAAAATTATTATTAGCACTCTAAGAAAATTATTTTACACTTGTAAGACTCTTCATAATGCGATTCATCTATTATATTCCTATTAAAGAGGAATTGCCCAGTGATTGGAGCGAATTCCAAACCCTTATTCCACATGACTCATCTTGAGTTTGATTTCCAGCTGAAATGCCTATATGAGTCTTTCGATTTTCGGGAGAACGAACTGTCGTGGTTTCGTCACTAGCTTGTCCAATAAAAAAAAGAGTGTACTTGAAAACTTTTTAAGTGTCAATAGAAACTGTATTAATTAAAATTCAACTTTTTAGGCCACTCAGTACTACGATCTGGTAATATTTCTCTTCGCTTAGAAGTGAGAGGTTTTAAGTTCGAATCTCGTGGATTGCAAATTCGATACCAAATTAGGCTGCTTATTGTGTAGCTTAATCGAACTCCTCATCTCTCTGGTGTAAAAGTATCGATGTATAAAAAAAAAAAAAAAAAACTTTTTAGTATTAGCTTTAACTTTTTTTATTAGATGTCGTTGTCATTGATTGTCAATCAATCGTGAACATAATAAAAAAGTAAAATTTAACATAGAGTACATAAACTACTAATAATCGTCCAAATACATGTGAAAAACCATTGTCATTATAATTTTTGAATCATTTGTTGTGGAGAACTGTTATGATGTTTATTCCAGTGACATCAATCAAATTAGTAGTCTCTTAATTTCGATTGTAGTGGCAGTGAATGGCAAGAACCAGGGGCTAGAAGTTGTGTAGGGCAAAAGGTGCCTTTGCTTGGGTCGACCTATCCAGGAGGTTTGCCACCGGCTCTGAGTGTGCTGAAGAATGTGTTCAGCACAATAAAAAAGCCAAGTATGTATATATCTAGGACAAGAGTAACTATAGTGTATACTCATCATATACCTAATCATCTCAACGCGTCCTACTTAACCTTGGTTAATATTTTTTTTTGAATTGAAAAGTAACATTTAATGTGAAAGTTATTTAGAGTTAGGTGAAATGACATGTGACAGATGATTAGATGCATTGAGCTTACACAATAGTTATAGTGGTGAGCAAAAATGCACCTTGTATAAGACTGTCTCAAGAAGACATTGGAAAAGAAAGACATATGATAAGCATTTGGCAATTAAAACTGAAAATTGTTATTAGCACTTCAAAAATCTCATTTGGCACTCCAAACTTTCTATAATTAGAATTAGAAAGAAAAATACAATTGTAAGGAGTGTAGAATGAGATTTTTGGAGTGCTAATAACAATTCTCTTAAAACTTTGGAGCAATAATAATAATAAATTGCAAGAGTAATCACCATAATAAGAAGGGAATTTTAATGAAAAGCTCACAGTACTGTTCACTTTAAAGAAAAACCATATTTTTATACTAAAAAGTCAATCCTGGTACTATTCACTTTACCTTTTATTTTGTCCTTATTATTAAAACTCAAAGTTTTCAAGCAATTTTTATTAATTTTCCTTAATAAAAATGGTTGATTGAGGCCACCAACTATAACGGCTAGAATTGGATCATGATTGGAATCATCTTTAATATTTAAGAGAGAATTAAGCCAGTAGATGTCGAACGGCTAGTAGTATTCTGAAGTACCCAAATAAAATTTCCAACAGATAAAACTTTACACGTATTTATTTCTTTAGTGTGGAACGCCACGTAACGACGTATTTGTCTCTTGTTTTGACATAAAAAAATGAAACGTTAGTTGACATTAAAGTATGAACTATTGAACAAGAAAACATCAAAGGCTGCTACACACGTCAATTTGGAACTTGGTGAGTTATAGACCCATAGACAGTACGCCATTTGTTATTATACAAGTAGAGAGAAATATTTTCAAGTGTCATTCCACTTATATAATGACATAGAAAATATGTATCAGTGTTCCAGCACACTGAAAAAAGTTCTTATTCTTCAACGTAATATCACTTCACTGTAAAATAATGAATGAGAACCGTTCATTCTCTTATCATCATTTAAATATCACCTCTAAAAAAATCCGTTCAATTTGGGCGCAGTTTAATAATCTATAGACAAATCAACGCTTGCGGTAACCAGTAGCACATCTTTATGATGAACCGTCAATTTCTTTGATTGATAAAGAAAAAATAATTCTGATCATAACATTTGTACAGTTTTGTTGCTTATCCCAATTCCAAATAATACAAAATTTAAATTTAAAAACAAAATAACCATGCAAAAAGTTTGTAATTCAATTGGTTGAGAACATTTACTTTTACACTCAACATTCTAAATTTGAATCCGCCTCTATTAATATTGCTTGTATTAAAAATAAAAAATAAAAGCTCTGATTAGCTGTGTGAAACCTTCTAAAAGCAACACTCCACTGCAGGATCGGTACTTCCCTTCGCATGTAATCTTGGCTCCTTTTTCTTGTCATGAATTTGGAACATGTTGTCGATAATTTTTTGCCGCCAGCAACATGTTGTCCATACTTTTTTGACAATATCGTTACTCATCTGTCATGCACAGAGTTTTTCTGCTGAAACGTGTTGTGACATTGATTGCAAATTTTTGTTCAATTACATAAGAGCAAATGAAACCTACGAAAACTTCCGGCCAGATTCCAATACCAGACTGGAAGCAAACAGCAATCCAAGACTGATGTAGAAAATGGACATCTACATTCAAATATATAAACACGAAAAAAGCCGGGTTCTAACAACCAAAGTAAGTACTGTAGAGTTCAGCTTCAAATCTACTTTTGTATCTGTATTCTTTTGTTCCTTATTGGCAGCTCCACTGGCATCTGGGCTTCATGGGGATGGATCTGACCCCTTGTACACCTTTAGGTGGTTGAAAAGTGCTCTCCCAAGCTGCACGACAGAGTTGTTTTAGAAGAAACTATTCAAGACAGATGATGCAGAGCAGTTGGGTAGTGAAAAACAATGCTAAAGCTGAGCACAACAGTCATGCAGAGAGAATCACTTGCATATACTTTTTCGCTGCGAATGAGTTTCGTAGTTTCAAGTTCCATCTATTTAAACTCTATGTTTAGCATTTCAATCAAACAAAACCAAAATGAAATATCTAGCTTTATTTGTGTATGCGTATGCATATAGGAGAAAAGAACTCACCCTCCCTTTTGGAAGCATACCACGAACAGCATGTTCAATAATCCTCTCTGAGATTCTCTGCTGTAACTGGTCAAACGTTTCCACTGTCATACCACCTGGTCGTCCAGAATGCCTCCTGTAGAGTTTTTGGTTCCTTTTCTTGCCAGATACGGCAACCTTTTCAGCATTTACCTATAAATTTCGACACAATCATCCACCATAGCATAGAAGTATTTGCAAGCCAAAATAAAAGAAAAATGAGAAGAAGTAAAAGTTAAGCAAATTCCAGAACCTTGAAAACCAGAGAGAACAGCAACATAACACTCGGAAAAAAAAAAACACTGATCTGCTAGAAACCCAAAGCTTGAGTAAAGCATTTTCGGGCCTGCCCACAGTAAAGCATACACAACTGAGAATACAAAAATGATTTAAAGCTAATTTTTCAAAACCAAAAGGTTTTAAGACCCTTTCAGACTACATTCAGGGTAGATACTTAATATTTGTTAAGATTCATGCATTTCTTCTTTGCTCAATCCTTGGTTGCCTTCTTTTCCTTTCCAACTTGTGTGTGACTGAGATAAATTCTTTTGATGTTTGTCAAGACAAAATATGAACAAACACCAAGGGGATGGCAGACAAAGTATAAAAAAGTAGAAACTTAAAGCTAACTCAAAACCACTCATGGTGGAAAAGGATTGAAGGTATATTTGGAGAACAGTCAAAAGCCTATGCAGTAACCGGCACTTCAAAAAGACTTCCTTTCCTCTAGCAAACAGAAAGGACATATTGAAAGAAATGGGAAGTGGAGTCCACTCGAAATACAACCTAAATAACCAGAATCTCAATAACATGACAAATAAACACATCAGCCATTTTCACCCAAAGAATAACGACAAGCAGAGAAGAAAACAATGAACAATAAAGGAAAGGGCGGTTCTCACTAGAAAGCTATTTCTTAGCCTAGTTACATTCTATACAAACCTATACCATAAGCAGTTTTAAAAAATTAATATACTAAATGGCATCTGTGGTTGAGTCTTTATCAGTTTTATCATCAAATTGTATAGTTGAAACTATAAAAGTAGACTCAATCGGCAATTATATAAGTAGACCAGGAAACACTGATATTACCTCATTTTGTGGATTTTGTACCCATTTCGCTCCTTAACACTATCAGTATCCGTAACCAAAGCCATTTCTCAGAAGTTGCATATAATAATCTCACTTGGCAGTTGGCATCTAACTAGAGGCTTAAATAAATCCCAGCTACTTGGATTTTAAATATTCTAATCTTCCAGACAGGCATGGAGCACCTTCAAAACAAATTACGAAGCCCAAGTCTTGACCAAATGGTGACGGAACCAAACAAATCGAAATATACAGAAATAAACTAGCAGATTAAATTGGGACAGAGACTAATCAACTTCAATGTACATGGGAACATGGAAGAAAGCATACAGACGCATGCAAATACGATTCTAAACAAGATCTGAAAAGAAATCTCAGCACAAGGAATATTCCCCATTGGGTCAAACATGTTACCTATATCCAAATGGATTGCACAATAATCTAAACACTATTATAATTATGACCTAATAATCTAACATTGAAGATGCTTATTTGATTCCGACAGTTATACAACTAACCACCCATTGAACATAAACTAAGTAAATTGTGTGAGGACGTACCGCACGGTATATCCATGCTCTCAATGTTTACCAAGCCAACATGTTAAAAAAAGAAAAAGACATCATAATGTATGAGAATTATATCCATCATATATTTTCAATGATCTCAATTAAGGACTAGACGGTGATCTAGAATATCTAATTCTACACCAACCAAGAACCTTAAGAACCACTCCTCACTCCTCAGCCACTACCATTTAAGTAAAAGGAAGATTGTAATATAGTCTGCATCTAGAGCAATTATAATGAAGAAAATGCTTGTGCATGACTAGAAACTCCACATACCACAATGACAAATGCTCCCATGTCCACACTGGGAGTGTAGGTCACCAAATTTTTCCCACGGATGTAAATGGCAATTGTGGATGCCATTCGTCCAAGAATCTTATCTGCAGCATCAACGATAAACCACGGTTTGTCAGTATTCACGTGGTCTGCAGCATTTGGATACCATGTATTATTCCAAATGTCCTGGAGAAAGAGTGGAAAACCTGAATAAGGACCTAAGTACATTTTGATATTGCCCTCAAAGAAAAGTATATATCGACATCAATAACTTCTAGGAGAGCATATTTAAACAACATGTAATAAAAATGCATGTTATAATATTATAAACAGGCCGAAAACATATACCCAATAACGGTGTTTGAAGAAATCAGTAGAAGTTTCTGACATTCATAATCTACCAAGTATCCTTTAGAAAACTATCCATTGGTCTCAATATTTCACATGGAAGACTAAATAAGTTACAGTTTATACTAAACAAGCATACGAAATTGGCGATTACATAGAAATTAAGCATGAAGCACAAGTCTTGAGCTCACCTACCATTAAAATTCATAGTCTTCAAACATCCATCGCTGATCCAAAGGGACCCGAACGAAGTCCTTAGTTTTGCTGCTGAAGACCTCGAAGCTCCGCCGTGTGTTTCCTTCATTGTTGAAGCTCAGGTCGGTGGTGGAGGGAAGCCAGAGCTTTTGCGGTGGCGCCACCGAGAACCCGACAAATGGGGTTTTAAAGGCGGGTTTTGCAGAGGAGGAGAATGGGGGTTTTGGGGAAGAAGAGCAAGTGGAGGAGGATGAGAGCAAGGAAGAAGAAGATGAAGCTGGGAGAGAGAGAGTACGGACATCTTTGTGTCTCAGTCTCTCTCACTCAGTCCACTGTGTTTCTGTGTTGGGTTTCCGCGTGTTGATAAAATAGGATAAGATGGTCGACTTGCAGATGAACATGGATCAAAACGCAACGCATTATTTTTTACAAACATTTCAAACAAAACATTTAGGGTCTGTTTGGTATCCTATTTGAAAATTTTATCATTTCTCAAAACATTTCTTAAGAACATTTCCTGAAAACAATTTTCTTTAAGATTCAAAAAGGTGATTGGTTAACGATTTAAAAATTTTAAATCTTACTTAAACTAGATAAAGAGATCTAAAAAGAGGGGATTGCAAGAGAGGGAGAAAGAGGAGAGAGGAGGAAAGAAAGTAAGAGATGATTGAAGGAAAGAGAGCGAAGGGAGAGGATCGGACGAGATAGAGAGGAAGATGAGTGAGAGAAAGAACCGAAGAATGAAGATAGCGGATTAGATGAGAGACGAAAAAGGTAAAAAAAAAAAGAGGAGAGAGATTTGGAGTGGGAGGGGAGGAGTGGGAGAAAAGAAATGAGTGAGTTTAAGTTTAAAAACTCTAAAAACTCACTTTTGATGTTTTTAGATAATAGAATATATTTTTGAGTTAGTCTTGAGTTTAGTTTTTGAAAATAGTCATACTAAACAAGTTTTTAAGGCCTAAAACTTGAAAATTGTTTTTGAATTTAAAAAGTTGGATTCAAGTAGAGTACTAAACATGCCCTTAATTTCTCGCACAAAAATCATATTTTTGGTGTAATTAGTGTGCAAAACTACATCATAGGAGTGGATATTAAATTCTCATATGTTCTGTATTATAGTAAGGCAAGAAATTCATTATGATATTGAGGCTCTTTATTATTTCGTCCCCCTCTTACTCGCTCTCAAAGTTAGTTTTACAACAATTTCGGCTTATAATTTCTCGTATTATATATTTAGTAATTAATTCTTCTACTTACCTTGTTGTGGTCGAACAGGTGAGTCAGACGATCACATGACTTGTTACTCACGTTGAAGATGATCACTTTTAAGAGAAATTTGCTTAACTATTACCTGAACTTGTTGTAGGGGGTGTAGATATTTAACATCTAATCTAAAAACAATTCATTATTTGTTAACAACTTAAACCTTGCTTCGTGTTTGTAATTTACCGCCTACAGTCAGTTGACTATGGTCCGTTTTTTAGATGACGTGTATATCACACATTAATTGATGACAAGATATTATAAGAACATAACTTATTTAGTGCATCTATTTTACAACAGAATTAATTAATTGTCCATTATAAAAAGTGACTATTTACCACAAGTTTAGTCAGCATGTTATGAATATTTTACAGTGGACAAGTATATAATAAAACAATTTGTTAACACGGTCTTAATAGTTCAAGTGATATGACTAAAAGCAGCATTCTTCTTCTTCATAGAATATCTTCACCATGCCATGAATGATCTTATCAACACCGTAGATGATTTCTTACTAGTACTTTCCATAAACTGATCAGAGAGCTTAATTGCTTTGATTGATGATAAATTAATGCACTAATCTAGTTTACTTGCTAGCACGTGATAGCTTCTGATGAGGTGTAATCATTAGCAGTAGCAGCATTGTGTGTGTAGGTACGTAAACAATTACTTCTATCAACGTACTGGGCTTGTATTATTTCCCTTTCTAGTTTTGGCATCTCATTTTCAGGTATAACTCTTTAACATAAACCTAGCTAGTTGTAAAACTGTGTTAGTAACATCATTTGACTAATCACTTGGAGACGAAAGCGAGCTGATGAACTGGTTACTCACCAACTACGATTCATTAAAAAGATTAAGGACTTGTTTTGATATGTTTTTAAAATGATTGAAAACGCTTTTAGAAAAAATGTTTTTGGGTTCCAAAAGCACTTAAAGTGTTTCCTGGAAGAAGCACATCCAAACAAGCTATAATTAAAAGCTATTGACAAAGAATAATTTTTCAATATATCCAAAACACAAACCATTTCACGAGTACGTGCCATCAAGGGTGGAGTCAAAATTTTTATGGCAGCCTTTGCGATTAGCTTCATCGTTGAGTGTAATAATATAAATAAGGGGTTTTTAGATTTTAGAGCTTCAATAAGATTGATTTTAGATTTTAACTTGAATGATTTTCAAAATCTATTTTAAGTCCCTATTTTAAAACTTACCATATTTAAGTAATTATAGCACATTTATTATTTATAAACTTACCATTCGAAATTTTTTACCCATCCATAATTAATGTATTCTTTTTTGTTCCAATTATATTAATAGATAAAAATTTATTCAAAATTCAAATTCTTATTTAAAAAAAAAAAAATTCAACAACAAAACAAAAACAATTTACAGATAACTTTCGGTACCTTATTTTATTCATAGGTATGGAAGTATCAGTACATAATTTTTGGTACGAATGTATCGGTAAATAACTTTAGGTACCTTATTTTACTCATAGGTACAAAAGTATTGGTACATAAGTTTTGGTACAAATGTATCGGTACATAACTTTCGATATGAATATATCAGTACAAATGTATTGGTACGTAACTACAACATCTAAACATCTAAACATACATATATACGTAATATACACATACATATATATGGAGAAATTCACGCACAATGAAAAATATATGATAATATATGACTTTTTTTATTAATGGAACTTAATAATAACTATTAATAATAAATAACATTTTTATTATTTATGAGAATCAATATATAACCTACAACCAAAAAGCTCAATAATAATTACAACCTTTTTAATATTCAAAAATTACAATTAAATGCCAAGGATTGGAATTAGTTTTAAATCTTAAACAAGGATTTATTCAAAAGAATCTTAGAAAAGGATTAGAATAGAATTCTCCGTATAAATAAATGAATATTACCATATTTGTTTTGGTCAAATAAATGTATATTAATATTATATCAACATTATCGTCCCTATATTTAATATCATAATGTTTGGTGTACCATTTTGTGTTGTTGTATAATCATAGAAGTTTATCATCGACAAATGAGTTGTAATTTATGGGACAACAGTGGATGACTTTTTCCATTGCACAGTTTTAGCTCATATCTGAGCCCCCCGTTTTGCGTAAATTTCCAACTTGACATGCCACTCATTGCATAAGAATGTAATCTCTAATTATTTTCATGAGAACTAGATTAATTAATTCTTTAAGGTTTTGATGTGTCTTTTTACTCAAATTGAGGAATGAGTGGGAAAAATGATCCTCTATGGATCCCTTAACCTAATCCTCCTTATTAAACAATCTGAATTCTTGAAATTTGATCTAATAGTTAAAAACATGAGCTCACTTTAAAAGTTATATCAACTTTATTGGATAAAATTTCAATGATTCAGATAGTTTTATAAAGAGGATTAGGTGGAAGAGATCGGGAGAAATCCCTTTTCGAATGAGTGTCGTTAATTCCTACATCTCCAGACTCCAGTCTTCCAAAATATAAAATATTGGCAAGAAGGTAAAAATGCAAAATATCAAAATGGGTCTTTCATATTCAAAGAGTGGTACTATGACTACCTATTTGACTCTACTTATTTTCCCAACCACCTTATAGTTGTATACTTGTATTTATCATTAATATTTACACTAATTAGTAGCTGAGTAGGCATAACCTTACTCTATAAATTGGATAAAGTTGAAAAGTATATAATTAGATCAAGACGGAAAAAGCATATAGTATGTAAAAAAATACGTTTGTGTATTATTTAGCAAATTCTTTAAAATAGTGAATACTTGTTTATTTTATTTTATTTCTTTAACAATTTCTTTAGAAATGTAAGCTTTATGTGTACAATTAAAAAATGGTGGGAACATAATGTGTATTAAATGACACCACATTCATAGCAAGTACGTTGGAGTTAAAAAAGGTGCAATTTAAGGCAGTATTCATACAGAAAGTATATCTATTTAAAAAAAAAAAAACACTAATCTAGTTTACTTTTGACTTGTATTATTTCCCTTTTACAGTTTTAGCATCCATTCCCATATAAACCCTTCCCAGTCGTTAAATTGTTGCATCATTGAGTGGAAAGTAGGTTTCTTTTCATGAATCAAAAACTGAAAAACAAAGAGTTATGTCATATTATTCTTAATTTGGGCTTAAAAAATTTATTTTATTTTTTATGGATTTATATATAACTGTATCAAATATATAAGAATTGATTAATTTGTCATTCTTCTGTTTATTTTAGACACATGAGTTACATTTGAAATCCCACATTCCAAATTAATTAATTTTAAGAAAAGGATTATATTTTTTTAAACATGAACAAATTCTATGATCAGAAAAGAATCGCATGAACAACCCAATCTTATATAATAATTTGTGGGGTAGATGAGTACGTAGATCAATGTTATGTTTGAAAAAACACATGAACAAATTGGGGCAGGGGAGAGGGGCAGCCCCTCTGAATATATAAGGCCATCTCCAACCGAAGGGTCCATAGGGCTAGAGGGCCGAAAATGGCCCTAAAACCGTCTCCAACCGAGGGCTAGGCCAGAGGGCTCTGGAATCTGGGAGGGCCCCACGGAATCGGAGAGGGCTGGAGGGCAGGCTGCTTTCGGCCATCCAGCCAGCCCGGGGCTGGCTCTTTTTTTTTTTTTTTTAATGTTTTTCATTGCTGTCGGTTAAAACCGACAGCACTAAGTAAGAACAGTTTTTTATTTATTTATTTAGTATTGCTGTTGGTTACAACCGACATCAATAGTTTAAATTTAAAACTTCCAACGGCTAGCGAGCCACTAGCCGTTGCTTCACCTTTTTTTTTTTTTTTAATTTTTAATTTTTATGAATTTAAACCTTTTTTTTTCTTTTTTTTTCTATAACTTCCTATAACTTCTATTTTACAAAATTTGTTTCAATTTGTTTCAATTCTATTTTTTTCCTATAACTTATATTTTACAAAATTTGGTTCATATTTTTTTCATATAACTTCTATTTTACAAAATTTATTTCATATTTTTTTTTAAATTCCATTTTTTTCCTATAACTTCTATTTCACAAAATTTGTTTCATATTTTTTTTTAAATTCTATTTTTTTTCCTATAACTTCATAAGCAATTATACAACATTAAATTAAATTAAGTAACATGAAACAATATGAAACAACATTAAATAACATTAACCAGCATAAAAAAAAAACATTTAACAACATGAAACTTAAACAACATTTAAGTTGTAGTTTTTAAATAATAAATTATATTTGGCCCTCGGTTGGAGACGATTTTTTGTGACAGGGCTAAAACGAGCCCTCTGGCCCTCGGTTGGAGACGGAGGCAAATATGACTATGTATTGTCCATTAAAATATTAATATCTTGAAAAATCTTAGAGGGCCAGAAGGCTCAAACGAGCTCTCGGTTGGAGATGGCCTAAAGCGACTCTAGGCTTCCTCCCAATGATTTTCCTTAGGAATATACAATATAGTGTTGGCTGCACAAAAATGTCGGTCGTGGCAGCCTGTCATGGATGCGACGGTCCATGTCCAATCGCACTTCCAACAAATTTGACCTTTTAATTTTCTGCTCGGACAGTATTCGACTTGAACTTTTGTTCCGGTTCTACCAAACACGAAGCATGAAGTCAAAGTGACGCTACACTGGAATATGTATTTAGAGATTAAGCTTTAAGAGAGGAGATTCTTATTTTATTAAAAAAGAATATTTGACTATTTGTTGTGAGATCTGTTTTATATCAAACTTTAACAATTTGGAACGTTTATATTTTAAGTTTCGATTCATAGATCATTTTTGTAAAAATTCAATTCAATCTAAAACTATTTGCATATTTAACTATTACAATGAAGTTTTAATGTTTTCGTATAAAAAAGTGTTCGTTAATTTTTTGAACTCAATTGGATGTCTCAAATATTTTCAATTTGGCTAGTATTTTGCAAGGATAATCTATGAGATGCAACTTAAAAAATAAACAAACTTTAAAGTGGTATAAGTCTCATAACTAATCCCTATTTTTATGAAAATTGAGAATGCCTTCTCTTTAATCCTCCTCTAGTAGATATTGTGGAAAAGTATTGGGACTTGGGAGGGTCTTGAAACTTGATTTGATTGGGGGAGGCAAGTTACAGAAAGACGTTGACATGCTCATCTTCAATACGTGGCATTGGTAGAATCGTAGAGGACCTTCTCAATCGTAAGCTTATAACTACTATAAACGTGAGGATGATTCTTTTAAAGTGAGATTTTTTATAAAAGTTTTACCGCGTCACAGTTTAATGTTAATTTTTGTATTAACACTATTAAAATATTGTGTAAAAAAGTGAGATAATGAGTTTGCGTTGAAGTAGGAGGCCAGATAAGCAAAGACATTGACCGCATGTTTGCTTTTTGGCACTCATTACTTAGGGCTGGTTATGGGTAACATTGATCCAACAAAATCTAGGGTTCTTCCAGGGAAGAATTTCTCCCTCTCGTTACAAGTAACTTTCTTATCTAATATAAACAATGTATGATAATAATCAAAACAAAATTGTTACTAGCACTGAGAATTATCATCCCTAAGTTTGATTTCCGGCTGAAATGCTTATGTGAGTCTTTCGACT
This sequence comes from Cotoneaster glaucophyllus, assembly GCA_036320875.1. NCBI lineage: Eukaryota > Viridiplantae > Streptophyta > Magnoliopsida > Rosales > Rosaceae > Cotoneaster > Cotoneaster glaucophyllus. The sequence continues at coordinate 28,455,976 of CM070061.1, read as the reverse complement.
TTCGGGAAAGCGAACTGTCGTGGCTTCATAACCACATACGTAGTTAGTTTAACCACATACGTAGTTAGTTCATACTGTAAGAATAATCTAAAATATACTGATTGAGAACTTGAGGTGAAGGTTTTGTGCATAAATATAAATATACAGATTACTGATTGAGCATTCCACATTTTGTTAAACTCAGCTTCGGTTCAATCTAAAACATGAAGAACCAAATCTTACAAAGAAAGAGTCGCCTGCTCGGAAATCAAAGACACCTTTCAATGACGAAAGAGGACCCTCTAATTTACGCACAGATACGGGAATCTAGTTGGCATCCTAAAGTTTACAATTAAGCTTGACAAGGAACTACAGGCGATTAACGCACCTCGCGTGATGTATTGACATAGGAGATATAGATAAGGTTCACTGCCCAGACCAGCTTTAGGTGTGTCGACATCATTTTAACAGCACCAGATAGGCCAATAGCTGATCCATCAACCTTGTATAACAAGATTACGCCATAAGTCGGTAATTGTGATGTACTGTTAGCATAATAGATATGGAGAAATGCAGATGTAGCAGAAACATACCATGGGAAAAATTAACTCTATTCAACAAGAATTGGTCTGGCCAAAGGGATTGGTCTAGCAGAATGGCTTGACAATGAATTGGCATTTGATAGAAAAGAGAAATAAGTAATTATTGCAATAAGATCACTGCTAAGTACAGGTCATAACGAAAGAACGTAAAATTTAAAGTGCAATTCACATGCCTTTTAATTGCACCCGCAACCAATTTTGTGTGCATACCAAAGCCTCTCGAATGTCAGGATGCAGTGAGCTTCGACATTCATCAAGCACTCTACCACCAAGGTTGAAGGCTGATTCTGGTGCAATAGTTGACATAGGAGTTCCAAGAACGTCATGTGCCATCATGGACAAAATAGGGTACCTTGGCGTGTGGACCTTCCACCAATTTAATATCTTAAAATCACAATTGCGCGGAAAGACTGGTTCCTCTAGATACTTGTCCAAGTCTGATATCATGTTTTGGGTCTGAGAGGTCTCATAGAGAAATTTGTCAAATCCCTTCAATCGATCCCAACTACCAGAGCTGGTACTCGGTAAGCTGCTGCCAGGCAAAGCTGAACCTTGATCAACCATTGTTGAGCAAATTGAATAAGCATCAAAAAGTTCCTTGAGGCCATCAGAAACTTCCTTAATCCTATCCAGAGCAGTACTACCATATATTTGAGAGTAGTAATACTCCACCAGCTTCATTTTGAATCAGGGATCCAAGATTGCTGCAACTGCCAAAGCCAAACTGCACTTGCTCCAGTACTTATCAAACTTAGCTTTCATCTTTAATGCTATTGAACTAAGAAATTCGTCTGGGCTCTTGCAACATTTAATTAATTGGATGTGAACATCACAAATCTCAGGAAAATATATACTTGCAGCTGGACATTTGTTGCCAGATAAGACATTAGTGATTTCAACAAGAAGTTTCAAATAAACTGTAGCAAACCTCGTCCATTCCCATTCTGTATCGGTTAGAGCTGATGTATATGAAGGGTCTTGCTCTTGCAGGAGAGAAAATGCACCCGTGTTCTAAGGCTGTTTAAGCATAAGATACGTTGACTTCCATCGAACTGGGAAATCAAGAATTAATCTCCTCTGACTATTGATTCCAACTTGCTGAACAATTTCATTGAATTCCCTTGTGTCACTTATGAACTTCTTACGTGTTTGAAACTTCCTCGAATATTTTGTATCACTTCTCTCATTGCTTCCAAAACATCCTACACAACTGAATTTAGAAGATGTGCAGCGGAGCGAATATCAAATAACTGACGATGGACCAAGAGAGGCCTGTTTTGGGAGATCCGGTCTTTGATTCTTAGAACAATGTCATCATTGGTGGAACAACCATCAAATGTCGGCAAACAACTTACTGTCAATGTCCCAGTCCATCAGACATTTGATAACTACTTCTGAAAGCAAGTCCTCCGTATGAGTAGATTCAAGTGTGACAAAATTCAGAATTTTCTTTTGTAATTTCCAGTCCTCATCAGTATAGTGTGCCGTCAAACACAGGTACTCAACGTATTCTGGAGAAGACCACATTTCAACAGAAAGGTTAATTCTGCCGTGCAAACTATTAAGCATCTCATACACTTGATGTTTTTCCTCCTTATAAATTTCCATACAATACTGTTCAACATCATTATTTGGAACAACCTCAAATGATGGCTGAAGGTTCTTCGCAAAAACTTTGAATCCAACATCATCAACCATGGCGAACGGGTAACCATGCAATATAATCATACAAGCAAGATCATAACGACTATGGTCGTGATCAAACTTTCCACTTGCAATGGTAACTGGTTCATCCTTTCTCGGATCCTGATCGAACTTTATAACTCCTGGCTGAATATAATCATCTTTTCTCTGTGCTTCATCACCATTAATACTTGCTAAGTGAACGATATTATATTTTTTCCTTCTCTTCGCTGAAAGTAGTTGTGATACATCAAAGTTCGATCGTTTCAGACATCGCATTAAATGGTTTCTCAAATGGGTGGTCCCACTATTACTTGATCCACTGAGCTTCTTGTTACAGTGTACACAAACAGCATAACATACTTCAGCCTTTCTAACCCTTTCAAAATGATTCCAGACAATAGATGTCAACCTCTTTGGTTTCTTAGCAGACTCGAATGGTATTATTTCCATCACTAGGCATGAAATCAACCAAACTCTGCAAAACATAAGAGATATAATAACTAAATCAGATACAATTACACAATCAATTTGCGGAACCTCACACATCAATAAAAAAGTTGATAAAGCCACAAAAAATTAAGAAGTACTTCCAATACTAGCAGATTATTTACATCCTATTCCATGGTGCACAACGCCAATAAACGGTGAATGACAATGTGTGAGTGTGCATATACTTGTATAATTACATACATACACCACAGCTCTCAAACTAATAGAGATTTTACAACTCAAACTGAATTGGGAACATACAAAAAAACAACCGCACTCATAAAATTTGGTGCAAGTAAATTCCTTGGAATACACCCTTTACAAGAAGTCAAAAAATTTTAGACCAAAACCTTTCAATACTTAAATCATCCAGTGAACACAGAACTATAAATAAACTATAATGCACAGACATACACCAGATACACGCACCGTATCACTACTGGAAGAAAACACCGCATTATCATTTGTTTAAAAGTCACAAAGAAAGTTATCAGTCAGAAGATACACATAACAAGACTCAAAAGGTTTGTGTACTGTCATTTCACTAATTGAATCCTGAAACACTAATGATTTTTTTTTCTTCTTTAGTGCAGAAGACAACGACTGAATCAATTTTGGCCAGTGGAGATCCCCCGAGGCAAACCTGGAAGCAAATCTAGAACACAACCCACACAATGACCAAAAAATTCAACCTAAAAACGATTGAATAATGCAGCTAAAGTAAATATCTCAACCAAACCCATGAAACCTCGCAACTTGAAGATCAATTCCAATAATTATCCATTGAATAGCACTGTATACAAGGTTTAAATACAACTCAACATGAATTTAGCTAGTTTACAATCATAAGTTAATAGCTGAAGGATCCAGTATTGAACCTCACTAGGCCTGTTACACATATCAAGGGGGCCACAGGTCACTAAGTCTTAATACAGACAGAGAAGCCAGCAAACTTTAGAACATGTGACAACAATTCAGATAAAAAAAAAAAAAAAACTGTCTGAATGCAAAACTGTGTATTTCAAACTCGAGAAAAATGCACATGATGCCCCCGAGATAACCCGAAAAAAAAACGAAGAGCATGTCATGAACTTCAAACGTGAATTTTTTTTCAACCTAAATATATATATCAATTGGGGCTGAGAGTCAACATTTGGAGTCATTTGTTAAGTACCATTGACCAATATCACAATTTTTTTGTTGTTGGAACCCATATCACAATTCTAGTGATAAAACCAGTCTCAAATCCTTCTCCTCTTGATCATACAAAATCATGACATATCCACAACCACATGACTTGAGTTTCATGAAAACCCAAAAACCAACTTAAAAAAAAAAAAAATAAATAAATAAAATCCAAAATACAAAATTTTAACGATAAAGTTTCAACATTTCATCTTCAAATCCCTAAGCAACAGAACAATCATATGCATTTAAGATCAGGGTCACACCGAAATCCACCAAATAAACATTGAATTTTTTTAATTAAAATCTGAACCTAACAGAGTGAGGGAAATAAAAAAAGTACAAAATTTGATAAAAATTCGAAAAGGGTCTAACCGCAATTGTTGAATGACCTTGTATCTTCAAAATCTCAGGGAATCTGATCGGGGCTGGATTGTGGGTGACCATGAAGAGAGAGAGAGCGAGTCTGAACCCGATGTGGGTGTGAGAGAAAATGGGTTGGATCCGATAAGAGTGTACCCACTCGGTATACCCGTATCGGATTTATGGGTCAATGGATTAGGATTCTTTTAGTCGAACCGGTACCAATTGACGAAAGAAGGTGCGGACCCTTTATTTTAGCTGACCCAAGTTTGGGTCCGTTTGGTTTTTAGGTTAAGCAGGGTTTGAATCATTTAGCGACATGAATCATAAAGTGTTAAATACCAAAGAATTCATATTATGTAAATCGTTCTCAAACATTTGAAGTTAGACATGTATATTTATTTAGGGGTTAAACTCAGTTTACTACCCTCAAGTTTCGTGGTTTTCAACATTTAGTATATGAAATTTTTTTCATCCCAGAGTCATACCTAAAGTTCTAATTTTGGGACAGTTTCATACATCCATTAGTCTGGCTGTTAAGTCTTCCGTTAACTGATGACATGGCGCCCATGTGGACAATGATTGGGCGTCACATGTCATTAAAGGATCCACGTGGAAATTAAAAATTCAAAAAAATAATTATTTAAAGAAAGAGAAAAAAAAAAAAAAAAAAAAACCAAATACCCACAAGTGCCTAGTCACCCGTCTTCCACTTCTCTTCCTTATTCCCTCTGCAACATCCTCTTCGGCTCCTCCTTTTCTCTCCCCCCATTTTTATCCCCCCTTCTCCACAACCACCACCTCCTCCACCATTCATCTCCTAACCCCACCCTTATCTTCCTCTTCTTTATCATGCACACCCCGACCCAAACCCAGACTGCACCCTCGACTTCGCTGTCGTCCCGATCTACTCACCGGCTGGTTCACCCAGTTCATCCAACTCCGAGACATTACCCGTATTGGCATTTCTGGTTCCGTGTTCCTCGGGTTTCGGATCCGTCGTCTTTGATTCGTCAAACAATCGGTCGTCACGCGACTGCACGAGGGTGTTGCAGGTGCAGAAGACTAAGGGTGGTTCGGTATGGGATCCCATACCGAAACCCTTGTCCCGATTCCCAAACCAAAATTTTCGGGAATCCCAATTTCAATACCGATCCCAAACCAAATTTTCGGGAATCCCGAAATAGTTTCGGGATTTTGGGACAAATCGGGAATCCTGAAATGGTTTTGGGCTTTTGGGCTTTTCGGTTTGGATCACTTTTATGCATGCTTCTAAACAAAACCCCTGTCATCTGCCAAAACAAAACAAATACACGGTCTCATTTTTCACACCCTTCTTCATATTATTGTATTGCACAAGATATGCAAGCTTCAAGTATTAGTAACCTAACAACAACACTACAAATGCTTTTCGTTGTGTGGAAGTGCTTTTGGCGCTATCAAATGCACTCCCAAACATATCAAATGCACTCCCACTGCCCATCTAAGAAAGAGATGGCTTTGATTTCAGCTGGAGATAACAAATTGAGAGCCATCCAATCTAATCAAAACTCAAACTTTTTGGATCCAAATCAACAAAAAGCAATAATCTTTGAGATAAATGAACAAAAAGAAGAGAACCCTTTGAGCCAATTTTTCTGTGGTGCTGGAAATTGCAAAGATAAACCCATCAAAATCAGGGAAGAATATGAGTTTTACCCGAGGACTGGAGCTGAGTTTTGAAAGAGAAGTCGAGCTGGGTTCGTCATTTATGCGAAATAGAGCTTGTGGTTGCTGCGAGAGAAAGATTTCGACGGAAGTGAGTCGGTGAGAGCAGAGCGAGAAAGAACCAAGTTGAAACATCGAGAAGGAAGAACACGCGTCACCATTTTGTCACTGAAAAAAATTGGACCATTAAGCATCCTCAAAACAATTTAAAGAGCAATAATTCAGCAAAAAACAAAACATATAACCAAAAGAAAGACAAAAAAGAGGATATTGAGAATAAAAAAGGCAGCAGACAACACAAAAATTTGAATATGATGTTAGTGCTAACAACGACTATATATAAAATAAGGCGATTTGAGTGATTTGATCAATGTACCATATAACACGAAGAGCAACTGCATTTGAACCTCTCTACAAAAAAAAATTAATTCGAAACCCTAAACTAAATTTCAAAAGGAAGACAGAAATTAGATTTCAAAACACTAAATTAATTACCTAATTTGGGAGTTATGTGACTTCTGTCTGTGAGAGTAAATCAACCGAGAGAGAAAACGGTGACTTCTGTCTGTGGGAGTTCTGTGACTTCTGGGCGTGGCGGTGGCTGGCTGTGTGGTGAAGTGAAGGAAGGCAGTGGAGAGTCAGAGAGAGACGACATTATGGAGGTGAGGGAAGCTCAAGGGCTGGAGATGAGGGCTCGGTGAGGGAGGCTCAGGCAGGGACAAGCGGACAGGGCTCGATGGAATGAATGGAAACAGACATAAGTGAAGTGAAGTTCAAGAGAGAGAGATCAGACCTAAAAAAAAAATCAACGGCACAGATTAAATCCAAAACAATGAACGGTTCAAATAATTTTCTTATAATTAAATAATAATATATATATATTTTTTCGGTTTGGTATGGGAATACCGAAAAAATGAATTGCAAAACCGAATCCCGTACCGAAAATTTCGGTTTGGTTTGGGATTTTTGGGATTTTTTTCCAGCCCTACTGAAGACGGGTATTTGGGGGGAGGTAGAAGATGGGTATTCGTGGACCATGTGCTGCGATTGCACCTCCTCCGAGCCAATAGTGGTGGTGCTATTGCTGGGGTGCAGGATAAGGAGGATGAGGGTGGGGGTTTCGGTCTGGGTTTGGGTGAGGGTGGGGGTTTCGACTGCACCTCCTCTCCTCCTCTTTTCCCCCGACATCCCTCCTCTTTCTCTGCAATTTCTAGGGTAAATTTTGAGAAGGGGTTAAAAAAAAAAATGAAACAAAGCAACCTCCCTTCTCTCCTCCTCCCTTTTCACTTCTTCTTCCTTGTAAAATCCCAGAAACAAAGCAACTCTCAGACCCAGAAAGCAAAAAATGGAGAAAACCCAAGATTTTGCTCTGGCTGAGATGAAGAAATCAGTGGCAGAAAGATCTTCTTGCAGGGTTTGTCCAAGGAGGGCTCGGGCTCTGAGAGGCGGTGTCGAGGAACATCACGGCGGTGGGAAATGGGTGGTGTAGCTGAGAAGATCGAGTCGGGGTCGAGATCTCTTCAATAAACCCTAGAAATTGCATAGAAAGAAGGAAAGATGCTTTCTCTCATCCGCATTCGAAATTGGGAAAAGATTGAATCTTTGCTGGATTGGAGAATGGAGGGAGGTACAGAGAGAGGTAGAGAGAGAGAGGAGATAGAGGTAAAGAGAGATAGAGAGGGAGAATGGAGGGAGAGAGTTTTTCTTTATTCAGATTCTATGGAGTTTGAGGAATTTTAATGAATTTCTACATTCATGAAGTTTAACTAAGATGATTGTTATTATCTTACACACTAAGTTTTTTATATTTAAAAAGAAAAAAAATACACCTACAAGTGAAAAATGAAAAATATCCCTTAAAACTAAATGGATCCTAAAAATTGCTCACTCGACCCTGGGTCCCTGACTGTTGGACCAAAAAAACAAGGAAAGAAAGGCCCCAACAATTGTTCAGTGCGGGCTGTTACGGCCCGTAAAACCGTTCGACGTTTACCCAGTCGCCCCATCAGACAGTCTGTCTCGCATCACCAACCCTCAGGTACTACTATGCAGCTTGTGGCCCTTTCTGTTTCAGCGTCCCCTATAACATGATCCTTCTCGTGGACCCTCATATTCGAACTGCTTTCCATGCTAGCTTTGCTGGGTCGCTTGCAATTTTCAGCTTTGGCATTCAAGCTGTTTGTTAAAATGCCAAAGTTAATAAATTTGGTTTGAAATGCCAAGAAACATGGGGGTATTAGTTCACTGAGTTTCACTTAATCATGGCTTGTAATCAGTTAATCCTTCTTTTCTTTTTCCTGGTTTTGACTTGGTTAGGTGGAGATTGCGGTGCAACAATCAACAACTTTGAACAGGAAAGACAGACCACGAAATATGTTTACCTGCTGAAGACCTGCTATGATGTTAAAGCCATCTAGAGTTGGCTTCATAGAAGTGCGTTTCATTAAGTGCGGTTGACTGGTCGTAGGCAGGCCCACTCACTCAGAAGTTGGACTTGGTTAAGCAATTTTTGTATTTTCTACTTCTTGTGAAGTAGTCCTGCACAACCTAAATGTGATATTATTATACGTTTTGGAGATTTGGAGTGAAGGATTTGTAGAAAAATTCAGTGATTTCACTCCAAAGTAGCAATTCCTTTTTGAAGTATCATAAATTTATGTAGATCTGCTTTTCTTTTCTTAGGTACTGGACAACATCCTCAAGGGTCGAGCTAATCCTTCCAAATTGACAAGGATATCAATACTTGTAAACTCAGAAGTGCTTCCAACTTACACTTTCACGATTGTCATTCAAGTAGGGTTCCTCCATGGTCACACAGTTGTATGCTCAACTTATTTCTATTGTTAACATGTATCTAACTTCATTTTTTAATTCCACAACTTCCCTCCCCACCTACAAGCAGAATTAAAAAGGATGACCAGCAATGTTCCCTGCTGGTGCATACTCGATCAACCGCTGCAATGCTCTCAGCAGGCGGATTTCCGATGCCCATCTTATCTCAGGATCTCCAGTATATGGTAAGAGAGCCCATTTCACCAGGAAACGCCTCGAGCTTAATGCACGGATTAATCAAATCTCATCAGTCCATGGAAGCTACGTGGTTGTCCAAAGAGGGTGTCATATACATTGACGGTTCTCATGTTTGCTATTCCATACAAACAAGAGGAGGGATGTTTAGATAGAAATACATTTTTTGTAGATACGAGCTGTAAATACCTCGGAACTTCTGAAAACATGCGTTCAGATTGTAGGATTTTGATTCTTTGATTTCCAGTAGAAATCTACTAGGAAAAAGGGCCTATGATTGCCGAGCTTTTGTATCTCTGCACCCACCTATTAATGACAATTTTATGTTCGTTGTAATCACAAAAGCCTAAAGAGAAACATAGAAAAACATTGAATCGTATGATGCCTGGGTTATCCTTGCATCACATCACACGACACGTTTTACTTGGAATGGGGACCCAACATCCCCTGCATTTACTAGCACGCGAGTAACCTTCTCCATTCCAAGTAAATAAATGTGCCATTCGTTGCTAGTCTGTGAGTGCTTGCTTACACTTATCCATTCGTCGTTTGGATTGATATCAAAAGCTTTCATATGACTGCCAAGAGGAAAGCCAAATGAGATGGGTAAAAGGAAAATAAGGCAACTGCTATACGTAAGTAGGAAATAAGTTTGCCACAGTGCTTCTATTCAAAACACAAAGTTTAATTGGTGGCAGGAACTGGCATATTAATGCTTGAATGTTCGGTTCTGTCAAGAATTGTTCAAACTAGTTGCTGCACGAAAAATGATTCTGCAGTAACCATTGATGTCAGAAACAGACTAAATTTCGTCTTCGGCAGTTATTCCACACAGTGCATATAGTTACTCTTATTTTACTTATTAATAAAGAAAATATGACACCCTCACATTTATGTTCATGCATGCTCAGTGCACCTGCACACTTAATTGCAAGGCTTGAAGAATACAGATTCCCAGAAAATGCTAACATTTTAAGATCAATAGAGTTTCTTACCTCTTAGAGAGGACTTGGTCACAAACAGGACATGCACCGTCACTGCCAAGGATCTTGCCAGCATCATCTGTGCCTTTTCACACTGTTAAGGAAATTTATATTCATATATACCAACAACCCTATCTCCACAAGAAAGTTAAGTTATACAAATGTCGAGGAAAAAATTTCCTCTCCACAGGATACACAAAAGGTGGCCACATATGGTAGAAACGGCTCGCCCTTCCAGTTCTTGCCAACACGCATTGCATCTCATTTCAACCTTCAAAGACAAACTCTAATGCACGGGCATATCTGGGTATATAAAACACGGTAATCGACAACGCATATCTCAAGGATCTCGACTGGTTTATATGCCTGCTGTTATGGGTTTCAAATGAGAAACCGGGGAGAGTTGTGGAAAATGAACAAATGAAGCATAAACTCCCTAAACTTTGTCCAATTCAAAGGAGAGACAAGTATGCAGTGAAATCATGAGCAAGCGTTCATATGCAAATATTAACACAAAAATATACAGAGAAAATGATTAATTACTTAAATTAAATCAGTCAAATTGACATATTTTCACATGAATTACATCTTTTTGTTCGCAACGGCAAAGAAAATAACTTCTTGTTCACTGACAATATGATTTCCATTTCCTCGTCAATAAATAGTCAATGCTTAATATACGCAAATTCCTTTGTTTTTTTAAAACATTTTCTCAGCAACCAAACTGTGAAAAGAGAGTTGTTAAACTTTTAGAGAGAATCATACCTGAACGTTGAACAGAGTTCTGCTCCAAAGCTTTGATTCCGTTGATTTCACAACAAAACCTTCAGCTATCAAACAATAGACCGTCCGATTGTGACTTCCGCTCGTCCAACTCGGCCGTCTTCCCATTCGTACGAAAATCTTCCTGAAACGCCAAAAAGTAAAACGAAATTGAAAATTACAGATGATAGAGAAGAAACTGGCGATGAAATCCGAAATACGAAATTGTAATACTTTACGGAGATTTACCGCAAAAGTTGAAAATTGCTTTGTTCTTTTTGCTTCTTCCAATCGGAAAGATGAAGTTACAGCTATTCGAAGAGGACACAAAGAGAGAAATGAAGAGAAAACCCAGCGGTTTGGGAACACATTTGGCGGGAAATGTTCTTGCTGCTGGGAGACTGGTGCGCGTAAGGCTAAAGGCTTCTGATTCGAAAGACCCGTCGAGATATGAGATTCGGGTCGGGTTAATATTGATGTCAATTAATGGGCTGACTCGAGCCCAAACTCTCAACTCTGTCTTAGCCCAGCACAGAGCGCCCAGTTACCATTCGGCACAACTTACGGAATATCCCCTCCAGCAGTCGGAAGTTCAATTCCTGAGCCTGCTCAGCCGGAATCAAGGTTGGGCCTGAGCCTGCTCAGCCGGATTCTGGCGACGGTGATGGGGTGGTTGTTGGTGTTGGGGCGTCTTATTCTACTGTGAAGTCACGTTCCGGGTCTGGGTCTGGGCCTGGGTCTGTGTCTGGTTGCCGGTGGAGTGCAAGGCAGCGCTGCCCGGTGTTGCCAGGGAGATGTCGTTTACAGGGGGTTCTGCAGCTGGGACTGTTCCACAGTGTTGTATAGATGAGTTTCTTGGACATGCCCGCTGTGTGTGCTTGCTACACACATGCCATCAGGTCAATCCATCTTCGATTATTTTTGCAGAATCAATTTAAAATATATGTATAATTAGTTTTGTGTATTTTTAGTAAGATCAATTTGTATAATTTCAATAGAATCAGTTTGTATATGTATTTTCAACAAAATTATATATATTTCATCAGTCCAACCTTTCATCAACTATTTTTGTGAAATCAGTTTGAGATATGAATCAGTTTTGTATACATTTTAGAAGAACCAGTTTATATACTTTTAGTAATCATTTTGTATATATTTAACAAAACTACATACATGCCATCCTCGATATTTTTTTCTTTCTTTCTAGAATCTGTTTAAAAAACATGTAGAATCAGTTTTGTATACTTTTTAGTATAATCATTTTGTATAGTTTTCAGTATAATCGGTCTGTATATTTATTTAAACCTCTCTTCCTTATCTTTTCTTCTTTCCAATGAATTTACCAATTTACAACCAGTCATGGACCCATCATAAAAATGTTGATCAAGGCAATGCAGTCCTCTTGTTGTATCAACTTGCATCTGCTTCCAGGTCTTTTGTTACCCAAACTGCAATTTTCCGTTTCTCCCTTTTGAATCTCATATGAATGCTAAGAAAGTGGGTTTTTGTGGAGGTGTAGGGAGTCCATCAGAGGATTGCATATTATTGAAAGTAGCCATTAATAATGAAATAGTGCTATTTATCTTCATTATCTATTTTAACATGGTTCCTGATTATGCTTGCTTGAAAAAACGGCACACACTGCTCATTCATCAAGGATAATTTTCTAAAGCTTAATTGTTCATAAACTTTCATTATCTACTAAATCTTCTATTTTAAGCTGTTCTATAAATTGGCTAACATAAAATGAAAACAAACAAAATTGTTTCCATTTATTTCTATCCATTGTTAATGCTAGCATTGTAATTTCACTAGTTTTGGCGAGTTTAGTGACCATGGTCGGTATCCTTCATCACATTCAAACTCGGTTTTGCTCTTTACAAAAATGAAACACACTTTTACTGTGAGTTCATTGCTACCTCTTAAACATCTCAACCGGTGATAACAGCCATATAAATGTCATGTTCTCTCGTTCAGGTGAAATTTGAAACAACATAAAAACCTTCAAAAGCATTTACCCAAGTAAACTTACTATATTAAAAAAAAAAAGACTCTTATATTATTGAAAGTAGGGCTGGGCACGGGCCGGGCCGGGCCCATTTTTGGAGGAACCGGACCGAACCTAGGTTCAAAGGAAACGGGCCGGGCCGGGCCGGGACGGGGATTACAATTTGAAATATAAGAACCGGACTTTACCCGGCCCGGTTGAAACGGGCCGGTTCGGGCCGGGTCCACGGGTCCATTTTTTTTTTTTTTTTTTTTTTTTGTGTTTGAGGGTAATGCTAATGGAAATTATGGAATGGTAATGGAAATTATGTAACAAAAACAAAGTGCACAGATTTGCAGTTGCACAGAATGCAAACTGCACACATTTGCAGTTGCAAAAACTGCACAGATTGCAGATTGCAAACTGCACAGAATGCAAACTGCACACATTTGCAATTGCAAAAACTGCACAGATTGCAAACTGCACAGATTGCAGATTGCAAACTGCACAGATTGCAGATTGCAAACTGCACAGATTGCAAACTGCAAAACTGCACAGTTGCAAAAACTGCACAGATTGCAAAAACTGCACAGATTGCAAGATTGCAAACTGCAAAACTGCACAGATTGCAAATCTGCACAGATTGCAAAAACTGCACAGATTTGCACAGATTAACAATACATCCAATCTAAAATTCTAAATACAAAGTCATCCAAGTTTATAGATTAACAATACATCCAAAATAACAATATTACATCGTCCAACATCTAAAAATCAAATCAACATACAAAATATCTGAAAGTCTAAGACATCCAAATTTCAAGAATCAAATAATCCAAAACAACATAAACAAGACTTAAGAGATAAATTTGAAATGAACATCCAAACCACATTCTATCCAACGCCCAAGTTCCAACAACAATCCTCATTGAATCTGTAAGCAAAAATAGAATATAAATAAACATGACATTTTTAAAGTCCAACATCATATCATCCTCATTGAAATTTAAAGTTTATTCATTTGAGTTGAAAATATTACCGCAATTCCTTTTCCTTTATTCGTTCGAGTTGTTTGAGGAGCTTCAATTTCAGGAACACTTGGTGGTGAGATGGTTGAACTTGTAGATATGGTATTTGCTCTTTTTCTTTTATATTCTACATCAAAGAACAAACGTTAATTGTAAACCAATTAATATAAAGTTAAAAACCAAACTATAAAAAACAAAATAATTACCTTCTTCACACTCTTGATAAAATTCAAGCTCCGCAGGACTTGCTTCATATTCAATGCTGCCAATTGGTTCACTTCTTATCCAGTTTTGGAGGCACATCAATGACTCCACTGTTTGAGGAAGGAGACATGATCTACAAGGGTGAATTAGTCTCTTTCCTCCACTAAATGCACTCTCACTGGCAACTGTTGACACTTGAATTGGCAAGACATCTTTTGCTATCAAAGCAAGTGTGGGATATGTGCTCCTCCCTTTCAACTTCCACCATTTCAAAATGTCAAATTGTGAACCTTGTTGTACTTTCTCTACGGTGTCAAGGAGATACCTATCCACCTCATGTGCAAGCGCAATATCCTCGGTATCTTCTAGTTCCTTCTCCCAATCATCCATGATTTGACTAAAAATCATTGGATTTTCTGTTGCCACACTAGAAGATGATTGTTTTACCCTTGAAGAAGAAGTGTCAATAACTAAATCTTCTCTACCCTTTTGTTGTGTTTGTGAACCGAAAACTTGATAAGCATATTCATCACACATCGCCTTCAACAATGTCTTGACTTCATTACCTTTCTGTTCAATCTCTTCTTCAGGAAGTTGTAATTGCTTTCTACACAGGTGCATGTAGTGCCTCAATTTGAACCTTGGGTCTAAGACAAGGGCCACTACAAAGATTTGATTAAGGGATTCACTTGAACCAAAATACTTTCGATATTTGGCTCTCATGTTGAATGCCATATCACGTAGCACCAACTCTACACTTCTTCCAGTTTGCATATATTCAGGCAAAAAAAGCTTTTCAATCTCGTTTTCCACAGCAATGACATTATGAACAGCTGCATTAGATGTGGGATACTTACTTGCACTAACTTTCAAAGTTATAAGATAGAAGACCTTCAAAAATTCCACAAACACTTCTGCACTATCCCAATCTTCCTCCTTAGGTGGTCCAACCTTCCCTTTACCCGCCACTTCCTCTCCTTCATCATTAAGCACCTTTTCACCAAAATAGGTGGTGTATATATTGGCTTCATCATCTTCGGTCATCCTTTCAAATGCTTTTTTAAACTTCAAGCAAGATTCTAGCATCATGTATGTGCTATTCCACCTAGTAGGCACATCCATAACAACTAGACCCCTACTATCCAACTTCTCATTCTCCACACATTTCTTGAAATAACTCAACCTTCGAGGACTTGATCTCACAAACCGCACGGCATTTCTAAGAGCATCCACACTTGTATCTAATCTTTTCAACCCATGTTTCACTATCAAGTTGATAATATGAGCTAAGCACCTCACATGCATAAACTTGCCATTCATAATCATTTGACTATTAGGCCATTTCTGCATTTTTCGAACAACATACTCAATTGCCACCTTATTAGCCGATGCATTGTCAACTGAGATACACAGTACCTTTTCAATCCCCCACTCAACCAAACATTGCTCAATCATCTTCCCTATTTCTTTGCCTTCATGACTTGGAATCAAACAAAAGTTTAGAATCCTTTTGTGCATATTCCAATCATCATCCACAAAATGAGCAGTTAGCACCATGTAGTTCATATTTTGCACACTTGTCCATGTGTCAGTAGTCAAGCTCACTCTATGATTGTGTATCTCTTTTTTTAACTGATCTTTCATGCTATCATACATATTGAATAACTCCCTCATCATAGTTCTCCGAGATGGAACATGCAATCTAGGCTGGACTTTGCACATCATCCGCCTAAACCCTTCAGTCTCCACAATACTAAAAGGTACCTCCTCGAGCACAACAAACTCAATAATACCTTCCACACTTTCTTCTTGGCTCCACCCTTTAGCAACAAGCATGTTTTTGACATTCCCATCCCCAGAAGGTCCAGAACTACCTAGAACCTTTTGCAACTCATCGGTTGGTTTATATGACTTGCAATGTCTATTGATATGTTTAATGTAAGTACTAGTTCCACCCCCACTAGTATCACATGCAAAAAGGCCGCTACAATGGTTACACTTAGCCTTCAATACTTGTACCTCCACCTTCTCTACCTTTCCATCTTTTTCTACTTCTTGTATTTCCGAGACGGTACACTTAGTGACATGATCCCAAACCCAAGATCTCTCAGAAGAAGATCTCTCTAGTGAAGCTATTATAGTTGGTTGTTTTGTCTTTGGAATAGGTGGTGCTTTTCTTTTTCTGGAGGATGAGGGGTTTGGGGGAGGCATTGATGGTTTTGAGTGTGTGGGTTGTGCTTGTGTTGGTTGTGGAGGACATGGTGATGTAGCCGTAGATGATGCTACATTAGTACTGCTAGGGGTACTTTGACTTTGAGATTGAGACATTATGTAAAAATCTGTAAAAATTAAATAATGGAACTATATTCATTAATCAAATAAAGATATTTCCAATAATTTAAACCCAAATTATGAACACACAACACACAAATCAGAAACAATCAGCAACAAAATGCACATTCTAGTTCTTCTAGTTCTCCTAGTAACAAAATGCACAGAGAGAGGTAGAGGGAACAGATTTGTAACAAAAACTAAGTGTGCACAGATTTGCTTGCACAGAATGTAGAGGGAAATAGCAGCAAGGAAGCTGAAGCGAAGAATCCAAGATCGTAATACTGTCAAGCTTGAAGCTTTTCTGACGAAAATACCATGTTAACCAAGCAAATATAAACAGATAAGACACATAAAGAAGAAGAAGTTTACAGAGAGATTGAGAATTACTTCAGTAGTAAGAAAAAAAATTTCACTGTTTCATTAATCTTAAGCGAACTATGCAATCTTTACAACAACTTATAACTACCTAACTAATCTATTGACACTTAATGCAGTAGAGGTATGAAACATACCTCCACAAATAATGCGGGTTGATGCAGCAACTTCAGAACTGACGTTTGCTTGAAGCCATTTCCTTTCCTCAACTCAGAATGCACCTGTTGTATGGAGAAACATTTGTGTGAAACAGAGACGGTGAAATATGTATGTACATACACAAATGCATACATATAACATATGCATAATATCATATTATCAGTATATGACCCAGGAAATCCCAAGTTCCCAACCACAAAAAAATTACATATAACACTATAAAATTACTCATTATACTAGGGCGCAACAAAATGCACAGAGAGAGGTATCTGATTTTTAACATAAGTACATAAGTGAATTGCAACGAATGAACACCATCATGCCCAGCTTGGCTCCCAACATATTATGCAAGGTATCTCTAACCAATGCCATAATTGTACTGGTTTTTAAGTTTAACCTTTGTTTCTGCCATCTAAAATTTATTGACTTTATGTGCCATAAACCAATATCAGTTTATAGGTTCTTTATTGATCCTAATAAGCATCCACAATGCAGAGAGTTTATGCTTCTACATATCAGTTTTATACTAATCAGTTTATGCTTCTACACACTAACAGGTTATTATAGGTTATTATGCAGAGAGTTTATACTAACAGGTTATTATAGGTTATTATTATACTAGTCAGAATAGCAAGTATAACAAAATTGGTACTTCCTGTGAAAGGTGAAAAGAAGAACAAATATAATTACACACACAAAATAATCAGAAATGTATCAAAATCCAGTCACAGCATTTCTTGGCGACCAAACAATACAATCAGTTACTAATTAGTATTGATAAGCATGAAATTAAGTTAATTAACTATCAAATTGTCCGGAAATAAATTCAGAGGGAAGAATTACCAGCAAAGTCAGTGACTTTGTCGAACTTGAGAAGAGCAGTGATTATGAAGAACAACAACTGATACCTTCAGCAACCAAAAAAAAAAAACCACCATATTTCAGAGATTCTAGAGAGAAAATGAACCTAATAGGAAAACAAGCATACAGAACAAAAATGAAGAAAGCATACAGAACAACTTAACTTATGATTATGAATATCAAATTTCAAGGCATATACATTTCATACAAATTGAATACCTTAGAAGAGGACAACTCTGCAGAGGTTGAGGACCAGAAGATATGGCACGGTCGCACCCACAAATTTGACCCTGTCACCTGCATAGATGATAAGGGTTAGCATTCTAACATTTCATATTCCACTGTATGTTCAACATTCTAACATTTCATATTCCATAAACATTCATCAGAAAAAAAAAAACATTTCATAGAAAAAAAAAACCCCTAAAAATCCATCAGTCTGACTTTGAACTGAACAAGTAGTTCATAACTTCATCTTCATATTCCAGATCCTGAAACCCCTAAAAATTCTAACTTAAAACCCCTAAAAAACCCTACACCAGAAATCCACATTAATAATAAAACCTAATTCAAAATTACCTAAATTTTAGAGGGATTGGTACTGGTAGTAGCAGTGTCCTCGACGGTGGTGATGGGGTGATGATGGTGGTCGCGACGGCGGAGGTGGTGCCGTTGTGTAGTGTTCGCGACAGCTCTGTGAGAGTTTGAAGTTCGAGCTCCACGGTGGTGATGGGGTCAGTGATGGTGGTCGCGACGGAGGAGTTGGTGATGGGTGGGGTCAGTGATGATGGTCGCGACGGAGGAATCGAGGGAAAGTAGAATTCGAGAGAGAGAGACTGACTGAGGATTCTGGAAGACTGAACTCGGAAGGGAGAGGTGGAATTGGCTAGGTCAAAACTGACGGTTGAGATTGGATGGAGATGAGATCTTAAATCTCGTCCGTCCATTGTAACACAAACGGGCCGGTCCGGGTACCCGCGGGTCTTATATTTTTGGAACCGGCCCGATTCGAAACCTTTAATTACCCGGCCCGCCCCGCCCCGTATGTTTTTACAAAAAAAAAGAACCGGCCCGTACCCGCCCCGAACCTGGATTACCCGGCCCTACCCGCGGGTCCAGGACCCGTTTGCCCAGCCCTAATTGAAAGTAGCCACAAAAATTAAACTTACTATATTAAAAATAATACTCTTGTAAAGACTGCACAGCTTAAACTGCAAAAGAAATTAAAAATTACTACAAATACTAGCAGATTATGCACATCCTATTTGAGTGTTGGATAATTACATGCATACTTGAAGGCTGTCATACTAAAAGAGATTTTACAACTCCAACTATATTGGAACAAACAGAAAAACAATCACACTGACAAATACATAGCTCATATAAATATATTATCTGGTAACACAGTCGAGTTGTTTCATGAATTTGAATGACAAAACAATTTTTTATTGTACTACTTCGGTGATTATTCAAGGGATAAAAAAAAAATTCAAATTCTTGCTAATTGCCTCCAAAATCTATATATCAATCAATAGGTTATAATTTATTCGTTTTGAGAAACCTCCTAATTTCATTGTTCTTTGTTGGTTTCACGTAAAAGTGGAGGCAAGGGATCCAGGATCCCTTTCCACCTAATCCATAAAGTTCGTGATCTGGACCGTGGAAATTTGATCCAATGACTATAAACAGATGACCACTTTAAACTTATAATACCATAGCCGTTTGATCAAATTTCAACGGTCCGGATCCCGAACCTGATGGATTAGGTAGAAAGGGATCCTTTCCCCCTTGTAAGTAGCAATTGATTTTTACGAGTATGAATCTATGCTTCCTCTTTTCTTTTTTTTTTTTTTTTTTTTTTTAATAAAAAAAAATTAAACTATCCTTCTTTTTAGCTTCTCGTGTAGCCAAAACAATATTTATTTACCAAAAAGGGCTAGAGCTCGATCTTCAAAGACTCGCTCGAGTCCTTTAAAGCTCAAAATATGATTTTTAGTATCGCAATTTTTTTTATTACAAGCGAAAATGTCTAGTCTAAACTTTATTAAAAAAAAAATATATATATATATATGAAGTCGGACGCAATAAATTAAAAAATAATGCCCTAATTATCAGTAGAATTTACCACTTGCTTCCATATTGCAATTCTAACTTTGAAAAATACGGCAAAACCTCTAAATGTGATCCACTTGTACAAGAAGTTGTAAAAACTCGAATATCGTTTATAATCATATTATTTCTCTCTAAGAACATGTCCAATCTCCATCATTTTAGCACTCCACAAGAGTAAAAGAATTTGAAGCTCAATTTGTAAGCTAGATGAGATTGACCCTTAGAGATAAGATTGTTAGGGATTGGTTAAGCTTTGAATCTTAATCCATTGTTTGGGGAAACACCAAGCTGGATGAGACTCAATTGGACTTAAATCCAGTCCATTGTTGGTAGATGACTGGATTGAACAGAAAAAATTCATTTATGTTTTTCTATTTTGATTTATTCAATGACACATATAATTAATCCAAACAAATAGAAGAACCACATATGGATAATAAAAAGGTCTTACTCCTTAATTTGGTGCGACACTCTTTTTTCCCTTCAACCAGGTTGAAATTATGGTAAGATTTTTATCGAGACCCATTGTTAGCATCCTATCCCATTTCTTTATACATATTCTACATGATTAATGAATATCGTACTTATTCTCAAAAGAAAATCACCTATCCTAGCTAACTCACCAAACTGGCCCTTGTGTACAAAAATCCGATTGATTTACCCTCTATATAAAGTGATTGTGACACCACCAATTAATATTGATGAAGATCTCATACTGGGCTCTTGTAGATTAATCCGATCCGAAAATAAAAAGGAAAATATTTTATTTATTAAGGGATTTTGTTTTATGTCATTTTATTAAAATTTAAGTTTCATTGTTTTAACTTTTAAGGAATTATGTTGACATAACTCTGATTGGGTTTTGATGTGATAAGATTTCTATCCTAGTTTAGCCTTCCTGTATTGCTATATATACCCCCCCCCCCATGTTCTATAAGCCAACCACAAAATACCGAAGTCCTAAAGTTTACCCTATTTTTCTGTGCGCACCAGAAAAGAAAAGATGAAGAATAATTCGAACTCTCCTTCAACAAAAACACAGATATTTCTCATTCAAATTGTTTGTCTAGTTGTCTTTCTTCCAACTAGCCACTGCAACAGGCTGACGGTCTTCTTTCCAATGGATGCCAATCTGATCGCACAAACATGCAACCAAACACCATATCCAGTAATTTGCGTCTCTACACTTCAATCAGACCCTCGAAGCGCCAAAGCAGATGTCAAAGGCTTAGGCATCATAATGGTTGATGCAGTTAAAGTTAAGGCAGCCGAAGCTAATCTCCCAGTCCAGGAGCTGATCAGTAGAGAGCCGGGAAATAGACCCGCAAGAAACTGCAGATTAAACTACTCCGATATTTTTCATCTTGATATTCCTGAAGCCGTTGAAGCTTTCCCTAAAGATGACTATAAGTCAGCAGAGCTAGCCATGACTAATGTCGTCGCAAACGCAGATTCATGCGAAAGAGGTTTTTCCGGCGGCAGTCCATTCAAAGATGAAAGCCAAGCTCTCCATGAAGTTGCTTATGTGGCTGCAGCAATTGCCAAAGTATTGCGCTCTTGATGTATTCTTCTCTTGTCACAAGAGAATAATAAATTTGATATAATAATCAAGGATTGCATTTCTTGTTAACTACTTCTAATTTGATAGGGTCAATATTTGATCTATGTGGTCATTTCAATAATTGAAAGTTTTAAAATCCCTTTACAATTTGGAATATAATTCTGTATAGGATAAAAGATATCAATAAATTTAGGTTATTCACAAAATCATGCCACCAAATCCCCGATATACCTATTACGTATTATTTGGGTAGACATTTAATTTGTTTATTTTCTTTGGTAAACGGCATTTAATTTGTTTAAGTAATTTTTTGGGAACCTTACATATGGAGACAAAAATATATAAATATTTCAACTCCCCTAGTTTTTAAACATTTATAAGAGAGACAAAAACAATAACCTAAAATATGGAAACAATTTGTTAAAATATTAGCCATACCCTAAACAATTATGTTTATTATTATAGCACAGCCCGTTGAACTTTCAAGAAATTAGTATGTCATCAGCTCAAATCCTCATCGACCATTTTTGTAGGTTCACTCTTGAAATTATATATAGAATCAGTTTGTATCCTTTATTTCTAGAATCCTTCCAACCTGTTATCAGTGGCGGATCCACTGTGGGGTCAATGGGGTCGGACGACCCCTTGGAAGCCATGAAAATAGGCTTGGAGCTCCATCTGCGACCCCTTGGAGCTGGTGGTGCGACCTCTTGGAGGTGCACACCACCTGTTCGACAGAAGGCGCTCGGCGCAGGGAAGAAGAAGGCGCAGGGAAGAAGAAGAAGAAGACGGGTCCTGGAGAGTGGATGTGTGTGTGCGAGTTCACGACGAGAGAGGAATATGGGGTTTCGAGAGAGAGAGCTACGGGAGAGGGAGAGTTGCAGAGCTTCGGGGAGAGAAAGAAAGAGAGTTGCGAGAGTGAGAGACGAGGAAGAGAGAGCTGAGAGGGAAAGAGAGAGACACGGAGGACAAGAAATAAAAGGGTGGGCCCCTTGGGCTCACCAATTAAGGTTCAAAAACCATTTTAAAATAAGAAATGGGGGATGGGGTGTTTCACCTATTGTTCTGTAGGCTCTTGCTGAAATTTTGTGGGATTTATCAGTTTGGTGTAATAGGCAATCTTGTCCACTCATCCCCACACATCAAGAAATTAGTACTTCTTGTCGTTTTCCCCTTTCTTCCTCAAATCAGATTTCAGCTTTTTTCCTCCAGTGCAGCCGCACAGTATTCATATGTTCTTCATCTGAATAAAATGAGGCAGTTGAGCAGCTTACAACAAGCAGCATGAAGAAAAAAAATACATAACAAACAGAAAATAAGCTATTACCAGCCTAACATTGCAGTGATACAGATCAAATACAAAACTGATTGGGAAGATGCCACTGAAAATTAAAGCATGTTTTGTTGTTTCATTCTTTTCTTCGAACTTTCTGCAAGGAAGGATCTCCGTTTCAATAGCCTCCATTTTTATTCGAGTTAGATCATCTTCAAATTTTGGTTAAACATCTAGCATTTTTCTTTAGCCAAATATAGTTCGCATAAGCAATTCAAGCTATCACCAGCCATAGTTGATAGTTTCACCATTCAAGTTTACAATAGCCCTCCAAAGTTCATGAGAAAAACAGTGCTTTAGAAGTAGTTGTGTTGTGTTTGAGTAACAGTGTAGCTGTTCAATTATATAGTTATATATTTAAATGCGTTGTTTTCCTAGGTGCTCTACCCTTTTAGGTACAATTGCATGTTTTAGTTTGATTTTAGGGAGCTCTTGCAATGGACTCTTCCCCTTTTGAGAAAAGATCGATGATTGTAGCTTGTAATATTATTTTTATCTTGAATTATGATTTATGAATGTACTATCGTTTAACTTTTCATTGTTATTTATGTTTAAAAAAAAAATCGACATTTTTACATCTTGACCCCATGAGGTCAAAATCCTGGATCCGCCACTGCCTGTTATCGACCATTTTTACAGAATTAGTTTAAAATGCACGTAGAATCCATTTTGTATACTTTTCAGTCAAATCGGTTTTTTATATTTTTAACAAAACTACATACATTTTGATGGCAAAAAAAAATTCTGATTATACCTCCTTGGTGATTATTTAAGGGATAATACAAATCAAAATCTACCTAATTGCCTCCAAAATCATTATCAATCAATAAATTATGATTTATTCGTTTGGAGAAACCTCCTAATTTCGTTGTTCTTTGTTGGTTTCATTTAAAGTGGAGGCTTGTACCCTTGTACGTAGCTATTGATTTTTAAGATGGTAATGCTAGAGAGATTAAATTTGGAAACTAAATTTACAAACTAAATGATGTGTCGCCAATCGGAATCAGCATGTTTATCAACGTTTAAGTAATAAATCAATCATCAACTTCCATGTCCTTTAATTTCCAAAATTAGTCTACAAATTTGGTCTCCCAAGTATTACCCTCTTTTAGAGTACGAATCTTCCCTTCCTTTTACCTTCGTGATAGGATTTGTAGGTATCACACAAAATACTTGCAAGGGTACAAGGATTTTGTAGTATAAATGCTCATGTAAGGTCGTTCTCCACAATGACTATTTAAATAATTTATGTAAAAACAATTCCTAATTAACCACTTAAAATTAAAAATTGAGAAATAAGATTTTGAATTTGGTTAATATTATAACGAATTTTAATTAAAAACAAATAGTAAATTAGCCCAAAATTAATACGATAAAAGAAAAGAGTTTTAAATACCAATTTATAAAAGCACTAGGGTTACACCTTCACCTAGCAATCTTATGTATTTTTACCAATTACTTATGATCTACACATGCCACTTTGAAGGTTAGGTTTTTCTAATATATATTTTACTTGGAACCTCCAAAATCGAATGTATATCTAATATGCATTCCATCTAGATGTTCAGATCAAATATGAACATGAGGGACTCATTATTTTTTGTGAAACCGTTTGAAAAATCATGCAACCCTTAAGACGTAGTGTTCATCTTAAGTGAAATTACAATTATCAACCACAAGAAGTCAGCGTCAATTTCGGGGAACCTTCCGACCAAAATTGCATCAAATTACTTTTCTAAAGATCCTAATGGTGATCCAGCGATGATCCAGCATTAAGACAATTAGATAGTTTAAGCACAATGATCAATAAGTCAAAGCATGCATGCAATCAATCAAATAAAAAATTACATATTCATGCTAAGGCTCAAGTCTTTGGCCTAGCAAAACGGATTAGTTACGCATATTCATAATTAAAATCTTAGAAAATATTTTTATGAAGAAAAAGAATGAAAACACCTTAAAGTAAAAGTCTGAAATTCTTCAAGAACCCTAACCAATTTCCTATCTCCAAAGTGGCATAAAAGAGAAAGTAGAAAAACTGGGGCAGGCCAAAGCCTTATATCCTTTACAGAAGCTATCGCATAATCCCTAAATAAAAGTCTTTTGTTCCAACTAGGAAACCAAATAATAATAAAATATACTAGAAAATAAAGTCCTAATTAAGTTAGGAGAATATGCAAGGGAACTGACCAGCCATGTTTTAGCCTCAAATATCCTCCAAATTCGGCCCATGATAACTAGGGATGACAATTCTAACCGTTAAACCTGATAACCGTGGATAACCGTCTGAATGGATTGGATTTGGGTATGAAAAATCGGGTATATTTTGGGTATGGGGAAAAACCGTGAATATTATTCGGTTATGGTTTTGGATATGGTTATAGGGGTCCCCAATCCATATTCGTACCCAAATCTTAACCCAATAATATATAATATAATTATATGTATATATATGTATATTCATTATTCACCGAATCTATTACTTTGAGAATATAAAAATTGCATTGTGTGAGTTGCATTTTGTGGCAAAGTTCAACAGTTTTGATATGAATCAAAATCTATGAGAATTTAATAGTATTTATGCAAGATATCAACGCCAGCCAACATTATCAATGTTTAGCTTTAATTTTTATTTATCCACAAGATCCATTACTAAATCATCAAGCATCAATTAGGCAAATATATTTTTTGTATTAACGAAGATGGATATAACCGTTAACCGATGGGAAATCCGTGATCCGGTGGGTATGGTTATGGATAATATCCGATGGTTAATTTGCGGTTATGGATATGGTTAATTTTCGTGATTATGGAGATGGATATAACATTTCCATCCCCTAAACCGATCCGTTGTGTCACATCCCGACTCGGGGTCCACCACATCCCGGGCCCGCTCCACTACCGTAGCACTATTTTGTCCGCTTTGGGCCCCGACTACGCCCTTACGGTTTTGTTTCTGGGAACTAACACGAGAACTTCCCAGTGGGTCACCCATCATGGGAGTGCTCTCGCGCACTACTCGCTTAACTTCGGATTTCCCATGGAACCCGAAGCCAGTGAGCTCCCAAAAGGCCTCGCGCTAGGTAGGGATGGGAATATACATATAAGGATCACTCCCCTGGGCGATGTGGGATCTCACAATCCACCCCTCTTAGGGGCTCGACGTCCTCGTCGGCACACCACGACCAGGGTTAGGCTCTGATACCAAATTGTCATATCCCGACTCGGGGTCCACCACATACTGGGCCCGCTCCACTACCGTAACACGATATTGTCCGCTTTGGGCCTCGACTACGCCCTCACGGTTTTGTTTCTGGGAACTAACACGAGAACTTCCCAGTGGGTCACCCATCATGGGAGTGCTCTCGCGCACTACTCGCTTAACTTCGGAGTTCCCATGGAACCCGAAGCCAGTGAGCTCCTAAAAGGCCTCGCGCTAGGTAGGGATGAGAATATACATATAAGGATCACTCCCCTGGGCGATGTGGGATCTCACACGTTGTCATCCCTAATGATAGCTTGTTTTAAAGATCGGAACGTTCTGAATACATCTCCAGAAGGGGCTGAAACCAAAATAGGCCATCTTGGGCTCCAAAACTCACAATTAAGCCCAAAAGTCACTTTTCTAGCATTGCGCACTGCTAATTTATTCTATGGCCAGAAAATAACCACTTGGTGGAAAAATTTGATATTTTGACATGATCAAGTTAAGTGACTCACGAACGTTCTCCAACTGAAATTACTCCAAAATTCATCCATTTGATCACGTTTTGCTCTAGAGAAAATCGAAAGTCCTATATTGAAAATACAATTCAAAGTATCAAAATTCTTTCAAAATAATAGCCAAAATATACTAAGAATATGATTAAGTATATAATATAAAATCTACTCATCACTTCGCTTGTAGCCAAAACAATATTTTATTCACCAAAAAAGGCTACAACTCGACCTTCAAAGGATCCGTTCGGGTCATTTAAGCATAAAATATGATTTTTTTTTTTATTACAAGTGAAAATTTCTAATTTAAATTTCGTAAAGAGATAGTTGAACTAGAGATGCAGTAAACTGCAAAGAAATATTCTAATCACCAAAAATCTACACGTGCTTTCATATTGCAATTGAAAATACGGCAGTACCTCTAAAAACTTGATCCGCACTTAGCCAACAAGTTGTAAAAATTTATCATTAAACCATATTATTTCTTTCCAAGAACTTGTCCAATCTCCATCCTTTCGAGATTTGATGGTTTTCAACAATGAATGTTTCAAAGAAAGTTGAATATCAGAGTGCGCATACCACGATGAACGAACAAACGGATTACAAAACTAGAAATATTATTGAAAGACGAGAATGTCGAAACGGCTACAAAACCCTAAGAGACTACATTGTGAACAACTTGTTCAAACTAAATTACAAGGAGAACCTTATATAGAGAAACAAACCAAAGCCAAATCCTAGACTAAAACCCTAAACCAAATCCTAGACAAATTCAAATACTTAATGGGCAAGTAACTAATCCTTGACCCACAAGATAACTAATAACAACCAAATTCTAAACCAAATTCCAACATAAAATTGTAGAAAATCTCATTACAGTTATCTGGTACTCCACAGGGAGACCAATGACTACAATTTATTCTTGTGTGGCCTCCTCACGGGAAATTTTTTTATGTGCCAATAACTCAGTTTGATATACTAACTGTTACAATACAAGTGACTGGATATTAAAAACAAAACTATAACCACTTATATTATGACACTTGATGTATCATATCATGTTCCCCGCATACTGAAAAATTTCACCCTCCACACCCATAACCTAGAGGCTAGAGGATGCCCGTCTTTCTCTCTCCACATCCATATACTGTTGAAGCTTTCCCTAAAGGTGACTACAAGTCGGCAGAGTTGGGCATGACCAATGTCAAGTCGGCACACACTGCTCATTCATCAAGGATAGTTTTCTAAAACTTAATTGTTCATAAACTTTCATTATCTACTAAATCTTCTATTTTAAGCTGTTCTATAAATTGGCTAACATAAAATGAAAACAAACAAAATTGTTTCCATTTATTTCTATCCATTGTTAATGCTAGCATTGTAATTTCACTAGTTTTGGCGAGTTTAGTGACCATGGTCGGTATCCTTCATCACGTTCAAACTCGGTCTTTGCTCTTTACAAAAATGAAACACACTTTTACTGTGAGTTCATTGCTACCTCTTAGACATCTCAACCGTTGATAACAACCATAAAAATACCATGTTCTCTCGTTCAGGTGAAATTTGAAACAACATAAAAACCTTCAAAAGCATTTACCCAAGCACCTTGTAAACCTCTTCAACTTTTAAATGCCTCCGGAAACCATATATAAAAAAATCCCCTATATGGCTGGTTACGGATTAATTGGGTAGACCTTTAGGACCTGTTTGGTATTTTATTTGAAATTTTTTATCATTTATCAAAACATTTCTTGAAAACAATTTTCTTTAAAACTTAAAAACTCGATTAGATTGCGATTTAAAAATTTTAAATCTTACGACTTAAACTAGACAAAGAGATCTAAAAAGAGGAGATCACAGGAGAGGGAGAAAGAGAAGAGAGGAGTAAAGAAAGTAAGAGATGATTGAAGGAAAGTGAAAGAAGGAAGAGGATCGGACGAGATAGAGAGAAAGAGGAGTGAGAGAAAGAACCGAAAGAATGAAGAGGATTGGAGGAGAGACGAAAAACATAAAATAAAAAAAAAAATAAAAAAAAAAAGAGGAAAGAGAAAGAAGAAAAGTGAGAGATATATATTTGGAGTGAGAGGAGAGGAGGGAGAGAAAAAAAATAAGTGAGTTTAAGTTTAAAAATTCTAAAAACTCACTTTTTATACTTTTAGAGAATAGACTATATTTTTAAGTTAGTTTTAAATTCAGTTTTTGAAAATAGTCATACCAAACAAGTTTTTAAGGCCTAAAACTTAAAAATTGTTTTTGAGTTTAAAAAGTTGGATTCAAATAGAGTACCAAACAAGCCCTTAATTTTTTTTCAATTTTTGTGGTCAACGACATTTAATTTGTTTAAGTTTTTTTTTTCTTTGTTTTGAAATTCCTAAATTTAAATTCTTATTATTTGTTTATATAGCTAATTGTTATAAGCATTCCAAAGATTTTGTCCACCTTATACTTACTATATTAAAAAAAAAATACTCTCATAGAGAATGCACAATTAAAACCGCAAAAGAAATTAAAAATTACTACAAATACTAGCAGATTATGTACATCCTATTTGGGTGTTGGATAATTACATGCATACTTGAAGGCTATCATACTAAAAGAGATTTTACAACTCCAACTATATTGGGAACATACAGAAAAATAATCACACTGACAAATACACAGCTCATATAAATATATTATCTGGTAACACTGTCGATTTGTTTCATAAATATGAATGACAAAACAATTTGTGATTCTACTACTTCGGTGATTATTCAAGGGATAAAAACAAATCAAATTCTTGCTAATGCCTCCAAAATCGATATATCAGTCAATAGGTCATGATTTATTCGTTTTGAGAAACCTCCTAATTTCATTGTTCTTTGTTGGTTTCACTTAAAAGTGGAGGCTTGTAGCCTTGTAAGTAGCAATTGATTTTTAAGAGTACGAATCTATCTTCCTCGTTCTCTCTCTCTCTCTCTCTCTCTCTCTCCCTTTTTTTTTTTTTTTTTTTTTTTAAATTAAACTATCCTTCCTTTTAGCTTCTCTTGTAGCCAAAACAATATTTATTCACCAAAAAGGGCTAGAGCTTGATCTTCAAAGACCCGCTCGAGTCATTTAAAGCTCAAAATATGATTTTTAATATCCAAGGTGGGTTTAGGTGGGCGCCTAGGCAGGGTTTAGGTAAATTTCTTGTATATCTTGTAAATAAGTGCATATTGACACTTACAAAAAAATTATACTTGTATGAAATCCATGGATATGATAACAAAAGAATGATAAAAGGCAAAAAGAGTATCCAACAAGTCCAAAATTTAAAAACACATTAAACATATATGCCATATAACCATAGTGAGGAGTATTGTAGGATGACACATGTACAATAAATTCACAATTTAAAACCACATAAAATGCAAAATAGGAGGGAAATATGGAAATATAGTAATGTAGAAAGGATTTTTTTTTTTAATTTAAAAAAAAAACCGCCTAGCCGCCTAGCGCCTCGCCCCCTAGGTGTTGCCTAGAGCCCAACTGATTTTTCCAACCGATTTGCAAGAAAACGCCTCAGGTCACCACTGCCTAGTGCCTAGGCCATTTTTTAGAACATTGTTAATATCGCAATTTTTTTTTTTATTACAAGCGAAAATGACTAGTCTAAACTTTATTAATTTTTTCTTTTGAACTCGAACGCAATAAATTGAAAAATAATGCCCTAATTACCAGTAGAATTTATCACTTGTTTCCATATTGCAATTCTAACTTTGAAAAATACGGCAAAACCTCTAAATGTGATCCACACTTGTACAAGAAGAAGTAAAAATTTGAATATCATTTATAATCATATTATTTCTTTTGACACTGGATCCCATCCGGATCCAATTAAATTGAGTCTAAGGATCAAATGATACAGGCTGTTGAAATTTGATCAAACGACTACAATTATTATAACTTTTAGAGGGCCCCTTGTTTGTAGCCGTTGGATTAAATTTCAGCAGTCCAGATCATTTGCTTGGGAGGCTCAGTTCAATTGGGTCCAGAGGAGATCCGGTTCATTTTTTATGTCCAATCTAGTCATCTACCAACAATGGACAGGATTTAAGTCCAATTGAGTCTCATCTAGCTTAGTGTTTCCCCAAACAATGGATTGGGATTCAAAGCTTAACTAATCCCTACCAATCTTAACTCTAAGGGCCAATCTCATCTAGCTTACAAAACAAGCCCCAAATTCTTTTACTCTTGTGGAGTACCGAAAGAATGGAGATTGGACAAGTTCTTAGAAAGAAATGGAACCGGATCCCCTTCATACCCAATTAAACTGAGCCTCCCAAACAAAAGATCCGGGCCGTTGAAATTTGATCCAACGACTACAAACAGGGGGTCCTCTAAAAATTATAATAATTGTAGCCGTTAGATCAAATTTCAACGGCCATATCCTTTAATCTTTAGGCTAGGGGGCCCCTCTATTTTAATTTATTCAATGACATGACACATATAATTAATCCAAACAAATAGAAGAACCACATATTAATAAGGGTAAATTACACTTTACCACCTTAAGTTTGGGGTCGATTTCAATTCCTTACAACATCTTTAAAACGTTTCGATTTCATACCTCAAGTACTATTTTATTTCAATATAATACATCCGTTACCTTTTTCATCCATTGATTCGTTAAGAGGCTGACGTGGCTGCCATCTTTGTGCCATGTGGCTGCCAAATTTGTGCCACGTGGCATTATATATATATATATATATATATTTTTTTTTAAACCTGAATCTTCTCAACAAAAAAATAAAATAAAATAAATAAATAACGCAGAACCCACCCCCACCTCCCCCACAACCCCTCTCGAGCCTCCCAACCACCTCCCGAGCCTCAACTCTCTTCACCTCAGCTATCATTGCCAAGCAAATCGGCGCGTACTTCGCGTATGCACTGCAAACGCGCATGGTCAGATCCTGCTTAGGTACCTACTCGACGCTCACCACCAAAACCCTAACGCTCGCTCAGTCGTAGCAGATCTTCAACGCGCTCCAATCCTAAAACTCCATTAGTCCGCTAGGGGACAGACTGGGCACGGATAGCCTTGCATTACTACAACGCACTGTTTGATACGCTCGGGGATAGACTGGGCGCGGATAGCCTGGAGAGGCATATGGTGGAGCAGCAGCTGCTCGGCTGCGAGATTAGGAACATCCTCACGGTGGGCGGGTCGAAGAGGACCGGAGAAGTGAAGGTGGAGTGGAGGAGAGGGAGGGAGAAGAGGGGTGGGGAGGGGTTGCGGGGGAGGTGGGGTGGGGTGGGTTATGCGTTTTTTATTTTTATTTATTTTTATAAATTTATTATTTTTTGCCACGTGGCACAAATATAGCATCCACGTCAGCTCTTAACGAATCAATGGATGAAAAATGTAACAGATGTCTTATATTGAAATAAAATAGTACTTTGAGGTATGAAAGTGAAATGTTTTAAAGATGTTGTAAGGAATTGAAATCGACCCCAAACTTGAGGTGATAAAGTGCAATTTACCCTATTGATAATAAAAAAGTCTTACTACTTAATTTGGTGCGGGACGTTCTTTTTTTCCTTCGACTAGGTTGAAATCCCGGCAAGATTTTTATCGAGGCCCATTGTTAGCACCCTATCCCCTTTCTTTATACGTGTTCTACCTGATTAATGAATATCGTACTTATTTTCAAAAGAAAATCACCTATCCTAGCTAGCTCACCAAACCTTGTGTCCAAAAATCCGATTGATTTACTCTCTATGTAAAGTGATTGTGACACCACCAATTGATATTGATGAATATCTCATACTGGGCTCCTGTAGATTAATCAGGTCTGAAAATAAAAAAGGAAAATATTTTATTTATTTTGGGATTTCGTTTTATGTCTTTTTTTTTTAAATTTAGGTTTCTTTGTTCTAACTTTTAAGGAAATATGTTGACATAACTCTTAATGGGTTTTGATGTGATAAGATTTCTATCCTAGTTTAGCCTTCTTGTATTGCTATATATACCCTCCGTATTCTCTAAGCCAACCACAAAATACAGAAGTCCTAAAGTTTACCCTATTTTTCTGTACGCACCAGAAAAAAAAAGATGAAGAATGATTCGTACTCTCCTTCAACAAAAGCACTGATATTTCTCATTCAAATTGTTTGTCTAGTTGTCTTTCTTCCAACTAGCCACTGCAACAGGCTGACGGTCTTCTTTCCAATGGATGCCAATCTGATCGCACAAACTTGCAACCAAACTCCATATCCCGATCTTTGCATCTCTACACTTCAATCAGACCCTCGAAGCGCCAAAGCAGATGTCAAAGGCTTAGGCATCATAATGCTTGATGCAGTTAAGGCTAAGGCAAACGAAGCTAATCTCCGACTCCAGGAGCTGGTCGATAAAGAGCCGGGAAATTTACCCGCACAAGACTGCAGAGTTAACTACTACGATATTTTCCGACTTGATATTCCTCAAGCCGTTGAAGCTTTCCCTAAAGGTGACTCTAAGTCAGCAGAGCTAGGAATGATTAATGTCGTCGCAAACGCAGATTCATGCGAAAGACGTTTTTCCGGTGGCAGTCCTTTCAAAGACAAAAGCCAAGCTCTCCATGATGTTGCTTATGTAGCTGCAGCAATTGCCAAAGTATTGCGCTCTTGATGTATTCTTCTCTTGTCATAAGAGAATAATAAATTTGATAGCGTCAATATTTGATCTATGTGGTCATTTCAATAATTGAAAATTTTAAAATCCCTTTACAATTTGGAATATAATGTCATATAGGATAAAAGATATCAATAAATTTAGGTTGTTCACAAAATC
Source organism: Cotoneaster glaucophyllus (assembly GCA_036320875.1). Taxonomy (NCBI): domain Eukaryota; kingdom Viridiplantae; phylum Streptophyta; class Magnoliopsida; order Rosales; family Rosaceae; genus Cotoneaster; species Cotoneaster glaucophyllus. Next base: position 28,422,723 of record CM070061.1, on the reverse strand, counting down.
ACGCTACCAAATCCCCGATATACCTGTTACATACTATTTGAGTAGACATTTAATTTGTTTATTTTCTTTGGTAAACAATTGGCACTGTAGAAATGAATAGTGTACCAATCCGAATTTCAGATTAATTACAACCATGCCATTGATCTTTCTGTTGGTTTTGGGTCAGCAACCCGGCCCTCAGCCAGGCCCAAATGTGTTGGTTTTGGCTGGGGAAGCCCGGCCCTCAGGGAGGCCCAAATTATTTAATTACATTTTTGCCCATCTAAGATTACAATCCGAAGGTGGGGATGGTCTATTACGAAGGGTTATTTTGTCCTCTCTGTTTTCGGCGAGATGGGGGTCATTTGCTGTAGTTCAATTAGGGTTTCGGGGAGGGTCTGTGAGAGAGAGAGAGAGAGAGAGAGAGAGATGGCGATGGAAGGAGAGCGAGGGGGAGGGGTAGGGGTCTCGGCACTGTTGCTTAGTATGTTAGGTCCCGTTTTGGGGGATTTGTGATTTTATAGAGAGAGATGGATAGGGAGATAGAGATTGACAGAGGGAGGAGAAAGCATGGCTGTGTGCATTTTTTGGGGTTAATTAATGGGTTAGTGCGCAGGGTCAATGAGGAGAATGACAGAGGGGTGTATGGCAGAGAGAAGAGGAGGGATGGAAGAGTCGTGGGTGAGAGAAGAGGAGAGAGGTATGGGAGAGTTCGATTTCTCTGTTCCCTCCCTTGCTTGAACAGGTAATACACTGTTTCCTCCCTTGATTTCTCTGTTTCGTCCACTATATCCAACCAGTTCTACTCAACACACACACACACACGCACGCACACGCACACACACCCAGACACCTCCACAACTGACCACCCCACCCCCATTCAGCTCAGCTCAGACTCCGGCCGTCCAAATCAACCAGTTTTCCGACCCTTGAATGTCTTCAGGTCATAATCTTCTTTATTATTTCTTATCTTATTTTTCTTAATAGTATTTTCCTTTAAGTGCTGAATGATGTCTCTGTTTCCAACTGCAACTTTCCTGTTCAAGTTTCTCCATCTTTTGCCTATTTTTATGGTAGGGATTATTTTATTCTCAATTTTTAATGATTTTTTTAATCAATACTTTAATGATGAAGAGTCTGATTTGGGTTCTGAATTTTTTTAATCCGCAGTATTTTGTTTGAATTGATTTGGATATGTGGGTTATTGAATTGGAATTTGGATATGTACTAATTTGAATTGGATATGTTGAAACTTTATATATATCTTTTAAGTGTAGACGTTATGATTTAGGTCTTTAGTTGTTTGATAGAAAATCGATTTGATTCATCGTTTGTTATATGGTTTGATGGTTAGGCTCTTATTTCAAATCGTAACTCTTTTTGGTTGGGAGTTTGTTCTGTAAATTTTTTTTTTCCTCTGCTATTAATAGCTTACCACATGTGGTAGCAGAGTGATTGTGTTGGTAGCTTCTGTATACAAGTGAATTCAGATGACACAATGAGTTTGGTATTCAAAAAAATGTTTGTTGGTTCAGTTTTTGAATCTTTAAAAACTGTCAAATCAATTTCAATATGTAATTTTATGTTTATTGTTAGGTAAATTGCTGTTTTTTTCGCTGATCAAAAGTATAGAGTTTGGCTGTGTAAATGTGTACAGTTTTATACGTTTCGCTCTGTTGACAATTTAATAATGGCTGAAGTGCATTCTTTAATGAAATGTGTTTTCTTTCCTTGATCGTGAATGTCTTTTTGGTATTTTGCAGATTGAAACAAAGTGAAAGCTTTTGACTGTGAATTTTGCAACCGCTGCCTTGCTGCTTTGGTAAAGTCTCAACTACTTGATACTATAATTTGTGAATTTTATCTAAATGATTGTTAAGTTTGAACATTGATAGTTAAGACGTAAGAAAGATTATACCAACTAATATAGGTGAAATAAAAAATAATATCATAATTGTTATGTATAATATCTGAGGAGTGAAATACTTTTTCAATTAGTTGAATCAGTTTTGTATAGTTATTGGCATAGTTAATTCTTTTAACTGCAGGTAACCCTGTAGGCGTTAGAATTTAGGTCTTTAGTTGTTTGATAGAAAATCCCCTTGATTCATCGTTTCTCATCGGATGGTTTGATCGTTAGCCTCTTATTTCAGATCGTAGCTCATTGTGGTTGTGAGTTTGTTCTGTAAATATTTTTTTTTCTCTGCTATTTATAGCTTAGCACATGTCGTAGCAGAGTGATTGGATTGGGTTGGGGTCTGGCCAAGCTTCTGGTATGGCTTTACAATAAATAGGTCGGCAACTAGGTGCAAGTGCTTTGAAAGATATAGTTGGGATATATACATTACAAATAGTGTCTTTATGCTGTTAACGGTGTCTCCGTTTGGTTGAACACTATCATGTGATATGCTCTCTCTGTTTGTAAAGCAAAATGAACTGGTTGGAGTATCTTCTAATGGGCTCCTGCAATCTTTATAATTACTCTGTTATTTCCTTTAGTTGTGGGTATCTGACTTTCTTTTTAATTTCTATATATGTCGTTCCAATGGAATCAAGTGCCAAAATTAGAATAAACATCCTTTAGTCAAGTTGGACGCTTATCCATATAATGTTTGGTTCAGGGATCCCTTATACAAACATAATCTTCTAATGTATTTCAATCAGACTTGACCCTCATGGTTTAATAAGTGTGAAAATTGCCTTAACTATACAATTGATGTGTTATAGTCTTAGTTAGTTTATTGAATCCGTTTGTTAATGGTTTGAGTTCTTACTGTGAATCTCACTCATTTTTTGCAGTTTAGAGTAGACTCTCATCACATCATTATAATACGCTCTTGCTGCTGCGTGCATTTGAATCAACACTTTGGTATGTCACCTGAACTTAAATGCATTCTTGTCCCATTCTTTCTGTTTGAGGCACCACGACTTTATGATTTTTTGATTGATTGTTTGGTTTGATCGCCTTATCTTATTCATTTGCTTTCTGCTTTGTTTTTCATTCTTGGTTGTCTAGGTCATTGTCCAATAGTTGAGGTAGTTTTTTGTAATTTACCCCAAATATTAACACAAAAATATACAGAGAAAATGATGAATTATTTAAATTAAATCAGTCAAATTGACATATTTTCACATGAATTACATCTTTTTGTTCGCAACGGCAAAGAAAATAACTTCTTGTTCAGTGCAATATGATTTCCATTTCCTCATCAATAAATAATCAATGCTTAATATACGCAAATTCCTTTGTTTTTTTTTAACTTTTTCTCAGCAACCAAACTGTGAAAAGAGAGTTGTACTTTTAGAGAGAATCATACCTGAACGTTGAACAGAATTCTGCTCCAAAGCTTTGATTCCGTTGATTTCACAACAAAACCTTCAGCTATCAAACAACAGACCGTCCGATTGTGATCTTCCGCTCGTCCAACTTGGCCGTCTTCCCATTCGTACGAAAATCTTCCTGAAACGCCAAAAAGTAAAACGAAATTGAAAATTACAGATGATAGAGAAGAAACTGGCGATGAAATCCGAAATACGAAATTGTAATACTTTACGGAGATTTACCGCAAAAGTTTAAAATTGCTTTGTTCTTTTTGCCTCTTCCAATCGGAAAGATGAAGTTACAGCTATTCGAAGAGGACGCAAAGAGAGAAGTGAAGAGAAAACCCAGCGGTTTGGGAACACATTTGGCGGGAAATGTTCGTACTGCTGGGATGACTGGTGCGCGTAAGGCGAAAGGCTAAAGGCTTCTGATTCGAAAGACCCGGCGAGATATGAGATTCGGGTCGGGTTAATATTGATGTCAATTAATGGGCTGACTCGAGCCCAAACTCTCAACTCTGTCTTAGCCCAGCACCGAAAACCCAGTTAATATTCGGCACAACCTACCGAATATCCCCACAGCAGTCGGAAGTACAATTCCTGCCAAAATGATGGATCATGAGCCTCTACCGCATCATAGAAGTCAACGGCCATCGATTTGATTTCCGTTCAAACACTAGTAGCTGTTTAATATTTCGTTTTTAATTTTTAATTTTTTTTATAGCCAAATGTAAAAACATCTTAACGTTTTTAAAGGAGTGTCAATATGATATTTCGGCACATTCAAATTTCAAATATATGAGCCTCATTTATTTTACTTTCATTTCAAGTAAGTGAACATTTTTGAAAGATAAGTTCAAAATTTCAAATCGATGTTGCTTGAAAGAAAGCAACAAGTAACCTTATCATGCCTAGGAGAACGATCTATATAAAATATGCGTGTCATCAAGTAGCGGTCATGTTCATTAATGAAATAGCATATTTAAGTTCTTTTCACATAACATTGTATTATTAGACAAAACAGCACATACCAATACACTTGTTTCATACAAGTTGTTCATCACACATAATGCCTAGAGAGCAAATTATTTATGAAAATTTGCTAGTTCCTTTGTAGATTATATTATGTGATTGTACAAATAGCATATAAGATTAAAGCGTTTCCAACCACACAAGTTGATAATTGATTATTTTTAAGGCGGCTTAAATAAGGCTTTATAGCCTCAATAATCCTTCAATAGGGACACCTACCCTTAATTAGTTCCTACATCTCATCTCATTAAGTTCAAAACCTCAACAAGAAAGGTGTACCATCCCATACAAAACAAAGCCAGCCCTTGAGTGAGCCTTCTCATTAATTTTGGGTACCCTCCATATATTGCCTACTTGCTCCGGCCGGTGTCCATTCTAAACTAGGCCGTCTTTTTGTGGATTCGGGTGGTGTTTATGTTGTGGGACAAGTTACCCAAATCCAAAAACAAACCGTCTAAAATTTAGTACGAGGATAATTGAAAAAGTAATCAATAACCATACACGAGCTTGTTATGATTGTTAATTCATTCCAACTTGAACTAAAACTAATAAAAAAAAAAAAGTATCAAAAGAACACCCGTGTTATAAAAAAGCGATTTCCACTGTATTTTCAGTTGATGTATAAAATGAGCACATTTGTTCTAATCAATTTGGCCACACTTACGTCACTTTAAAATAACATGTTGAAATAGAATTCGCAAATTCATCCAAATTACAACCGACTTGTCCAAATCCGTCTTGCTAATTCAACTTTTAAACCCAATAGATAAGAGCCAATCAAAACCCGACCCGAATGAATTTGTCAATTTTTGTTCGTCGGAATGCAATGTCTACAGCTGCAAAGCAACGACGGCCTCCTAAGCTACGACACTTGTTAAAACTCTCCACGTGTCACCTTGAAATTGCTCGCCGTCTCATTTTTCACTCTCGCTCCTCATCCTCAACTGTAGAGAGAGAGACACCAACATAACTCACAAAAGCAGAGATTTTGGAAGGGTTTAGAGAGAGATGAAGATACAGTGCAACGTCTGCGAGGCAGCGGAGGCGAACGTCCTCTGCTGCGCCGACGAGGTGGCTCTCTGCTAGGCGTGCGACGAGAAGGTTCACAAAGCGAACAAGCTCGCGAGCAAGCACCAGAGGGTTCCTCTGTCCTCCTCCCAGTCCCACATACCAAATGCGATATCTGCCAGGTAAACTTCAATGATTCGAATCCCACAACGAAAAAGTTGAGGAATTTGATCGTAAAAACACAAAATTCGAATTGGGTTTTGCTTTAATTTTTTAGATGATGATTTGCAAGAGGCGGTTGGGTACTTTTTCTGCTTAAAAGATCGAGCTTTGCTCTGTAGAAAATGTGATGTTGCCGTTCACACGGCCAATAGCTTTGTATCAGCTCATCGTAGGTTTTTGCTTACCGGAATCAAGGTTGGGCCTGAGCCGGCTCAGCCGGATTTCGGCGACGGTGTTGGGGTGGTTGTTGGTGTTGGTGCGTCTTATTCTACTGTGAAGTCACGTTCTGGATCTGGGTCTGGGCCTGGGTCTGTGTCTGGATGTGAAACGCAAAACCCATTGCCGGTGGGGTGCAAGGCGGCGCTGCCCGGTGTTGCCGGGGGATGTCGTTTACTGGGGGTTCTGCAGCTGGGACTGTTCCACAGTGTTATATAGATGAGTTTCTTGGACTCTCTGATCTTGATCAGAGCTTTGGCTACATTGATAATGGATCTTCAAGGGTGTGTGTGCTCACTACACACATGCCATCAGGTCAATCCATCTTCGATTATTTTTGCAGTATCAATTTCAACTATATGTAGAATTAGTTTTTGCAGTATCAATTTCAATAGAATCAGTTTGTATATGTATTTTCAACAAAATTATATATATGTTATCAGTCCAACCTTTCATCGACTATTTTTGTGAAATCAGTTTCAGATATGAATAAGTTTTGTATACATTTTAGAAGAACCAGTTTATATATTTTAGTAGTCATTTTGTATATATTTAACAAAACTACATACATGCCATCCTCGATATTTTTTGTTTTTTTTTTTTTCTAGAATCTGTTTAAAAAACATGTAGAATCAGTTTTGTATACTTTTTAGTATAATCATTTTGTATAGTTTTCAGTATAATCGGTCTGTATATTTAAACCTCTCCTCCTTATCTTTTCTTCTTTCCGATAAATGACAATGTTTTCAAAATTTCACTAATCATTTTTTGATTTACTAAATCCTGGGTGTGTTCAATAAATTTCCATTTACACGACTTGGTTTTACCAATTTACAACCAATCATGGACCCATCATATAAATGTTGATCAAGGCAATGCAGTCCTCTTGTTGTATCAACTTGCATCTACTTTCAGGTCTTTTGTTACCTAAACTGCAATCCACCGTTTTCCGTTTCTCACTTTTGAATCTCATATGAATGCTAAGAAAGTGGGTTTTTGTGGAGGTGTAGGGAGTCCATCAGAGGACTGCATATTATTGAAAGTAGCCATTAATAATGAAATAGTGCTATTTATCTTCATAATCTGTTTTAACATGGTTCCTGATTATGCTTGCTATAAAAAATGGCACACACTGCTCATTCATCAAGGATAGTTTTCTAAAACTTAATTGTTCATAAACTTTCATTATCTACTAAATCTTATATTTTAAGCTGTTCTATAAATTGGCTAACATAAAATGAAAACAAACAAAATTGTTTCCATTTATTTCTATCCATTGTTAATGCTAGCATTGTAATTTCACTAGTTTTGGCGAGTTTAGTGACCATGGTCGGTATCCTTCATCACATTCAAACTCAGTCTTTGCTCTTTACAAAAATGAAACACACTTTTACTGTGAGTTCATTGCTACCTCTTAGACATCTCAACCGTTGATAACAACCATAAAAATACCATGTTCTCTCGTTCAGGTGAAATTTGAAACAACATAAAAACCTTCAAAAGCATTTACCCCAAGCACCTTTGTAAACCTCTTCAACTTTTAAATGCCTCCGGAAATCATATATAAAAAAATCCCCTATATGGCTGGTTACGGATTAATTGGGTAGATCTTTAGGACCTGTTTGGTATTTTATTTGAAATTTTTTATCATTTATCAAAACATTTCTTGAAAACAATTTTCTTGAAAACTTAAAAACTTGATTAGATTGCGATTTAAAATTTTTAAATCTTACTACTTAAACTAGACAAAGAGATCTAAAAAGAGGAGATCACAGGAGAGGGAGAAAGAGAAGAGAGGAGGAAAGAAAGTAAGAGATGATTGAAGGAAAGTGAAAGAGGGAAGAGGATCGGACGAGATAGAGAGGAAGAGGAGTGAGAGAAAGAACCGAAAGAATGAAGAGGATTGGAGGAGAGACGAAAAACATAAAATAAAAAATAAAAAATAAAAAAAAGAGGAAAGAGAAAGAAGAAAAGAGAGAGATATATATTTGGAGTGAGAGGAGATGAGAGAGAGAAAAGAAATGAGTGAGTTTAAGTTTAAAAACTCTACAAACTCACTTTTTATACTTTTAGAGAATAGACTATATTTTTAAGTTAGTTTTAAGTTCAGTTTTTGAAAATAGTCATACCAAACAAGTTTTTAAGGCCTAAAACTTGAAAATTGTTTTTGAATTTAAAAAGTTGGATTCAAATAGAGTACCAAACAAGCCCTTAATTTTTTTTCAATTTTTGTGGTCAACGACATTTAATTTGTTTAAGTTTTTTTTTTCTTTGTTTTGAAATTCCTAAATTTAAATTCTTATTATTTGTTTATATAGCTAATTGTTATAAGCATTCCAAAGATTTTGTCCACCTTATACTTACTATATTTAAAAAAAAAATACTCTCATAAAGAATGCACAATTAAAACCGCAAAAGAAATTAAAAATTACTACAAATACTAGCAGATTATGTACATCCTATTTGGGTGTTGGATAATTACATGAATACTTGAAGGCTATCATACTAAAAGAGATTTTACAACTCCAACTATATTGGGAACATACAGAAAAATAATCACGCTGACAAATACACAGCTCAAATAAATATATTATCTGGTAACAACGTCGATTTGTTTCATAAATATGAATGACAAAACAATTTGTGATTCTACTACTTTGGTGATTATTCAAGCGATAAAAACAAATCAAATTCTTGCTAATGCCTCCAAAATCGATATATCAGTCAATAGGTCATGATTTATTCGTTTTGAGAAACCTCCTAATTTCATTGTTCTTTTTTGGTTTCACTTAAAAGTGGAGGATTGTAGCCTTGTAAATAGCAAATTGATTTTTAAGAGTAAAAATAAAAAAAAATTAAACTATCCTTCCTTTTAGCTTCTCTTGTAGCCAAAACAATATTTATTCACCAAAAAGGGCTAGAGCTTGATCTTCAAAGACCCGCTCGAGTCATTTAAAGCTCAAAATATGATTTTTAATATCCAAGGTTCTAAAAAACGCTAGTTACTAGTCGGGCGGCGGGCTGGCGCCTAGCGCCTAGGCGGCTAGGCGGATTTAGGTAAATTTCTTGTATATCTTGTAAATAAGTGCATATTGACATTTACAAAAAGTTATACTTGTATGAAATCCATGAATATGATAACAAAAGAACGATAAAAGGCAAAACGAATATCCAACAAGTCCAAAATTTAAAAACACATTAAACATATATGCCATATAACCATAGTGAGGAGTATTGTAGGATGACACATGTACAATCAATTCACAATTTAAAACCACATAAAATGCAAAATAGGAGGGGAATAAGGAAATACAATAATGTAGATAGGATTGTTTTTTTTTTAATTTAAAAAAAAAAAACCACCTAGCCGCCTTGCACCGCCTAGTGCCGCTTAGCGCCTAGCCCTTAGCTTGCCTAGGTGCTGCCTAGAGCCCAGCTGATTTTTCCAACCGATTTGCAAGAAAACGCCTTAGGTCACCACTACCTAGCGCCTAGGCCATTTTTTAGAACATTGTTAATATCGTAATTTTTTTTATTACAAGCGAAGATTACTAGTCTAAACTTTATTAATTTTTTTTTTTTTTTTTGAACTTGAACGTAATAAATTGAAAAATAATGCCCTAATTACCAATAGAATTTATCACTTGTTTCCATATTGCAATTCTAACTTTGAAAAATACGGCAAAACCTCTAAATGTGATCCGCACTTGTACAAGAAGAAGTAAAAATTTGAATATCATTTATAATCATATTATTTCTTTCGAAACTGGATCCCCTTCGGATCCAATTAAATTGATTCTAAGGATCAAATGATACGGGCTGTTGAAATTTGATAAAATAATTACAATTATTATAACTTTTAGAGGGTCCCCTATTTGTAGCAATTGGATCAAATTTCAACAGTCCATATCCTTTGCTCAGGAAGCTCAGTTCAATTGGGTCCAGAAGAGATCCGGTTCCTTTTTTATGTCCAATCTAGTCATCTACCAACAACGGACGGGATTTAAGACCAATTGAGTCTCATCTAGCTTAGTGTTTCCCCAAACAGTGGATTGAGATTCAAAGCTTAACTAATCCCTACCAATCTTAACTCTAAGGGCCAATCTCATCTAGCTTACAAAACAAGCCCCAAATTCTTTTACTTTTGTAGAGTACCGAAAGGATGGAGATTGGACAAGTTCTTAGAAAGAAATGGAACCGGATCCCTTTCAGACCCAATTAAACTGAGCCTCCTGAACAAAAGATCCGGGATGTTGAAATTTGATCCAACGGCTACAAATAGGGGGTCCTCTAAACATTATAATAATTGTAGCCGTTTGATCAAATTTCAACGGCCATATCCTTTGATCTTTAGGCTAGGGGGCCCCTCTATTTTAATTTATTCAATGACATGACACATATAATTAATCCAAACAAATAGAAGAACCACATATTAATAAGGGTAAATTACACTTTACCACCTTAAATTTGGGGTCGATTTCAATTCCTTACAACATCTTTAAAACATTTCGATTTCATACCTCAAGTACTATTTTATTTCAATATAATACATCTGTTACATTTTTCATCCATTGATCCGTTAAGAGGCTGACGTGGCTGCCATCTTTGTGCCTTGTGGCTGCCAAATTTGTGCCACATGGCAATATATATATTAAACCTAAATCTTCTCAACAAAAAAAAAAAATAACCGCAGAACCCACCCCCACCCCCACCTCCCCCGCAACCCCTCCCGAGCCTCTCAACCACCTCCCGAGCCTCAATCCTAAAACTCCATTAGTCCGCTAGGGGACAGACTAGGCGCGAATAGCCTTGCATTACTACAGCGCGCTGTTTGATACGCTTAGGGACAGATTGGGCGAGGATAGCCTAGAGAGGCATATGGTGGAGCAGCAACTGCTCGGCTGCGAGATTAGGAACATCCTCACGGTGGGCGGGCCGAAGAGAACCGGAGAAGTGAAGGTGGAGTGTAGGAAAGGGAGGGAAAAGAGGGGTGGGGAGGGGTTACGGGGGAGGTGGGGTGGGGTGGGTTATGCGTTTTATGTTTTTTTTTTTTTTATTTATTTTTTATTTATTTTTAAAATTATTATTTTTTGCCACGTGGCACAAATATGGCATCTACGTCAGCTCTTAACGGATCAATGGATGGAAATTGAAATGGATGTATTATATTGAAATAAAATAATACTTGAGGTATGAAAGTGAAATGTTTTAAAGATGTTGTAAGGAATTGAAATAGATCCTAAACTTGAGGTGGTAAAGTGTAATTTATCCTATTGATAATAAAAAAGTCTTACTACTTAATTTGGTGCGGGACGTTCTTTTTTTCCTTCGACTACGTTGAAATCCCGGCAAGATTTTTATCGAGACCCATTGTTAGCACCCTATCCCCTTTCTTTATACGTGTTCTACCTGATTAATGAATATCGTACTTATTTTCAAAAGAAAATCACCTATCCTTGCTAGCTCACCAAACCTTGTGTCCAAAAATCCGATTGATTTACTCTCTATGTAAAGTGATTGTGACACCGCCAATTAATATTGATGAAGATCTCATACTGGGCTCCTGTAGATTAATCCGGTCCGAAAATAAAAAAGGAAAATATTTTATTTATTTAGGGATTTCGTTTTATGTCAATTTTTTTTAAATTTAGGTTTCTTTGTTTTAACTTTTAAGGAAATATGTTGACATAACTCTGATTGGGTTTTGATGTGATAAGATTTCTATCCTAGTTTAGCCTTCTTGTATTGCTATATATACCCCCCATATTCTATAAGCCAACCACAAAATACCGAAGTCCTAAAGTGTACCCTATTTTTCTGTACGCACCAGAAAAGAAAAGATAATGAATAATTCGTACTCTCCTTCAACAAAAGGACTGATATTTCTCGTTCAAATTGTTTGTCTAGTTGTCTTTCTTCCAACTAGCCACTGCAACAGGCTGCTGACCGTCTTCTTTCCAATGGATGCCAATCTGATCGCACAAACATGCAACCAAACACCATATCCCGATCTTTGCATCTCTACACTTCAATCAGACCCTCAAAGCGCCAAAGCAGATGTCAAAGGCTTAGGCATCATAATGGTTCATGCAGTCAAGGCTGAGGCACACGAAGCTAATCTCCAACTCGAGGAGCTTGTGAATAGAGAGCCGGGAAATATACCCGCACAAGACTGCAGATTTAACTACTCCGATATTTTCCAACTTGATATTCCTCAAACCGTTGAAGCTTTCCCTAAAGGTGACTATAAGTCAGCAGAGCTAGGCATGATTAATGTCGTCGCAAACGCAGATTCATGCGAAAGAAGTTTTTCCGGCGGCAGTCCTTTCAAAGACGAAAGCCAAGCTCTCCATAATGTTGCTTATGTGGCTGCAGCAATTGCCAAAGTATTGCGGTCTTGATGTATTCTTCTCGTCATAAGAGAATAATAAATTTGATATAATAATCAAGGATTGCATTTCTTGTTAACTACTAATTTGATAGCGTCAATATTTGATCTATGTGGTCATTTCAATAATTGAAAGTTTAAAATCCCTTTACAATTTGGAATATAATGCTGTATAGGATAAAAATATATCAATAAATTTAGGTTGTTCACAAAACCACTCCACCAAGTCCCGGATACACCTGTTGCGTATTATTTGGGTAGACATTTAATTTGTTTATTTTCTTTGGTAAACGGCATTTATTTGTGGAGCCAAAAATAATCAAGAGGCGACACGTGGATTTTTGGGTAGAAGATGACAAAAATACTCTTGAGGCATAACGGGATTCCTACGCACGAGCAGCGGGCGATCATCCCTCAATCAAGTCAAAAGTGCCCAAAACAGGTAATAATTCAAAACCTATTTCATTCATCCTCATCAAATCCCTTCTATAAGGTAACTCCCAAACCTATTTCATTCCATATATTTTCTACCTCATTTTTCCTTTTTTAGCTAATCAATTAGCCAATTATTTTATTAATTAGCTAATTGATTAGATAATTATTCCATAACTCCCAAATTATTTCTTTCAAATTATGTTAATTAGTCAATTAATGGATTTATTATCTAATTAATCTATTAATAAATAATTAACTACAAATTACACCCAAAAAATACCCCAAATGGCCGGCCCTATTAGGATAGGGCCGGCCATATCCCTATAAATAGCTCTCCATTTTCTCCAAAAAAACGGAGGCCAATTCTCTTGCTAAATTCTCCAAACACTTTTCCCTCAAAATTCTAACTTTGGCATCGAAGGTTTTTCGGCCAAAGTCATTTCTATCCTAGTTTAGCCTTCTTGTATTGCTATATATACCCCCCATATTCTATAAGGAAAACTAATGAAAAGGGCTTGAAAAGTTTTAGTTTTAATAAAAAAAACCATGTTATAAGTTTTGTTTAATAAAAAACCATGTTATAAGTTTTAGTTTTAATAAAAAACCATGTTATAAATTTTGTTTAATAAAAAACCATGTTATAAGTTTTGTTTAATAAAAAACCATGTTATAAGTTTTAGTCACTGTTTCTGGAATCTAAGCCACTGTTTCTGGAATTTAACACACTGTTTCTGGAATCTAAGTCACTGTTTCTGGAATTTAACGCACTGTTTTTGGAATTTAATGCACTGTTTTTGGAATCTAACGCACTGTTTCTGGAATTTAATGCACTGTTTCTAGAATCTAACGCACTGTTTCTGGAATTTAAGCCACTGTTTTTGGAATTTAACGCACTGTTTCTGGTTTCTGGAATTTAAGCCACTGTTTCTGGAATCTAAGTCACTGTTTCTGCCGAAAAGTTGGACAAACTTTAAACGCTCATAACTTTGTCAATACTCAACGAAATCAAGTGATTCAAAAATGAAAATCATAGTTCTCGAAGAGACAAAGAGAATGGTACCTCTCACGATGGCTAACTCGCTGTGGTTTGGCTGGAAAACGCCTCGAAAGCCTCGGAGGTCGCTGGAAACTGGGTTGGACAAACTTTAAACGCTCATAACTTTGTCAATACTCAACAAAATCAAGTGATTCAAAAACGAAAATCATAGTTCTCGAAGAGACGAAGAGAATGATACCTCTCACGATGGCTAACTCACTGTGGTTTGGCCGAAAAACGCCTCGAAATCCTCGGAGGTCGCTGGAAACTGGGTTGGACAAACTTTAAACGCTCATAACTTTGTCAATACTCAACGAAATCAAGTGATTCAAAAACGAAAATCATAGTTCTCTAAGAGACGAAGAGAATGGTACCTCTCACGATGGCTAACTCGCTGTGGTTTGTCTGGAAAACGCCTCGAAAGCCTCGGAGGTCGCCGAAAACTGGGTAAGATTCAAATGGATATAACTTCTTCAATACTCAATGAAATAGGATGATTCAAAAAGGAAAGTTGTAGTACTCAGCGAGACGAAGAGGAGGAGGATGAGAGCCAAAGGAGAGCCCATGAGTGACTGGTTGGTGCTCGAGCTGTCTGTTGGTTTGGTGAGTTTTACTTTGTTTTGGGATGGTTTTTGGTTAAAAAAAGTTTTAGGATGGTTTTTGGTTAAAATAAACTTAGTTCAAGCCCTTTTTATTAAAGGAAAACTAATGAAAAGGGCTTGAAAAATTTTAGTTTTAATAAAAAAACCATGTTATAAGTTTTGTTTAATCAAAAACCATGTTATAAGTTTTAGTTTTAATCAAAAACCATGTTATAAGTTTTGTTTAATAAAAAAACCATGTTATAAGTTTTGTTTAATAAATAACCATGTTATAAGTTTTGTTTAATAAAAATTTTTATAAGTTTTGTTTAATCAAAAACCATGTTATAAGTTTTAGTCACTGTTTCTGGAATCTAAGCCACTATTTCTGGAATTTAACACACTATTTTTGGAATCTAAGCCACTGTTTCTGGAATTTAACTCACTGTTTCTGGAATCTAAGCCACTGTTTCTGGAATTTAAGGCACTGTTTCTAGAATCTAAGTCACTGTTTCTGGAATTTAACGCACTGTTTCTGGAATCTAATGCACTGTTTCTGGAATTTAAGCCACTGTTTCTGGAATTTACACTGTTTCTGGAATTTAATGCACTGTTTTTGGAATCTAACGCACTATTTCTGGAATTTAACGCACTGTTTCTGGTTTCTGGAATTTAAGCCACTGTTTCTGGAATCTAAGTCACTGTTTCTGCTGGAAAGTTGAACAAACTTTAAACGCTCATAACTTTGTCAATACTCAACGAAATCAAGTGATTCAAAAACGAAAATCATAGTTCTCGAAGAGACGAAGAGAATGATACCTCTCACGATAGCTAACTTGCTGTGGTTTGGCCGGAAAACGCCTCGAAAGCCTCGGAGGTCGCTGGAAACTGGGTTGGACAAACTTTAAACGCTCATAACTTTGTCAATACTTAACGAAATCAAGTGATTCAAAAACGAAAATCTTAGTTCTCGAAGAGACGAAGAGAATGGTACCTCTCACGATGGCTAACTCACTGTGATTTGGCCGAAAAACGCCTCGAAATCCTCGGAGGTCGCTGGAAACTGGGTTGGACAAACTTTAAACGCTCATAACTTTGTCAATACTCAACGAAATCAAGTGATTCAAAAACGAAAATCATAGTTCTCGAAGAGACAAAGAGAATGGTACCTCTCACGATGGCTAACTCGTTGTGATTTGGCCGGAAAACACCTTGAAATCCTCGGAGGTCGCCGGAACCTGGGTAAGATTCAAATGGATATAACTTCTTCAATACTCAATGAAATAGGATGATTCAAAAGGGAAAGTTGTCGTACTCAGCGAGACGAAGAGGAGGAGGAGGAGGAGGAGGAGGAGGAGGAGGAGGATGAGGGCCAAAGGAGAGCCCATGAGTGACTGGTTGGTGCTCGAGCTGTCTGTTGGTTTGGTGAGTTTTACTTTGTTTTGGGATGGTTTTTGGTTAAAAAAAGTTTTAGGATGGTTTTTGGTTAAAATAAACTTAGTTCACAAAATCAAGCCACCAAGTCCCGGATACACCAGTTGCGTATTATTTGGGTAGACATTAATTTTGTTTATCCTGTCCCTGAAATTTCACTATTCATTACATATCTCGTAATTTAAATTCATATTACATGTTTACGTTATCTTTATTAGTTAGTTTTAATTCCGTTAATTTTAGGAATTAAATTGAATAGTTAAACGTTTATTTTTTTAATCAATTGAATGCCCACCTTGTGGGAATGAAGCCCAATTAGATTTTGGTTTAAAGACCAATTAGAGGGAGAGTATCAACCAATGAAGAGAAGGAAAAAAAATAAAAGAAAGAGATTAGAGCTGCTAGATGGCAACTAAAGAAAAGAAGAAAAAGAAAAAAGAAAAAGGAGGTGGCGGGAGGAAAGAAAGAAAAAAAAAACAGAGGAGGAAAAAGAACAACAAGGGAAGAGGGAGAAGAAGGGAAATGAGGGAAAGGAGGGGAGGGTGAGGACGAGTCAGGAAAGGGGGAAGGAGGGGAGGGTGAGGACAAATCAGGAAAGGAAGAAAGGAGGGAAATGGGGGAAGAAGAAAAGAAGGAAAAAAAAAAGGGCCTCCTTCTTGGCCTAACCCAACCCATTTCTCCACATTTTCCGATGGTTTTCCATCGGATTTCCAACGAATTGGACCAATCTACCATGCCCAATCATCATCTCACCACTTTCTCTTCCATTTCCACCCAAAATTAGAAGAATTTTGGTTGTAAATTGGTGAAGAACCGTCGGTGGGTGCGACGGGTTCGTGTGAAGATTTTTCAAATCATGAAGCTAACTCAACCAATTACCACCACCAATAGGCTCCCCTCAACCTCAGGAACAAAGCCCAAGCAGTGGTGGAGGCATCGGAGTGAGTTTGGAGGTCGAATTGAAAAACACCCATTTCTAGGGTTCTGGCGGTTCGTGGGCGATTTCAAGCCTTTCTCGGCCAAATTGAACTTCGACCCATGTATCTCATTGAGATTTGCTTGCATGTAAAATTTGGTAATTTTTAGAAATAATTAAATTTTTTGACGAGACGGGGCGGCCAGCCGCCACGTGCGACAGCACGTGGGCCTAGACCCCACCTACCTTTTCTAGAGTAATTTGGATACCCTGATTCCATATGTGATGTTCGATTGATGAAATCTCATTGTATGACTATAGTTTTGATGGAGACCGTCACTTGGACATTATATTAATTGATGATCCGAATATTGGATCGGCGCCAAACTTAAATATGTAATAGTACATAATATTTGAGGATATTAGGAACTGATGGATTGGGAATCTGACTTATGGATCTTCCATTGGTTTCCCAAGTTTGTAAAATTAAACGTCAATCACCATATAATTTTATCGATTGGTGGAGATCCGACCGTTGGATTGTTCCGAAACTTTAGGATGTTGTTCTAAAAGCTTAATGAAACTCTCGAGAAGTTTTGGATCGGAGATCCGGTAGGTGGATCTTCCAGACTGAGTTAGGTAGGATTGTCGATCCTACGAGTGACCGTGTCGATCAAGGGTTAACTTTCGGATAAAATGTTTCGAATCATTTGTAAATGATGAGTTTAGCATGACTAGAGACCTGATAAAGCCTAGTGGGCCTATCTTGGTTAGTGAGCTATTCTAGTTAATGCTTACCTCGGTTTACGTGATTGGAACGCCTTATTGTGACATGCATTTCTATATTAAATTCTTGATAATATGAATGATGTGTATGATTATTTTTAAGACGATGTGAACCTAGAATCTTAATAAAAGTATTATGTAGAACTTTTATGCTTGAATGACAAGATAGTTAGTGGTCATGGGAATTTGATAATGCATGTGCCTATGTTGGAAATCATACGGATTGAGGTAGGGGTAGATTGTGTGTTGAACTGATTACACCAGGTAACGGTGATACTTAGATGGTCCTGCTTGGTATATTCGCGATGGGGAACCATACGTATTTTAAGGGTGATCATGCTTGGTATATCCACGATGGGTGATCACCGTTTGCACGAATAGACTATGCTTATGGTTCTGCTTGATATATCCATGATGAAAGACCATATACATCCTAGGAGTGGTCATGTTTGGCATATCCGCGATGGGTGATCACTACCTACAACTATAGGATACAGTCCTGCTTGGTATATCCGCGATGGGTGTCACATTCGAACCCGGGGTCCACCACATCCCGGGCCCGCTCCACCACATTGTCCGCTTTGGGCCCCGACTACGCCCCTACGGTTTTGTTTCTGGGAACTTACACGAGAACTTCCTAGTGGGTCACCCATCATGAGAGTGCTTTCGCGCGCTACTCACTTAACTTGGGGGTTAATTAATGGGTTAATTAATGGGTTACTGAGGGAGGTATGGGAGCGTTCGATTTCTCTGTTTCCTCCCTTGATTTCTCTGTTTCGTCCACTATATCCAACCAGTTCTACTCAACACACGCACGCACGCACGCGCACACACACCCAGACACCTCCACAATTGACCACCCCTCCTCCATTTCAGCTCAGATTCCGGCCGTCTAAATCAACCAGTTTTCCGACCCTTGAATGTCTTCAGGTACTTTTCTGTTTCTTTTGGTTCCTTCTTTTGTTGCTTAAATTCATGTCTTCAGGTACTTTTCTGTTTCCAGTTCAAGAGACGTGCTTTTGATCAGGGGTGCTTTTTTATTCAATTTTCTGCTTCTGGGTTTTCTTTTATTCCTCATTTCCCTTCTAGGTTTCTATTGCTCTATGCAATACAAGAATTCCTTTTTGCTTTTTGTGTTTCTACTTTTGTAGAAAAGCAGAAAAATTTTCATGTCATAATCTTCTTTATTCTTTCTTATCTTATTTTTCTTAATAGTATTTTCCTTTAAGTGCTAAATGATGTCTCTGTTTCCAACTGCAACTTTCCTGTTGAAGTTTCTCCATCTTTTGCCTATTTTTATGGTAGGGATTATTTTATTCTCAATTTTTAATGATTTTTTTAATCAATACTTTAATGATGAAGAGTCTGATTTGGGTTCTGAATTTTTTTAATCCACAGTATTTAGTTTGAATTGATTTGGATATGTGGTTTATTGAATTGGAATTTGGATATGTGCTAATTTGAATTGGATATGTTGAAACTTTATATTATTATCAAAACAGCAAACCGATCTGTGTATTTCCAGAATTGCAAATAACAAAACATTTATAGCTTAAATGTTGGACAAGACAAAAAGTTATGCTTCTCAGTTATCAAATCTTCATATCAAGTACCAAATGTTCAATGCATTGATGCTTGAAATATTAAATCTCTATATAACTAAAAGAGATTGATAGAAATTGGTCTTTGTAACCAAGTCGTGCTCCTCCCCCTCAAAACATGTAAGGTTGAGGGTTAAATTAATAGGAATGGAGAGCTCTCCAATTACTAAACCTTTTGAGGAAATTGTTACGTATACGGAAAACTGAATAGTTCTTATACTGGTCAATTACCCCAGTAGCCTGCCTTCAGAGTTTTCTGGCTGCTTCAAGAACTCCTCCACTAAACTCCTCCTTAAGTAGACAAGCTTGATATTTTCGTGAACTATGGATGCAAAACAACTTTTCTGTAGATCAGTTAGCATGTTTTGTTCCAATGTACTGTCAGGAGCACCTGCTTCTGAGAAGTTGAAGAGTCTACGATTCAACTTTTAAAGTTTTGGATTTCAAAAGATGAATCAACTCCATAAGCTATTAATAAATTGATTCCATAGACACCAGAGGGTCCTAAGAAAGCCACTCAATCTGCAAATGTCAAATAAAGCAACTTATAAGTCTTGTATATCACTCATCCAACGCATATTGCTTTGTCTGCCATGGTACTGAAATCTTGGTAAACATCCCAATAGTGAACATGCATATTCAAATATCTGCCACTTCAATTGGGTTAATATCTGTACCACTTTACACTCCTCTAACTGGTCAGTGCTTGACAAATATTAATGTACAGATTAGGACCGATTCTCTGTGATTAAAGTCTAGAAGAATACAGTGAAAAAGATGCAACTTTTTTATGGGATTGACAATTTTCAGCTTAGTTTGGGCTAAGAAATAATTGGAGTGTTACTTATTAAGTTGAGTTAACAAATTTGCAGGATGCAACAGAACGCGTGGGAGAAGTTTTGAAACGAGTTAAGAAGATCCAGCTGAAAAGAGCATACAAGATAGGGAATTGGTATGCTGCTTTGTCTATGTGTTGGATTTTTATGTTTATGTTCTGCTGCTAAGTAGATTTTATAGTGTTCTAAATCTGTTTTGAAAATGTGCTTAAAGATTGGACATGTTATTGTATATTAGCCATGTAGTTTGAATTGGATATGTGATTGAATATTAGGTATTTAGTTTGAATTGATTTGGATATGTGGTTTATTGAATTGGAATTTGGATATGTGCTAATTTGAATTGGATATGTTGAAACTTTATAGATATCTTTTAAGTGTAGGTGACCCTATTGACGCTATGATTTAGGTCTTTAGTTGTTTAATAGAAAATCGATTTGATTCATCGTGTGTTATATGGTTTGATGGTTAGGCTCTTATTTCAAATCGTAACTCTTTTTGGTTGCGAGTTTGTTCTGTAAATTTTTTTTTTTCCTCTGCTATTAATAGCTTACCACATGTGGTAGCAGAGTGATTTTGTTGGTTGCTTATGTATACAAGTGAATTCAGATGAAACAATGAGTTTGGTATTCAAAAAAATGTTTGTTGGTCTTTAAAAACTGTCGAATCAATTTCAATATGCAATTTTATGTTTTTTGTTAGGTAAATTGCTGTTTTTTTCGCTGATCAAAAGTATAGAGTTTGGCTGTGTAAATGTGTATAATTTTATACGTTTCGCTCGGTTGACAATTTAATAATGGCTGAAGTGCATTCTTTAATGAAATGTGTTTTCTTTCCTTGATCGTGAATGTCTTTTTGGTATTTTGCAGATTGAAACAAAGTGAAAGCTTTTGACTGTGAATTTTGCAACCGCTGCCTTGCTGCTTTGGTAAAGTCTCATCAACTACTTGATACTATAATTTGTGAATTTTATCTAAATGATTGTTAAGTTTGAACATTGATAGTTAAGAAGTAAGAAAGATTATACCAACTAATATAGGTGAAATAAAAAATAATATCATAATTGTTATATATAATATCTAAGGAGTGAAATACTTTTTCAATTAGTTGAATCAGTTTTGTATAGTTATTGGCATAGTTAATTCTTTTAACTGCAGGTAAACCTGTAGACGTTAGAATTTTGGTCTTTAGTTGTTTGATAGAAAATTGCTTTGATTCATCGTTTCTCATCGGATGGTTTGATCGTCAGCCTCTTATTTCAGATCGTAGCTCATTGTGGTTGTGAGTTTGTTCTGTAAATATTTTTTTTCTCTGCTATTAATAGCTTAGCACATGTCGTAGCAGAGTGATTGGATTGGGTTGGGGTCTGGCCAAGCTTCTGGTATGGCTTTACAATAAATAGGTCTGCAACTAGGTGCAAGTGCTTTGAAAGATATAGTTGGGATATATACATTACAAATAGTGTCTTTATGCTGTTAACGGTGTCTCCGTTTGGTTGAACACTATCATGTGATATGCTCTCTCTGTTTGTAAAGCAAAATAAACTGGTTGGAGTATCTTCTAATGGGCTCCTGCAATCTTTATAATTACTCTGTTATTTCCTTTAGTTATGGGTATCTGACTTTCTTTTTAATTTCTATGTATGTCGTTCCAATGAAATCAAGTGCCAAAATTAGAATAAACATCTTTTAGTCAAGTTGGACGCTTATCCATATAATGTTTGGTTCAGGGATCCTTATACAAACATAATCTTCTAATGTATTTCAATCAGGCTTGACCCTCATGGTTTAATAAGTGTGAAAACTGTCTTAACTATACAATTGATGCGTTATAGTCTTAGTTAGTTTATTGAATCCATTTGTTAACAGTTTGAGTTCTTACTGTGAATCTCACTCATTTTTTGCAGTTTAGATCAGACTCTCATCACATCATTATAATCTGCTCTTGCTGCTGCGTGCATTTGAATCAACACTTTGGTATGTCACCTGAACTTAAATGCATTCTTTTCCCATTCTTTCCGTTTGAGGCAACTCGACTTTATGATTTTTTGATTGATTGATTGTAAAGTAAAATAAACTGGTTGGAGTATCTTCTAATGGGCTCCTGCAATCTTTATAATTACTCTGTTATTTCCTTTAGTTATGGGTATCTGACTTTCTTTTTAATTTCTATGTATGTCGTTCCAATGGAATCAAGTGCCAAAATTAGAATAAACATCCTTTAGTCAAGTTTGACGGTTATCCATATAATGTTTGGTTCAGGGATCCCTTATACAAACATAATCTTCTAATGTATTTCAATCAGACTTGACCCTCATGGTTTAATAAGTGTGAAAACTGCCTTAACTATACAATTGATGTGTTATAGTCTTAGTTAGTTTATTGAATCCGTTTGTTAACGGTTTGAGTTCTTACTGTGAATCTCGCTCATTTTTTGCAGTTTAGAGTAGACTCTCATCACATCATTATAATACGCTCTTGCTGCTGTGTGCATTTGAATCAACACTTTGGTATGTCACCTGAACTTAAATGCATTCTTTTCCCATTCTTTCTGTTTGAGGCACCACGACTTTATGATTTTTTGATTGATTGTTTGGTTTGATCGCCTTATCTTATTCATTTGCTTTCTGATTTGTTTTTCATTCTTGGTTGTCTCGGTCATTGTCTCATTGTCCAGAGGTCATTAGGCTTCCTGGTTTTTTTTTTCTGATTGATTTTGTTTTCTTTTTTATGATTTGTTCGCGCACGTCGATATAGCTCGATAGAATATCAGTAGTGTCCATGAATGAGATGCAATACTAAGATTTTTGTCAGATTATAAGAGTATAAGCAGTTTAGAACAAACACTGTATAGTGAGAAGAGAGGTATCGTAGTTTGATTGATATTTTCATAAAAATTTATTGATTATCAGATGACATAGTTAACAACTTCTGTGATTTTAAAACACTTGAAGGTGAAATTTACATAATTAAATAGTCAATTGAAAAATTGAAATGAGATGTTAGTTTTACCTGACTGATTTCTAGGTTGGGTTTATTACTGCTCAATGCTATGAAAGAAAATTGAAAGAAGCATCAAAGTAATTAAATTTTAGATTAATTTTAGTTAAAGAAAGTGAGTGAAAGAGGGAATTAGGATTTTTGTTAGTTAATGTGTTTGTTTGTATCATAAGTAACTGGAAATTCCTCTGCTTTCGTAATAATGTGTTATAGGTTGCAGATTTCAGAGTGGATGAATCAGAAGAGGATATGCATATTTTCGCCGGTTGAGCATGCCGTGCAGCTGCATTTGATTGGGAAGGAAGAATTTTGCACAAATTGCTGTGAAATAAAGCTAGTTTGAGCCTGTGGGTCAAATTGTATTGGACATCGTTGCATCATGGATGTGATTGCTGGGAAGGGTAAGCTGGGGAGGAAGATTGGGAGTCGGTCTTTCGGAAAACTGTATTTAGGTATGGTAATCAGTGCTTGATATCCATTTTTCCTTAGAAAATTATCCATTGTGTTAATTTTTCACTTTCGTTTTGGATTGTTGTTTTTGGATTTAATTAGCTTTCGGTTTTTCATTTTTCTCTGATAGAGATAGAGATGGGAGAGGGAGGGAGGGAGACAGAGACAGAGCGACAAAGCGACAGAGAGAGAAGGAAAGGGAAGAGTGGGGATCTCAGCGCCATTACTGCATATTTGAATTGGGGAATTGCTGCGGTTATAGGAGAGCTTGATCATGGTGATGCAGGTACAAGAAAAATTGCGGTGTTAATTTGATTTTATGTTTACCTTGGAGTTTTGGATAATGATCATGAATTTTGATGGAAGGTACGAGATTTCTTTAATTTTTTGCTTGGTTTATGATTTTTTTTGCTGGATTGGACTAGTTGGGGGCTATGGGTCTCTTCGAATTTGGATATTCTAGGGTTTCTGACTCTTTTTGTTTTTAGGGTTCGGATTTTGAGTGTGGCTGTAGTTTTTTGGGGCTTTTGTGCATAGGCTTCCAAGCTTTTTGTGCTTGGGCTATATAATTTCAGATTTTCCCTTTGACTTTTTTTATTGAAGAAAATTTTAATTTTGTCTGCTCTGAAGGTTGAATACGTAGGGATCTATCTGTTTTTATATTTTTGTGCATTTTGAGAATAAAGTTTCTTTTTTTTTTTATGGTTTTGTATCATATTCTATGAGTTTGTGCTCTTTCTCTATCGTTGCAATAGATTTTGCATTCCTTGGTGGGAAGTCAATGGAAACCCTACTCCTTGGATTTGGCTCTCCCTTCACATTGAACATATAACCTATTAAGCATAACAAGATGCCCATTCCTTTCTTCAGTTGGAAGAAAATGGAAACCCTATCAAAGTCTATAACTGCAAGCAAACATGAGGAAACACAAATTGGGCAGAAGAAACCAAAAACAAAATTACGACAAAAACCAATGTGGCAGCAAGCAGTCTGGCAATTCTCCAAGAAATATGACAACTACCAATACATACGACAACGTCATCCTTCTCAGTTCTCCCCCACGAACTCCTTTCTGTTTGGATCATCTTAATTTTCGAATTTATTATTACACTCATTCCTCTATCCTTTTCCGGTTTAGTTGATATAGAATGAGGTTTTTGTTGTTTTAGAGAATTTTTGTTTTGTTAAGGATGTATGTTTTTGTGTTAGTTGGAAGGGTGGAGGCAGTAGTTTTTGAAAAAGGTTGTTTTTTCAATTTTTTTATTTCTGTGTTCATGGTTGTTTCAATGGATCTTCTCTAATATAAATAGAGCTAAATTGAATGCCTATTTTTCTGCATTGTATTTGCCTTTTTAAATTCATTCCTTTTTCTTGATGAATGTAGTTTGGTTATGCAGGTCAAACTTTTCCAGCAAGAACATTTAAGCTTCGAATTGGATTGAGGTACAAATGTTTCCACTTATTTAGTGTGCTCAATTGATTATTGCTTTGAATGAATTGTGGTTTGGAACATGATTTAGTACGTATTTGATTGACAATGAGAGATTGAGAGATTTATGTTTTGGGATCAGACAGAATCCCTTTAACCACAGATACTATTTTTGGCGAGTTTTTTTAGTGAGACAACGATGTTATTATAATGCAGTTGGTAATTCTTTTTTGTAATTGATCAAATCCAAATGTGGTTAATTTTAAGAAGGTTTTCAACATACCCTATACTCTTCCTATCATTTGTTGCCTCTTCATTTTTTTACCCTTTTATGTCTCTGCAAGTCTGCTCCTGTCATTTTTTACCCTTTTGTGTAATGCCTCTGTTCTCTACCTCCTCCTCTGACTCTCCTTTCTGTTTCTTCTTTCCTCTCACTACAAATTGCAAATATGGCAGAATAAGTGGAGCTTCCCACTAACCTCGGCATCCTTCCTTTCCGAAACAAGGTCCTTTTACCTAGCCATCATTCAAATACGCTGTACTTCACCCAAAAGGTAACTTTGAGCCTAATCTTTCTCTTTTCATGCTTTATAGTGAAATATGTATTTGTGAATGGTTTTGTGGGATTTTTTGAGTATCAATTCATTACCAGGTGCTGTTATCCTAATGCATGATTTGAGTTGGCAAAACAAATCAAAGACCAACATTCACTGGAAAACAAGGAAATCAAATAATAAATTAGTATTTCACTCTTTAGAAGATCGCTGTGAAAGCTTCCTTTTATTATTGTCTCTAAAAGCACAGGGCAAATCAAGTCAGCATAGTATTGCGAAGTGGTGTCCAACTCTTCAGTAGCTTGAAGGAAGAACATCAAGCACGGGGAGGCAGATCTTTGTTCTGCACAGGAATGATGAAAAGAGCAATGCTCAGTGCATTTCAGTATCTGCCCATAAGTAGTTTTAATGCTCAGTGCAAACAATGTACACACGTTTTATTGTAACAAGAATGATCTGCCCATATTTCTATGGTGGACTTTGTGCTGGTGGTGTTTCTCTTATCAAGCTATTATGTTTCAACTCCCTTTCCTTTCAGAACTTTTTCCTTCCTTTATCTTAGTGAATACCTCACTCAGAATAAGTACTCATAATTGACAAGATTCATTCCGTTCCTCGGGGATGTGAAGTGCTACATTTGGACAAATTGAGAACCGAAAATAAATAAACCAGACAGAAGAAGATATATTTGGCTTGTAAGTTTTTGATCTGCAGAATGCAAGATATGCAGTTTATACCTCATAAACAAGATAAAACAAAGAAATGAAACAAATAAATAGATCATAGCCTATCCTACACGCAACTAAGAATACAAAAACCACTTGACAAAGCATCTTAAGGAGGGGGCATACACTCTGGAACATCTCTTCTTGTTGGCACCATTTTCTTTTCAAATGATTCCTCACCATATCAAATCACACGGTGCAGTTACCCTCCTTGTCACTGGATTGAAGAAAGCTTATTTATATTTTACCAGTAATACCAGCTGCAGGTCTAAAGTCCGTGGGAATAACAACAGCGCTGATGCTCTTCCAATTGCCGCCGGCTAATGATCAAACCTCAATACCTCTCCCCTGAGTTATAATATAGAATATCGCTTTGTAAAAAATATACCAGCTGCAGGTCTAAAGTCCGTGGGAATAACAACAGCGCTGATGCTCTTCCAATTGCCGCCGGCTAATGATCAAACCTCAATACCTCTCCCCTGAGTTATAATATAGAATATCGCTTTGTAAAAAATAAAAAAAAATAAAAAAAAATGCTAAGTTCTGCCATTGTTGAGCAAATTGAATAAGCATTGTTGAGCAAATTGTTCAAATCCCTTCAATCGATCCATACACATCTACCATTGTTGAGCAAATTGAATAAGCATAGAAAAGTTCCTTGAGGCCATCGGAAACTTCCTTAATCCTATCCAGAGCACTACTACCGTATATTTGAGAGTAGTAATACTCCACCAACTTCATTTTGAATTGGGGATCCAAGATTGCTGCTACTGCCAAAGCCAAACTGCACTTGCTGGACTACTTATCAAACTTAGCTTTCATCTTTAGTGCCATAGAACTAAGAAATTTGTCTGGCCTCTTGTACC
The DNA here is from genome assembly GCA_036320875.1 of Cotoneaster glaucophyllus. Lineage (NCBI taxonomy): Eukaryota > Viridiplantae > Streptophyta > Magnoliopsida > Rosales > Rosaceae > Cotoneaster > Cotoneaster glaucophyllus. The sequence goes on along the minus strand of CM070061.1, from coordinate 28,395,909 downwards.
ATTCAGTTAATTGGATGTGAACATGACAAATCTAAGGAAAATATATGCTTGGAGTTGGACATTTATTGCCAGAAAAAAACATTAGTGATTCCAAAAGTTTCAGATAAACTCTACATTCCCATTCTGTGTCAGTTAAAGCTGATGTGTATTAAGGGTCATGCTCTTGCAGGACAGAAAATGCACCCCTGTACTCTAAGGCTGTTTCAAGCATTAGACATGTTGAATTCCATCAACTGGGAAATCAAGAATTAATCTCATCCGACTCTCTCGTAAGTCAATCATTCATTCAATACAATATACAGAGCAAATGAATGAGCTTTCCAGATATTTAGTATTTACCAATGTAATGAATGAGCTTTCAAGATGAGGTAATGTGACTGCAAACTACTAAATTAATTGAAAAACAGGAATCTGCAGAAAGCAAAAGAATAACCCTTACTGACGGAAAATTACCCAGAAACAGACGCTTTAGAGATCACAATTTGTTTGAAAATCGTCACAAAAAATGCTTTAATGACCAAATATCTGGATAGTTTCTGCAGCTTTTCTATGGTTATTTTTCACCTTTTGAGCTTCTAAACCCTTCAATTCTCTATCTAGGTCAATTCCATCCCCCAAACCTATTTAAAAACATTATATTCAACAATTTAAACACGTTCGCATCATCAAATTGTCTGGAAAAAAATCCAAAATTAGTCTAGGCAGTTAGATTGATTGACTGAAATATGAACTTAACATGCCTTTTCATTCTTTCTTTGGCCAACAATAAACCACCCCAAACACATATGCAATGACTAAATAAACATCTGGAAATTTCCTGTAGGATTGCTCCAGGGAAGTAGTAGTTAGATAAATGTGTAACAATCAGGAGTTCATCTTGTAAGAATCGAAACACTAAATTGATTGAGAACTTGGGATGAAGGCTTTGTACACACATAAAAATGTATAGATTATTGATTGAGCATCCAACATTTTGTCAAATTCAGCTTCTATTCAATCTAAACCATGAAGAACCACATCTTACAAAGGAAGAATAGAATGCTCAAAAATCAAAGATACACCTTTCAATGACGAAAGAGGTCCCTCTAATTTACGTACAGGTATGGGAATCTAGTTGATATCCTAAATTAGCAACTAAGCTTGACAAGAAACTACAAGCAATTAATGAGTCTCATGTGATGTATTGACATGGAGATAAAGATAAGGTTCACTGCCCTGACCAGCTTTAGGTGTGCCGACATCATTTAGACAGCACCGGATAGGCCAATAGCTGATCCATCAACCTTGCAGCAAATGTAGCAGATTCATACCATTAGAAATTTAACTCTACTCAACAAGAATTGGTCTGGCTGAAGGAATTGGTGTAGCAGAATGGCTTGACAATGAATTGGCATCTGAATCCTGATAAAAAAGAGAAATAAGTAAATATTGCAATAAGATCACTGCTAATTATGCGTTATAACGAAAGACAAACGTAAAACTCAAGCTGTAATTCACGTGCCTTTTAATTCCACCTGCAACCAATCTTGTATGCACACCAAAGCCTCACAAGCAGATTCAGTGAGCTTTGACATTCATCAAGCACTCTACCACCAAAGTTGAATGCTGGTTCGGGTGCAACAGTTGACATAGGAGTTCCCAGTCGCTATCATGGACAAAATAGGGTACCTTGGCATGTGGACCTTCCACCAATTTAATATTTTAAAATCACAACAGTGCAGAAACACTGGTTCCTCTAGATACTTGTCCATGTCCGATATCATGTTTTGGCTCTGAGAGGTTTGTCAAATCCCTTCAATCGATCCCTACTATCAGTGCTGGTACTGGGTAAGCTGCTGCCACTCAAAGCTGAACCTTGATCAACCATTACTGAGCAAATTGAATAAGCATAAAAAAGGTTCTCGAGGCCATTGGAAACTTCCTTAATCCTATCCAGAGCAGTACTACCGTATATTTGAGAGTAGTAGTACTCCATCAAATTCATTTTGGATCGGCGAATCCAAGATCGCTGCTATTGCCAAAGCCAAACTGCACTTGCTCCAGTACTTGTCAAGCTTAGCCTTCATCTTTAGTGCCATAGAACTACGAAATTGTATGGGATTTTGCACCATTTAATTAATTGGATGTGAACATCACACTCAGGAAAATATATATACTTGCAGTAGGACATTTGTTGCCAGAGAAGACAGTAGTGATTTCAAATTTTCAAATCCCTAAAAACTGTGCCATTTTCTCCCTTTTCTATCGTCTTGGCGACCTGAACGAGGATTGAATGGATGGATATCAGCAAGAGCTGCGAATGAATCATTTGAAGGCCCTTCAACTGATCCAGTGCCCCCTCTCAAACAAAATTGGAAAACTTTCTTCAGCGTTGGGTCCATGTCATCACTTGTCGAGGGATTGGGGTCCAAGACAAACTCTTCAACAGCAGCATTACCTTCGAGCATATTCACAACTGCAGACATAGTGGGCCTAAGCTTCGAAGTAGAATTACAGCAGTGGAGAGCTACATTGATTGTAGCCAACACCTCTTCCTTGTTGAATTCGGAGCTCAACTTTGGATCCACTAAGTTCATCAAATTCCCTTCCGATTTGAGAACATGCGCCTAGAAACATGAAAAGAACAAAAGCAAAATAACTTATGTATCTCAAAAAATAACGTAAACTTTCAACAAAGAAGATATAAAAAAAGCCTTCTATAGTAGTAAACAGCTTCAACAAAATCAAAACTAAAGTTCAATTAGAAAGTTACCCAATCAAGAATATAAAATCCTTCTGCATTTGTCTGCTGAGTTGAGTTCTTCTTCCCACTGATAATCTCCAGCACAACAATTCCAAAGCTGTAGACATCTGCTTTGTCTGTGAGATGACCCCGAAGTGCATATTCTGGTGCCATGTATCCACTGCAAAATCATGAAATCATGACATCAATTCAACGGTTATAGACATATGCCGTAATATAACTATATTGGAAGGAGAAATATAAGAAGAGAAGTTAAAAAAGGGACTCACAAAGTTCCAGCAGCACGGGTGCTTATATGTGTTTTATCCTCCTCGGCAAGTTTGGCCAACCCAAAGTCCGATATCTTCGGGTTAAGATGTCTATCAAGCAATACGTTTGTGGCCTTGATATCTCTATGGATAACCTTCAAGCTTGATTCCTCGTGAAGGTAAGCCAAACCTTTTGCTATGCCAACACATATATTATGCCTCGTTGACCAATCCAACTTCAACTGACTTTCTTCTGCCCCTTCAATTTGTCAAGTTAATCAAAATTAGTCGTAATTTTGTGCATACAATCTTTTATACCATGTGCATGGACCAAAGGAAATGTAGGCGTACAAAAGTGATACTTACCAAACAAGGCATGAGAAACGCTATTGTTTTCCATGTACTCATAGACAAGGTATAGTTGATTTCCATCAACGCAACATCCATATAGGTTTACAAGGTGAGGATGTTGCAAAGCAGAAATCATGCCTATCTCATTCACAAATTCCCGATTTCCTTGCTTTGACTTGGAAGAAAGCTGCTTAACAGCAATCAGAGTTCCATCTGCAAGAATGCCCTGTATTTGACTAAGATGGTTAATACAAATCTCTTCACGCGAGAAACTAATCATAATTAGGATGGCAATTATTAATCAAATTAGAAAATAAATTATTTTTTTCAAAGATTACCTTATAAACGGTACCAAAACCACCTTCACCAATTTTATTGGCTTGGTCAAAGTTGGTTGTGGCATCTTTGAGTTGCGTAAAGGTAAACTTGCGAGTTTGTAGTTCCACACCTTTCAAATCTGCGTGACAAGTAAAACTCATAAGAAATTGTTGTGTCTAAGACAAATTTAAGAACAATTTCATTGTTTTATCTTAAATCCCACTATTGTTTGAAGGCCTAGACTTTAACAACTACCTGGAACTATAGGCACGCATACTTTGCATCGTGAGTTTAAAAAATATAATGTACTCTAAGAGCATCAAGTTGTCGAAAAGTTCAATATCTAGACAATTATTATCTCGGAGTGTGCACTTAAATATGCATGAGAAGTCACAAAATAGGATAAATGTTCTTAGAAAAGGAACAATGAAAACAAAAGGCAATATAACGGAGACAGAAAATACCATCCTCCAATGTTTTTTGTCGTCCTAGGAGGCCTCTCTTCCAAAGAATAACGAGCCCTAGTAATACGACAGTGATGATGACAATTGCTATTGCGCATCCAATTCCTACCATTGTGCCTATAGGTACATGACTCCTAACACGCTCTTGGTAGTTTTTTTTTCTTTTTGGAGGTTCAAAGTCTGCCAAAATAAAGCATAATTTTATTAAAATAAATGTAAATCTAATAGATGAGAAAGTACTTGCAAAAATTCTACAACATACGTAAAACTTACTTGGCGTCACACTAATGGCTGATATAAGAGGCCCGTAGACACCTGTATAAGGAATGGCAGTCATTCCTTTTCCTGCCCAATATAGGTGGATCTCTAGTGTGCTACCAATAACGGTGACATTGTCAAACTCTCTGACAATGCCCTTACCAACACCTCTTGCTTCTTCCATAATGTTGAAGTCTTTCAAAACGAAGTTCCCCTGCACATGATCACAATTTCAATACGGCATTAATATACTTCTGCATTTCTTTTAGAACTTCGTATAAAATAACACCCAAATAAAGCAGCTAAACGGCATATGACCTTCCAAACAAGTGTCGTGTTCTAGTAAATGCCAAAAGAAATATCATGAATAGTTTTAAGAGCATAAAGTGTGATCTATAATGGAATGCGACAAACAAACTAAATGTTGCCCATTGAACTCTCTGTAGTGTTTGAAAAGAAAAAAAGTTAAATAAACTAGCAAAGAATCACAAATAATAAATGAAAGTTTATTTGTACTCACTTGAATTGAGATGTCAAACAAGCGTTTTCCGAGACTACTAAATGTTTGGTCATCCGTGAATATGATCTCGGAAAAGTAGAGCCGCACTTTGTAGTTGCCCTTGAGCATGCAAATGCCATAGTACTTAAGTGAAAGAGGGGCAATGCGTGCTGTTTGATATAAATCCGGCCTGGTAATGTTCAAAGACGTTGCAATGTAATTTGCATTAGGGTTGCTCATGTCCACGCCGGTACTGCTGTAGCCCCACTCTTGAGCCGATGAAACAAAGTCTGATGGTCCGAAAGAGCTCAAGTCCTCTTCATATGTATGATCATCAAACTTCGTCTTCCTCCCTCCGCAATTGATAAATATAGAATGGTCTGCATTTGTAACAAGAATAGTATTAGAATTTTATACTTAACAATTCATATGTATGATACCTATAACAACCATAAAATCATAAGTAGTTGCATGTTAGTTAGAACTTAGACCCAATTGGAACTTGACTCAGATTTCCCAAAAAAATATGCCAAGAAAAGCAATAAATAAAGAATAGAAAATTTACCAATTAATTAATTACAATTGATTAATTAATTAAAAATGACGGGAAGCAGTCGGTTGAAGCATGTAGAAAGTGGAGCAGTTCCTCCCCTACTTTCCTCCAACGTGCAAAAAGGAGTTAGAAGGAAAACTACCCACTTTCTCCATACTTATCCACCCACAACCTCCACAAATTCCAATCTATAAAAAACTACATAAGAAACAGGATAAAAAGGAAGAGAAAAAAGAGGCTATAGAGAGAACAAACGGGAAGAGGAGCAAAATACTGTAAAGGGACGCAGAAAACGGGAGAGAAAAAAGGACAATGGAGAGATGGCAGAACACAGCAGAGAAGACAGAGGGCAGAGGAGAAAAGAAAAACAAAACAAAGAAAGAGCAGAGAAACACAGCAAAAGCAAGAGAGAAACAAATCAAAGAAAAGCACATAAACAAATACACGGCAAAGGAAGCAACAAGCATTCAAAGCCTGAACCTGCAGCTAAACCCTGTCCGCCGTATCGAGGCCATTGAAGACCCGATCCCTATAGAAAGGCTGCCAGGAAGAAGATCGTCGAGTCCAAGTTGCCCAATAGTGCAGGCCTTGTCCCATAAAAAGCAACTAAGGAACAACCTCAAAATTCTGTACACCAAGTCGTAGAAGATGGTTCTCTACAAGCAACAAGACAATGGTGCAGAAATAGTGCTTCCATCGTTTCGTTACTCCCACAAACATGCATGAACCTACAGCGGATGAAGACAAAAAGAAACTCCGTCCCCGCTGTCCGTACTCGCACATGCAGCAGCCCCTCAACTGATGCTTTCCAAAATCAGATCGTCATGGTCTCTCCCGGTGATTGCAGCGGCTTGGCGTGGAAGAACAAAATGGTCTCTGCCTATTAAAGAGATACCGAAGATGTTTGGAGAGTCTGCATCAAATTCGAGGAAGGAAGAAGGTGCAGCAGAAGCAAAGTAAAACATCTGCAAATCAAGGACTTGAAGCAAACCACAGGAGCAGAAAACTTCCACTTGCAAGCCATTCAGCTTTCGTCAAAGAAGTAGCAAGAAGCTTCAAGTATGGAGGAATAAGGTTGTAGAGAAGAAAGACAACAACCAACCCGTCTCCGTTGTTTGTGTCGCCTCAGTTCACTAGCCACTGAAGCTCTACAAAGGAGCAACTCGACCGCTCTACAAAGGAGCAACTCGACCGCCGCCATCGCTGTCTTGAAGTCAAGAAGAAAAAGCTGCTGCCACTTTGGAAGGGAAGGCAATGCTTCCCGCACAGTGCAGCAAAAATGGTGCGGGCTGCTGTCTAAGTCGCTAGCAGAAAAGAAGACGGTGCAGGTGCTATCCGTGGTCGTGCTATAGAAGTATGAGTTATTAAAAAGAAGGAAAGTCAAAGTAGAACGTCAAAAACCTTTACAGCATCAAGAAGGCCCTCTAGGTTACCCCTTCGCCGCTTTCCTGACGAGCTACTGCTGATTCCGGCCATGGGGTTGCTGTTTTCTTTCAAGTGGTTATGTTATAACTCCTAGTTAAATTCATAGAAGACAAAGCATCCAGCAAAGAAAAGAAAGGATGGAGTTCTGTTACAGACAAATTACTCCCTAGATAAAACAAGAATGTTGCTCCACATGGAGATTAAATAAAAAGAAGAAAAACAATAGCTTTTCCATTTTTTATTCATGTAGGAGTTTATCACTTTTGGCTCTGTGAATAAGAAAATAAGAATTGGGCCAAATAAGATGGCACTTAACATCATGGTAAAGGCACCAGTTTCAAACGGTATAAAACAACAAGTGTGGAGACCATGTCCACGGAAACTTGTCCTTCATTAAATCACCAACCATGCAGAAACTTGTTGGCAAAAGTTGAACACGACTCAAAGAATTTGGCTTCTTGCTGCTGCTCCATTCTTCAAAGAATGTTCCAGAAAAAAGAGAAGGAAAGAAATAGTCTTGCTCGTCACATTGGTGTCACAGAGCATGGCCCCCAGTGAGAAGTATTTGACCCAAAGTACAGAGCCCGTCAAAATGGCATGTTCCATGAATCCAAAGCCACCAAAAGTAGCTTTCGGAAAGTTCAAGTGGAGGAAAGGCAAATTTAATAAAAGCCTTGAAGCATTAACATCAAGCCTAAAGTGATTGTGCTCCATGAAGAGAAACAACAAATCATAAAGAAAAGCGCCATGCAAATGCCCAAATTCCAAAATAGCAGAGTGAATTGGAAGAAAGCTTCATAAAGAAAGTCCATTGTTGCTACCAAGCCCTAGTGCAGTTTCTTCTTAATCAAAACAAAAGGACTAGATGAGAAGCATGACAACATGCCCGATAAGAAGAGTTAGCAGCAGCTAGCTACAAAATCAATTGCACCACAACAAGTCTCAAACGGCACAAAGCCGCTTCAAAATTCAAACAGCACAAAGCCATCCCAAATCTCAAAAAGGATACAAAATCATTCAAATTCCCAAAACGGCACAAAGCCATACCAAAATCATAGCTTGAACTACGTCGGTTTGATTCCATTAAAGGATATGTAGGCAGTCTAATACCATATTCTAGGCGCAACCGCAAACACAAAAATACTAAATTGAATCCCTGGTTCACATCAACCAAATTCACTACCAAATCCAAATTGACTCCCTGGTTCCACTCAACCAAATTCACCCAAATAAACCAAACACCAAATCCTTTTTAGTGGATCATTCACTCACTGAAAATCCCAAATCCTTTTTAGTGAATCATTCACTCACTAAAAATCCCCAAACCATGAACTACGAGTGACTTAATCCCTTAAAAGGGTACGTAGGCAATCTAGAGCTCCACCTAGGTGCAATCACAAAATCAAACAAAAACACCAATCCCCAAAATTCATGAAAAAAACTTTCATGTTAGAATCAAAGAGTTTTCTTTTCCCAAAAGAACGGTTGTAATTAATAGGTGCGTAGTCTAGAATGAGTCGAACTCAAATTAATAAAACCCAATTCGAAAAAATGAACGAGGGTGAAATTGTGTCGAGTAAATTATTTGTTCTCGTGACAATTTTTGGTCAACACCATCAATTCGATTAACAACATGCAACATCTAACAAAAGTACCAAAAAAACAGCTAGACTATACAATCAAACAATTTACTAGGATGGATAAAAGAAAAATTTATATGAACTTAAACTCACATTTCGGTTTTGAGGAGCAAGGAAGGTCCTTCTTCAAGCACCACCTACGTGTTGAAAGAATTAAGGTTCAGTCATGACTCATACATATATCTTTTGATGTTTAATAAACATGAAATCACAAGTTTTTGTGAACTTACAAGTTTTCTGACGACGAATGACTAGAAACCAAATTCCTATAATAATCAAGACAATTAGCGAATAGTATTCGACGGAGAAAGAACATATAATAAGTACATAATGAATTTAGCCAATAGCATTAGGTTTGGATATTGATAGACTTACACAGGCAAGTGTTGACAACTGACGGAAGGTGATCCCGTAAAATTGTTGTATGACAAGTCCCTGCAACATATTTTGTGTGGCATTGATGACATCTCTAAATTCACATATGGAGAAGCAAAAAAAAATGAAATTGAAATCGAAGTTTGCCATCATTTTGCTTTAAAGATACAATAACAAATAAATTAAAACTTCATATATTAGTATTACACTATAGACTGACCGGGCACGTTTGCTTTGCAATATCCAAATTGGTACTTCTCCGGTCAGTATGTTGTTGCTCAAAGACCTGCACACGTAAAAATTAACGGTCAATGAAAATGTAAATATAGTTGACTTGAGAAATATTGAAAATGTGTATTGTTTGCACCAATAAATGAATGCATCATTTGACCGACTTACATGAAAGATATCTGGCTAGCACGCTCAATTGTCTGTGGAATTTCTCCAGTTAGCTTATTAAAGCTTAAGTCTCTACATAGAGGAAAAAAAACATCATATAACATACGTTAGAGGTTTGTTTTGAACTTTTGAAGATTTATTTAATCCACAAGTAATAGAAAAGAGGAGAGGGCCCTCTAAAAGCCGTATTGGTGTTGTTTTTCAACTTGTTAAAGCTTAAGTCTCAAATTCTTGTTCAGTTTGACAATAGTAAATTTGTAGATCTATACAACTATATTGATTATAAAAGCACTCACAATGTTACTAGATTTGTCAGCTTGCCAAGGTAATTAGGGATTGTACCACTAATTGAGCAATTTCTCATAATCCTGTATCACAGAGATGCGAACAAAAATTAGAGAATTATGAGAATGATTGTGTTAGGGATTACACTGAAGTACAATTTGAATAGGGTCATGTAACATGAAACTCACAGCATCCGTATGTCTTTCATATATCTCAGGGTTGGAAAAGGCATACTCGGTCCGTTCAAATCTGATATCATCCTGATACAAAAGACACATCAGAAATATTTATTTGTTTTATAGTTCAAGATTTGGAATATTGAATAATTAAAAGATAGAAGAAAGTGGCCTTACAATTCCGTTACATATTTCAAGGAAGATATGGTGTAAGGAATAGGACCTTCCAAGGATGCACCTTGCAAATCACTGCAGTAGATTTAATTTAACTCATCATCCAAAAACTGATAGGATGCAAGTATAATGAAAGGAAGGAAATGCAGGAACAAAAAGAAAATGCAGAGAAAGGGAACACAACCAAAGATATTCAATTCATTTAACCGATATCCTCTCCCTTATGGCTCAACGCCCTTAGTCCAGATTTTCTGCACCTAAAATTCTCTGTGGCATCTCTGTGCCTTGTATCATTGCTTGACACGTGTCACCAAAGTTAACTGCATCTAACTCTGTTATATAATATTATTAAAATTAGGATAAAAAATTTGGAGAAGGAAGAAGCCGGTAGCCATGCCTCCGACGACCACTCAACCCCAAAACAACTTCAGCCTCCCCCTTCAATCGAGGCAAACCCCGCCGAACCCAATCCTTCCCATCTCTCGCCGCCTCCCTCCCCTTTACTAGTCCAACGACAGAGATTGAGATTCTTATATATATATATATATGCGCTCCCAAGCCCCTCCTGCGTTGATTTTTCTGGCATGAAGATAAAAACAAAGGCAGAGAAGGTGGAAAGATGACCCATTATTATCTTATTTTTTCTAATAAATTAACTCAGAGGCAGAGAGGATTGAGATTCTTATTTAATATTAATATTATTTAATAGAGTTAGATGTAGTTCACTTTGGGGCAGGTGTCAAGCAATGATGTAAGGCAAAGAAAAGATCTGGACTGTATAAGACTAGAAAGTAACTAAGAAGCCTATCTTAGTAACCCATTAGCCGTAACCTACCCACAACATGATCCCTGTAAAAACACTCACCATCTTCTTATTGAAAGCAAAGTCATTGTATACACATATCTGATTGAAAAATCATAAGGAAAACTAATGAAAAGTCTAAAAAAACTTCCATTTTAACGAAAAGTCATTTTTAAAGGTATAGTGAATAGTATCAGGTAAAGGTAAAAAAATGATTTTTTATTAAAAGTGAACAGTACCGGAAGTGTTTTATTAAAACTTCCTAAATCATATAATGATGAACTTGTTCCTAAAGTAGATGTATGTATACAATGACATTAAGTTAACTCGGTACAACATATCTAAAGAGGATCCTAAAAGAAACACTCACAGTAAAAGATGGGAAATAAAGATTAAAAATGGGAGATGATTATAACGAAGAGGGAGCATTTTTGCTCACTACCATTTAGTGTGGTGTATGCTCACCATCCTATTTATTACCATTAGATGAATTTGAATTTTGAGATTCGTATAGTAGATAGACACAAATCTCAAAATTCAAATTTATCTAATGGTGATAAATAAGATGATGAGCATACACCACACTAAATGGTGGTGAGCATAAATGCACTCTAATGAAGAGCTACACTCAGAGTTTTTGAAGTTTAAAGAGTAAAAATGGAAGATGACTATAATGAAGAGCAACACTCACAGTTTTTTAAGTTTGCTCCAGTTTCCAATAAATTCAGGTATCTTCCCTGATAATTGGCTCCCACCTATCCTACTGCAAGCATTAAAAGCAGATGAGAAATTCTGAGTAAAAACTATGCACATTCGTATAATCAAGTCATTTTGCATTACTTACAAATCAATTAAGTTCTTCAGATTTTTGTACGACTCTGGTATCGTACCAGTAAAATTGTTTCCAGAAAGAACGCTGTTAAAACATACAAAAGAGTCATAAGATAATCCAATGAATTTGTGAAACATTTACAGTATCATACAAAAGAAGTCATACAAAATAGCAAAAATTTCACGAAATTTGGATTTTTGAAAAAGTTTGGCCAAAAGAAGAAATGAGAATGCAGACTTACATTCTTTCCAACTGAGTCAACCTCCCGAGGTTTTGCGGAAGAGGGCCTTCAAACTGATTGTCTTCCAACTCCCTGGAAAAATGTAATTTGTCAATCACGGTTATGCATATTCCTTTTTTTTTTTTTTAATTATCAATATGTAAATAAAATAATAGCAAAACTTACAGCTCTCTGAGCAAAGTAAAGCCGTCCGTAGGAATTAAACCATTGAGTCGATTCCCCAAAAGATACCTGAACACAATAACAACAGTTACATGCCATGCCAGATAATAAATGCATCTGTGCGGCCATTATTTAAGGTCCTTAGAAATCACTTACAAAAAACGAATGGGGCAGCGGGAAAGACTGGCAGGGATTGATCCACTAATGTAGTTGCGAGTGAAATCACTGTTTAATGTGAACAAGCATTAGAAATTCATATCCATAATTTGTAATGCAATTAATGCGCATAGCAAATTTAAAGTAACAACGTAATCACTTACATTTTTTCCAACTGTGTAAGATTTCCAAGTTCCTCAGGTATAACTCCAGTTAAATTTAAACCCTTCATCTCACTGTAAAACCAGCATTTAAAGCAAAACTAATCATTATAAAGGAAGGATAGAATTCAGAACAATAGAACTTTAGACCAACAAAGTCATACATTAAATGATGGTGATACCGACTTTAAGGCAACAACTAAAGATTATTAATCAATTGTACTAAAAACAATAAAACTTTAAGCTAATAAAACCTTACATGATTGTGACATGGCAAGTATTGTGTGGAAATGAACACTTGCAAGTCACCTTGCTGAAAATTTGGTCGGCAAAGTATTTGAAGAAGCCTGCTCCACCATCTTGGCAAGAACTTTGGCTGATATTCTTCCAGTGAGGATTTTTTAATTTTCTAGATATTGTTTCCAAAGTTTTCACTGTTAAACAAAAACAGCTCTTGGTCAAAATCACATGCAATGAAAAAGGCATGGTCAATCATACATGTTCACGCTTCAAAGGCCTAATTGAATAAAAACAATGCTAAAATTCTTCACCTGTTATAACTCAGTTGCTCAGAAAAACATAAAAGTACATATTTAAAACAATAAGAATTGCCACATCATTTAATTATTGGTAATAAAAAATTACCATATTATGCAATTATTGGTGTTTGTGAGGCAATCAACATATACTACAAATCAAACAGATGAATCCTTTACGGCCAAACTATGCAAGTTGCACTCATATAAATTGTTTAAGAACCATTGTCTATTGGGTTAGTAAATCAGGGTAGAGAAGTTGTAAAACCCCAATTCCTCTGCATTTAAAGAAATACAACGATGGAAAAAGATTGTGGAAAATATGAAACTTTTATACTAATCAGTAGCAATTTCCCAAATTCTCTTTTTGCTTGTAATTTTTTAATAAAAAAATTCATGAAAAAATGTAAAAACAAAACGAAATGATAGTGATGTAGAGAAGAATGAAATATTAGATTATCAAAATTATATGAGCATCTCTAAGGAAACAACCAAACTCACTTCAACCGATGTGCTATTTTCTTATGTTATGCCGTCACCATCCTTTTGCCGTCAATTTTTACACGAAGTGCTTAGGCGTTGTTTCATATTTGTTGTTTCATTAACGCAACTTAGTTGAGGAAACAATGGTAGCCATATCGACTAGAGCAAATGTACTCTCCCTCTTTTCACCAAGTTCAAATCACCCAATTATTTTGCATCATTTAAAAGGAAAAATAATGAAAAGGGCTTGAAAATTTTGAGTTTTAACGATAAGGACAAAATAAAGGGTAAAGTGAATAGTACCAGGTTTGACTTTTTTGTGTAAAAATGTGGTTTTTCGTTAAAGTGAACAGTATCGTGGGCTTTTCGTTAAAATGAACAGTATCGTCGGTTTTTCATTAAAACTCTCTTATTTAAAGCAAATATTCTTTGTTTAAAAAGAAGTGGTTCTGTGCCCAATTCCAATTTCCACGGACTAGCAAAAAAGGAAAATAAAAAGTTAGCTAGCCCACCCCGTTAAATAGATAACGGGCCTGAATATATGGGTTAACTAACGGATGGGCTGAAGAGAGGATTTAACCTCGACCGTTAGAGTGCAAGTCCAAAGTTTCTCTATGACATATTCATTCGGGTCCAAATCGGTATGTCGGAGTTTCAATGTTCTAAAATATGCTAGGTGCTAGTCAAGCGGCGACTGAAGCCTAGCGCCTAGGCGGACTAAGAGGATTTAAGTAAATCTATTGTATTTCGTGTAAATAAGTGTATTTTTATACTTAAAATATATATAATTTCATCATAAACTAGAAAACAGAATGACGTATATATTATGAAGCATTGAAACATAATGAAAACATAGGGAGTAAACAAATAATGTGTGTTTATTTAAGTGTTCAATAAGTCTCTTACAATTTATTAGAAACAACAAAATGCAAAAGGAAAGTTATATATTTTCTATCTAAGTGAACTACAACCTAGGTAGGTGTCTAGGCGGGTCTAGGCGAGCTAGGCGGTCTAGGTGGACGCCTCAGCAGGTCTCGGCATCATTTATTAATTTTCAAACTCCTAGACATTAATCGGGGCAGTGGCCAGCCGCCTAGCGCCTAGGCAAAGATTTTTAGAAAAATGGTTTTAGTCTACTCATGTTATGTGTGTGTCGGAAAGATTCTGATCGGTGGGAAGTCGCGGGCCTTAGGCGAATGAGATGCCGACGAGAGACCAAAACCATAAACCCAACGCCCCAAAACCCTAATTAGTGTTAAAACAAAATGTCCAGTCCATGTTTACATAGTATGATTTTTCAATGAAATCATATCAGGACAGAACCTCCATTTTCGTGGGTTCAGAAGAAGATTTGAAACTTCATGCTTTAACTAAGCAATGCCTGATGGCTATCTCCTAGGGGTTTGAAATTTCTAAGAATAGAAACTGAAACAGAGAAGACACGGGGTTGCAGAGTAACAAGTCCAAAAACAGGGTTGCAGAGTAACAAGTCCAAAAACAAACAATGAGGAAAATTCTAAATTTCTTTGCTTTCCGATAAGAATTTTCCCAAGAACCAAACAGAGCAGACCATTTCTTTAAAGAAACAACAAAACTCACTCCAAATTCCAATTTTTTTTTTTAAATTCATGAAAAAAGTGTAAAAACAAAACGAAGTGATAGTGATGTAGAGAAGAATAAAATATTAGATTATAGAATTATACGAGCATCTCTAAAGAAACAACAAAACTCACTCCAACCGATGTGCTATTTTCTTACGTTATGCTGTCACCACCCTTTGCTGTCAATTTTGACGCCGAGCGCTGAGGCATTGTTTCATTAACGCAAATTTAGTTGAGGAAACAATGGTAGCCATATCGACTAGAGCAAATGTAGTCTCCCTCTATTCACCAAGTTCAAATCATCCAATTATTTTGGATTATTTAAAGTAAAATTTATTGTTCAAAAAGAAGTGGATCTGTGCCCAATTCCAATTTCCATGGACTAGCAAAAAAGGAAATTAGCTAGCCCACCTCGTTGAATAGATAATGAGTCTGAATATATGGGTTAACTAACGGATGGGCTGAAGAGAGGATTTAATCTCGACGGTTAGAGCGCAAGCCCAAAGTTTCTCCATGACATGTTCATTCGGGCCGAATCGGTATGTCGGAGTTTTAGTCTACTGATGTGGTGTGTGCGTCGGAAATATTCTGATCGGTGGGAAGTCGATCAGAATAAACCATAAACCCATAAACCCAGCGCCCCAAAACCCTAATTAGTGTTAAACAAAATGTGCCAGTCCATGTTTACATGGTATGATTTTTCAATGAAATCATATCAGGACAGAGCCTCCATTTTCGTGGGTTCAGAAGAAGATTTGAAAGCTTCATGCTTTAACTAAGCAATGCCTGATGGCTATCTCCTAGGGTTTGAAATTTCTAAGAATAGAAACTGAAACAGAGAAGACACAGATGCAGAGTAACAAGTCCAAAAACAAACAATGAGGAAAATTCCAAATTTCTTTGCTTTCCGATAAGAATTTTCCCAGGAACGCAGAGCATTTCTCTAACGAAACAACAAAACTCACTCCAAATTCCAAATTTTTTTTTTAATTCATGAAAAAATGTAAAAACAAAACAAAACGAAGTGATAGTGATATAGAGAAGAATAAAATATTAGATTATAGAATTATACGAGCATCTCTAAAGAAACAACAAAACTCACTCCAACCGATTTGCTATTTTCTTACGTTATGCCGTCACCACCCTTTGCTGTCAATTTTGACGCCAAGTGCTTAGGCGTTGTTTCATTAATGCAAATTTAGTTGAGGAAACAATGGTAGCCATATCGACTAGAGCAAATGTAGTCTCCCTCAATTCAAGTTCAAATCACCCAATTATTTTGGATTATTTAAAGTAAATATTTATTGTTTAAAAGAAGTGGTTCTGTGCCCAATTCCAATTTCCATGGACTAGCAAAAAACGAAATTAGCTAGTCCATCCCGTTAAATAGTAATGAGCCTGAATATATGGGTTAACTAACGAATGGGCTGAAGAGAGGATTTAATCTCGACGGTTAGAGTGCAAGCCCAAAGTTTCTCCATGACATATTCATTCGGGTCAAATCGGTATGTCGGAGTTTTAGTCTACTCATGTGGTGTGTGCGTCGGAAATATTCTGATCGGTGGGAAGTCGCCGGCCTTAGGCGAATGAGATGCCGGCGAGAGACCTAAACCATAAACCCGACACCCCAAAACCCTAATTAGTGTTAAACAAAATGTCCAGTCCATGTTTACATGGTATGATTTTTCAATGAAATCATATCAGGACAGAGCCTCCATTTTCGTGGGTTCAGAAGAAGATTTGAAAGCTTCATGCTTTAACTAAGCAATGCCTGATGGCTATCTCCTAGGGTTTGAAATTTCTAAGAATAGAAACTGAAACAGAGAAGACACAGATGCAGAGTAACAAGTCCAAAAACAAACAATGAGGAAAATTCCAAATTTCTTTGCTTTCCGAGAAGAATTTTCCCGGGAACCAAACAGAGCAGAGCATTTCTCACAACACAAAACCAACTGCAACCTTCCTCGCAAAGCAACAAAAATCTTCACAAAACCCAAAACTATTCAAGAACATCCACATTTGCAGTAAAAGTTGAGAAATTTAAAGCGAGAAGGAAAATGATGGTTTTATTTTGTGCTGACCTTCTTCCAGAGGCAGAAGCTGAGCACAACTCAAAGCCAGAAACCCGATCAGGAGACCAACATAAATCACGGAACTCGACATTGTCGTGATCACGACACAAAAACAAAACCAGAGAGTGTGCTGGTAACTTTGTAAGAAAGAGTGGTTTGTTTTAGTTTTTTCTGAATGTGATTTTTGGTTCTGAAAAGAAAGCTTCAAACTCTTGTCAATGAAAATTGCAAAAACTTTTTGGCTCTGTAATTTTACTTACTCCTCATGAGAGAGAGAGATAGAGAGAGAGAGAGAGAGAGAGAGAGAGAGGTACAGCTAGTTAATTAAATTAAGTTTCCCTTTTTGGTATTGGGGCAGAAATCTGAAGCTGGCTACTCTTCCTCCAATTTTAGGATTTGAAAGTGACTTCTTCTGCCTTTGGGAAGAGGATCAGAAAGATCACAAGTTTATTATTTTTTTATGTACTGAAAATGGTTTTGCCTTTGATGTGTCTTTTCTCTCAGTCCGAGGAAGGAATGAGTGTTGTCAACTCCTCTCATCTCCAGTCTCCACTCTCTCGTTCAAACGTGTCTTAAAATTTAGGTCTTAAGTCAAAAATAGTATTTTTCTGTTTAATAGTTTGGGTTAAAATTTTAGTTTGAATTATTAAAAAGTAAATTTTGGCTAGATTATTTTTTCTGTAAAATAAAAGTTGAAAATTTACTAAACCAACCCATTAAACATGTATATATGGTACGTAAATATATGTGTATTATTCGGCTTTTTCTTTAAAAAAAACTTTAGTATTAATGAAAAATAACAAATAAAGGTGCAGAGAAAAGTATCAGGGAAAAGTACAAAAATGTGATTTTTCGTTAAAACTGAACAATACTGTGAGTGTTTCGTTAAAACTCCCTTAAAAAAAATTAATACTTGTTTATTATATTCTTTTTCTTTAAAAAAAATGTAACATTTTACATGTATTATTAAAAACTTTGTGAAATAATGTGTATAAAACGTGACCTACATTCATAATACAAAATAAGTACATTGGAGTTAAAAAAAAGGTGTAATTTAACACATTATTCGTACGGAAAATTGAAGTTTATGTATTAAAAAAATATAAAAGTGTATAATACACATAGAATTAGTTGTAGAAAGTCATTCATGTATGATGTGGAAAATTACAAAGGGGTGCAGTGGCCTTCATGTTAATTATTATCAGATTAAAATTCAGTCCAACCCCATTTTTAAGTTCTAATTTCGCCCCTAGTGTATTTATGTGTTTATATTAGGGGTGCAAGTTGGAATGTTATTTCTGATTTCGCCAATAAAATTTCTGAATCGTAATCCAAAAATTTTGAATTCAAATATTTTACTAAAAAATTAAACAGAAAATAGGAATGCATTCAGAGATTCCAAAAGAATTTCCAGGGCGAAGTTTTTGGAGTGTTATGAACTTATTCCGATTCCATCAATAAAATTTTCGAATCCCAACATAAAAATTCTGAATTCAACTATTTTCTGAAAATTTGAAATGGGAATAGGAATGCATTTAGAAATTCTAAAAATTTGGAATTTCCAAATCGAAGTTTTTGGAGTGTTTCGAACTTATTTCGATTCTGCCAATAAAATTTTTGAATTTGAACCTAAAAATTTTGAATCCGAATATTTTCTGAAAACTGAAATAGAAATAGGAGTGCATTTAGAGATTCCAAAAATTTGGAATTTCCAAGGCGAAGATTTTGGAGTGTTTCGAACTTATTCTGATTCCACCAGTAAAAATTCTGAATCAGAACCTAAAAATTCTAAATTCGAATATTTTCTGAAAAATTGAAACGGAAATAGGAATTCGTTTAGAGATTCCAAAAATTTGGAATTTCAAAGACGAAGTTTTTGAAGTTTTCTGAACTTATTTTGATTCTACTAGTAAAAATTTTGAGTCCGAACCTAAAAATTCTGAATTCAAATATTATTTGAAAAATTGAAAGGGAAATAGGAGTGCATTTAGAGATTCCAAAAATTTGGAACTTCCGAGGCGAAGATTTTGGGGTGTTTCGAACTTATTCTGATTCCACCAGTAAAATTTATGAATTCGAACCTAAAAATTGAATCTGAATTTAAAAATTCTGAATCCAAATATTTTCTGAAATTTTGAAATGGAAATAGGAGTGCATTAAAGATTCCCAAAATTTGGAATTTCCAAGGCGAAGATTTTGGGGTGTTCCGAACTTATTCTGATTCCACCAGTAAATTTTTTTTAATTCGAACTTAAAAATTCTGAATCTGAATATTTTCTGAAAAATTGTAACAGAAAGAGGAATGCATTTAGAGATCCAAAATTTTGGAATTTCCGTAAAGTTTTATCAAGTGTTTCAAACTTATACTGATTCCGCCAGTAAAATTTTCGAATCCAAACCTAAAAATTCTAGATTTGAATATTTTCTAAACAATTTAAATGGAAATAAGAATGCATTTAGAGATTCCAAAAATTTGGAAATTCTAAGGAGAAGTTTTTGGAGTGTTCCGAACTTATTATGTTTCCACCAGTAAAATTTATGAATCCGAACCTAAAAATTCTAAATCCGATGATTTTCTGAAAAATTCAAACGGAAATAAGAATGTATGTAGCGATTCCAAAATTTTGGAATTTCCAAGGCGAAATTTTTGGAAATTTCCAAACTGATTCCAATAAAAAAAACTTCTGAAATTTCCAAATTTTTAAAGCTAATTCCTCATATTATATATTTTTTAATCAATTTTTGTATTTCCCTTGTTTTGGTCGAATGGGTGAGATATTTAATACACTAATCCTGTTTACTTTTGACTTGTATTATTTTCCTTTTCCAGTTTTAGCATCCATTCCCATATATTACCTTTCCAGTTTTGGCTTCCACGCAAGTAGCCGCTGGCTCCCAAACTTTCCATCGTTCTCTCTCCCCATTTGACTCCTTAATTTTCTCTTCTTCCCGTCGCATAAAACCCTTAGGACTCATTACTACGTAGAAAGTCATCCATGTAGAATTACCACATAGAAAGTCATCTATGTATCGAGGAAAAATTACAAAGGGGTACCACCGTAACCATTATGTTAACTATTATTAAATAAAAAAATGTGAGAGGTACTGGGTTCGATGCTCCGAGTTTGTGTGTCTATTTGACTGTTACGACGGGCAAGATGAAATTCATTATAGCCTCTCTGGGCCAGAATGGTGGATAACCGTGACTTGCCACCAGTTGACCCTCTTTTCAGAAATTAAAAAAAAAAATTCAGCCAGCCCCATTTTTAAATTCTAACTGTGTATCTAGTGTATTTATGTGTTTACATTAGGAGTGCAAGTTGGAATGTTATTTCTGCTTCCGCTAGTAAATTTTTTTATTCTACCAGTAAAACTCTAAAATCGAATATTTTCGGAAAAATTGAAACGGAAATGGGATGCTTTATAGATTCCAAAAATTTGGAATTTCTGATCCGAACTTTTCGGAGTATTCTGAACTTATTTCGATAAAAAAAACTTTTGGGATTTCTGATTTTTTTTTTAAATTAATTTCTCATATTATATATTTAGTAATTAATTTTTGTACTTACCTTGTTTTGGTCGAATAGGTGAGTTAGACGATCACATGACTCATTACTCACGTTGAAGATGATCACTTTTAAGAGAAATCTGCTTAAATATTACCTGAACTTGTTGTAGGGGTGTAGATATTTAACATCTAATCAAAAAACATTTCATTATTAGTTAACAACTTAAACCTAGCTTCGTGTTGTAATTTACCATCTACAGTCAGTTGACTATGATTCCTTTTTTAGATGATGTGTATATCACACGTTAATTGATGACAAGACATTATAAGAACACAACTCATTTACCGCATCAATTTTACAACGGACACTAATTACCCGTTATAAAAAGTGACCATTTACCCCAAGTTTAGTCAACATGTTATGAATATTTTACAATGAACAAGTATGGCCAGTTATAATAAAATAATTTACTAACACGGTCTTAATAGTTCAAGTGATATGACTAAAAGCAGCATTCTTCTTCTTCATAGAATATCTTCACCGTGCCATGAATGATCTTATCAACACCGTAGATGATTTCTAACTAGTACTTTCCATAAACTGATCATAGAGCTTAATTACTTTGATTGATGATAAATTAATGCAGTAATCTAGTTGACTTGCTAGCACGTGATAGCTTGTGGTGAGGTGTAATCATTAGCGGTAGCAGCATTGTGTGTGTAGGTACGTAAACAATTACTACTATCAACGTACTTGGCTTGTATTATTTCCCTTTCCAGTTTTGGCATCTCATTTTCATGTATAGCTCTTAAACATAAACCTAGCTAGTTGTAAAACTGTGTTAGTAACATCATTTGACTAATTACTTGGAGACGAAGGCCAGCTGATGAACTGATTACTCACCAACTACTATTCATTTGAAAGAGACTAATTAAAAGCTATCGACAAAAAAAAAATTAACTACAATTCATTTGAAAGAGACTAATTAAAAGCTATCGGCAAAAAAAGAATTTTTCAATATATCCAAAACACAAAGCATTTCATGACTACGTGCCATCAAGGGTGGATCCAAAAATTTTATGGTAGCCTATGTGAGTAGCTTCTTCATTGAGTGTCATAATATAAATAAATGAATATTACCCTTTTTTGTTTTGGTCAAATAGATGGATATTACCTTAAAACATATTACATCAACATTATCGTTCACATATTTAATATCATAACGTTTGGTGAACCATTTTGTATTGTTGTATAAACACACAAGTTTATCATCGACAAAAGAGTTGTAATTTATGGGACAACAGTGGATGACTTTTTCCATTGCATGGTTTTAGCTCATATCTGAGCCCCTCGTTTTGCGTAAATTTCTCACTTGACATGCCACTCTTTGGAGAAATCTTTTGAGATACCGGGAACATAAGCTGATTTGGAGTTCCAAATCAATAGGGCCTTGACACCTGCATATTTTACTTTGAAAACTTGAAAAGATTGACACGTTTCCATTTATTTTATATTTTTTATTAACAAGCAGACTTTTTGTCAACTGAATTCCAAATTTACCCCTACATTAATGTTCTCCACTACACTTCCACGCCAAACATCCACCACACCAGCAACTGTCCACCTTAATCGCCGCCATGTGACCCAGCCGGCGACACCCAATCTCTTCTCTCTCTTCCTCTTTTTCAGGCTCTGCTTCCCTCTCTTTCTCGCTCACTCTTATTCCAAAATGGAACCTGAAGGGATGTTGGTGTCACTTCAAATCTATTGTTGCCGACCTCCGATTTAAGGGCTTATTAGGTCGCCAGAATCCCTTGGTGTCCTTGTCCGGCGTAAGAGAGGAAGGAAGGAGCAAGAAAAAGATAAAAAAAATGAGAAAGAAAGAGAAGGGGTGAGAGAGACGTGAGGGAAAACAGGGATGGGTGGGTTGGACAGTGCGGATCTTCGTGATGAGTCCCATCGGTTATTCATATTCATATTTTTTTAATAAATTTCAATTTTTTGCTTTATTTGATAGATGTAAGAAAATGGTTTTTAAACAAGAAATCGATGGTATTGCAAAGAAAAGATTGACGTTTTCGTGAGAGGAATGGTGGCAATGGCAGTCGGTGCGGTGGGGAAGGGTGGTGGGTGATTTGGGGAACTGGAACAGTTGGTTATTTGTTTCTTATTTTTACAAAAGAATTATTTTTTAGGTTGTTTAACTGCTATTTTACAGCTGTCAATAAATGATTAGTGAGGAACACCACCTGTCTTGCTTAGGTGTATGTTCCGCTCTTTGCACAAGCATGTAATCTCTAACTATTTTAATGAGAAATAAATTAATTCTTTAAGGTTTTGATGTATCTTTTTTCTCAAATTGAGGAATGAGTGTTGTCATCATCTGCAGACTCCAAAATATAAAATTAAGGCAAGAAGGTAAAAATGCAAAATCTCAAAATGGGTCTTGTATATTCAAAGAGTGGTACTATGACTACCTATTTGATTCTATTTATTTTCCCAGCCACCTTATAGTTGTATTTATCATGAATATATATACTAATTAGTAGCTGAGTAGGCATCATCTTACTCTATAAATTGGATAAAGTTAAAAAGTATATAACTAGATCAAGACTGAAAAAGCATATAGTATGTGAAAAATACATATGTGTATTATTCAGCACATTCTTTAAAATAGTGAATACTTGTTTATTTTATTTTATTTCTTTAACAATTTGTTTAGAAATGTAAGCTTTATGTGTATAATTAAAAAATGGTGGGAACATAATGTGTATTAAAAGTCACTACATCCATAACAAGTACGTTGGAGTTAAAAAAGGTACAGTTTAACGCATTATTCGTACAGAAAGTATATATATTTAAAAAAAAAAATACACTAATCTAGTTTACTTTTGACTTGTATTATTTCCCTTTTCCAGTTTTAGCATCCATTCCCATATATAACCCTTCCCAGTCATTAAATTGTTGTATCACTGAGTGGTAAGTAGGTTTTTTTTTTTCATGAATCAAAAATTGAAAAACAAAGAGTTCTATCATATTATTCTTAATTTGGGCGTTCTTAGAATTTAAATTTTTTATTTTTTATGGATTTATATATAACTATATCAAATATATATAAATTAACTAATTTGTCATTCTTCTGTTTATTTTAGACACTAGTTATATTTGAAATCCCACATTCCAAATTAATTAATTTTAAGAAAAGGATAATATTTTTTTAAACATGAACAAATTCTAAGACCAGAAAAGAATTGCATGAATAATCCAATTTTATGAGTAATGCTAGAGAAATTAAATTTATAAACTAAATGATGTGTTATGTCACATCCCGTCCCAGGCCCCCACCACATCCTGGACTCGACTCCACCGTAGTACGATATTGTCCACTTTGGGCTCCGGCCACGCCCTCACAGTTTTGTTTCTGGAAACTCACACGAGAACTTCCCAATGGGTCATCCATCATGGGATTGCTCCCGTGCGAACTCGCTTAACTTCGGAGTTCCGATGGAATCTGAAGCCAGTGAGCTCCCAAAAGGCCTCGTGCTAGGTAGAAATGAGAATATACATATAAGGCTTACAAGATCCATACCCCTGAGAGATGTGGGATCTTACATGTTACCGATAGGAAATGAGCAAATTTATCAACATTTAAGTAATAATCTAATTATTAACTTCTATGTCATTTAATTTACAAATTTAATATCTCTAATATTATTTTAATATAATAATTGTGTGATAGATGAGTACATAGATCAATGTTATGTTTAAAAAACACATGAACAAATTGTGGCAGGGGAGAGTGGCCCGTCTGAATATATAAAGCGACTCTAGGCTTCCTCCCAATGATTTTCGTAAGGAATATAGTGTTTGGCTGCATGGAAAAAGTCGGTCGTGGCAGCCTTTCATGGATGCGACGGTCCATGTCCATTCGCATCGCACCTCAAACAAATTTGACCTTTTAATTTCCTGCTTGACAATATTCGACATAAACTTTTGTTCCTGTTCTTCCAAACAAGAAGCATGAAGTCAAAGTGACGCTAGACTGCAATGTGTATGAGATTTCTATTTTATTAAAAAATAATATTTGTTGTGGGATTAGTTTTATATTGAACTTCAACGGAATTGTTTATTTTATAAGTTTTGATTCATAGATTATTTTTACAAAAATTCAATTCAATCTGAAACTATTTGCATGTTTAACTATCACAATGAAATTTCAATGTTTTCATATAAAAAAGTGTTAATTAATTTTTTTGAACTCAATTGGATGTCTCAAATATTTTCAATTTGACTAGTATTTTGCAAAGATAATCTATGAGGTGCAACTTAAAAAATAAACAGTTTAAATCGTTAAATTTTAATGTGATATAAATCCCACAACTAATCCCTATTTTTATGAAAATTGAGAATGCCTTCTCTTAAATCCTCCTATAGTGATATTGTGGAAGAGTGAAGGGATTGGGACTCGGGAGGGTCTTGAAGCTTGATTTGATTGGGGGAGGCAAGTTACAGAAGGACGTTGACATGCTCATCTTCAATATGTGGCATTGGTAGAATCGTAGAGGACCTTTTCAACCGTAAGCCTATAACTACTATAAATGTGAAGATGATTCTTTTAAAATGAGATTTTTTATAAAAATTTTGTCGCGTCATAATTTAACGTTAATTTTTGTATTAATATTATAAAATATTGTGTAAAAAATATGAGATAATGAGTTTGTGTTCAAGTAGGAGGCCAGATAAGCAAAGACATCGGCCGCATGTTTGCCTTTTAGAAGGCACTCATTACTTAGGGCTGGTTATGAGTAGCATTGATCCACCAAAATCTAGGATTCTTCCAGGGAAGAATTTCTCCCTCTCAGTACATGTACTTTATTATCTAATATATCCAATGTATGATAATAATCAAAACAAAATTGTTATTAGCACTCTAAGAAAATTATTTTACACTTGCAAGACTCTTCATAATGCAATTCATCTATTATATTCCTATTAAAGTGGAGTTGCCCAGTGATTGGAGCGAATTCCAAACCCTTATTCCACATGACTCATCTTGAGTTTGATTTCTAGCTGAAATGCCTATGTGAGTCTTTCGATTTTCGGGAGAGCGAACTGTTGTGGCTTCGTCACCAGCTTGTCCAATAAAAAAAAAAGTGTAGTTGAAAACTTTTTAAGTGTCAATAGAAACTGTATTAATTAAAATTCAACTTTTTAGGTCATTCAGTACTACGATATGGTAATATTCCTATTCGCTTAGAAGTGAGAGGTCTTAAGTTCGAATCTCGTGGATTGCGAATTCGATACCAAATTAGGCTGCTTATTGTGTAGCTTAACCGAACTCTCCATCTCCCTAATATAAAAATATCGATGTACTAAAAAAAAACAAAAACAACAACTTTTTAGTATTAGCTTTAACTTTTTTTTATTAGATGTCGTTGTCATTGGTTGTCAATCGTGAACATCATAAAAAAGTAAAATTTAACATAGAGTACATAAACTACTAATAATCGTCCAAATACATGTGAAAACCATTGTCATTATAATTTTTGAATCATTTGTTGTGGAGAACTGTTATGAGGTTTATTCCAGTGACATCAATCAAATTAGTAGTCCCTTAATTTCAATTGTAGTGGCAGTGAATGTCAAGAACCAGGGGCTAGAAGTTGTGTAGGGCAAAAGGTGGCTTTGCTTGGGTCGACCTATCCAGGAGGTTTGCCACCAGTAGGGATGGGCAAATACCCATTGGTTATGGGTAACCGCGGTTACCCGCCCGTTTAAATTAAACGGTTAAGGTATGGGTAACCGTTTAGATAAATAAACGGTTATGGGTATAACCGTTTACCAGCGAAATTTAAATGGGCGGTTATAGGTATTAACCGCGGTTATAAACAGGTAATCATTTACCCATTTATTTTATATATGTAAAATTAACACAAACTATATTCCCTATCGGGCAAAACTTAGATCAAAGCTATTGACTATATTGCATGATTTCATGGTCCATTATATATATATATATATATATATATATATTATGTTAATACTTTACATTCCGAGTTAAATAACCAAAGAATACTGTCTTTTAATAATTTTCGTAGCCCAAGAATACTTAGCCAATTTTATATTACCTTCATTGTTAACAGTTAAAAATATCGTCCGTAAACTATTATTTTAATTATTGGAATGATATAAGGACTTAAAAAATTAAAATGCGAAAATGTATGATGAATGTACCTATAACGGTGTTTAATTGTTAGAAAAAGAAAATTATGACAAAATTTTCTTTTTTAATTTTCAAGTTGTTAAAAAAACACGTAGACGGGTGAAAAATGAGTAAATGGTAAAAAAAGAAAGGATAAACGGGTTAAAAAATGATAAATGGGTAAACGGGTATTAAACGGTTACGGTTAAATGGGTACGCAGTTATGGGTATGGTTAACCGTTTATAAACGGTTATAGGTATGGGTATAACCGTTTAGACAATTACCCAACGGGTAAACGGTTATGCGGGTATGAGAATAAACGGTTATGGATAAATAACCACGGTTACCCGCTCGCCATAACCATTGCCCATCCCTAGCCACCAGCTCTGAGTGTGCTGAAGAATGTGTTAAGCACAATAAAAAAGCCAGTGACATTGCTGGATATGACAAACCTCTCACTCCTGCGTAAAGATGGACATCCTTCAATTTACGGGTTGGGAGGCCGCACCGGAATGGACTGTAGTCATCGCCTCATTGGTGTCTTTGTGGAGTCCCAGATACTCGGAATGAGATTCTCTACAATTTTATTCTTTGAGACATCAATTATTGAATACCATAAAAAAATGGCGTCATATGATATTGAAATAGGGGCATGTAGATATAATGTTGGAAATATAGACAATGTGGATGTTATTTCTTCTACAGCAAAATACATAAATATTAGTAAATGATCATTTATGTGACATGGTAAATCATATAAAATAATGAAACAGTACAATACTCTTGTCTTTTGTAGGCCGAAATACTATTCGTTGATGTTTGATCAAAACAAGATTTTAGGTTAAGGCATGGAAACTCACCTTTCTTAAGAGTAGATTTCGCTCATATGAGACAATGTCCTGGTGTAGCAGGTTATGGCGTCCTACTCTCTAGGATACAACAACCTATGATTTTTGTAAGCGTACACTTGCAATACTTAGATTGGTTGAACAACTCGATTTTTACGTTGGTATGGAGGAGGTGAAGAATATAATAAAGCTTTCACGAATGATGAATCAAAAAGATAGAAGAAGAAGAAAGAAGAGGAGATGATTGTAATCTTCAACCTTTTTCATAGAGATTAGCAAGTATGTATATATCTAGGATGGGAGTACTTTTGCTTAGCATGATAAACTATAGTGTATACTCATCATATACCTAATCATCTCAACGTGTCCTACTTAACCTTGGTTAATTTTTTTTTTTAAAAAATTGAAAAAGTAACATTTAATGTGAAAGTTATTTAGAGTTAGGTGAAATGACATGTGACAGATGATTAGATGTATTGAACTTACACCATAGTTAAAGTGGTGAGCAAAAATGCACCTTGTATAAGACTGTCTCAAGAAGACATTGGAAAAGAAAGACATATGATAAGCATTTGGCAATTAAAACTGGGAATTGTTATTAGCACTCCAAAAATCTCATTTGGCACTCCAAACTTTCTATAATTAAAATTAGAAAGAAAAATACAATTGTAAGGAGTGTAGAATGAGATTTTTGGAGTGCTAATAACAATTCTCTTAAAACTTTGGAGCAATAATAATAATAAATTGCAAGGGTAATCACCATAATAAGAAGGAAATTTTAATGAAAAGCTCACAGTACTGTTAACTTTAAAGAAAAACCATATTTTTATACTAAAAAGTCAATCATGGTGCTATTCACTTTACCCTTTATTTTGTCTTTATTATTAAAACTCAAAGTTTTCAAGTCATTTTAATTAGTTTTCCTTAATAAAAATGGTTGATTGAGGCCACCAACTATAACGGCTAGAACTGGATCTTGATTGGAATCATCTTTAATATTTAAGAGAGAATTAAGCCAGTAGATGTCGAACGGCTAGTAGTATTCTGAAGTACCCAAATAAAATTTCCAACATATAAAACTTTACACGTATTTATTTCTTTAGTGTGGAACGTCACGTAACGACGTATTTGTCCCTTGTTTTGACATAAAAAAATGAAACGTTAGTTACATTAAAGTATGAACTATTGAACAAGAAAACATCAAAGGCTGCTACACACGTCAATTTGGAACTTGGTGAGTTATAGACCCATAAACAGTACGTCATTTGTTATTATACAAGTAGAGAGAAATATTTTCAAGTGTCATTCCACTTATATAATGACATAGAAAATATGTATCCGTGTTCCAACACACTGAAAAAAGTTCTTATTCTTATTCGTTCAATTTGGGCGCAATTTAATAATCTATAGACAAATCAACGCTTGCGGTAACCAGTAGCACATCTTTATGATGAACCGTCAATTTCTTTGATTGATAAAGAAAAAATAATTCTAATCATAACATTTGTACAGTTTTGTTGCTTATCCCAATTCCAAATAATACAAAATTTAAATTTAGAAACAAAATAACCATGCAAAAAGTTTGTAATTCAATTGGTTGAGAACATTTACTTTTACCCTCAACATTCTAAATTTGAATCCGCCTCTATTAATATTGCTTGTATTAAAAATAAAAAATAAAAGCTCTGATTAGCTGTGTGAAACCTTCTAAAAGCAACACCATGGCCTTTGTACAACGTATCATGATCCACTGCAGGATCGGTACTTCCCTTCGCATGTAATCTTGGCTCCTTTTTCTTGTCATGAATTTGGAACAATTACTTAACCATACTTCCACCAAGAAAATCAGAAAATGCATTCTTAATATCTTTTTAACCAAACTAACGACTCTCGAACATGTTGCGATAATTTTTGGCCGCCAGCAACATGTTGTCGATAATTTTTTGCCGCCAGCAACATGTTGTCCATACTTTTTTGACAATATCGTCATGCACAGAGTTTTTCTGCTGAAACGTGTTGTGACATTGATTGCAAATTTTTGTTCAATTACATAAGAGCCGAGCACAACAGTCATGCAGAGAGAATCACTTGCATATACTTTTTCGCTGCGAATGAGTTTCGTAGTTTCAAGTTCCATCTATTTAAACTCTATGTTTAGCATTTCAATCATACAAAACCAAAATGAAATATCTAGCTTTATTTGTGTATGCGTATGCATATAGGAGAAAAGAACTCACCCTCCCTTTTGGAAGCATACCACGAACAGCATGTTCAATAATCCTCTCTGGGATTCTCTGCTGTAACTGGTCAAACGTTTCCACTGTCATACCACCTGGTCGTCCAGAATGCCTCCTGTAGAGTTTTTGGTTCCTTTTCTTGCCAGATATGGCAACCTTTTCAGCATTTACCTATAAATTTCGACACAATCATCCACCATAGCATAGAAGTATTTGCAAGCCAAAATAAGAGAAAAATGAAAAGAAGTAAAAGTTAAGCAAATTCCAGAACCTTGAAAACCAGAGAGAACAGCAATATAACACTTGGAAAAAAAAAACACTGATCTGCTAGAAACCCAAAGCTTGAGTAAAGCATTTTCGGGCCTGCCCACAGTAAAGCATACACAACTGAGAATACAAAAATGATTTAAAGCTAATTTTTCAAAACCAAAAGGTTTTAAGACCCTTTCAGACTACATTCAGGGTAGATACTTAATATTTGTTAAGATTCATGCATTTCTTCTTTGCTCAATCCTTGGTTGCCTTCTTTTCCTTTCCAACTTGTGTGTGACTGAGAGAAATTCTTTTGATGTTTGTCAAGACAAAATATGAACAAACACCAAGGGGATGGTAGACAAAGTATAAAAAAGTAGAAACATAAAGATAACTCAAAACCACTAATGGTGGAAAAGGATTGAAGGTATATTTGGAGAACAGTCAAAAGCCTATGCAGTAACCGGCACTTCAAAAAGACTTCCTTTCCTCTAGCAAACAGAAAGGACATATTGAAAGAAATGGGAAGTGGAGTCCACTTGAAATACAACCTAAATAACCAGAATCTCAATAACATGACAAATAAACACATCAGCCATTTTCACCCAAAGAATAACGACAAGCAGAGAAGAAAACAATGAACAATAAAGGAAAAGGCGGTTCTCACTAGAAAGCTATTTCTTAGCCATAAGCAGTTTTAAAAAATTAATATACTAAATAGCATCTGTGGTTGAGTCTTTATCAGTTTTATCATCACATTGTATAGTTGAAACTATAAAGTTACACAATTCCGAATCCACTATTACAGTAATTTTTTTTTTCTCTTTATCGATGGGCAATGAGTTTCTAATGTATGTAGACTCAATCGGCAATTATATAAGTAGACCAGGAAACACTGATATTACCTCATTTTGTGGATTTTGTACGCATTTCGCTCCTTAACACTATCAGTATCAGTAACCAAAGCCATTTCTCAGAAGTTGCATATAATAATCTCACTTGGCAGTTGGCATATAACTAGAGGCTTAAATAAATCCCAGCTACTTGGATTTTAAATATTCTAATCTTCCAGACAGGCATGGAGCACCTTCAAAACAAATTACGAAGCCCAAGTCTTGACAAAATGGTGACGGAACCAAACAAATCGAAATATAAAGAAATAAACTAGCAGATTAAATTGAGACAGAGACTAATCAACTTCAATGTACTTGGGCACATGGAAGAAAGCATACAGATGCATGCAAATACGATTTTAAACAAGATCCGAAAAGAAATCTCAGCACAAGGAACATTCCCCATTGTGTCAAACATGTTACCTATATCCAAATGGATTGCACAATAATCTAAACACTATTATAATTATGACATAATAATCTAACATTGAAGATGCTTATTTGATTCCGACAGTTATACAACTAACCACCCAATGAACATAAACCAAGTAAATTGTGTGAGGACGTACCACACGGTATATCCATGCTCTCAATATTTACCAAGCCAACATGTTAAACAAAGAAAAAGACATCATAATGTATGAGAATTATATCCATCATATATTTTCAATGATCTCAAGTAAGGACTAGACAGTGATCTAATATATCTAATTCCACACCAACCAAGAACCTTAAGAACCACTCCTCACTCCTCAGCCACTACCATACCACAATGAAGAAAATGCTTGTGCATGACTAGAAACTCCACATACCACAATGACAGACGCTCCCATGTCCACACTGGGGATGTAGGTCGCCAAATTTTTCCCGCGGATGTAAATGGCAATTCGTCCAAGAATCTTGTCCGTGGCATCAACGATAAACCACGGTTTGTCAGTATTCACGTGGTCTGCAGCTTTTGGATATCATGTATTATTCCAAATGTCCTGGAGAAAGAGTGGAAAAGCCTGAATAAGGACCTAAGTACATTTTGATATTGCCCTCAAAGAAAAGTATATATCGACATCAATAACTTCTGGGAGAGCATATTTAAACAACATGTAATAAAAATGCATGTTATAATATTATAAACAGGCCGAAAACATATACCCAATAACGGTGTTTGAAGAAATCAGTAGAAGTTTCTGACATTCAAAATCTACCAAGTATCCTTTAGAAAACTATCCATTGGTCTCAATATTTCACATGGAAGACTAAATAAGTTACAGTTTATACTAAACAAGCATACGAAATTGGCGATTACATAGAAATTAAGCATGAAGCACAAGTCTTGAGCTCACCTACCATTAAAATTCATAGTCTTCAAACATCCATCGCTGATCCAAAGGGACCCGAACGAAGTCCTTAGTTTTGATGCTGAAGACCTCGAAGCTCCGCCGTGTGTTTCCTTCATTGTTGAAGCTCAGGTCGGTGGTGGAGGGAAGCCAGAGCTTTTGCGGTGGCGCCACCGAGAACCCGACAAATGGGGTTTTAAAGGCGGGTTTTGCAGAGGAGGAGAATGGGGGTTTTGGGGAAGAAGAGCAAGTGGAGGAGGATGAGAGCAAGGAAGAAGAAGATGAAGCTGGGAGAGAGAGAGTACGGACATCTTTGTGTCTCAGTCTCTACACTCGGTCCACTGTGTTTCTGTGTTGGGTTTTTGGGGGTTGGGTTTCCGCGTGTTGATAAAATAGGATAAGATGGTCGACTTGCAGATGAACATGGATCAAAACGCAACGCATTATTTTTTACAAACATTTCAAACAAAACATTTAGGGTATGTTTGGTATTCTATTTGAAAATTTTATCATTTCTCAAAACATTTCTTAAGAACATTTCCTGAAAACAATTTTCTTTAAGATTCAAAAAGGTGATTGATTAACGATTTAAAATTTTTAAATCTTACTTAAACTAGATAAAGAGATCTAAAAAGAGGGGATTGCAAGAGAGGGAGAAAGAGGAGAGAGGAGGAAAGAAAGTAAGAGATGATTGAAGGAAAGAGAGCGAAGGGAGAGGATCGGACGAGATAGAGAGGAAGATGAGTGAGAGAAAGAACCGAAGAATGAAGATAGTGGATTAGATGAGAGACGAAAAAGGTAAAAAAAAAAGAGGAGAGAGATTTGGAGTGGGAGGGGAGGAGTGGGAGAAAAGAAATGAGTGAGTTTAAGTTTAAAAACTCTAAAAACTCACTTTTGATGTTTTTAGATAATAGAATATATTTTTGAGTTAGTCTTGAGTTTAGTTTTTGAAAATAGTCATACTAAACAAGTTTTTAAGGCCTAAAACTTGAAAATTGTTTTTGAATTTAAAAAGTTGGATTCAAGTAGAGTACTAAACATGCCCTTAATTTCTCGCACAAAAATCATATTTTTGGTGTAATTAGTGTGCAAAACTACATCATAGGAGTGGATATTAAATTCTCATATGTTCTGTATTATAGTAAGGCAAGAAAGTCATTATGATATTGAGGCTCTTTATTATTTCGTCCCCCTCTTACTCGCTCTCAAAGTTAGTTTTACAACAATTTCGGCTTATAATTTCTCGTATTATATATTTAGTAATTAATTCTTCTACTTACCTTGTTTTGGTCGAACAGGTGAGTCAGACGATCACATGACTTGTTACTCACGTTGAAGATGATCACTTTTAAGAGAAATTTGCTTAACTATTACCTGAACTTGTTGTAGGGGGTGTAGATATTTAACATCTAATCTAAAAACAATTCATTATTTGTTAACAACTTAAACCTTGCTTCGTGTTTGTAATTTACCGCCTACAGTCAGTTGACTATGGTCCGTTTTTTTGATGACGTGTATATCACACATTAATTGATGACAAGATATTATAAGAACATAACTTATTTAGTGCATCTATTTTACAACAGAATTAATTAATTGTCCATTATAAAAAGTGACTATTTACCACAAGTTTAGTCAGCATGTTATGAATATTTTACAGTGGACAAGTACATAATAAAACAATTTGTTAACACGGTCTTAATAGTTCAAGTGATATGACTAAAAGCAGCATTCTTCTTCTTCATAGAATATCTTCACCATGCCATGAATGATCTTATCAACACCGTAGATGATTTCTTACTAGTACTTTCCATAAACTGATCAGAGAGCTTAATTGCTTTGATTGATGATAAATTAATGCACTAATCTAGTTTACTTGCTAGCACGTGATAGCTTCTGATGAGGTGTAATCATTAGCAGTAGCAGCATTGTGTGTGTAGGTACGTAAACAATTACTTCTATCAACGTACTTGGCTTGTATTATTTCCCTTTCTAGTTTTGGCATCTCATTTTCATGTATAACTCTTTAACATAAACCTAGCTAGTTGTAAAACTGTGTTAGTAACATCATTTGACTAATCACTTGGAGACGAAAGCGAGCTGATGAACTGGTTACTCACTAACTACAATTCATTTAAAAAGACTAAGGACTTGTTTTGATATGTTTTTAAAATGACTGAAAACGCTTTTAGAGAAAATGTTTTTGGGTTCCAAAAACACTTAAAGTGTTTCCTGGAATAAGCACATCCAAACAAGCTCTAATTAAAAGCTATCGACAAAGAATAATTTTTCAATATATCCAAAACACAAACCATTTCACGAGTACATGCCATCAAGGGTGGAGTCAAAATTTTTATGGCAGCCTTTGCGATTAGCTTCATCGTTGAGTGTCATAATATAAATAAGGGGTTTTTAGATTTTAGAGCTTCAATAAGATTGATTTTAGATTTTAACCTTAATGATTTTCAAAATCTATTTTAAGTCCCTATTTTAAAACTTACCATATTTAAGTAATTATAGCACATTTATTATTTATAAACTTGTTGACCCTAAAAACTACCAAGCCTACGTGGCGCGCAGGCCGAATAATCTATGAGCTAACTACGTCCTTCGGTCGAATGCGGGGCGTGCCAACTCGACGGCCGAGCTCGGCCGGTGAGTAAAATGTTGATGTTGCGTTGTGTTGCGCGGCTGACTTCTCGATCTTGCGACTGCGGCCGAGGAAGGAACACGCCTCGGCCTTTGGGTTCTAGAGCCTGAAGACAAGGCTGCTAGTTCTGCGAAGTTCAATATCAAATTCGGCTTTCAATGTGCCGAATGTAGTAACCTGTAACACCTCACTTCGCCGAGAAGGCTGATGAGATGACCTCTGCCAATAAGGATTCGAAAATCCTTCTCGGCCGAGACTTGGATAATAACCAGTCGGCCCCGACGCAGTGCTGTTTATCCAAACTGAAGGTGCTCCGCGGTCAGCTAATTCTACGGCAACAATGCTGTTTATCCAAAATGAAGATGTTTACCGGTTGCCTCCACAGTGCTGTTTATCCAAACTGAAGATGTGTTGGCGAAAAAGAAAATAAAAAAATCTCAAGGTTGAGAGGGTTTGCGCAGGGCAGATTTGTGTGTTGAGTTGGAGATCCCTTGAATGTTGCACAACCCCATGTATTTATAGTGGCTAAAAAACTCTCGGCCGAATCAGAGATGTACTCAAACTAGAACTTTTTATCCCAATCTGATTATGATTCGGCCAATCCTAGTTCCAATAGGCCTCTGTACCAAGCCCTATAATGAACTAGATTCATTCTTACTTCCAACCTTGAGACTCCCCGTTGTATAAGGATTCAACTTCTTCGTCTTTATCCAAAGTAATCTTTCTCATATCAGGACTCGGCCAACCCTGACAAGGCCGGCCCATGACACTATTCTAAACAACATTGGGCCGAGAACATTTCTGAGCTCGGCCCCCAAAATGTCATTTTGGGTCCAAACAAAACTTACCATTCGAAATTTTTTACCCATCCATAATTAATGTATTCTTTTTTGTTCCAATTATATTAATAGATAAAAATTTATTCAAAATTCAAATTCTTATTTAAAAAAAAAAATTTCAACAACAAAACAAAAACAATTTACAGATAACTTTCAGTATCTTATTTTATTCATAGGTATGGAAGTATCGGTACATAATTTTTGGTACGAATGTATCGGTAAATAACTTTAGGTACCTTATTTTACTCATAGGTACAAAAGTATTGGTACGTAAGTTTTGGTACAAATGTATCGGTACATAACTTTCGGTACGAATATATCAGTACAAATGTATTGGTACGTAACTACAATAACTAAACATACATATATACGTAATATACACATACATATACATGGAGAAATTCACGCACAATGAAAATATATGATAATATATGACTTTTCTCATTAATGGAACTTA
Organism: Cotoneaster glaucophyllus; assembly: GCA_036320875.1. NCBI lineage: Eukaryota > Viridiplantae > Streptophyta > Magnoliopsida > Rosales > Rosaceae > Cotoneaster > Cotoneaster glaucophyllus. The sequence continues at coordinate 28,359,733 of CM070061.1, read as the reverse complement.
ATAATAACTATTAATAATAAATAACATTTTTATTATTTATGAGAATCAATATATAACCTACAACCACAAAGCTCAATAATAATTACAACCTTTTTAATATTCAAAAATTACAATTAAATGCCAAGGATTGGAATTAGTTTTAAATCTTAAACAAGGGTTTATTCAAAAGAATCTTAGAAAAGGATTAGAATAGAATTCTCCGTATAAATAAATGAATATTACCCTCCTTGTTTTGGTCAAATAGATGTATATTAATATTGTATCAACATTATCGTCCCCATATTTAATACCATAATGTTTGGAGTACCATTTTGTGTCGTTGTATAATCATAGAAGTTTATCATCGACAAATGAGTTGTAATTTATGGGACAACAGTGGATGACTTTTTCCATTGCACAGTTTTAGCTCATGTCTGAGCCCCCCGTTTTGCGTAAATTTCCACTTGACATGCCACTCATTGCATAAGAATGTAATCTCTAATTATTTTCATGAGAACTAAATTAATTAATTCTTTAAGGTTTTGATGTGTCTTTTTACTCAAATTGAGGAATGAGTGGGAAAAAGGATCCTCTCTGGATCCCTTAACCTAATCCTCCTTATTAAACAATCTGAATTCTTGAAATTTGATCTAATAGTTAAAAACAGGGGCTCACTTTAAAAGTTATATTAACTTTAGCCATTGGATGGAAAGGATCGGGAGAAATCCCTTTTCGAATGAGTGTCGTCAATTCCTACATCGCCAGACTCCAGTCTTCCAAAATATAAAATATTGGCAAGAAGGTAAAAATGCAAAATATCAAAATGGGTCTTTCATATTCAAAGAGTGGTACTATGACTACCTATTTGACTCTACTTATTTTCCCAACCACCTTATAGTTGTATACTTGTATTTATCATTAATATTTACACTAATTAGTAGCTGAGTAGGCATAACCTTACTCTATAAATTGGATAAAGTTGAAAAGTATATAATTAGATCAAGACGGAAAAAGCATATAGTATGTAAAAAAATACGTTTGTGTATTATTTAGCAAATTCTTTAAAATAGTGAATACTTGTTTATTTTATTTTATTTCTTTAACAATTTGTTTAGAAATGTAAGCTTTATGTGTACAATTAAAAAATGGTGGGAACATAATGTGTATTAAACGACACCACATTCATAACAAGTACGTTGGAGTTAAAAAAGGTGCAATTTAAGGCAGTATTCATACAGAAAGTATATCTATTTAAAAAAAAAAACACTAATCTAGTTTACTTTTGACTTGTATTATTTCCCTTTTACAGTTTTAGCATCCATTCCCATATAAACCCTTCCCAGTCGTTAAATTGTTGCATCATTGAGTGGAAAGTAGGTTTCTTTTCATGAATCAAAAACTGAAAAACAAAGAGTTATGTCATATTATTCTTAATCTGGGCTTAAAAAATTTATTTTATTTTTTATGGATTTATATATAACTATATCAAATATATAAGAATTAATTAATTTGTCATTCTTCTGTTTATTTTAGACACATGAGTTAAAAAAGAATATTTGACTATTTGTTGTGAGATCTGTTTTATATCAAACTTCAACAATTTGGAACGTTTATATTTTAAGTTTCGATTCATAGATCATTTTTGTAAAAATTCAATTCAATATGAAATCATTTGCATATTTAACTATCACAATGAAGTTTTAATATTTTCGTATAAAAAAATGTTCGTTAATTTTTTGAACTCAATTGGATGTCTCAAATATTTTCAATTTGGCTAGTATTTTGCAAAGATGATCTATGAGGTGCAACTTAAAAAATAAACAAACTTCAAAGTGGTATAAGTCTCATAACTAATCCCTATTTTTATAAAAATTGAGAATGCCTTCTCTTTAATCCTCCTCTAGTAGATATTGTGGAAAAGTATTGGGACTCGGGAGGGTCTTGAAACTTGATTTGATTGGGGGAGGCAAGTTATAGAAAGACGTTGACATGCTCATCTTCAATTCGTGGCATTGGTAGAATCGTAGAGGACCTTCTCAATCGTAAGCTTATAACTACTATAAAAGTGAGGATGATTATTTTAAAGTGAGATTTTTTATAAATTTTTTATCACGTCACAGTTTAATGTTAATTTTTGTATTAACACTATTAAAATACTGTGTAAAAAAAGTGAGATAATGAGTTTGCGTTGAAGTAGGAGGCCAGATAAGCAAAGACATTGACCGCATGTTTGCTTTTTGGTACTCATTACTTAGGGTTGGTTATGGGTAACATTGATCCAACAAAATCTAGGGTTCTTCCAGGGAAGAATTTCTCCCTCTCGTTACAAGTAACTTTCTTATCTAATATAAACAATGTATGATAATAATCAAAACAAAATTGTTACTAGCACTGAGAATTATCATCCCTAAGTTTGATTTCCGGCTGAAATGCTTATGTGAGTCTTTCGACTTTCGGGAAAGCGAACTGTCGTGGCTTCATAACCACATACGTAGTTAGTTTAACCACATACGTAGTTAGTTCATACTGTAAGAATAATCTAAAATATACTGATTGAGAACTTGAGGTGAAGGTTTTGTGCATAAATATAAATATACAGATTACTGATTGAGCATTCCACATTTTGTTAAACTCAGCTTCGGTTCAATCTAAAACATGAAGAACCAAATCTTACAAAGAAAGAGTCGCCTGCTCGGAAATCAAAGACACCTTTCGATGACGAAAGAGGACCCTCTAATTTACGCACAGATACGGGAATCTAGTTGGCATCCTAAAGTTTACAATTAAGCTTGACAAGGAACTACAGGCGATTAACGCACCTCGCGTGATGTATTGACATAGGAGATATAGATAAGGTTCACTGCCCAGACCAGCTTTAGGTGTGTCGACATCATTTTAACAGCACCAGATAGGCCAATAGCTGATCCATCAACCTTGTATAACAAGATTACGCCATAAGTCGGTAATTGTGATGTACTGTTAGCATAATAGATATGGAGAAATGCAGATGTAGCAGAAACATACCATGGGAAAAATTAACTCTATTCAACAAGAATTGGTCTGGCCAAAGGGATTGGTCTAGCAGAATGGATTGACAATGAATTGGCATCTGATAGAAAAGAGAAATAAGTAATTATTGCAATAAGATCACTGCTAAGTACAGGTCATAACGAAAGAACGTAAAATTTAAAAGTGCAATTCACAAGCCTTTTAATTCCACCCGCAACCAATTTTGTGTGCATACCAAAGCCTCTCGAATGTCAGGATGCAGTGAGCTTCGACATTCATCAAGCACTCTACCACCAAGGTTGAAGGCTGATTCTGGTGCAATAGTTGACATAGGAGTTCCAAGAACGTCATGTGCCATGGCGTGTGGACCTTCCACCAATTTAATATCTTAAAATCACAATTGCGCGGAAAGACTGGTTCCTCTAGATACTTGTCCAAGTCTGATATCATGTTTTGGCTCTGAGAGGTCTCGTAGAGAAATTTGTCAAATCCCTTCAATCGATCCCTACTACCCGAGCTGGTACTCGGTAAGCTGCTGCCAGGCAAAGCTGAACCTTGATCAACCATTGTTGAGCAAATTGAATAAGCATCAAAAAGTTCCTTGAGGCCATCAGAAACTTCCTTAATCCTATCAAGAGCAGTACTACAGTATATTTGAGAGTAGTGATACTCCACCAGCTTCATTTTGAATCGGGGATCCAAGATCGCTGCAACTGCCAAAGCCAAACTGCACTTGCTCCAGTACTTATCAAACTTAGCTTTCATCTTTAATGCTATTGAACTAAGAAATTCGTCTGGGCTCTTGCAACATTCAATTAATTGGATGTGAACATCACAAATCTCAAGAAAATATATACTTGGAGCTGGACATTTGTTGCCAGATAGACATTAGTCATTTCAACAAGAAGTTTCAAATAAACTGTGACAAACCTCGTCCATTCCCATTCTGTATCGGTTAGAGCTGATGTATATGAAGGGTATTGCTCTTGCAGGAGAGAAAATGCACCCCTGTGTTCCAAGGCTGTTTAAGCATAAGATACGTTGACTTCCATCGAACTGGGAAATCAAGAATTAATCTCCTCTGACTATTGATTCCAACTTGCTGAACAATTTCATTGAACTTCCCTTGTGTCACTTGTGAACTTCTTACGTGTTTGAAACTTCCTCGAATATTTTGTATCACTTCTCTCATTGCTTCCAAAACATCCTGCACAACTGAATTTAGAAGATGTGCAGCGGAGCGAATATCAAATAACTGACCATGGACCAAGAGAGGCCTGTTTTGGGAGATCAGGTCTTTGATTCTTAGAACAATGTCATCATTGGTGGAACAACCATCAAATGTCGGCAAACAACTTACTGTCAATGTCCCAGTCCATCAGACATTTGATAACTACTTCTGAAAGCAAGTCCTCCGTATAAGTAGATTCAAGTGTGACAAAATTCAGAATTTTCTTTTGTAGTTTCCAGTCCTCATCAGTATAGTGTGCCGTCAAACACAGGTACTCAACGTTTTCTGGAGAAGACCACATTTCAACAGAAAGGTTAATTCTGCCGTGCAAACTATTAAGCATCTCATACACTTGATGTTTTTCCTCCTTATAAATTTCCATACAAAACTGTTCAACATCATTATTTGGAACAACCTCAAATGATGGCTGAAGGTTCTTCGCAAAAACTTTGAATCCAACATCATCAACCATGGTGAACGGGTAACCATGCAATATAATCATACGAGCAAGATCATAACGACTACGGTCGTGATCAAACTTTCCACTTGCAATGGTAACTGGTTCATCCTTTCTCGGATCCTGATCGAACTTTATAACTCCTGGCTGAATATAATCATCTTTTCTCTGTGCTTCATCACCATTAATACTTGCTAAGTCAACGATATTATCTTTTTTCCTTCTCTTCGCTGAAAGTAGTTGTGATACATCAAAGTTCGATCGTTTCAGACATCGCATTAAATGGTTTCTCAAATGGGTGGTCCCACTATTACTTGATCCACTGAGCTTCTTGTTACAATGTACACTAACAGCATAACATATTTCAGCCTTTCTAACCCCTTCAAAATGATTCCAGACAATAGATGTCAACCTCTTTGGTTTCTTAGCAGACTCGAATGGTATTGTTTCCATCACTAGGCATGAAATCAACCAAACTCTGCAAAACATAAGAGATATAACAATTAAATCAGATACAATTACACAATCAATTTGCGTAACCTCACACATCAATAAAAAAGTTGATAAAGCCGCAAAAAATTAAAAAGTACTTCCAATACTAGCAGATTATTTACATCCTATTCCATGGTGCACAACGCCAATAAACGGTGAATGACAATATGTGTGAGTGTGCATATACTTGTATAATTACATACATAGACGACAGCTCTCAAACTAATAGAGATTTTACAACTCAAACTGAATTGGGAACATACAAAAAAACAACCTCACTCATAAAATTTTGGTGCAAGTAAATTCCTTGGAATACACCCTTTACAAGAAGTCAAAATTTTTTAGACCAAAACCTTTCAATACTTAAATCATCCAATGAACACAGAACTATAAATAAACTATAATGCACAGACATACACCAGATACACGCACTGTATCACTACAGGAAGAAAACACCGCATTATCATTTGTTTAAAGTCACAAAGAAAGTTATCAGTCAGAAGATACACATAACAAGACTCAAAAGGTTTGTGTACTTTCATTTCACTAATTGAATCCTGAAACACTCATGATTTTTTTTTTCTTCTTTAGTGCACAAGACAACGACTGAATCAATTTTGGCCTGTGGAGATCCCCCGAGGCAAACCTGGAAGTAAATCTAGAACACAAAAATTCAACCTAAAAACGAGTGAATAATGCAGCTAAAGTAAATATCTCGACCAAACCCATGAAACCTCGCAATTTGAAGATCAATTCCAATATTAAATCTTCAAACATAATTATCCATTGAATAGCACTGTATACAAGGTTTAAATACGACTCAACATGAATTTAGCTAGTTTACGATCATAAGTTAATAGCTGAAAGATCCAGTATTGAACCTCACTAGGCCTGTTACTCATATCAAGACGGGCCACAGGTCACGAAGTCTTAATACAGACAGAGAAGCCAGCAAACTTTAGAACATGTGACAACAATTCAGATAATAAAAAACTGTCTGAATGCAAACTGTGTATTTCAAACTCGACCTTCAAATCCCTAAGCAACTGAAAAATCATATGCCTTTAAGATCAGGGTCACACCGAAATCCACCAAATAAACACTGAAAACTTTCAATTAAAATCTCAACCTAACAGAGTGAGGGGAATAAAAAAAGTACAAAATTTGATGAAAAATCGAAATGCGTATAACGCAATTGTTGAAATGACCTTGTCAAATCTTCAAAATCTCAGGGAATCCGATCGGTGGTCCGGCGAATCGGCGAATCGGTGAAATGAAAAATGTTTAAACTTCATCTAAAAATATGAGTATGTTGATAAAAAATAAAAAATTAATTAAATTCGACATTAATTAAAAATAATTAATTAAATCCGAAAATATAATTTAATTATTAGAGTCTGAGACCAAAACCTATCTTGATAATTAATTATATATTAATTAGTACACATCAAAGTCCAATTAATTAATACACCTCACAACCCAATCCAAGAGTAAGCCTAATTTTATTCTCCAAGGTCCATCACTCCAATCACTTTCTATAAGGAACAAAGCCTTATAAAGTGAGGAAATCTTTTGGTAGTGACCAATGTGGGACAATGAAATTTCTACTCAAAATTCCAAAAAAGTAAAACGAAATTGAAAATTACAGATGATAGAGAAGAAACTGGCGATGAAATCCGAAATACGAAATTGTAATACTTTACGGAGATTTACCTCAAAAGTTGAAAATTTCTATGTTCTTTTTGCCTCTTCCAATCGGAAAGATGAAGTTCCAGCCATTCGAAGAGGACGCAGAGAGACAAGTGAAGAGAAACCCTAGCGGTTTGGAACAGATTTGGCGGGAAATATTCTTGCTGCTGGGATGATTGGTGCTCGTAAGGCTTCTGATTCGAAAGAAAAATACCCGTCGAGATATGAGATTCGGGTCGGGTTAAAATATGATTGTGAAGTAATGGGCTGACTGGAGCCCAAACTCTCAAATCTGTCTTAGCCCAACGCCGAACGCCCTGTGACTGTTCCGCACAACCTACCGAATATCTCGAACCATAGGACCAACTGAGTACATTCCTGCCAAAATGATGGATCATGAGCCTCTACCGCATCATAGAAACAACTGAGTTCAACGACCACGATTTGAACCCGTTCAATCACTCATTGATCAATTTACTTCTTCAAATTTCGATAAACACTGAAGAGTTGTTTAATATTTTGTTTTAACTTTTTATAGTCAAACGTAAAAACATCTCAACGTTTAAAGGTGTGCTAATGTGATATTTTGGCACATTAAATTTCAAATATATTAAATATGAGCGTAATTTATTTTACTTTCATTTCAAGTAAGTGAACATTTTCCACAACAAGTTCAAAATTTTAAATCGACCTTACTTGAAATAAAGCAACAAGTCACCTTATCATGCTTAGGAGAACGGCTTATATAAAATACGCGTGTCATCAAGTAGCATTCATGTTCATTAATGAAATCTCATATTTAAGTTTTTTTTTTTTTTTTTTCACATAACATTGCATTATTAGACAAAACAGCAACCCTGTTTCCTATAAGTTGTTCACCAAACGTAACACCTAGAGAGCTAATTATTTATGAGAATTGCTAGTTCCTTTGTAGATTATATTATGTGATTGTACAAATAACTATTAAGATTAAAGCATTTCCAACCACACAAGTTTGATACTTGATGATATTTAAGGCAGCTTAAATAAGGCTTTATAGCCTCAATAATCCTTCAATAGGGACACCTACCCTTAATTAGTTCCTATATCTCATCTCATTAAGTTCAAAGCCTCAACAAGAAAGGTGTGCCATCCCATACCAAACGATACCAGTCCTTGAGTGAGCCCTCTCATTAATTTTGGTACCCTCCATATATTGCCTACTTGCTCCGGCCGGTGTCCATTCTAAACTAGGCCGTAGTTTTGCGGGTTCGAGTGGTGTTTATGTTGTGGGATAAGTTACTTAAATCCGAAAACAAACCGTTTAAAATTTAGTGTGAGGATAATTGAAAAAGTAATCAATAACTATACACAAGCTTGTTATGATTGTTAATTCATTCCGACTTGAACTAAAACTAATAAAAAATGTATAAAAAGAACACCTTGTGTTATAAAAAAGCGATCTCTGTAGTATTTTTAGTTGATGTATAAAGGGAGCACATTTGTTCTAATCAATTTGGCCACACTCACGTCACTTTAAAATAACATGTTGGAATAGAATTTGCTAGTTGACAGAAGATGAACAATTTCTTAACAAGCCGACCTACCTTCATGAACATGATCCTACAAACTCCAATTCATGATGGATTAGATGGACTAGATCATTTGAAATGAAAGTAACACGTAACATTGCGTTATTGGATCGGGACGCTAATGTGGCGGTGCTCCCACTCTTTTTGACTTGCTCTCCCAATCTAGACACTGGAATTTTTTGCATTTTTATGTCAGCATTAATTATACAACTTCACTAATTTTACTTTTATTTTTTTCAAAACAATTAGATAATTTATACCAAGGTTCTAAAAAACGCTAGCCGCTAGTCGGGCGGCTGGCTGGCGCCTAGCGCCTAGGCGGTTTTAGGTAAATTTCTTGTATATCTTGTAAATAAGTGCATATTGACACTTAAAAAAATTATACTTGTATGATAAAATGCAAAAAGAGTATCCAACAAGTCCAAAATTTAAAAACACAATAAGCATATATGCCATATAACCATAGTGAGGAGTATCATCACACATGTACAACAAGTTCACAATTTAAAACAACATAAAATGGAAAATAGGAGGAAAATAAGGAAATATAGTAATGTAAGATACTTATCTTTAGCATCCCGGAATTTAAGTTGATACACAACACACCTAGTCTATAAAATTAACAAAATTTCAAGGTATAAAGTTATAAAAAAAATATAAAAAAAACAAAAAAAAAAAACTGCCCAGCCGCCTAGCCCGCCTAGAGCCAACCCGATTTTTCCTGCCGTTTTGCACAAAATCGCCTCGGTTCCAACCCGCTTAGCACCTAGGCGCTGCCTAGGCCGCTTTTTTAGAACATTGATTTATACTAATTCATCCAAATTACAACCGACTTGTCTAAACCCGTTTTCTAATTCAACTTTTAAACCCAATAGATAAGAGCCAATCAAAACCCGACCCGAATAAAGATGTCAGTTTTTGTTTGTCGGAACGCAATGTTAGTTGAGCTCCCAAAGATATTTGTAAACAGAAATATCGTCCAATCTACAGTGGCAAAGCAACGGCGGCCTCCTAAGCCACGACACTTGTTAAAACCCTCCACGTGTCACCTTGAAATTGCTCGCTGTCCTCATAAAATGTCCCTCATTTTTCACTCTCACTCCTCATCCTTCAAATGTAGAGAGAGAGAGAGAGAGAGAGAGAGAGAGAGCAACATAACTCACAAAAGTAGAGATTTTGGAAGGGTTTAAAGAGAGATGAAGATACAGTGCAACGTCTGCAAGGCAGCGGAGGCGAACGTCCTCTGCTGCACCGACGAGGCGGCTCTCTGCTGGCCGTGCGATGAGAAGGTTCACAAATCGAACAAACTAGCGAGCAAGCAACAGAGGGTTCCCTCTGTCTTCCTCCCACATACCCAATTGCGATATCTGCCAGGTAAACTTCAATGATTCGAATCCCACAACGAAAAAGTTGAGGAATTTGATCGTATAAATACAAAATTCGAATTGAGTTTTGCTTTAATCTTTTAGATGATGATTTGCAGGAAGCGGTTGGGTACTTTTTCTGCTTAGAAGATCGAGCTTTGCTCTGTAGAAAATGTGATGTTGCCGTTCACACGGCCAATAACTTCGTATTAGCTCACCGTAGGTTTTTCCTAACCGGAATCAAGGTTGGGCCTAAGTTGGCTCAGCTGGATTCCGGCGACGGTGATAGGTTGGTTGTTGGTGTTGGTGCGTCTTATTCAATTGTGAAGTCACGTTCTAGGTCTGGGTTGTTTGGAAAAGAATATCTTTTCATTTAATGAATAATTTTGCAAGATAGTTGTATATATACAACTCATTTACATGTGTCACTGCCAATCATCCTCCAACTAACTAACTACACACCTTAACCAAAGAACAAATATTCAACTAACTCTCTAAGTATTATCCAACCAATTCATTTACATAATTACCCTCAATATCCCAATTTCGGTGCACAACATATTCTCAACATGAGCTTTGAATTTCACAAAGGTACTGAAAACATCAGATTTATATTGCATAGGAAAGAACCAACAATATTTTGTAAAATCATCTACAAAGATGATATAATACTTGTGATGATGTACAAAAGATACATATGCTGGCCTCTAAACATCCGTGTGAAGTAGTTATAAAGGTTTACTTGTGTGACACGACACATAAAAAATGGTAGTCTAGAACTCTTGCTTAATGCACAACCATTACAGAAAGTGGTATGATTATTACCAGAAACAGAAATACAAGACTTAGAATTCAACTTATTTATGATTTAGTAGAGGAGGGGTGGCCTAATCTTTGTTGCCAAACATCCCTTGAAGCATTGGCAGAAGTAGCAAATGCATGATGATGATCAATCATCGAACTAGAGTTGAGAGGCTGAAAAGGATAAAAGCCATTTCTCATTGGTCCTTTAAAGAGCATCTTCCCTGAAGAAATATCCTTCACAGTGAAGTGAAAAGGATAAAGATGCATTGAACACCAATTATCAATAAGGAATTAATTTCCAGAAAGAAAATTGTGTTTTAATGCAGAGACATGTAACACATTACTAAGCTTAAAATTGCAATGAGAAGTAGGTAATTGAGAAGATCCATAGTGAAGAATTGACAAACCTTTGCCATCACCAATATAAACTTGCTCAGGGCCTGTGTAAGGTTCTGGATTTTGGAGATTGGTATACGAATTTGTCATGTGAGTGCTAGCTCAAGAGTCGACAAGCCAAGTTGGAGAAGAAGGATTTGTTACTGGCAACCATAGCAGATGGAGAAGAATGACCAGAGAAATTTGGATTCTTTCGCTGAGGACAATCAAATACCTCATGTCCAAATTGTTGACAAATTTGACAAGGAACTTTCTTGCCAGTGGAGTGGAAATTGGAGCGACCACCACGATTATACCTTCGATACCCTTGGCGAGTGGAACTCTGTCGAAAATTGTTAGATCAAAAATTTCCTAGACCCTGAAAATTTCTAGGGTTTGAGACAGAGCCTCGACCTTGAGAATTGTTGCGATCTAGACCACGACCTTGGGAAAAGGTTGAATTAAAGTTGTGAGACACCATAAGAGCCTGAGAAGTAGGTGTTGGAAGAAGACCAACATAAGAATTAAAGGCCTGAAATGGTGAAGACGGTGAAGTTTTCTTCCGATTTGTCAATTAAATCTCCTTGCTGAGAAGAAGGTCATGAAGTTCATCGATTGTTGTGGAACCGATGTGAAACTGAATCGCATCAACAAATGAGTCATATTCTGGTGGAAAGCCGTGAAGGATGACAAAGATTAACTCGAAATCTTCAATCGAAGCTCTGGCGCTGGCAAGAGCATTAACGATCTCTTCAATTTGTTGAAGGAATCGTGCAACAGAAGAATCTCCCTTAGTGAGACTTCGAAGGCGAGATCTGAGTTCATGAATATGCGATTGAGAGGTGGTCGCAAGTCTTGATTCCAATTTTGCCCACAGTTCTCTGGAAGAATTGACTCTAAGGCCTCGTTTGGCAGCTCGGACTGTACTGACTATTTCTGTCGGATAGGATAAATAGCCACCGGATAGTACTGACTAAATTAGTCGGGCGTTTGGTGCAGTATCGGATTAATAACTGTATTATTTATACTGTGTTTGGTGCAGAACCGGATAGGACAAGAGAAAAAAAAAATTTGACAAAACTTCCTTTGTTTGTTGAACTTTTCTCATGTTTATACCTATTGAAAACCACACAAATTTTCAAATAACAAAGAAAAATAGTAAATTCCATACATCAAATTTAAAATATTTTCCAATAACATAAAAGAAGGTTCACAAAAAAAAACTACAATCATTACGTTATATAATCCAACCACATATGCTTTAAACTCATAAAGCCGATAGCGCTATCCACTGCCTTCGCCACATGAGTCTGAACTTCCATCTATACAACTTCCATCTATACACAAACATGCATATTGCTTTTGTTAAAGGATAAGAGAGTGATGCCCAAAACAAACAGCCCTGTTTAATAACAGAGTGATGCCCAAAACAAACAGCCCTGCTTTCTAAATAGGCAGAAAAGGGTTAATTTAATCTTTGTCTCAAGTGACCATCGCTACAAATTCCAAGTATATACTGTATCTATTAACCACCTTGATGTAAAACCGTAAGATGCTTTAAAATGGTGCGTTTTGTAAGTGCAAGAATGCAGAAAAGAGATCAAAGAATACAACAGAAGATCTATAAGAAATAATAAATAGGCCAACATGCTAAAGAATGTATTTATTTTTATTCATTTTCGACTTAGTTGTCTAATAAGTCAAACAGGAAAGAGCTTCCTCAAAAATCCAAGAGACTAAAACATAAACCCACTCAAATATAAGTTAAATAGTTTGCTTGTAATAGTAATTGGGCAAGAAATAACCATAGTTCATATGAAGGTTGTATAACTTGTATTAGATGGAGCTGAAGTAAGTTGTCTTTCTGACTACAAAGTATTGAGGCATCCAACTCCAAGAAAAAAAACAGTTGCAGCATAGATACAACCAGATACATTCAATGGCTGTAATCAGATACAGTTGAACCGACTATTCAACACCCAAAAAAGTTGTGCAGGTACCAGTACATTCACAAACCCTCTAACTTCAAATAATCCAACGTCTAACCAACCGTTCACTACCTCTAATACCCATATTTCTAGCATTTAACTGATCAAAGAGAAAACTAACAGCATAATCCTTTAACCGTACAATGGTAATCTCACTATGCTAAAACAACCATCTACCCTCTACCCGCTGTCCATTCACCCACTCTACCCAATCCTTAAAATTCTAATTAAAGTTCAACACCAACAATAAACCCTGAATTCGACCCCAATAGTAAACCCTAAAATTCAAAAATTCTAATTAAAACACAAAATTACATAATCAATTGCATAATTAGAGAAAGAAAATAATAACTAGATTCAATCAATTGAAATAAAATTGCAAGAAAAATAGGAGGAGGGGAAGAAGAGAGGGAGGGGCGGAATCCCAGAAGAAGAAAATTGAAAAGAAGAACTGTGATTCAAACGAAGAAGAAGAACTTGAGAAGACGAACCTGGGATGAGAGAAAAATAGGAGGAGGGGAAGAAGAGAGGGAGGGGCGGAATCCCAGAACAAGAAAATTGAAAAGAAGAACTGTGATTCAAACGAAGAAGAAGAACTTGAGAAGACGAACCTGGGATGAGAGGAAGAGAGAGCGCCTGGAGAGGAAGAGAGAGCTTCTGGAGAGGAAGAAAGAGCGCCTGGAGTGAAGAGTGAGTTTGAGAGGAAGCGAGAGCGCAACCCGACTAACTTATCCCGTGAATTTGGAGCGTATAAGCAACCGGGTACACACCGTGTAAAAAAGGTGAGCCCGGATTATTTAATCCGGTGCTTATTTAATCCAAACGGTCACCAAACACCGTATATCGTATTATTAGTACTATCCTGTGTCTTATACGGTGTACCAAACAGGGCCTAACAGTATAAGGAATCAGGGAGTTAGAAAGTGTAGAGTTGATCCATATGAGAATGTTCTGATTATTCTTAAGCTAGGTAACATATGTTGGATTCAGATTGCGACTTCCAGTTGCATCAGTGAGAAATTGAGGTGGTGGAGGAACAGAGCCATCAATGATGCCTGTAAGGTTGTAGCGACGAAAAATTGGAGCGAACAAGGCACTCTAGGTCAAGTAATTCGTCGTGGTAAGCTTGATCGGCACCAAAGATTCAATGGTCTGGATCATAATTGAAGCACTGTGAGAGGTGCTAGAAAGATTAAGGCTGGAATCGATGATTGGAGGAGGATGAATGTGAGAACCAGAGTCAGAAGAGGGAGAAGCCGAGGTCACCATTGAAGATTGCAGAAGAAATTAGGGTTTCAGATGCAAGAAGCTTCAAGAAAGTGGAAGCTTAGCGATGAAGATTTGCAAGAAGTGTAGCAACGAATGCGGAAAGAGAGAGGATCAAGTCGTTAGACAGAGGCGGGTGATACTATGTTTGGAAAAGAATATCTTTTCATTCAATGAATAATTTTTCAAGATAGTTGTATATATACAACTCATTTACACGTGTCACTACCAATCACCCTCCAACTAACTAACTACACACCTTAACCAAAAAACAAATATTCAACTAACTCTCTAAGTAGTATCCAACTAATGCATTTACATAATTATTCTCAATACATGAAGAAAGTTGAGGTTCCACTATAAAATCAATTGGTAATATGGGAAGTAGCCCAACTTACTTATAAACCCATGCAAGGTCCCTCCTCCCATAAATGTGGGACTCATTCTCAACACACCCCTCACGTGTGGCAATTTTCAAGTCTAACACGTGGACAACACAATAGGGTGACGTGGAGCACGTGTGGTCGTTTGGCTTCACACGTGGGAAAACCCGCTCTGATACCATGTTTCAAAGAATATATTTTCATATATATATACAACTCATTTACATGTGTCACTACCAATTACACTCCAACTAACTAACTACACACCTTAACCAAAGAACAAATATTCAACTAACTCTATAAGTATTATTCAAATTTACATAATTACCCTCAATATGGGTCTGGGTCTGGGTATGTGTCTAGATGTGAAACGCAAAACCCGTTGCCGGTGGAGTGCAAGGCGGTGCTGCTCGGTGTTGCTGGGGGGATGTCGTTTACTGGGGGTTCTGCAGCTGGGACTATTCCACAATGTTATATAGATGAGTTTCTTGGACTCTCTGATCTTCATCAGAGCTTTGGCTACATTGATAATGGATCTTCAAAGGTGTGTGTGCTCACTACACACATGCCATCAGTTCAACCCATCTTCGACTATTTTTGCATAATCAATTTCAAATATATGTAGAATCAGTTCTGTGTACTTTTTTTAGTAAGATCAATTTGTATAATTTCAATAGAATCAGTTAGTATATGTATTTTCAACAAAATTATATATATGTCATCAGTTCAACCTCTCATCGACTATTTTTGCGCAATCAGTTTCATATATGAATCAGTTTTGTACTCCTTTTAGAAGAACCAGTTTATATACTTTTAGTAAAGTCATTTTGTATGTATCTAACAAAACTACATACATGCAATCAGTCAAACCTGTCCTCGATAATTTTTTTTTTTTTTTTTTCCAGAATCTGTTTCAAAAACATGTAAAATCAGTTTTGTGTACATTTTAGTATAATCAGTTTGTATAGTTTTCAGTATAATCGATATGTATATTTAAACCTCTCTTCCTTATCTTTTCTTCTTTCCGATGAATGACAATGTTTACAAAATTTCACTAATCATTTTTTGGTTTACTAAATCCTGGGTGTGTTCAATAAATTTCCATTTACACGGCTTGGTTTTACCAATTTACAGCCAGTCATGGATCCATCATACAAATGTTGATCAAGGCAATGCAGTCCTCTTGTTGTATCAACTTGCATCTGCTTCCAGGTCTTTTGTTACCCAAACTGCAATCCACCGTTTTCCGTTTCTTCCTTTTGAATCTCATCAGAGGACTGCATATTATTGAAAGTAGCCATTAATAATGAAATAGTGCTACTTATCTTCATAATCTATTTTAACATGGTTTCTGATTATGCTTGCTAGAAAAAACGGCACACACACTCTCATTCATCAAGGATAATTTTCTAAAGCTTAATTGTTCATAAACTTTCATTATCTACTAAATCTTCTATTTTAAGCCGTTCTATAAATTGGCTAACATAAAATGAAAACAAACTAAATTGTTTCCATTTATTTCTATCCATTGTTAATGCTAGCATTGTAATTACACTAGTTTTGGCGAGTTTAGTGACCATGGTCGGTATCCTTCGTCACATTCAAACTCGGTTTTGCTGTTTACAAAAATGAAGCACACTTTTACTGTGAGTTCATTGCTACCTCTTAAACATCTCAACCGTTGATAACAGCCATATAAATGCCATGTTCTCTCGTTCAGGTGAAATTTGAAACAACATAAAAACCTTCAAAAGCATTTACCCAAGCACCTTTGTAAACCTCTTCAACTTTTAAATGCCTCCGGAAGTCATATATCAAAAAATCCCCTATATGGCTGCTTACGGATTAATGGGTAGACACTTAATTTTTTTCAATTTTTGTGGTAAACGGCATTTAATTTGTTTGGAAATTTATAAATTTAAATTCTTATTATTTGTGTATATAGCTAATTGTTATAAGCATTCCAAAGATTTTGTCCACCTTAAACTTACTATATTAAAAAAAATACTCTTATGAAGACTCCACAATTAAAACTGCAAAAGAAAATAAAAATTACTACAAATACTAGCAGATTATGCCCATCCTATTTGGGTGTTGGATAATTACATGCATACTTGAAGGCTGTCATACTAAAAGAGATTTTACAACTCCAACTATATTGGGAACGTACAGAAAAACAATCACATTAACAAATACACAGCTCATATAAATATATTATTTGGAAACACCGTCGAGTTGTTTCATAAATTTGAATGACAAAACGATTTTTTATTGTACAACTTTGGTGATTAATCAAGGGATTAAAAAAAAAAAAAATCAAATTCTTGCTAATTGCCTCCAAAATCTATATATCAGTCAACAGGTCGTGATTTATTCGTTTTAAGAAACCTCCTAATTTCATTGTTCTTTGTGTAAATCTTAAGAACACAGAGTTTCAATTCAATCGCATACCCCATTGATGATGGGATGCATATATTTATATTAACTTGAGGATAACTCAAAGGGTTTGAAAACCCGAGATACAAGGAGATTACAAAGCATACAAACCTAATCTGATCACAAGCCTAATCTGATCACAAGACTGCATGCGCAGCGTGAAGTACAACAATCAATGGAAAATCAAACTTCTATAAACTAGGAACAACTAAAGAGAAGTGTTTGAACTGATGAAGACTCCTCAAGTTGAAGGGATGTCGCCGTGGGCTTGACTTCGTCTAACACCCCCCCCCGCAAGCTAACAGGTTGGGGAACAACTGGAAGCTTGGACACCAATAGTTTAAATCTAGACGAAGACAGTCCTTTGGTGAACAAATCAGCTAGCTGATCTTGAGAACAAATGTAATTGACAAATAATTCAGCACGAACAACCTTTTCCCGTACGTAATGATAATCAACCTCAAGGTGCTTGGCGCGGGAATGGAAGACAGGATTAGAGGCAAGAGCAATAGAAGAGACATTGTCACACCAAATCGTTGGTTGACTGAGATGCAGATGCAAATCCTTAAAAATTGATCGGAGCCACGATAACTCGGCTGCAGTATAGGCCAACTGTCTATATTCAGCCTCCGCACTAGACCTTGAAACTGTCTTCTGTTTCTTGGAACTCCAGGAGACAAGATTGGAACCCAAATAAATACAAAAACCTCATGTGGAATGTCTGGTATCTGGATTACCAGCATAATCAGCATCAGAAAAAGCAGTCAAACGAACTGTGCTAGGTTTGTAGAACAGACCATGATTATGAGTAGCTTTCAAGTAACGGAGAATACGTTTTACTACCTTCCAGTGAGTAAGTTTTGGTGCATGCAGAAATTGACATACTTGATTCACCGCGTAGGATAAATCAGGACGAGTAATGGTAATATACTGTAATGCACCAACAACACTACGATAATGGGCTGGATTCTCGTACGCTTCACCATTATACGCACTTAGCTTTTGTCCACAGGAAACTGGAGTGGATATAGGTTTTGCATCTGTAAACTTGGTACGGGTGAGAAGGTCCAAAGCATATTTGGACTGACAAAGGTGCATGCAATCCCCAAAATATTTGACTTCAACACCCAAAAAATAATGAAGGGGGTCCCAAGTCCTTCATGGAAAATAACGTCCTGAGCTTGGTAATCAAGTGTGCCATCTGTCTTGTACTATTGCCAGTGAGTAAAATATCATCTACATAGATTAACAGGATAAGATACACACCTTTTTGATTAAACACGAATAAACTGTAATCAGAGGAAGATTCATGAAAACCAAGTTGAAGCAAAAATTCGGAAAAGCGTTGAAACCATGCCCGTGGAGCTTATTTTAAACCGTAAATGGAGCGCTGTAATCGGCAAACGTGATTAGGAAACTGCTTGTCAACAAACCCAGCAGGCTGTCTCATATATACTTCTTCACGTAAATATCCATGCAGAAACGCATTCTGCACATCGAGTTGGCGAACATGCCATTTTTTGGAGACTGCAAGACTGAGAACAAGTCGAATGGTACTGTGTTTGACAACAGGACTGAAGGTTTCAGTGTAGTCAATGCCAGCCTGTTGATGAAACCCATTTGCAACTAAGTGCGCTTTATGTCTTTCAATAGTGCCATCTGCATTCCTCTTTAGTTTGAACACCCACTTGTTGGGTAAAAGATTCATGTTTGGACGATATGGAACTAAGTTCCATGTGCCACATCGCTGCAAGGCGTTGAACTCTTGGACCATGGCATGTCTCCATTCTGAATATTTAACTGCCTGAGTGAAACAAGTGGGCTCAACAAGAACATCATTAGTAATAGCATGCATAGCATACTTAGGGTTTGGTTTGTGTATCCTCGACTTGGAGCGTGTGGTCATAGAAGGTGGTGGTGCAATAGGAGCCTCATGAGGCACGTGCATAGGTCCTGGAAGCATAGTAGGTTGCTCATTCAACACGGGTGAAGGACTTACTGTACTAGGTTGGGAAGTCTGTGTGGTGGACATTGGCATAGGGGCAGAATTAGGGCCAAGTAGGGTTATTGGTTCACGTGGGATGGTAGAAGGAGGTGCAGGATGAGGCACTGTTTGACGTGAGGGGACAGAAATAGGTGCAGGTTGAGGTACTAGAGAGCACAGGTTGGCAGAACTAGGGACAGGTGGGGGTACTGTTGGGCACGGGTTGGCAGACATGGGTGCAGTTTGGGTTACTGTAGGACAAGAAGGGGCAGACGTAGATAAGAGGTGTGGGGGTGAGGTAGGTTGGAGTTGAGTGGGAGTAGGTATCTCGGTCAAAGAAGAAGCACTAAGGGGAGAAAAATTGAATAAGAGATCTGGTTGAAGATATTTACCTTGTGGTAGAACGCTTGCAGAGGAAGATGTGAGTCCTTGAAAAGGATAAAAGTCCTCATTGAATTAAACATGACGAGACAAATAAACTCGTCTCGTGGACAAATCCATACATTTGTAGCCTTGATGATTTAGTGAATAACCTAAGAACACACAAGATTTGGATTTTTGTTGAAGTTTATGTCGTGTATACGGTACCAACCATGGAAAACATTGACAACCAAAAATCTTAAGAGAATCATA
This sequence comes from Cotoneaster glaucophyllus, assembly GCA_036320875.1. Lineage (NCBI taxonomy): Eukaryota > Viridiplantae > Streptophyta > Magnoliopsida > Rosales > Rosaceae > Cotoneaster > Cotoneaster glaucophyllus. The sequence goes on along the minus strand of CM070061.1, from coordinate 28,340,072 downwards.
ATTTGGTGGTTTATGAAAGAGCTTCTGAAAAGGAGATTTGTTGGACAATACACGGGTGGGCAATCTATTTATCAGATATGTTGCAGTACTGCAGGCGTCAAACCAAAACATATTAGGCATGGAGGACTGAGAAAGCATGACAATACTAGTTTCAACAATGTGTCTGTGTTTACGCTCGGCAAGGCCATTTTGTTCTGGATGTTTGGGGCACGAAAATCTTTGAGAAATACCATGAAGTGCTAAAAACTTTTGAAAGGCAAGACTTGTGTATTCATCACCTTCATCACATTGAAGTGCTTGAATTTTTAAATTAAACATATTTTCAACTTTGGCTTTAAACTGTATAAATATTTCAAAGACTTGAGATTTATTTTTCATAGGAAAAATCCAAGAATATCGGGAGTAATCATCAACAAATAGCACATAATAACGAAAACCTTCATTAGAAATAATAGGAGAACTCCACACATCAGAATGTAAAAGTTGCAAAGGATAATGGGAAACAGACTCGGACACTTTGAAAGGTAACTTTGTACTCTTTCCTAAAGGACATAACTGACAAAAGGTGACACTGGATGTTCCATGAACTGGAAACAATTTATTTGCTACTAAAAACTTTATTGTAGAATTACTAGGATGACCCAGACGAGCATGCCATTTTTCTACAGAAACTCGAACTCCTAAAAAGGCTATGACGGGATTTGGAAGTTGTCCACCGCCATCTGAAAACGGGTATAAGCCGTTCTCACATCTCCCTCGGAAAAGCGTCCTCCGTGTCTTGAGGTCCTTAACAAGAAAGAAGTGTGGAAAAATTAATAAGTAGCAGTCATTGTCTAATGTGAATTTATGGGCAGAAATAATACTAGTGGAGGCTGTAGGGCAGTGTAGAATATCTTGTAAAGTGAATGAGCAAGCATCTATGTAAAGTTTATTAGAACCGTAGTGTGAAATCAAAATACCAGAATCATTACCTACACCACCAACACCATCATTACCATTATACTCCTTCGGGTTTACCAAGTTTTGCAGATCCGGAGTGATGTGCGCATTGGCTCCTGTGTCCAACAACCAATTGCCATTTTGTTGTTTGTGGAGAGTGACAGGAGACGTGGCCATTGCAGAGAGCCTTTTTGCAGGAATGCGTCCATCAAATGCAGCGTTCATCCGTTGATAACAGTCAAGGGCTGGATGACCTGGTTTGCCACATATTTGGCACACAATGCGCTCACCAGGACAAGGAGTACGATCACCATTAGCGGCCTGGTTGCGCTGATTATTGTTGTTACGAGGGTTGTAACCTCGTTGATTAAACAGGACGCCACGGTTGGATGGAGAGCCACCTCTCCCAATGCCACGCGACCGTCCTCCGCCACGACCTCGAGCAGCAACAAAGGCATTCACAGATGCAGTCTCGGCCAAGGAAGAATGTTGATCCGCCATTCTTCGTTCAGTGGTCAAGAGAAGTGCCTCAAGGGTGGGATATGTGATGGGAGAATCCTGAGCTTGAGCAGCACTCACAGTCATTTCAAATGCAGGTCCTAGATTGTTCAACACAATCTGCACGAGTTCATCGTCATTCACAGGTTGCCCAGCTAGGGCAAGGTTATAAGCTATCGCATTCATGCGATCCAGGTAATCCGCAACAGAGAGATCACCTTTCTTGGTTTGCAGCAACTCATTTTTCAAGAACAAAATTCGGTTTTGTGATGTGGAGGCATACCTCTGCTCCAAAGCTTCCCAAGTGGCACGTGCAGTCCTTTTGCTCGCCACAGTAGACAGTACAGAAGCAGTTAAGGAGCCATTTATCCAACTAAGGATCATTTGATCCTGTTGGACCCATGCAGCATATGATGGATTCACAGTGGTGACGCCAGACAAGTGTTTGGGAGGACAAACGGAGGTACCATCCACATACCCCATCAAATCTCTACTTTTGAGGATAGGAAGAATTTGAGCCAACCACAGTGGGTAGTTGGTTCTGTCAAGCTTAATGTTGACAACAGTGGAGAAAGGGTGGAACAGATTGGTGGTGGGAGGGTGGGTAGAACTGGAGGAGTTGCTATTGCTTTCTGCCATTGAAGCGTGGAGAGGAAAAAAAAAAAAAAAAACTGGATCAAGTCGTTAGACGGTAAGGCTCAATACCATATAAATCTTAAGAACACAGAGTTTCAATTCAATCGCATACCCCATTGATGATGGGATGCATATATTTATATTAACTTGAGGATAACTCAAAGGGTTTGAAAACCCGAGATACAAGGAGATTACAAAGCATACAAACCTAATCTGATCACAAGCCTAATCTGATCACAAGATTGCATGCGCAGCGTGAAGTACAACAATCAATGGAAAATCAAACTTCTATAAACTAGGAACAACTAAAGAGAAGTGTTTGAACTGATGAAGACTCCTCAAGTTGAAGGGATGTCGCTGTGGGCTCTGTGGGCTTGACTTCGTCTAACACTTTGTTGGTTTCACATAAAAGTGGAGGCATGTAGCTTTGTAAGGGTCGGATCCCTTTCCACCTAATCCACAAAGTTCGTGATTCGGACTGTTGAAATTTGATCAAACGGCTACAAACATGGAGTCTCTCTAAAGTTATAATAACTGTAGCTGTTGGATCAAATTTCAACGGTCCGGATCTCGAACTTGATGGATTAGGTGGAAAGGGAGATCCCTTTCCCTTTGTAAGTAGCAATTGATTTTTAAGAGTACGAATCTATCTTTCCTTTTTTTTTTTTTTTTTTTTTTTTTTTTTTTTTTCTTTCTCTTTATTAATAATAATAATAATAATAAAACTATCCTTCCTTTTAGCTTCTCGTGTAGCCAAAAGAATATTAATTCACCAAAAAGGGCTAGAGCTCGATCTTCAAAGACCCGCTCGAGTCATTTAAAGCTCAAAATATGATTTTTAGTATCGCAATTTTTTTTATTACAAGTGAAAATATCTAGTCTAAACTTTATTAAAAAAAAAATTGAAGTCGAACGCAATAAATTGAAAAATAATGCCCTAATTATCAATAGAATTTACCACTTGCTTACATATTGCAATTCTAACTTTGAAAAATACGGCAAAACCTCTAAATGTGATCCACACTTGTACAAGAAGTTGTAAAGTTTCAAATATCGTTTATAATCATATTATTTCTTTCTAAGAACTTGTCCAATCTCCATCCCTTCGGCACTCCACGAGAGTAAAAGAATTTGGAGCTCAATTTGTAAGCTAGATGAGATTGGCCCTTAAAGATAAGATTGGTAGAGATTGTTTAAGCTTTGAATCCCAACCCATTGTTTGGGGAAACACTAAGCTGGATGAGACTCAATTGGACTTAAATCCAGTCCATTGTTGGTAGATGACTGGATTGGACATAAAAAAACTATTTTGATTTATTCAATGACACATATAATTAATCCAAACAAATAGAAGAACCACATATGGATAATAAAAAGGTCTTACTCCTTAATTTTGTGCGGGACGCTCTTTTTTCCCTTCGACCAGCTTGAAATCCCGGTAAGATTCTTATCGAGACCCATTGTTAGCATCCTATCCCCTTTCTTTGTACGTATTCTACCTGATTAATGAATATTGTACTTATTCTCAAAAGAAAATCACCTATCCTAGCTAACTTACCAAATTGGCCCTTGTGTACAAAAATCCGAATGATTTACTCTCTTTATAAAGTGATTGTGACACCACCAATTAATATTGATGAAGTTCTCATACTGGGCTCTTGTAGATTAATCCGATTCGAAAATAAAAAAAAAGGAAAATATTTTATTTATTAAGGGATTTTGTTTTATGTCATTTTATTAAAATTTAGGTTTCATTGTTTTAACTTTTAAGGAATTATGTTGACATAACTCTGATTGGGTTTGATGTGATAAGATTTTTATCCCAGTCTAGCCTTCCTGTATTGCTGTATATAACCCCCATATTCTATAAGCCAACCACAAAATACCGAAGTCCTAAAGTTTACCCTATTTTTCTGTGCGCACCAGAAAAGAAAAGATGAAGAATAATTCGAACTCTCCTTCAACAAAAACACAGATATTTCTCATTCAAATTTTTGTCTAGTTGTCTTTCTTCCAACTAGCCACTGCAACAGGCTGACGGTCTTCTTTCCAATGGATGCCAATCTGATCGCACAAACATGCAACCAAACACCATATCCCGATCTTTGTGTCTCTACACTTCAAAAAGACCCTCGAAGCGCCAAAGCAGATGTCAAAGGCTTAGGAATCATAATGGTTGATGCAGTTAGGGCTAAGGCAAGCGAAGCTAATATCCGAGTCGAGGAGCTGATCGATAGAGAGCCGGGAAATACACCCGCAACAAACTGCAGATTGAACTACTTCAATATTTTTTATCATTATATTCCTCAAGCCGTTGAAGCTTTCCCTAAAGATAATTATAAGTCAGTAGAGCTAGGCATGACTAATGTCGTCGCAAACGCAGATTCATGCGAAAGAGGTTTTTCCTGCGGCAGTCCTTTCAAAGACGAAAGCCAAGCTCTCCATGATGTTGCTTATGTGGCTGCAGCAATTGCCAAAGTATTGCGCTCTTGATGTATTCTTCTCTTGTCATAAGAGGATAATAAATTTGATATAATAATCAAGGATTGCATTTCTTGTTAACTACTTCTAATTTGATAGCGTCATATGTGGTCATTTCCACTATGTTTGGATGAGGGAAATAAACTTGGAATTTGGATAAAAGTCAGAATTTATAAATTGACATGCATCAATTCCTTTGTTTGGATTCATAAACAGAGAAATTTAGAATTTCCGCGTGGAAAAAAAACTTGGAATTTGAGACCTCCAATTCCCAAGTTTAAATTCCATGTAAATAGGTGTCATTTCCCAATTTCTATGATTGAGAGTTTAAAAATAACAAATTTGGTATTCAATTCCATTGTTCTTTTAGGGTTAACCAAACAAGAAAATTCACAAATTCTATAAATTTAAATCCCGTCATTTCAATTTCCGTCATTTTAAAATTTCTTAGTAATCTTAAATTTCTTCATCCAAACATAGTGTAATTGAAAATTTTAAAATCCCTTTACAATTTGGAATATAATGCCGTATAGGATAAAAGATATCAATAAATTTAGGTTGTTCACAAAATCACGCGCCACCAAATCCCCAATATACCTGTTACGTATTATTTGGGTAGACATTTAATTTGTTTATTTTCTTTGGTAAACGGCATTTAATTTGTTTAAGTAATTTTATGGGAGCCTTACATATGGAGACAAAAATATATAAATATTTCAACTCCCCTGGGTTTTAGCAAGTGGCCCTTTACTATAGTGGTGGAAATGTGTTGTGCCCTTACATGACGGTGTAAGTTCGAACCCCGCCGGTGGCTAATCTAACATCTAACTTATTAACGCTATCGTTCGAAAAAAAAAAAAAAAAAACTCCCCTAGTTTTTATACATTTATAGGGGAGAGAAAAACAATAACCTAAAATATGGAAACAATTTGCTAAAATATTAGTCATATCCTAAGCAATTATGTTTATTATTATAGCACAACCCATACAACTTTAAAGAAATTAGTGTATCGTTCGAATAAAAAAAAAAAAAAAAAAAAAAAAAACTCCCTTAGTTTTTAAACATTTATAGGGGAGAGAAAAACAATAACCTAAAATATGGAAACAATTTGCTAAAATATTAGTCATATCCTAAGCAATTATGTTTATTATTATAGCACAACCCATACAACTTTAAAGAAATTAGCGTGTGTCATCAGCTCAAATCCTCATCATTTTTGTAGGTTCACTTTTGAAATTATATATAGAATCAGTTTGTATCCCTTATTTCTATAATCCGTTCAACTTGTTATCGACCATTTTTACAGAATTAGTTTAAAATACACGTAGAATCAGTTTTGTGTACTTTTCAGTCAAATCGGTTTTTTTATATTTTTAACAAAACTCATACATTTTGATGACAAAAAAATTTCTGATTATACCCCTTTGGCGATTATTCAAGGGATAACACAAATCCAAATGTTGCTAATTGCCTCCAAAATCAATATCAGTCAATAAATTATGATTTATTTGTTTGGAGAAACCTCCTAATTTCGTTGTTCTTTATTGGTTTCATTTAAAGTGGAGGCTTGTACTTGTACATAGCTATTGATTTTTTAAGAGGATAATGCTAGAGAGACTAAATTTAGAAACTAAATGATGTGTCACCAATATGAATGGGCACGTTTATCAACATTTAAGTAATAAATCAATCATCAACTTCTATGCCTTTTAATTTCCAAAATTTAGTTTCCCTAGCATTTCTTCCTCCTTGGCCTCGACCAAAATTTGTGGATGCAAATTTCTTCCTCCTTGATCTTGGACAAAATTGCACCTACAAAACAATTAACACCTTTGGTCAAGGCCAAGAGCCTCACACACCCACAATGAATGGGGGGGCTTTGGCCGAAGCACCTCCGATGCCAAAGTTAGAATTTAGAGAGAAAAAGTGTTTAGAGAATTTTGGGATTTTTGCAAGAGTGTTGGAATGAATTTTTTTGTGAAAATGGGAGCATATATATTGTCACATCCCAGCCCGGGGTCCACCACATCCCAGGCCCGCTCCACCACCGTAGCACGATATTGTCCGCTTTGGGCCCCGACTACGCCCTCACGGTTTTGTTTCTGGGAACTCACACGAGAACTTCCCAGTAGGTCACCCATCATGAGAGTGCTCTCGCGCGCTACTCGCTTAACTTCGAAGTTCCCATATAACCCGAAGCCAGTGAGCTCCCAAAAGGCCTCGCGCTAGGTAAGGATGGGAATATACATATAAGGATCACTCCCCTGAGCGATGTGGGATCTCACATATATAGAGATAGGCCGGTCCTCTTTGGAGAAAGAGTGGCCGGCCATTAGGTTAATTTTTTGGTTGAATTAACCAATTTATTAGGGATTAATTGGCTAATGAAACATAAAGAGAATGTTTTGGTGGTTATGGACTTAAATGGCTAGCTAATTAGTGTAATTAATAGGAAAAAAAGATGGAAAAGGTAGAAAGCATGGTGGACTCCCTTTTGAATGGGGATGGCCGGCCTTTGACATGATTTTGGGGTTAAAAAGTTGTTTATTTGGTGATTAATTAGCAATTAATATATTGATAGGAATAAATATATTAATTGGCTAATTAACATAATAAAATGAATGTTTTTTGGGAGGTTATGTAATAATTGGCTAATTGATTTAGCTAAAAAAAGGGAAATTAGGTAAAAGATATATGGGATGAAATAAGTTTTGGGAGTTACCTTGTAGAAGGAATTTCCCTTTTTATGGGATCAAAAAATTCCTTCTACAAGGTAACCCCCAAAACTTATTTCATCCCATATATCTTTTACCTAATTTCCCTTTTTTTAGCTAATTATTACATAACTTCCCAAAAAACATTCATTTTATTATGTTAATTAGCCAATTAATATATTTATTCCTATCAATATATTAATTGCTTATTAATCACCAAATAAACACCCTTTTAACCCCAAAATCATGTCAAAGGCCGGCCATCCCCATTCAAAAGGGAGTCCACCAGGCTTTCTACCTTTTCCATCTTTTTTCCCTTTTAATTACACTAATTAGCTAGCCATTTAAGTCCATAACCACCAAAACATTGTCTTTATGTTTAATTAGCCAATTAATCCCTAATAAATTGGCTAATTAAACAAAAAAATTAACCTAATGGCCGGCCACTCTTTCTCCAAAGAGGACCGGCCTATCTCTATATATATGCTCCCATTTTCACAAAAAATTCATTTCAACACTCTTGCAAAAATCCCAAAATTATCTAAACACTCTTTCTCTCTAAATTCTAACTTTGGCATCGGAAGCTCTTAGGCCAAAGCCCCCCCCCCCCCCTCCCCCCCCATTCATTGTGGGTGCGTGAGGCTCTTGGCCATGACCAAAAGTGTTAATTGTTTTGTAGGTGCAATTTTGTCCAAGACCAAGGAGGAAGAAATTTGCATCCACAAGTACGAATCTTCCCTTCCTTTTAGCTTCGTGATAGGATTTTTAGTACCTACAAAAAGAAGGTTAAAATCATACAAAATACTTGGAAGAGTACAAGGATTTTGTAGTATAAATGCTCATGCAAGATTGTTCTCCACAAGGACTATTTAAATAATTTATGTAAAAACAATTCCTAATTAACTACTTAAAATTAAAAATTGAGAAATGAGATTTTGAATTTGGGTAATATTAAAAACGAATTTTAATTAAAAACAAATAGTAAATTTGCCCAAAATTAATACGGTAAAAGAAAAGAGTTTTAAATACCAATTTATAAAAGCACTAGGGTTCCGCCTTCACTTAGCAATCTTATGTATTTTTACCAATTACTTATGATCTACACATGCCACTTTGAAGGTTAGGTTTTCCTAATATATATTCTACTTGGAACCTCCAAAATCGAACGTATATCTATCATGCAATCTGTGACGTTCAGATCAAATACGAACATGAGGGACTCATTATTTTTTTTGTGAAACCCTTTGAAAAACCATGCAACCCTTAAGATGTGGTGTTCATCTTAAGTGAAATTACAATTATCAACCACTAGAAGCCAGCATCAATTTCAGGGAAACATTTTCGACCAAAATTGCATCAAATTACTTTTCTAAAGATCATAATTGTCCCGTTACTTGATATCTGAATGTTTGTTTTTTACAATTTTTGGCATATGCGATCTCGAAGCATATACAAACAAGTTTGGCTTGTGCTTCATCAGAATGAATGGATCGCCAAAGCCCCCCCATTCATTCTGATAAAGCACAAGATTCTTGGCAATAGCTATTGCTGAAGTATTATCACACATTAGCACAGTAGGTTCAACCTGTTCTTCCCCGAAATCTTCTAAAACAAACCTCAACCACTTGGCATGAGATGATGCTTCAGCAGCACTTACATATTTAGCTTCTGCAGTGGACAATGCCCCTGTGTGTTGTTTGATTGATGCCCAAGAGAACACACCTGAGCCAAGATTGAAAGCATACCCTGATGTGCTCCTCATGTCATCAACACTCCCAGCCCAGTCACTGTCACAATATCCAATAAGAAGTGCTGTCTTTCCTTTTACATATTCAATGCCAAAATCCATAGTACCTTGAATGTATCTCAGTACTATTTTCACTGTCCCCATATGTTTCTTAGTTGGACCATGCACGAATCTTGCCAAGAGACTAGCACCAAACATTATGTCTGGTCTAGTGGCAGTGAGGTACAGAAGGCTTCCCACCAATTTCCTGTACTCAGACTCATCTGTTGCTTCACTTCCATCGTCATTGCACAATCTGTCATCTGCTGCAAGTGGTGTTCCCACAGATTTACAACTCTTTAGGCCAAATTTCTCCAACAACTTCATTGCATATTTCTTCTGATGTAAGAAGATGCTTTTCTTGGTTTGAACAATTCCCATACCAAGGAAATGGTGCAACAATCCCAAATCGGTCATCTCATAGTGCTGCATCATGTCATTTTTAAACTTGTCAAGCATTATGTCACTACTTCCAGTGTACATAATATCATCAACATACATAGAAACAATGAGAATCCCTGAGTTTTCAGTCTTAGTGTATAGAGTAGCTTCACTAGGACTTCTTTTAAACCCAACCTTGGTGAAGTAGGAATCAATTTCATCATACCAAGCTGTTGGAGCTTGCTTAAGGCCATAGAATGCCTTGTTTAACATGTACACTTTATCTTCCTTGCCTTGTATGACAAATCCTTGAGGTTGATCAACATAGACTTCCTCCTTGAGTACACCGTTGAGAAATGCAGACTTTACATCTAACTGAAATAGCTACCATTCTTTCTGAGCTGCAAGAGCTATCAAAGTCCTTATGGTGTCAAGCCTAGCAACCGGTGCAAATGTCTCATTGAAGTAAATTCTTGGCTTCTGTGAGTAACCTTTTGTAACCAGTCTAGCTTTGTTTTTCTGAATGCTTCCATCCAAATTCAGTTTTGTTTTGTATACCCACTTCACTCATATCACAGGTTTGCTAGATGGTATGTCTACCAGCATCCATGTATTATTCTTTTCAATCATATCTAGCTCAGCTTGCATAGCTTTCATCCAAGACAAATCTAGTGCAGCCTCTTCATAACTCTCAAGTTCCATAATACAGACATTACACTGTGCAAGAACTTCATTCAAGGGTCTCTATTTCTTTGGAGTAAAATCATAGCTCTGTGATAGATCCATCTGTGAGCTTGAATCATCAGCATTAGAATTCAAATCTTCTTGTGGAGTATCAGGAGTGATCTCAGGAAGTACAGTTTCATCTTGAGCTTCTGATCCTTGAGTTGGTCTAGATACTGTTATATCAGTAGTAATTGAAGCATTGGAATATTTTCTAGAGCTTACATTCCAATCCCACCGGGCACTCTCATCAAATACTACATCTCTAGACAATTTAATTTTATTAGTGGTTGGATCAAATACCCTTTATCCTTTCTCACTGGTTCCATATCCCAAAAAGACACATTTGTGACTGTTGCACACAAGCTTGTGTCTTAGATTCACGGGAACATGAACATAGCATACTGAACCAAAGATCTTCAAGTGTGCAATTCCAGATTTTCTTCCATTGTAGGCTTCAAAATGGGTCATCTTATTCAAAGACTTAGTGGGACACCGATTGAGGAGATATACTGCAATGTGCACAGCTTCTGCCCAAAACTGGTATGGCATGCCTTTTTCATGTAGCATAGTTTTTCCCATTTCCACCACAGTTCTATTCTTCCTTTTAGACACACCATTCTGTTGTGGTGTGTAGGACATGGTTAGTTGCCTTTGAATACCAAAGACATTGCAATAGTCATTGAATTCAGAAGACATGAACTCACCACCTCTATCACTTCTTAGGGATTTGATCTTGTGTCCACACTGCAATTCAATCATTGCTTTGAACCTTTTGAAATACTCAAATGCCTCAGATTTGTATCTTAGAAAGTAGACCCATGTCATTCTAGTACAATCATCAGTGAACAGAATGAAGTACTTGTTTCCAGCATTTGAAGCTATTTGCATTGGACCACAGATATCTGTGTGTACCAATTCAAGTGGGAATTTAGCTCTCCAAGTAGATTCTCTTGGAAATTCATCTCTATGTTGCTTGCCAAGCATGCATCCTTCACAGACATTTTTGGAATCTTCCAAGTGAGGTAGTCCATGAACCATTTCTTGCTCCCTGAGTTGCAGCAAATTTCTTGTGTTTGAATAACATAGCCTTTTGTTCCAAGTCTGAGTACAATGAGATACACTAGCTTTCAATGCTAGTGGTGTAGCAAACATCATAGTTAAGGGAAAACACCTGTTGCCGGTCATTTGAACCTTAGCAATCAGTCCATTCAAGTTACAGCTATCATAGATACAAACTGCATTACCACCAAATAGTAGATAGTAACCATGTTCCAACATTTGTCCCATAGTTAGGAGATTTTCCTCCAAGCCAGGCACCAACATCACTTCTTGTATGTGTTTTCTTCCCATCTTAGTTTCAATGTGTACCTATTCCTACTACACTCACAACTTCACCAGTTCCCATTTTTACTCTTGCATTCAGATTTCTACTCACATTCATCAGCAAGCTTTCATTTCCTGTCATGTGGTTGTTGCAACCACTGTCAATGTACCAAGTATTATTGACTTTCACTTGAGTCACAGAATTGCAAGCAGAGAATACGGTTCCATATCATCAACCTGATTTGCATAGTTGGCCTTTTGCACCATTTTGTTCCCATTACAGTTTCTGACTTCATAACCAAACTTATTACAATTTGTGCATTTAGGTTTTCCTTCAAACCTACACTTTCCATAGTGGAGCTTATCACAATGTTTGCAAGCTGTTTTGTTTGAATCATGAGAAATATTCTGCTTAGGAGCAAAGTTGGACTTGTTATTCCAGAGAATCCATTGGGTTTTTGAAACTTGGATCCAACATTTAGACTAACAAAAGCTTTTTCAGTAGAACTTTCATTATGCATATCTAGCCTTTGTTCATAACCCTTCAAAGAGGCAACAACTTCTTGGATTTCTAGGGTTTCAATATCCTTTGAATGTTCAATCACAGCACATATAGAGTCATAACTTCTAGGCAAGCTTATAAGTATTTTTTGAACAACTCTCTCCCTAGATAGTTCTTCACCATAACCCCTCATTTGATTCATGATGTCAAACAATTTAGTAAGATATGCAGATAAGGATTCATCATCTCTCATTCTAGGATACTTAAATTCCCTGCGTAACCTTGTAATTTCACGTTTCTAACCTGTTTGTCACCTCTGAACTGTAGGATATCCCAAGCTCCCTTAGAGGTTTCTTCGTTAGAGATTCTGGTAAAAATTTGATCAGTCACCGCTCCTTGGATCAACCCAAGAGCCTTAGCATCCTTCATTATAATCTCTGTAATGTTTGTCGGAGTCCCAGTAGCTGCATCCTTCTCATTCTGCTCATCAGCTACCACAACCACAGTAGATGATTCTGGGATAGTGAACCCAGTCTTTACGAGCTCCCACAGTCCATGAGACTTGAGGATGGTTCGCATTCTGATATTCCAGAATTCATAGTTCTCACCATTAAAAATGGGAGTGTGAAGCTCAGAACTCGTTGATCCAGCCATATTAGACTCAGATCTCCGATTTTCATAGATTTAAAAAGCCACGATTCTTCAGCGATGAAGCTCAAGGAAAGAACTGAAGAACACAGAAATCACAGATTCACGCCCAGATTAAAACGATGAACCTGGCTCTGATACCATGATAGAGTTTTTGATTTTATATAGGTATGTGGTTTTATGGAGTATCAGAGTACAAATCATAACAGAAATCAATGAGATTATGATCTCTACTCAAAAGAGCATGAAGAAATGAAGGTGCGAAGCAGACGGAAGGTTTTCTCTCTTGGATTCTATTCAGCAATAACTGAATACATCATACAACAAGGATGGAGTGGAGGGTGAGATATAGCTGTTGAAGGCGCACTCACTCATCCACATCACACACACACGTGTACAACATATGCTCACCTATAAGTGAGCTGCTATGCCATGTGGCACACATCTAGCCTATTAGCTTTGATCTAATATGAGCCCTACATTACAAACTAAGAACAAACACTTTGAATTACAAAGGAAAATGAGAAAATTGAATCAGAAAGCAGCTGCAAAGCTTAAACATCAACATGTTTTATATACCCAGATATGCCCGTGCATTAGAGTTTGTCTTTGAAGGTTGAAATGAGATGCAATGCGTGTTGGCAAGAACTGGAAGGGCGAGCCGTTTCTACCATATGTGGCCACCTTTTGTGTATCCTGTGGAGAGGAAATTTTTTCCTCGACATTTGTATAACTTAACTTTCTTGTGGAGATAGGGTTGTTGGTATATATGAATATAAATTTCCTTAACAGTGTGAAAAGGCACAGATGATGCTGGCAAGATCCTTGGCAGTGATGATGGTGCATGTCCTGTTTGTGATCAAGTGCTCTCCAAGAGGTAAGAAACTCTATTGATCTTAGAATGTTAGCATTTTCTGGGAATCTGTATTCTTCAAGCCTCGCAATTAAGTGTGCAGGTGCACTGAGCATGCATGAACATAAATGTGAGGGTGTCATATTTTCTTTATTAATAAGTAAAATTAGAGTGTAACTATATGCACTGTGTGGAATAACTGCCGAAGACGAAATTTAGTCTGTTTCTGGCATCAATGGTTACTGCAGAATCATTTTTCGTGCAGCAACCAGTTTGAGCAATTCTTGACAGAACCGAACATTCAAGCATTAATATGGCAGTTCCTGCCACCAATTAAACTTTGTGTTTTAAATAGAAGCACTGTGGCAAACTTATTTCCTACTTACGTATAGCAGTTGCCTTATTTTCCTTTTACCCATCTCATTTGGCTTTCCTCTTGGCAGTCATATGAAAGCTTTTGATATCAATCCAAACGACGAATGGATAAGTGTAAGCAAGCACTCACAGACTAGACCTAGCTTGCCTTCATACCTTATTTTACTTTTCCCTTTGCGTCTGTAGTTCTGTTTCCTTTTGATAATGCTCGCAACATATTATGTTTCAGATGGCCATGATTGGAGTGTCTCCATAGATATGTATCCTTTTCTAATTTTTTCTGCAATCGAATAATCTGATACGGTGATTGGTGTATTTCATATGAGGGAGTGACAGAACTTGATTAGGTTTATATCATATTGTATTCAATGTTTTGTAAAGGGACAATGGACAGGACATCTTTACGTTGACAATATTCCTAGTAATGAAGAGTGCACACAAAAGTGTCATGTTCTACGTTGGCCAAAGTGAATTGGAAATGCAGTACAAGATGAACAGAATAAGCGCTCAGTATCGGCAGAAATTTGAAGCAATGCAAGAAAAGTTTGATGAGAAAATGGAGCAGTTGCATGCCGCATACCAGAAAATGGCAAAGAGGTGCCAAATGATGGAACACGAAATTGAGAGCTTGTCCAAGGATAAGCAGGAGCTGCAGGAAAAGTTTTCAGAGAAATCCAGGTCTTGTTTCCATACCTACTGATACTAATTCCTGAGGCATAAAGTCCTGTGATTGGGGCCCTCGTATAATGACTTTGTCTATTCATGTACCAGACAGAAGACGAAATTAGATGAAATGTACGATCAATTGAGGAGTGAGTACGAGTCAGTTAAATGATCTGCCATCCAACCTTCGACCAATTTCTTTTCAAGAAACGAACCTGATATTTTCTCAAACCAAGCTAACATTATGATGGATAACAGAGAAGCTGTAAGAAAAGGTAACTCTTTTCCCTTAAAGTTGCAGAAATAATGTATGCATCAACTAATTGACTCAACGCTGCGATAGTATTCTATGAATTACCATAAACAAATTTTTAGAGCAGTAAATAGAATCCATATGCTAACTTTTCTCTTTGATAACCCTCCTAAGTTCTGGATGTTTGATGCTATAACGCAACTGATCTGAACATAATAAGTTCATTTTTTTAATTTTGGCTCAAATATTTCCAAAACCAGTTGACTTATTTCTTGTAGATTGGTTGGTTCTCACTCCTGAAACTCCAGGGCTGAAGGATATATGGCCAGCGAGACAGAACAGTTCAAACTCCGGGGGGGACCTTTTGACATAACGCTTGAATCACCAGCAAAACAAGCTGCCATTCCAGTTGATGCTGGGAACAGAAGGGCTGGTGGTCACCCTATGTTTGGAAACGGAGCTAGCAACCCCTCAATGTCTCTAAGGAACATGATACTCTCCCCAATAAAGAGGCCTCAGCTCTCCCGCTGCCCCCAGATGTTCACGTAAGTTGTAACGTTAGTTCTTCCAAGTTTACATAGCTATCCATTCTTGAATTTTTCATGACCTGGTTTTTCAGGTTCTAGGCTCGAAGTGGAGTGCTCGCTGTTTCCTGAAAGTCATGCTGGCTATATTTACCATGACTGTAATTTTCATCTTTTTTCGGGAAAAAAAAAAGAAGAGGAAATTCTTGCAGACCTTATTAAAAACCAGTCATATGCTGTAACAGAAAAATGCATCAATTGTGACATCATTTACTGTAAATATTTTCGTTTTTGGGTGAAGCAGCTTCCGATGACATGGCTATAGGCATGCTCATTGCACCCCGGAAGCTGGTTAGCCTCTAACTCTCCCCCCTTCCCTCTGCTTCACTTTAGGTAATTACCTTAGCAGATATCAATTCAGCGTGATGAACATATAAATTACCTTACGCAGATGTAACTAATAACGAATGGCACGTTTATTTACTTGGAATGGAGAAGGTTACTTGCGTGCTAGTAAACGCAGGGGATGTCGGGTCTCCATTCCAAGTAAAATGTGTCATGTGATGTGAAGCAAGGATAACCCAGGCATCATACGATTCAATGTTTTTCTCTGTTTCTCTTTAGGCTTCTTGGTGATTACAACAAACATAAAATTGTCATTAATAGGTGGGTGCAGATATACAAAAGCTCGGCAATCATAGACCCTTTTTCCTAGTAGATTTCTACTGGAAATCAAAGAATCAAAACCCTACAATCTGAACGCATGTTTAAAGAAGTTCCGAATTATATACAGCTCGTATCTACAAAAAATTTATTTCTATCTAAACATCCCTCCTTTTGTTTCTTCACTGATTCTCTGTAAATGGTGAGGCAAGAAAACCTTCAAAATTGGGGAATTGGAAGATATCTCTATGGCATCGCCATATTGTATGGAATAGCAAACATGAGAACCGTCAATGTATATGACACCCTCTTTGGACAACCACGTAGCTTCCATGGACTGATGAGATTTGATTAATCCGTGCATTAAGCTCGAGGCTTTTCCTGGTGAAATGGGCTCTCTTACCGTATACTGGAGATCCTGAGATAAGATGGGCATCGGAAATCCGCCTGCTGAGTGATGGAGAAAAGTTAGCAAGTCTATCTGTTAAAGTCAGGAAACAAGATCCAACAAAATCAGGCCTTTGATCACAAAGTCGAGGTCTATTGTATAGACACTTAGTGCTGTATAGGCTAGCTTTTATTGCATATGGTTGAGTGTAGTTGGGGCAGCTGCTGCCTATATTGTTTAGAACTCCAGTATTGTTATATATGGAGGTTTTTCTTGTAACATTTTCAAGATACAAAATACAATATCTTTTATGGTATCAGAGCGTTTTGTCTAACGACAAGCCTCTGATTGCATATTTTTTTTCTTTTCAAACTTCGCTTTTACTCAACTTCTCTTCTTCTTCCATGGCCACTTCTTCTCTCCTTCTCAGTTGCCTTCCTAATATTTCATATTTGGTTTCAATCAAACTTGATAGAACGAATTATGCTATGGCTTGCCCAATTCAATCCCTTACTTAGAAGTAATGATCTACTTGGCTATGTTGATGGAACAAATCCATGTCCTACAAAGTTTCTTGAGGATGGTACTACTCTTAGTCCTGCGTATGTGAATTGACAGCGTCAAGACCAACAGTTGTTGAGTTGGATTAACCCAACTTTGACGCCAAATGTGCTTTCCATTGTTGCTTCTTGTGAAACATCTCGTGTTGCTTGGGATACTTTAAAAACCAGATTTGCTTCTCAATCTCGCACTCGTGTTCTTCAACTCAAGCAACAAATGCAGTCCACTAAAAGAGGTAACCTGTCCATTACGGACTATGTTGATAAATTGACTAATTTTGCTGATCAATTGGCTCTTGCGGGAAAGCCCATTGATGATGATGATCTTATGGAGCTGATTTTGAATGGCGTTGGTCCTGCTTACGAAAGTACTGTTACTTCTATTAAGGCAAGAGAAAATCCAATGACTCTTGACGATATGGTTGCTTTGCTCTTGAGTGCTGAAAGTCGTATGGAAGACTATAGCACTTCTTTCTCTCCTGATCAGACTACTACTGCTCTCTTTGCTCCTGCTTCCTCTCCAAATTGTAGTCATGGAAACACTTTTCATCGCGGGAATGGTCGTGGTTCCTCATTTGGTCGTGGTGGCTTTCAAGGTCGTTACTCCTTTCATGGTCGCGGTGCTGGTCATAATTTCGGTGGCCGTCGAGGTGGCTCCTTTCGTGGTGGTTCTGGTCGTGACTATTTTCGGAGTCGAGGAATTCTTCCTACACCTGCTGCTGCTATTCCTCGCACTTCCTCTCTTCCCAATCAGGTTCCGTTTGCTTCTTCTTCTTCTGGCTATCGTACCAATGGTTCTTCCTTTGATGGTTGTTACCATTGTGGTGATCGTCGTCATTCTGCTGCAAACTGTTCCCAGTTTCCTTTCTCTGAAGGCCGTTATCCGCCTTCACAATCTCATGCTATGATGGCTGCCTCTCCTATGGGCAATGAAAGGTCTGATACGTGGTATACTGACAATGGTGCATCGTCGCATAGCACGAATGATTTAGCTAATTTGACTCTCCCGACAGAATATACCGGTCATGATCAAGTTGTTGTTGGCAATGGTGCAGGTTTGCCTATTAAACATATTGGTTCCGGTTCCTTGTCTACATTTCCTTTACATTCTGTTTTGCATTGTCCCTCAGCTTCCGCCAATCTACTCAGCGTTCATCAATTTTGTTGTGATAATCATTGTTTCTTCATTTTCACCTCTACTGATTTTTTTGTGAAGGCTTTATCCACGGGAAGGACGCTTTTCCATGGCAAGAGTGAGAATGGATTATATCCATTTCGTGGGGGTTCGTCAAAGTTTCCTTTCATGACCGTGGCTTTCTTTGGACAACGAACCTCTTCATTTGTGTGGCATCAGCGTTTCGGTCACCCCTCTCCTGCTATTTTTAACAAAATTATGTCTTCTGTTCCTATTAAGGATTCAACGTTACCTACTTTTGGCTCTACTTGCCCATTGGGCAAAAGCACAAAACTACCTTTTGCTTTGTCTCCGTCTGTTTCCGTTTGTCCTCTCCAATTGATTCATTGTGATGTATGGACTTCACCAATTGCCTCTGTTAAGGGTTCTAAATATTTTATAATATTTCTTGATGACTATTCCCGTTACACCTGGATATATCCTATGCGATTTAAGTATGAAGCTTTTTATTATTTTCAAAAATTCAAATTGCTTGTTGAGAACCTTCTATCTGTTCATACTATTTATAAGATAAAATCTTTGCAAACTGACGGGGGAGGTGAATTCATGAGTAATGAATTTCAACAATTTTTAACTAATAATGGAATTGAGCATCGATTAACTTGTCCTCATACACCGGAACAAAATGGTGCTGCTGAAAGGAAACAACGACATATTGTTGATATGGGCCTTACTTTGCTTGCTACTGCTAAAATGCCTTCTTCCTTTTGGGTGGATGCTTTCAACACTTCCATCTATTTAATTAACCGTCTACCTGCACGCCAATTGAATTATGTTTCACCTTATGAAAAATTGTTTGGTCGTAAGCCCTCTTATATAAGTTTTCGTGTTTTTGGTTGCTCTTGCTTTCCATATTTACGACCTTATAATAAAAATAAGTTGGAATTTCGTTCAAAACAATGTGTTTTTATAGGTTACTCCCTTAATCATCAGGGCTATCGTTGTTATGATATGTCAAATGGACGGGTTTATTTGTCACGCCATGTGGTCTTTGATGAGGGCACTTTTCCTTTCGACAACCCTACACAATCCTTCTCAGTCTCGCCATCTGAAGCCTCTCCCGTGGTTATCACGCCTTCTCCTTTGCCTCTAACTACTCAGGTACCTTCATCTTCTCATATTTGTATTTCTCATGATCTAACGTCTACTTCTAGTGCAGCATCTCTCTCTCCCTTGCATTCTTCCTCAAGTTCTTCAATTCCAACTTCCTCACCACCTCATTCTCAACCTGCCCAAGATCACTCTCATGGTTCGCTTTCTCTTGATGGACCTCCATCTTCTTCAATTTCTTCAGTTCCTACTTCACATCCCATGCTTACTCGTTCTAAATCCGGAATTAGGAAACCAAACCCAAAGTATGCTCTATTAACATCATTGCAGGCTCTTGATGATGAACCCACGTCGTTCCGAGAGGCTAATCAACTATCTCATTGGCGTGATGCAATGACATTGGAGTTTAAAGCCTTGAAAGATGCTGGTACGTGGGATCTCGTACCCTCCTCATATGCTACTCATGTTCTTCCTTGCAAGTGGGTATATCGCATAAAGCGAAACTCCGATGGTATGGTAGAGCGGTACAAAGCTCGCCTTGTCGCAAACGGATTTCATCAGCAGATGGGGGTTGATTATACCGAGACATTCAGTCCGGTGGTTAAGCATGTCACCCTTCGTCTTGTTCTTGCCCTTGCCATCTCTCATGATTGGCCGATACGACAACTTGACGTTCAAAATGCATTTTTGCACGGGAATCTTTCTGAAGAAGTATTCATGAAACAACCTCGTGGTTTTGTAGATCCCCAGTATCCTCATCATGTTTGTCGTTTGCGCAAGTCCCTTTATGGCTTGAAACAAGCTCCAAGGGCCTGGTTTCATAGATTTTCTGAATATCTTATTGATCTGGGGTTTTTGGCATCACAAGCAGATCACTCTCTCTTCATCTTCAATAACCGTGGAGTGTATTTGATTCTACTAATCTATGTTGACGACATTCTTATCACGGGAAATCAGTCTTCTTATGTTGATTCACTTATTAATGCACTTGGTCAGAGTTTTGCTATGAAAGATCTGGGACCCCTCCATTTCTTCCTGGGACTCGAAGCAACTCGTGGTGATGATGGGTTGCATCTTAAGCAGACCAAATATGTTATTGATTTGTTGAAGCGTGTAGATATGTTGGAAGCCAAGCCTTGTGCTACTCTGCTGCCTTTATTGTTTAGAACTCCAGTATTGTTATATATGGAGGTTTTTCTTGTAACATTTTCAAAATACAAAATACAATATCTTTTACTGAGAGCATTGCAGCGGTTGATCCAGCAGCCGTTGAAACTCTGAGACCACTTGATCGAGTATGCACCAGCAGGGAACATTGCTGGTCATCCTTTTTAAATCTGCTTGTAGGCGGGGAGGGAAGTTGTGGAATTAAAAAATGAAGTTAGATACATGTTAACAATAGAAATAAGTTGAGCATACAACTGTGTGACCATGGAGGAACCCTACTTGAATGACAATCGTGAAAGTGCTGCCGGACATGGATGTGAAATTAAAATATCATCAAGTGCATAAGTTGGAAGCACTTCTGAGTTTACAAGTATTGATATCCTTGTCAATTTGGAAGGATTAGCTCGACCCTCGAGGATGTTGTCCAGTACCTATGAAAAGAACAGCAGATCTTCAGAAATTTATGATACTTCAGAAAGGAATTGCTACTTTTGAGTGAAATCACTGAAAACGTATAATAATATCACATTTAGGTTGTGCAGGACTACTTCACAAGAAGTAGAAAATACAAAAATTGCTTAACTAAGCCTAACTTCTGAGTGATTGGGCCTGTCTACGACCAATCAACCGCACTTAATGAAACGTAGAATTTTTTAAAACATTGGCTCAATCCGTCCACGGTTATTTTATTGTGAATCCTGCCTTCGCCTCTTTGTTAGCAGCTCTTCGATCAACCCAGGCAAGAGTACCAGAGGCCATGTTTTCTAATCCAAAAGGTAACTTTCATGGCTTGAATGGGTCAAGAAAAGTAGGACCTTTCAAAAGGATAACATCATAGCAGGTCTTTGGCAGGTAAACATATTTCGTTTGAGTACTCTCCTTTAAAGCAAGTGGTTACTTTGATTGAATATTTCTAATACCAAAAGGTTGAGCACGGCATAAAACTTACATTAAAGATGAATGTCAACGTCTTTTATTAGTGTTAGATGTTTTCTCTCCTTCCAGTACTAACCGATCTTAAAACACCGTAGAATTGTGGAGCAAAACTAGAAAATAGTCTCCGATCATCATTAGGTCAAATTCATGGTCTGTCTTACCTGTTCAAAGTTGTTGATTGTTGCACCGCAAAGATAGCCAGTGCTTCTATTAGCGTCAAAGTCATTCCTGAGCATCTCCACCTAACCAAGTCAAAACCAGGAAAAAGAAAAGAAGGATTAACTGATTACAAGCCATGATTAAGTGAAACTCAGTGAACTAATACGCCAACATAAAGAATGAACCTCTATGGCTTAGCTAAATCAAGAGACTAACCTCTTCAGGTTGTGTGGGTCAGAATTCACTCATAGAACTGGAACCGAGTCATCAATGAAAGGGCTACCTTGTAATAGAGTGCCATCACCCCAACTGTAACAACAAGGTCCACATCACAAATAGGCTCTGATAGATTGTTACGTACTATAGGTTTCCACTCAACAGGCTTCTGGCGCAAAATATTATGACAAAAGTTTATTGCATCCTTGTGCAGCTTTCGCCTGTTCTCCAAGCAATGTAGTATCTGCAATTTCCAAGAACCTGAAAAAATATAATATGATGAATTAAGAAGATACAAGTTACTTGTACGCTTTGCAAAATTTACAAAAAGATGGAAGCAAACCATCCTTCTGAAACAGTAAGGCAATTGATGTCCGGAGCACTATGAGAAGGCATGCTCGTGGCTCTCTGCTCCTCACTCGAGGTTCCATTTAAAGGAAAAATTAAGAAACAACAAACAACAAAGTCTTAGCCCACTAAGTGGGGTCGGCTATATGAATCCTAGTGAAGAGATATCATGTCCTTGACTAATATATCTGTACAATTACAAAGGCAAAAGTTATTGGTGAAACAATTCAAATACCTTAAATTTCATAAACTTCTTTCTCTAGTTGTAGTTAACAAGAAATGCAATCCTCTATTATTATATCAAATTTATTATTCTCTTATGACAAGAGAAGAATACATCAAGAGCGCAATACTTTGGTAATTGCTGCAGCCACATAAGCAACTTCATGGAGAGCTTGGCTTTCATCTTTGAATGGACTGCCGCCGGAAAAACCTCTTTCACATGAATCTGCGTTTGCGACGACATTAGTCATGGCTAGCTCTGCTGACTTATAGTCATCTTTAGGGAAAGCTTCAACGGCTTGAGGAATATCAAGTTGGAAAATATCGGAGTAGTTAAATCTGCATTTTCTTGCGGGTACATTTCCCACATCTCTATCGATCAGCTCCTCGAGTTGGCGATCAGCTTCGTGTGCCTTAGCCCTAACTGCATCAACCATTATGATGCCTAAGCCTTTGACATCTGCTTTGGCGCTTCGAGGGTCTGATTGAAGTGTAGAGACACAAGGATCGGGATATGGTGTTTGGTTGCATGTTTGGGCGATCAGATTGGCATCCATTGGAAAGAAGACGGTCAGCAGCCTGTTGCAGTGGCTAGTTGGAAGAAGGATAACTAGACAAACAATTTGAATGAGAAATATCAGTGTTTTTGTTGAAGGAGAGTTCGAATTATTCTTCATCTTTTTTTTTTTCCTGGTGCGCACAGAAAAATAGGGTAAACTTTAGGACTTCGGTATTTTGTGGTTGGCTTATAGAATATGGGGGGTATATATAGCAATACAGGAAGGCTAAACTAGGATATAATCTTATCACATCAAAACCCAATCAGAGTTATGTCAACACAATTTCTTAAAAGTTAAAACAATGAGACCTAAATTTTAATAAAATGACGTAAAACAAAATCCCTAAATAAATAAAATATTTTCCTTTTTTAATTTTCGGACCGGATTAATCTACAAGAGCCCAGAATGAGATCTTCATCAATATTAATTGGTGGTGTCACAATCACTTTATATAGAGTAAATCAATCGGATTTTTGTACACAAGGGCCAGTTTGGTGAGCTAGCTAGGATAGGTGATTTTCTTTTGAGAATAAGTACGATATTCATTAATCAGGTAGAACACGTACAAAGAAAGAGGATAGGGTGCTAACAATGGTTCTCAATAAAAATCTTGTCGGGATTTTAACCTGGTCGAAAGGAAAAAAGAGCATCCCGCACCAATTTAAGTAGTAAGAACTTTTTTATTATCAGTATGTGTCATTGAATAAATTAAAATAGAAAAACATAAATGAATTTTTTATGTCCAATCCAATCATTTACCAACAATGGACTGGATTTAAGTCCAACTGAGTCTCACCCAGTTTAGTGTTTCCCCAAACAATGGATTGGGATTCAAAGCTTAACCAATCTCTACCAATCTTATCTCTAAAGGCCAATCTCATCTAGCTTACAAGCCCCAAATTCTTTTACTGCGGAGTGCCTAAAGGATGGAGATTGGACAAGTTCTTAGAAAGAAATAATATGATTATAAATGATATTCAAATTTTTACAACTTGTTGTACAAGTGTGGATCACATTTAGAGGTTTTGCCGTATTTTTCAAAATTAAAATTGGAATATGGAAGCAAGTGGTAAATTCTACTGGTAATTAGGGCATTATTTTTCAATTTATTGAGCTCGAGTTCAAGTTATTTTATAATAAAAACTAGACTGTGTTGCAGTCCTATTAGAATAGGAATGTGATTGTGTAAATCCTAGTAAATATGGGAATGTATCTTATATTCCTATTAGGAGTAGATTACCTATTAAATGTTGTAATCCTAAAGGGAAAGGTATTTACCCTTTCTACTACTATAAATAAAGGCACAATGGGGTGAGATAACACACACCCACAATTACACATCTCTCTCTTCTCTCTCAATCTTGCCGCACCCTCTCTCTCTTTTGGCCTCCATAATTGCTTCAGTAAATTATGCCTACAACACGTTATCAGCACGCTCTTGACGCTGCGCTAAAGAGAGTTTATTCTTCAATCAGGGGAGTATTACGTTTTAATCATTCTTTTCATGATTAATTTATTGTTTTATTAAATTGATCTACATGCTATTGATTCAATTTAATTTTTCTATGTTGAACGTGATACAACGCATTGGAGATGCTATTCCGGCTTTCTGCGAAGGAACTTCTACAAATTCAAAGGCTTTTGTTGTTTTCTGCTACTCAGGTACGCTTAAAATAAAGTAAGATATTTGAAACGACCCATGAAGCATGAAAACATTCCCCATGATGCATGAACCCCCTATGTTTACATTTTCCTTCCGATATATATATTCACAAATTCATATATATATTTGTTTCATGCATCGCACAATTAAATTGTTATGTGGAATTTGTGAGTCAAAGTATAAAAATAAATTAGAAGCAAGTTAGGGTTTTCCTAAAACCCTAAAGGAATTGAAAAAAAAAAAAAAAAATATGGAAAACAGGGGACCGGATTTGGTGCGGCACCGCACCATCCGCATGCGCCAAGGACACCAGGCTTCGGCCTGGGCAGTGTCTTGCTGGGCCTGCAGCCCACGACCCTTAACGGCCCGCATCCACACAACGCCAGCCCATACGGCTGGGCGCATTTTGCACGCACGCACGAAGCCAGCTCTTAGGCTGGGCTTCAGCGCTTGGCCCACGGCCAGATTTCCTTCCCGTGAGCAAACTACAAGGCCAGCTTCCTGCTGGGCCTGCCCCGTGCATTCCCTTTGGCCCAATGACCCAACCCAGCTACGGCTGGGAGGAATCTCTCCCCTGTGGCCTGCAGCCATGTTTCCTAGGCCATGTTAGGCCATACCGTGACCACTTAAGGCACCCCGTGCCTTCCCACACTCACGGCACAAAGCCCATATTATTTTGGGGCTCCAATTTCGATCCAATAATATTATGCTAATATTATTTTGCTTCTACAATCGACCCTGTATGGTCCCGATTTATTGAATTAATTAAAAGTGACCTGCAGTCCATTAATCTGATAATGAATCCAAAATTATTGACCTGAAGATCACTTTTGGACATTAGCGATTCAATAATTTCTCTTTATACTTTGAACTGTCACATACTTTCGTAGTAACGAAGCTCTCACACTTGAGTTCCCGAAGACAACTCAAATCCACTACACTAAGTTAGTATATTGCATTCTGTGTTTCTTGCAGGAACCTCTATTTTATGAACTAAATGTTCATAAACTAAATCGAACCTGTAGTTTCGAATTTAGTGCCTTTGAAACCCGAAGTTTTCATAAAACAATACACCCATGAAAACCCGACGATTTTCATGAAAACCATGTCTTAAGACATCGAATGTTGATGCATATGGATGTTTTCATTCCCATAGCACCAATCACAATCTTGTTCCCTCCAATTCAGTGGATTGTTGAACCGTCACAAGTTCGATTTTCCTGATTTGGATGTTTCCCATAGAAACCACTTAATGTGGGGTACAAGACGTGAATCTCCCATTGACTATTAAGAAGCTGAGAAACCATTGAAGCCACTAATGGCATGGAAGAGCTGAATAAGCCTCCGCCATGATCTTCATTCGAAGACTTATGCCCGAAGCATTACAAATGGAAAGACCTCTCGATCGAGGATTCCATGGCTCTTTGGCTCGCTCCTACGGACTGTCTAATCATGAAAGACATTGCCTGAAGCACACCATGATTACGTCCATGAATGAGTACAATTCTGAAGTTTATAAATTCGATTGAATTTTGACTGGAGAATACTTTTCTCGTCCTTCCATGTTTCTATAGAAAGCGGAAGTTTACCAAATTCTCGGATCTGATTACTACCACAAACGAGAGAAAGGTATGGACCCAGTTCGGCTGGAGTCTACCAAATGGCTCAACCCAGTTCGGTCAAAGCCTACTAAACCCAAGTTTGGGTCTGTTTCTCTCATAAATCCAATTTCGAGTTTGTTTTTACAAAATATGGTAGAATCAGGGCCTACCAAGGTGTGGCATCATGCCCGAAGCATGATCCTTGGTACCTAAGACCTAAAACTTCAAGAATAAGGGATAGTATTCCCAACCTTAACCCTGCAGAATCTACTTCCATCTCGATGGAATAGATCGTTGGTTATGCACCTGTTCGTGCCTATACCAATGTCGTTGAGGAGTACCATTCTAGTAGTCAATATGTGAGACTAATTTTGCTCCACCAAACATTGTTGGAAGTACAAAATTTTGACATGGATGGCCTTTTGGCCGAATCCACCTAGTAACTTTGCTTACTTTGTGAACATCTTTCTATGTTCTTGGATTCAAGTTTGGTGTATGTTTTACTTATGGATAATCTTATTGATATTGTCCTCGAATATGAGTTAATTGAATCATATTTCTTAGTACATGTGACCGATTCAATTAAACACGTGATTAGGTTGGAATGTGGGAAAATTAGTTGTCTGGATGAATGCGTACTACGCACACTAACTTTACACCTAAATCACATCTCTAACAACGACTTCAGGTCTATCCAACCTGATTAAGAGCAATGGCACGCTCCTCGTTGTATGAATGGTACTGAATCACCATTTAAGGGACCTTAAATTCTCCCTGACGTTGAGTTTTTAAGGATATTCGAGTTGACAATGATCATAAATGAAACCACTGAAGAAAATAGAGTGAAATATCTTTGCACCACCACCAAAAATGAGCTTGAAGCTTTGATTTGGGGCCAATGGGTTGTCCCCCAACTGGGGCACATGCCATATGTGGCCGGCCTAGGGCTAGGTAATTGAGCAGTTTACTTGCTTTGGCACGACCTTTTGGGACACTTAGGTCGACCAACGATGCTCCGATGCATCTCCTTACCCGAAGTAAGGATATTGTGCCTACAAGCACACTTTGCCAAGCATGCTCATTAGGGAAATTCGATTTTATAAATCATCCCTTGCAAAGATACGAAACGACTCTCTTTTCACAGTGGATTCAAGGGAATATACGTGGACTAATCCAACCAAAATGCGGACCATATAAAGACTTATGGTTTTGGTTGATGAATCGACAAACTGGTCACATGTTTGTCCACACACATTACTGCTAAACCCTCTGGCCGATTAAGGGCTCACCACCCTACTTATCCCTTAAGGTCCGGGAGACTGGATAATGTCGGAGAGTTTACATCGACAGTTTTCGATAAAGTATTGCATGTCGTTTTGGGTTTATAATTGAACATCGAATTCCCATGTTCACCCCAAATAGCCTCGCCTAAGTGATCATAAAGCGCAATTTAAATGATCGCCCGAATTTTGGTAAACGTACCAAGTTTTCGGTTTCTGCCTAGGGCTATGCAATCCTTGTACGCAGTGATGAATTGGTCCGCCTTGAGGCCCATTGCCACCCAACCTATATGACGTTACAGTTGGTTACTGGGTACGAACCTGACGATTTTCGTATTTACGCATTTGGGTGTGCATTCCATGTGCCAAGTTGCGCCGCCGCAACGTACCACCATGGGTCCTCAAATAAGGATGTGTATCTTTTGTCGATCATGATTCTCCTTCACACTAGCTCTTTTCGAGCCCTTGCACGCAATCTCTTTACCGCTCATTTGCGGGTTGTCACTTTAATGAGACAGTCTTCCCGCCGTTAGGGGGAGATAAGAACGTCAACGTTCCTGTAGAACGACGCGAATTTACGTGGACGTTGCCCACTATGTCTCATCTCGATCCCCATACCGCACAAGTGTGATAAGCAAGTGCGATGAATTCTAGATTTCAAAATGTTGCTCCAGACGCATTCCTCTGATCTAGCTAAAGTGACGAGATCATATACCAGCTGCAAACACGCCTGCAAGGATAGACGTACTTAACGGACGTCGAGTCAACATCCCTGGAGGGTGTGCCGCCCCTGTTGGACGGTTTGGACGCCCCTGTTGGACGGTCCGGTACACCGGCGGATAGCCAATCAATCTGTCTTGGCCTGGAGCACGACAGATCATTCGGTTCGTAGGATTCACTTCCCTGGAAGAGGAAGACAAGGCACAACATTGAATCTGAACTCGATCGCTGTCTCAAATCATTTCCATCTCATGAGATTAATCCGGATTACTCCCAAGACATGAAGTTCTTGGTCCAGTATACTAGTTTGGGTGAGCTAAATGGAATTGAAATGAGATTATCATCGATGATGTTTTCACTTATATGGTAGCTACCGACATAAATGAAAAGCGACGATATCGAACCGTGTTCCGTTGATTAAGTGACAACGTAGAATTGATTGGACAACGGAAACTACAATCTAGGTCAAATTCCTTACCAAAGTGTGTATTGGACCCGTAGTTCCTACACTGCCCAAGGTAACCTTATTGTGTTACAAGTGGGAAAGGAAGCGTTATGAGATGAATGAAATAGTGCGATATGATGCACGCCTTACGGCGCAAGGTTTCTCTCAAACGTCCTGTGATTGATAGCAGCATTACGAAATGTGGTTAGTATTTCTCCATGGGGATATAGATACGGAGATTGACATGTAAGTTCCTGAAGAATTACATGGACTGACTCAAATAGTTCCAGAACCACGGAACACCCTCTTAACTCGTTTTGAGGCGTTCACTTATGGATTGCAAAATCCGACGGATGTGGTATACCCGTCTACGTGATAATTTGATCAGTCAGGGATATGAATTATGCCCTTGCGTGTTAAACTATGAAGTCTTATTCCAAATTGCTAGAGTTACAGTTTATGTCGTTAACACGAATCTCACTAAGACTCTGGAAGAGCATGAGAAAACTGCCTCGCACCTGAAGATGGAATTAGAGATGAAGGATCTTAGGAATACTCGTTTATGCCTTGACCTGAAGTTGAAGCATCGTTCTGACGGTATTTTGGTCTACCAGTCGAACTACACCCCGAATGTGGTGTTACCTTTGAGTATACCTTTGATCGTCCATACGTTATATGCAAATGAGACTCTAGAAGAGGCTGTGGAATCCGAAATTCCATATCTAAGTTCAACTTTGCGCTTCGTTGTACTTAGCTCATTGCATTTAGACAGGACATCTCCTTCGCTGTTGATCTTGGTAAAGATGCAGCACCGCGCCTACACGCAACCACTGAATTGGTATTAAAGACGTTCCCTGAAGGTACTACGAATTTGGGCAAAGCAAATCCCAACGCATCTCGAGCGGATCCAACCCCCCTGATCCTCGAAATGATGCTTGCCTTGTTTGTTATGCTGACGCAAGTTACTTATCAAACCTGCACAAGGCAAAATCCCCGAATGGTTATGTCTTTACCATTAGGGATATCGCAATATCTTGGAGGTCCACGATATGACCTTAGTTGCGAAATCTTCGAATCGTTCCAAGACTCACCTTACTTCACTACGCCACATGTGAGACATGGTTATGAGTTCTTGTTGAGCATATTCGAAGTACTTGCTGTGTTTTCATCCATCGTTGAGTCCCAACGACGATCCATGAAGACTATGCCATATGTATCAACCCGACCAAACCATGATACATCAACGAAGCCAACGCCAAGACATATTGCGTCTACATCTACATCAGCAAAGCATCAGGAGATTTGAAGTCATGCAAGCCGATCCCAGACAACCTTGCCGACCTCTACACGACGTCACTGCCGAAGTCAACCTTCCAGAAGTTTGTCCAAGGAATCGGTATGCGCAAATTATCTGAATTGAATCGCTTGTAGTTCTCTTATTTAGAAGTTATGTCTAACTTAGGGGGAGTATCCAGAAGCATACTCACAT
Organism: Cotoneaster glaucophyllus; assembly: GCA_036320875.1. Lineage (NCBI taxonomy): Eukaryota > Viridiplantae > Streptophyta > Magnoliopsida > Rosales > Rosaceae > Cotoneaster > Cotoneaster glaucophyllus. Next base: position 28,310,107 of record CM070061.1, on the reverse strand, counting down.
GATCTTAATGTACTCTTTTTCCTACGATTAGGAGCATTTTTCCCACTGGGTTTTTGCTACCTAACGAGGTTTTAATGAGGCACCCATCCTGGGATGATCATACTCCGTTGAGTTCACTACACTCGTCCAGTTTGACGTTTGTTTAAGACATTATGCATATTTTCTTACTTTTCCCTTAGTCTATGGGTTTTCCCCATTCCTTGGGTTTTACCATAGCGAGGTTTTTGTGAGTTTTTACACATGCATACTTCAAAGTAAATTTGAGACTCGCGATCACCCGTTGTGCCGATGACTTCATCAACTTTACCTGCTTCATCACTGAAGACCTGATGTGCCATTCACTTGAGTATTTACACACTCAAGGGGGAGTGTTGCAGTCCTATTAGAATAGGAATGTGATTGTGTAAATCCTAGTAAATATGGGAATGTATCTTATATTCCTATTAGGAGTAGATTACCTATTAAATGTTGTAATCCTAAAGGGAAAGGTATTTACCCTTTCTACTACTATAAATAAAGGCACAATGGGGTGAGATAACACACACCCACAATTACACATCTCTCTCTTCTCTCTCAATCTTGCCGCACCCTCTCTCTCTTTTGGCCTCCATAATTGCTTCAGTAAATTATGCCTACAACAGACTGGACATTTTCGCTTGTAATAAAAAAATTGCAAAATTAAAAATCATATTTTGAGCTTTAAATGACTCGAGCGGGTCTTTGAAGATCCAGCTCTAGCCCTTTTTGGTGAATAAATATTGTTTTGGCTACAAGAGAAGCTAAAAGGAAGGATAGTTTTATTTTATTATTATTATTTATTTTTTTAAAGAGAAAGAAGAAGAGAGAGGATAGATTCGTACTCTTAAAAATCAATTGCTACTTACAAGGCTACAAGCTTCCAATTTTAAGTGGGACCAACGAAGAACAATGAAATTAGGAGGTTTCTCAAGACGAATAAATCATGACTTATTGACTGATACATTGATTTTGGAGGCAATTAGCAAGAATTTGATTTGTTTAATCCCTTGAATAATCACCGAAGTGATACAATCAGAAATCATTTTATCATTCAAATTTATGAAACAAATCAACGGTGCTACCATATAATATATTTATATGAGCTGTGTATTTGTCAGTGTGATTGTTTATCTGTATATTCCCAATATAGTTGAAGTATTTTAGTATGACAGCCTTCAAGTATGCATGTAATTATCCAACACCCAAATAGGATGTGCATAATCTGCTAGTATTTGGAGTAATTTTTAATTTCTTTTGTGATTTTAATTGTGCAGTCTTTATAAGAGTATTTCTTTTAACATTGTAAGTTTAACGTGGACAAAATCTTTGGAATGCCTATACTAATTAGCTATGTACACACACGTGAATAATAAGAATTTAAATTTAGGAATTTCCAAACAAAGAAAAAAAAAACTTAAACAAATTAAATGTCTACCCAATTAATCCGTAAGCAGCCATATAGGGGATTTTTTGATATATGATTTCCGGAGGCATTTAAAAGTTGAAGAAGTTTACAGAGGTGCTTGGGTAAATGCTTTTGAAGGTTTTTATGTTGTTTCAAATTTCTCCTGAACGAGAGAACATGCATTTTTATGGCTGTTATCAATGGTTGAGATGTTTAAGAGGTAGCAATGAACTCACAGTAAAAGTGTGTTTCATTTTTGCAAAGAGCAAAACCGAGTTTAAATGTGAAATTACCAATGAAGCATGGATACGGATACGGATGCGCCAATACGACACGACACGACGATAAGGAAAATCGCTAAAAATTAAGATACGATACGCTATGAATACGGCAAATAAAAATGTATATAGCAACAAAACTATACATTTTAAAACATAATTCATCATTCAAATTCAAGTACATTTGAGTTGTTAGAGAAGAAAACTTCGAAATCTAATCCTCTTTATACAGTAGAAGAAGTGTGAGAGTCGTGTTCATGGTTTTAATCAGAGGGAAGCTCTTTGTATTCATCACATTTCAATTATAGATGTCTCCTATTAATTTTCTGCTCCTCATTACCTTTTTTTCACTACTAGAATTATGACCATTGGCTACCATTTTTTACGCACCCTTTGCAATTGGTGGCCATAGATATAAAGCACCCACTCTTACTATTTTTTGGTGTCTTTACAGTGGGTTGCCACTGATATCAGTGGCCTTCAAAAATCAGCCACCAATGATTGGTGTCTGTTAACTAACTTTTTTTCTTAAAATTACACCAAAGACTTTTTACATATTTTTTCAACTTTGGGACCTGTTTTTTTATTTCTTTTTCAGTCTTCTTCTCATTTTTTTCCATCAAAAATATATATTTTTTCATTTAATAATCCTATTCTACAGTACTTTCACCCCCAAATTACTTTAGTCTAAAGAAAGCTTTGAAATTGCACTGTACCAATGAATAGTCTTTGGAGCCGAATTTCACTTTATTTACGAGGTTGCCACTGACTCTCTCTCTCTGCCGCTGATCTTCGTGCCGCGTGTTGATGATCGTGGAAAGGCAGGGGTGCGATGGTCAGTTTGTTCTGTAGGGTTTCGAATGGGTTGGATGGGTTAGAGACTTTCATTTCCTTTCTTTCTGAGCTGCAGTGGGACTCGGTTAGACCATGCCGCCGGGAGAAAGACCGAGCGAGCAGAGAGAGGACAGACACGGAGGGAGAGAGATAGGGATTTGGTGAGAGGAAAGAGAGAGAGAGAGAGGGAGAGCGCGATTTTGGGGTTAGGCGACGGCGGGAGAAAGGGCTAGGGTTATTGCATCCGTGTCACTCAAAGTGGGTTGCGAGAGACTGAGAGTGCTGCGTTCTAGGGTTTGAGAGTTGGTTTCGAGAAAGTAAGGGGGCTGGAGTTGGGGTAAGGCTTGGGCTGGGTTTATGGAATGGGGGAGGAGGGTGTGGAATGTCATGGAGAGGGAGGAAGAGGGAGGTCAGCCAAAAAACGTGGGTTGCAGAGCTACAATGAGGGAGATGGGCGTGGATTGGCAGGGAGGGGAAGGGAGAGGCTTGCCAAAAAGAGTGTTGGATGGATTTTTCCTCCTCAAATCAAGGGTTGGTGTCAAGATTGCGGGGTGGGTCCAAAATTGGTATGGTTGTGAGGGAAAGAGGGATGGCAGAGACAGAGGTCATGGAGTTGGGCGTGGGAATTCCAAAAAATCAAGGGCTGCTATCAGTGGTTGTTAATATCATGATTGGGATGTGAGTTCTCTCAACCTTTTGGTTAATTTTTTTTTTTATATTTTGGCTTTTTATATAAGCTATGTAAATGTTTAATTTCCATTTGAAAACTTGGGGAATTCTAGGTATATTGTTTATGGAAGAAGCTCAATCCCAAACCCCTCAAACAATCTCTCGATCTCTTCTCCCCCGCCTGTGGCGAACTCCCTCCTCCCGACCCAGAGAGGTACCTTCGTTGCATTTACTTTATGTAATTTTTGGGGTTCGTGAAATTATTGAGTTGAATGTAGTTTTTTTTTTGTTTGAAAATTTGTGCGTTAATTGTGCTCACTCTTTGTTTTTTCTTTGCAGTAAAAGACTTCGAATGAACCACAAGGTTACTGAAATGATAGAGCTGAAATTGTTAGTGTGTTTTTTTTTGTTTACAGGTAAAAACCCAGCTTCTTTTTTTATTGAATTTTTTTTCTTCGTTTAAATCTATTAGTCCTCCATGGATGATTGGTGAAATAAGTGTGTGGGTCTTGGTTCTGTGGTCCGAAACAAAAAAAAAAGTGTATATTCTCTCTGTTAGCTAATGTATCTGTGATTTCTTTGCAAAATGCTATTGCAACACTCAAGTCCGTTTGGAAAATGGAGAGTGCACGACTTATGGATCTCGGACCCAAGGTAAAATGTAATAATCTCTGGCTCCCTTTACTAATGTACGCTTGCATGCACTAGATCTGTGAATTTTACTTATGCATGTGCATTCTCTGTCCCAAAAGTTTTTGGATCCGAAGCGGTGCGGATGCTAAGTTAGGAAGGTTAATTTTGTCCTATGGGTTTGGGACGGATTGGGATGGGTCTAGGTGGCTGTCATTCGATGAGGGTTTGGTGAATGAGAGCCATGTCGCCTTTGCACAGAGAGAGAGAGCGGAGTAGTAGGTCGTGTTTTATTGTCTGCGCTGCACCATTAGTTTGATTGCCTATCCTTGAGTATTTGAGTTGTGTTTTATACTTTTTCTTTCGTCTAGAAGATGACTTCTGATTCCTATATTAATGAGATACTCAATCTTCAATCCTGCTTAGTAGCAGCGATCACCACCCGTTTGATAAAAGGTACAAGTGAAACAGTTGTTAATATTTGGGAACCAACAGAGCTCTTTATTTTGGGGGTTTGTTTCTGTTTTTGGCAGGACAACGATTTGGAGCAAGTGACTCACACAGTTAAACTTCGATATCAAAATTAATGGAAACCCATTGGTATGATTTCTTCATCTGAAATTTTTGATTGCCCAATTGGTTGTTTCATCAATTAATTGTGTGCAAACATATATGTGTAATTTATTATTTCTTCCAATTAAATGGTAAGATCAAATTAAGCTAAGAACTTTGGGTTTTGTAAATGTTGTGTAATTAAATTATTCATATTATCAATTAATTTTGAGCAAACATTTCTGGGTAGTTGTTAATTTCCTTCAACATTTGTGGGTGTTGGGGTTGGGGAGGGATGGTGGTTCTCCTAGATTACTGGATTATGGTTGTTAAATTGACACGTTCTTAGATTATTGGATTACGGTTATTTACCTTATGTCTGAATTTAGCATGTTTGAGAATTGATAATGGATTTACTATGTTTCAGAATTTTGGATCGTTGGAGTGAGAACTTGGTCCTTTGGCATTTGGAGGTATATAATCGTACACCTTTTTTTGTTCAGAGCTTAATCAAGGGGACATCCTTATTTAGATTTTCTTCTCTGTGGAAAAGTGAATTCGACCTCAATTTTTTTCAGGGTTCTCTAATTTCTGTGATGTTTGATATGTATTTTATGGTTTGTGTTTTGTGGAATTTAGGAATTTAGATTTGATATAAACTATTTGCACATAATCTTAGTTATTCAAATTTATAGTTATATTCTTATATTTTAATGATATTACAATTTGTTTTCTCACAAAAAATAGAAAAAGAAATATGATACTCCAATTTGGGTGCCCACACAGGGCATCCTTTTTTTTTAAATATTATTTTGCAACTTTGCCACCGATGTGAATTAGGATGACATTGTTTTTAGATGCCACCAATGTATTAAGAGTAGCCATTGTTACAATAGAGTCCTCTACATAGGCCACACTCTCTAATTTGGTGGTTGCTTGGTGGCCATTGAGGTTTGCCGCCAATGTGAGTGGCTACATGCCACAATAGGCACCAATGAAAAGTGTAGCTTTTGCCCAAATTTCTAGTAGTGTTTGAAAGTGTAAATGTATCCTAAAAGCCGGATATGTGTATCTTAAATGTAGGATACTCGTATTTATCACGTCAAATTCGTGTCCATCAATCAAAATATGTGTCGGACGAGCATCCGAGAGTATCGGGCAAGTATCGGATACGGGATACGCGACCAAACAGAAGTATCCATGCATCATAGGAAATTACAATGCTATAAAGCATGGGACCTGGGTTCAAAAGGGAGAAACGGAAAATGGTGGATTGTAGTTTGGGTAACAAAAGACCTCGAAGCAAATGCAAGTTGATACAACAAGAGGACTGCATACTTCACACCCTTTACACACACAAGGAGAGAGAGAGAGAGAGAGAGAGAGAGAGAGAGAGAGAGAGATGGCGAGGAGGAGACCTTGCTGCTGTTAAAACTGTTCGACGTTTACCCAGTCGCCCAATCAGACGGTCTGACTCGCATCACCAACCCTCAGGTACTACTATGCAGCTTGTGGCCCTTTCTGTTTCAACGTCCGCTATAACATGATCCTTCTCGTGGACCCTCATAAATGAACTGCTTTCCATGCTAGTTTTGCTGGGTCGCTTGCAATTTTCAGCTTTGGCATTCAAGCTGTTTGTTAAAATGCCAAAGTTAATAAATTTGGTTTGAAATGCCAAGAAACATGGGAAAAAAATAGTTTTTATTATTAAGCGAAACCAATGAACTCGAGAAGTTTGTAATTCGAGTGAAAATAGTAGAATTTACAAGTGAGAAAGGTCAAAAAGATTTCTACTTTTTACCACATTTCAAGACATTGTTTGTAGTGTTAACCATAATTTGTCTTCTTAATTTTCTGTCATTTTTGTCTGTTTATATAGAATCATGTATGAGTGTATCATGCTTGACGGTGCCGACTATGGTTGGTTCATGTGTTTAGGACTTGCAGAAAAACTCCAGTATTTCTTTGTCCAGGATTGTAATGGTACTAGTTTCTCGGCCCGCACTTTGTATGAACATGGCTTTTACAAGCTGAACTGAACTGATGTTTGAGAAAACCGTTGGAATAAGTGGAATTCGAAAGCCCAGGCTTGCTCTTCTCATGGTGCTCTGGAAGTCAATTACCTTACTGTTTCAGAGGGATGGTTTGCTTCCGTCTTTTTGTAAATTTTGCAAAGCGTACAAGTAACTCGTATCTTCTTAATTCATCATATTATGTATTTTCAAAAGCACCCTTGTAATTCAGGTTCTTGGAAATTGCAGATACTACATTACTTGGAGAACAGGCGAAGGTGCACAAGGATGCAATAAACTTTTTTTTTTGGAAACCTGATAACATTAAAGGCAAAGATGCCAAGCCAATACAAAGAAGCCTACACAAGAGGCAAGACGCCAATAAAGCAAGGAAAGAAATATGAGTGGTTCACAAACAATACCACGACGCCGCATCTAATGCTAAAGCGTCCCACATCGCATAACCCAAAAAAAACATCTAAGGGGGGCAGGGAAGGCCGTCATTACAAAGAACATGAACAAGGGAAGATGGGGGTCGATCGACCCAAATCTGATCACAAGCTTCCCTACACTTACTCGACGCTAAACAGTCCGCCGCTGCATTGGCCGATCTTGGGACCCAAGACCAGCGGCAGTCAGGAAAATCCTTACCTAGGCTGCAACACTTCACCAAGATAGGAAAGGCATCCCAACTGCCATTCCTTGCCATATCCTTTAGACAAGAAATTGACTCCAACGAATCAGATTCAATAATAACGGAGCTCCATCCCCTACTTTTTCCAAGCCTACAACCATTCAGAATAGCCAGTGCCTCCATCATATCTGCACTGGACGCCTTCCCACTATACCTTTCTGCAGCCAGAAACCATCCCTCCCCATCCCGCGCCACCACCCCGGATGCAATAGGGTTTAGGGTTCAGAATATTTTGCACCAGAAGCCTGTTGAGTGGAAACCTATAGTACGTAACAATCTATCAGAGCCTATCCGTGATGCGGACCTTGTTGTTACAGTTGGGGGTGATGGCACTCTATTACAAGGTAGCCATTTCATTGATGACTCGGTTCCAGTTCTAGGAGTGAATTCTGACCGCACACAACCTGAAGAGGTTAGTCTCTTGATTTAGCTAAGCCATAGAGGTTCAGTCTTTATATTGGCGTATTAGTTCACTGAGTTTCACTTAATCATGGCTTGTAATCAGTTAATCCTTCTTTTCTTTTTCCTGGTTTTGACTTGGTTAGGTGGAGATGCTCAGGAATGACTTTGACGCTAATAGAAGCACTGGCTATCTTTGTGGTGCAACAATCAACAACTTTGAACAGGTAAGACAGACCACGAAATATGTTTACCTGCCGAAGACCTGCTATGATGTTAAAGCCATCTAGAGTTGGCTTCATACAAGTACGTTTCATTAAAATCGGTTGACTGGTCGTAGGCAGGCCCACTCACTCAGAAGTTTGGCTTGGTTAAGCAATTTTTGTATTTTATACTTCTTGTGAAGTAGTCCTGCACAACCCAAACATGCCATTCGTTACTAGTTACATCTGCGTAAGGTAATATGTTCATCAGAGGACGCTGAATTGATATCTGCTAAGGTAATTACCTAAAGTGAAGCAGAGGGAAGGGGGGAGAGTTAGAGGCTAACCAGCTTCCGGGGTGCAATGAGCCTATAGCCATGTCATTGGAAGCTGCTTCACCCAAAAACGAAAATATTTACAGTAAATGATGTCACAATTGATGCATTTTTCTGTTGAGGGGTTCTAGCTCCGTTTCCAAACATAGGGTGACCACCAGCCCTTCTGTTCCCAGCATCAACTGGAATGGCAGCTTGTTTTGCTGGTGATTCAAGCGTGATGTCAAAAGGTCCCCCGGAGTTTGAACTATTCTGTCTTGCTGGCCATATATCCTCCTTCGGCCCTGGAGTTTCAGGAGTGAGAACCAACCAATCTGCAAGAAATAAGTCAACTGGTTTTGGAAATATTTGAGCCAAAATTAAAAAAAAAATGAAGTTATTATGTTCGGATCAGTTGCGTTATAGCATCAAACATCCAGAACTTAGGAGGTTATCAAAGAGAAAAGTTAGCATATGGATTCTATTTACTGCTCTAAAAATTTGTTTCTGGTAATTCATAGAATACTATCGCAGCGTTGAGTCAATTAGTTGATGCATACATTATTTCTGCGACTTTAAAGGAAAAGAGTTACCTTTTCTTACAGCTTCTCTGTTATCCATCATAATGTTAGCTTGGTTTGAGAAAATATCAGGTTCGTTTCTTGAAAAGAAATTGGTCGAAGGTTGGATGGTAGATCGTTTAACTGACTCGTACTCACTCCTCAACTGATTGTATATTTGCATTGCTTCAAATTTCTGCCGATACTGAGCTTGTATTCTGTTCATCTTGTACTGCATTTCCAATTCACTTTGGCCAACGTAGAACATGACACTTTTGTGTGCACTCTTCATTACTAGGAATACTGTCAAGGTAAAGATGTCCTGTCCATTGTCCCTTTACAAAACATTGAATACAATATGATAAAAACCTAATCAAGTTCTGTCACTCCCTCATATGAAATACACCAATCACCGTATCAGATTATTCGATTGCAGAAAAAATTAGAAAAGGATACATATCTGTGGAGACACTCCAATCATGGCCATCTGAAACATAATATGTTGCGAGCATTATCAAAAGGAAACAGAACTACAGACGCAAAGGGAAAAGTAAAATAAGGTATGAAGGCAAGCTAGGTCTAGTCTGTGAGTGCTTGCTTACACTTATCCATTCTTCATTTGGATTGATATCAAAAGCTTTCATATGACTGCCAAGAGGAAAGCCAAATGAGATGGGTAAAAGGAAAATAAGGCAACTGCTATACGTAAGTAGGAAATAAGTTTGCCACAGTGCTTCTATTTAAAACACAAAGTTTAATTGGTGGCAGGAACTGCCATATTAATGCTTGAATGTTCGGTTCTGTCAAGAATTGCTCAAACTAGTTGCTGCACGAAAAATGATTCTGCAGTAACCATTGATGCCAGAAACAGACTAAATTTCGTCTTCTGCAGTTATTCCACACAGTGCATATAGTTACACTCTAATTTTACTTATTAATAAAGAAAATATGACACCCTCACATTTATGTTCATGCATGCTCAGTGCACCTGCACACTTAATTGCGAGGCTTGAAGAATACAGATTCCCAGAAAATGCTAACATTCTAAGATCAATAGAGTTTCTTACCTCTGGGTATATAAAACACGGTAATCAACAACGCATATCTCAAGGATCTCGACTGGTTTATATGCCTGCTGTTATGGGTTTCAAATGAGAAACCGGGGAGAGTTGTGGAAAATGAACAAATGAAGCATAAATTCCCTAAACTTTGTCCAATTCAAAGGAGAGACAAGCATGCAGTGAAATCATTAGCATGCGTTCATATGCAAATATTAACACAAAAATATACAGAGAAAATAATGAATTATTTAAATTAAATCAGTCAAATTGACATATTTTCACATGAATTACATCTTTGAGTAAATTGTAGCTATAGTCTCTGAACTTTAACTCAATTGGAGCAATGGTCCCTCAACTAAAAATCCATTACCATTGGTACCTCAACTCATCAAAACGTGGCTATGGTTGCTCAACTAAAAATTCATTATCATTGGTCCCTCAACTTTAATTCAACTGTAGAAATGATCCCTTTTAACTCAATTGTAGCAATGGTCCTTCCAACATAACTCGTTTTGACAAAAATTTTGACGTAGTTGACGAAAATGATCATAATTACACATTTTGATGAGTTGAGGGACCCTAATTATATAAATAGTTATTCCAACATAACTTATTTTGACAAAATTTTGATTAAATTGATGAAAATGACTATAGCTACACATTTTGATAAGTTGAGGGACCAATGGTAATAGATTTTTATTTGAGGGACCATTGCTCCAATTTGATTAAAATTGAAGGACCATTGCTACAATTTACCCTACATCTTTTTGTTCGCAACGGCAAAGAAAATAACTTCTTGTTCACTGACAATATGATTTCCATTTCCTCGTCAATAAATAATCAATGCTTAATATACGCAAATTCCTTTGTTTTTTTTTAAACATTTTCTCAGCAACCAAACTGTGAAAAGAGAGTTGTTAAACTTTTAGAGAGAATCATACCTGAACGTTGAACAGAATTCTGCTCCAAAGCTTTGATTCCGTTGATTTCACAACAAAACCTTCAGCTATCAAACAACAGAGCGTGTCCGATTGTGATCTTCCGCTCGTCCAACTCGGCCGTCTTCCCATTCGTACGAAAATCTTCCTGAAACGCCAAAAAGTAAAATGAAATTCAAAATTACAGATGATAGAGAAGAAACTGGCGATAAAATCCGAAATACGAAATTGTAATACTTTACGGAGATTTACCGCAAAAGTTGAAAATTGCTTTGTTCTTTTTGCCTCTTCCAATCGGAAAGATGAAGTTACAGCTATTCGAAGAGGACGCAGAGAGAGAAGTGAAGAGAAAACCCAGCGGTTTGGGAACACATTTGGCGGGAAATGTTCTTGCTGCTGGGATGACTGGTGCGCGTAAGGCTAAAGGCTTCTGATTCGAAAGACCCGTCGAGATATGAGATTCGGGTCGGGTTAATATTGATGTCAATTAATGGGCTGACTCGAGCCCAAACTCTCAACTCTGTCTTAGCCCAGCACAGAACGCCCAGTTACCATTCGGCACAACCTACCGAATATCCCCTCCACTGTCGGAAGTACAATTCCTGGAGCCTCCACCGCATCATAGAACTCAACGGCCATCGATTTGATTCCGTTCAAACACTAGTAGTTGTTCAATATTTGGTTTTTAATTTTTAATTTTTTTTATATCCAAATATAAAACATCTTAACGTTTTTAAAGGAGTGTCAATATGATATTTCGGCATATTCAAATTTCAAATATATGAGCCTAATTTATTTTACTTTCATTTCAAGTAAGTGAACATTTTTCAAAGATAAGTTCAAAATTTCAAATCGACGTTGCTTGAAAGAAAGCAACAAGTAACCTTATCATTCCTAGGAGAACGATCTATATAAAATATGCGTGTCATCAAGTAGCGGTCATGTTCATTAATGAAATATCATATTTAAGTTCTTTTCACATAACATTGCATTATTAGACAAAACAACACATACCAATACACTTGTTTCATATAAGTTGTTCATCACACGTGATGCCTAGAGAGCTAATTATTTATGAAAAATTGCTAGTTCCTTTGTAGATTATATTATGTGATTGTACAAGTAGATAAAATTAAAGCGTTTCCAACCACACAAGTTGATAATTGATTATTTTTAAGGCGGCTTAAATAAGGCTTTATAGCCTCAATAATCCTTCAATAGGGACACCTACCCTTAATTAGTTCCTACATCTCATCTCATTAAGTTCAAAACCTCAACAAGAAAGGTGTACCATCCCATACAAAACAATGCCAGCCCTTGAGTGAGCCCTCTCATTAATTTTGGTACCCTCCATATATTGCCTACTTGCTCCGGCCGGTGTCCATTCTAAACTAGGCCGTCGTTTTGTGGATTCGGGTGGTGTTTATGTTGTGGGACAAGTTACACAAATCAGAAAACAAACAGTTTAAAGTTTAGTGTGAGGATAATTGACTATACACGAGCTTATTATGATTGTTAATTCATTCCAACTTGAACTAAAACTAATAAAAAAAAAGTATCAAAAGAACACCCTTGTGTTATAAAAAAGTGATCTCCATAGTATTTTCAATTAATGTATAAAGGGAGCACATTTGTTCTAATCAATTTGGTCACACTCACGTCACTTTAAAATAACATGTTGAAAGAGAATTCACTAATTCATCCAAATTACAACCGACTTGTCCAAATCCGTTTTGCTAATTCAACTTTTAAACCCAATAGATAGATAAGAGCCAATCAAAACCCGACCCGAATGAAGTTGTCAATTTTGTTCGTCGGAACACAATGTCAGTTGATCTCCCATTTGTAAACAAAAATATCGTCCAATTTACAGTTGCAAAACAACGGCGGCCTCCTAAGCCACGACACTTGTTAAAATTCTCCACGTGTCAACTTGAAATTGCTCGCTGTCTCATTTTTCACTCTCGCTTCTCATCCTTCAACTGTAGAGAGAGAGAGAGAGAGAGAGAGAGAGAGACCAACATAAATCACAAAAGCAGAGATTTTGGAAGGGTTTAGAGAGAGATGAAGATACAGTGCAACGTCTGCGAGGCAGCGGGGGCGAACGTCCTCTTCTGCGCCAACGAGGCGGCTCTCTGCTAGGCATGTGACGAGAAGGTTCACAAAGCGAACAAGCTCGCGAGCAAGCACCAGAGGGTTCCTCTGTCCTCCTCCCAGTCCCACATACCCAAATGCGATATCTGCCAGGTAAACTTCAATGATTCGAATCCCACAACGAAAAAGTTGAGGAATTTGATCGTAAAAACACAAAATTCGTATTGGGTTTTGCTTTAATTTTTTAGAAGATGATTTGCAGGAGGCGGTTGGGTACTTTTTCTGCTTAGAAGATCGAGCTTTGCTCTGTAGAAAATGTGATGTTGCCATTCACACGGCCAATAGCTTTGTATCAGCTCACCGTAGGTTTTTGCTTACCGGAATCAAGGTTGGGCCTGAGCCGGCTCAGCTGGATTTCGGCGACGGTGATGGGGTGGTTGTTGGTGTTGGTGCGTCTTATTCTACTGTGAAGTCACGTTCTGGGTCTGGGTCTGGGACTGGGTCTGTGTCTGGATGTGAAACCTAAAACCCATTGCCGGTGGAGTGCAAGGTGGTGCTGCCCGGTATTGCCGGGGGATGTCGTTTACTGGGGGTTCTGCAGCTGGGACTGTTCCACAGTGTTATGTAGATGAGTTTCTTGGACTCTCTGATCTTGATCAGAGCTTTGGCTACATTGATAATGGATATTCAAGGGTGTGTGTGCTCACTATACACATGCCATCAGGTTAATCCATACTTCGATTATTTTTGCATAATCAATTTCAAATATATGTAGAATTAGTTCTGTGTACTTTTTAGTAAGATCAATTTGTATAATTTCAATAGAATCAGCTTGTATAAGTTGAATATCAGAGTGCGCATTTAACAAACAAACAAACAAACTATAAACTAATATAATTTTATTAAGTGAACGACAGATTGCCATGACGGCTACAAAACCCTAAGAGGCTACATTGCGAATAACTTATTATTCTACGAGCAACAAAGTATAATATATATAGAGAACTAACCTAACCCTAATAAGCAAGAAAACGAAATCCTAATACTAACGGGCTAAGCCCAAATTCAAACAATAAGATAATCCTAAATTCCAACACCCCTTGTCAAATTCATGGCGGTACACGGCAAGAGTTTGCAACAAGAAGATGTAGATGCAAGCTTCGTTAGGCGGACACGACAAGGCAAGCTCTGTTAGGTGGACACGATAAGGCAAGCGGGCGAGCAGTCAAGCGAGCAAAAGAACAATTCAGGCTTCAATCAACAAAGCCCAACTAAAGGCCTTCAAACAAATCAACAAGGCCCAACAGATTGTGGGCTCAATACCTTTTCTTTTCCTTTCTTTTTTTCCTCTTTTCCTGTTTTCTTTTTCTATTTTTTTTCTTTTTTCTTCTTTTATTTCCTTTTTCTTCCTTTTTCTGTGCGAACAAGTGCAAACAGCGACGGCGAGACTTTTGGTTGCAAACGACAGGTGGTGGTGACATCGTTCAATGGCGATGGCACTCTGGTGCAGCAGTTGTTCCAGTGGGTTCGTGATGGTTCCGGTTGAGCAGCAAGTTCTGGTGGTGGTTTAGTCAGGCAGACGAGGCAGCAGGGGTCTGGGTCAAAATCTAGGTTGGTCAAGCAAGGTATTGCAACGTCAGTGCGGTGGTGGGGCAGTGGAGATGGTGGTGAGTGTTGGACTGTAGGTGATCCAAGGTGGAGACAAACTGGATCCGAGTTTGTGGTTCTCGGGTCTGGGCTTCGTCAAAACCAGTGGCGGTCGCCGAGTGTAGCAGAGGATGATGACATGATGCAACAAACTGATTCAATTTTTTTTTTCTTTCAAAACTAATATCAAACCAACAACATGGATACCTATCAAGAACATATTAAATCCGAAAGATCAAACCTGCTCTGATACCAAGTTGAATATTAGAGTGCGCGATTAACAAACTATAAACTAATATAATTTTTTTAAGTGAACGACAGATTGCCATGACGGCTACAAAACCCTAAGAGGCTACATTGCGAATGACTTATTATTCTACGAGCAACAAAGCATCATATATATAAAGAACTAACCTAGCCCTAATAAGCAAGAAAACGAAACCCTAATACTAACGGGCTAAGCCCAAATTCAAACAATAAAATAATCCTAAATTCCAACAGTATATGTATTTTCAACAAAATTATATATATTTCATCAGTCCAACCTTTCATCGACTATTTTTGTGAAATCAGTTTGAGATATGAATTAGTTTTGTATACATTTTAGAAGAACCAGTTTATATACTTTTAGTAATCATTTTGTATATATTTAACAAAACTATATACATGCCATGCTCAATATTTTTTGTTTTTTTTCCTAGAATCTGTTTAAAAAACATGTAGAATCAGTTTGTATACTTTTTAGTATAATCATTTTGTATAGTTTTCAGTATAATCGGTCTGTATATTTAAACCTCTCTTCCTTATCTTTTCTTCTTTCCAATGAATGACAATGTTTACAAAATTTCACTAATCATTTATTGGTTTACTAAATCTTGGGTGTGTTCAATAAATTTCCATTCACACGGCTTGGTTTTACCGATTTACAACCAGTCATGGACCCATCATAAAAATGTTTTTGAATCTCATATGAATGCTAAGAAAGTGGATTTTTGTGGAGGTGTAGGGAGTCCATCAGGGGACTGCATAGTATTGAAAGTAGCCATTAATAATGAAATAGTGCTATTTATCTTCGTAATCTATTTTAACATGGTTCCTGATTATGCTTGCTTGAAAAAACGGGACACACTGCTCATTCATCAAGGATAATTTTCTAAAGCTTAATTGTTCATAAACTTTCATTATCTACTAAATCTTCTATTTTAAGCTGTTCTATAAATTGGCTAACATAAAATGAAAAAAAACTAAATTGTTTCCGTTTATTTTATCCATTGTTAATGCTAGCATTGTAATTTCACTAGTTTTGGCGAGTTTGTGATCATGGTCGGTACATTCAAACTCGGTTTTGCTCTTTACAAAAATGAAACACACTTTTACTGTGAGTTCATTGCTACCTCTTAAACATCTCAACCGTTGATAACAGCCACAAAAATGCCATGTTCTCTCGTTCAGGTGAAATTTGAAACAACATAAAAACCTTCAAAAGCATTTACCCAAGTAAACTTACTATATTAAAAAAAATACTCTTATAAAGACTGCACAGCTAAAGCTGCAAAAGAAATTAAAAATTACTACAAATACTAGCAGATTATGCACATCCTATTTGAGTGTTGGATAATTACATGCATACTTGAAGGCTCTCATACTAAAAGAGATTTTACAACTCCAACTATATTGGGAACAAACAGAAAAACAATCACACTGACAAATACATAGCTCATATAAATATATTATCTGGTAACACCGTCGAGTTGTTTCATGAATTTGAATGACAAAACGATTTTTTATTGTACTACTTCGGTGATTATTCAAGGGATACAAAAAAATTCAAATTCTTGCTAATTGCCTCCAAAATCTATATATCAATCAATAGGTTATAATTTATTCATTTTGAGAAACCTCCTAATTTCATTGTTCTTTGTTGGTTTCACGTAAAAGTGGAGGCATGTAGCCTTGTAAGGGAAAGGGATCCTCTCTGGATCCCTTTCCACCTCATCCATAAAGTTCGTGATCCGAACTATGGAAATTTGATCCAATGACTATAAACAGAGGACCCCTTTAAACTTATAATACCGTAGTCATTTAATCAAATTTCAACGGTCCGGATCCCGAACCTGGTGGATTAGGTAGAAAGGGATCCTTTCTCCCTTGTAAGTAGCGATTGTTTTTTAAGAGTACGAACTATGCTTCCTCTTTTTCCTTCTCTTTTTTTTTTAATAAAAAAATAATTAAACTATCCTTCTTTTTAGCTTCTCGTGTAGCCAAAACAATATTTATTTACCAAAAAGGGGTAGAGCTTGATCTTCAGGTACCGTTTGGTACGCAGACGGGACGAGACAGGATAAGGATAAATTTTGTCTTAAAATGTTATAAATTTGTGTTCCACAGATGTGGAACGGGTCGTTCCAGGGGGAGAGGTGGAACGAAAAATCAGCCAAATTTCGTCCCATGGGACAACCCGTTCCACAGTTTTTAAGCACACCAAACGTGGGACGGAATGGCTCGTCCCGTTCCGTCCCATCCCTTTCCCACGTACCAAACGGTACCTCAAAGACCCGCTCGAGTC
Source organism: Cotoneaster glaucophyllus (assembly GCA_036320875.1). NCBI lineage: Eukaryota > Viridiplantae > Streptophyta > Magnoliopsida > Rosales > Rosaceae > Cotoneaster > Cotoneaster glaucophyllus. Next base: position 28,293,233 of record CM070061.1, on the reverse strand, counting down.
ATTTAAAGCTCAAAATATGATTTTTAGTATCGCAATTTTTTTATTACAAGCGAAAATGTATACTCTAAACTTTATTAATATATATATATATATATATATATATATATATATATATATTGTTGCAGTCCTATTGGAATAGGAATGTGATTGTGTAAATCTTAGTAAATACGAGAATGTATCTTATATTCCTATTAGGAGTAGATTACCTATTAAATGTTGTAATCCTAAAGGGTAAGTAATTAACCCTCCCTACTACTATAAACAAAGGCACAATGGGGTGAGATAATACACACCCACAATTACACATCTCTCTCTTCTCTCTCAATCTTGCCGCACCCTCTCTCTCTTTTGGCCTCCATAATTGTTTCAGTAAATTATGTCTACAACACGTTATCAGCACGCTCTTGACGCTGCGCTAAAGAGAGTTTATTCTTCAATCAGGGGAGTATTACGTTTTAATCATTCTTTTCATGATTAATTTATTGTTTTATTAAATTGATCTACATGCTATTGATTCAATTTAATTTTTCTGTGTTGAACGTGATACAACGCATTGGAGATACTATTCCGGCTTTCTGCGAAGGAACTTCTACAAATTCAAAGGCTTTTGTTGTTTTCTGCTACTCAGGTACGCTTAAAATAAAGTAAGATATTTGAAACGACCCATGAAGCATGAAAACATTCCCCATGATGCATGAACCCCCTATGTTTACATTTTCCTTCCGATATATATATTCTGTATGTTCATATATATATTTGTTTCATGCATTACGCAATAATTGCTATGTGGAATTTGTGAGTCAAAGTATAAAAACAAATTAGAAGCAAGTTAGGGTTTCCTAAACCCTAAGGGATTTGAAAAAAGAAAAAAGAAGAAAAAAAAAGAAGAGGAAAATCGTTGAGCCGCGCCTAACTGGCCTGAAGCCAAGCCAAGGCAGCAGCCCCCATTTTTTTGGCTTTTCTGTGCACGAACCTAAACCCACACGCTGGTTTATCACCTGACAGACCTCCAGCCTTGGCCCGCATACCAGACTGGGCTACCCCTCTTCTCGGCCTGCTCTGATTGCAGTAAACTGGGCTCCTATTTTTCTTCTCGGCCCGTGGCTGCAGCAAGCCTGCAAGCTTGCATTTGGGCTGCTTGCAGCAGCCTCACACGGCCCAACCTGGGCTTTGCAAATTGGACAAGCAGCCAGCAATTTAATACTGGGCTGCCACCTTTTCTCGGCCTATTTTTTCCCTTCGGCCCAACATGCATCAAGCCTGCAGCTTGACCTGCAGCTTGGCCCGTGGCATCACAGCAAGAATGCAGCTTGCTTTGCTTGTTCTTTGGTTGCTCAATACAACCAACCCATGCCCACCGAATTTGGGCTATATACTTTCGAACCCTAATGCTATTTTAGCATTCTAAATAATTTTAACCCGTATGTTATTATTATTTTGCTTCTACAATCGACCCTGTTTGGTCTCGATTTATTGAATTAATTAAAAGTGACCTGCAGTCCATTAATCTGATAATGAATCCAAAATTCTTGACCTGAAGATCACTTTTGGACATTAACGATTCAATAATTTATTTTTATACTTTGAACCGTCACATACTTTCGTAGTAACGAAGCTCTCACACTTGAGTTCCCGAAGACAACTCAAATCCACTACACTAAGTTAGTATATTGCATTCTGTGTTTCTTGTAGGAACCTCTCTTTTATGAACTAAATGTTCATAAACTAAATCGAACCTGTAGTTTCGAATTTAGTGCCTTTGAAACCCGAAGTTTTCATAAAACAATACACCCATGAAAACTTGACGTTTTTCATGAAAACCATGTCTTAGAACATGTTCTAACTATGATGCATATGGATGTTTCATTCCCATAGCACCAATAACAATCTTGTTCCCTCCAATTCAGTAGATTGTCGTACTGTAACAAGTTCGATTTTCCTGATTTGGACGTTTCTAACAGAAACCACTTTATGTGGGGTACAAGATGTGAATCTCCCATTGACTATTAAGAAGCTGAGAAACCATTGAAGCCAACAATGGCAAGGAAGAGCTGAATAAGCCTCCGCCATGATCTTCATTCGAAGACTTATGCCCGAAGCATTACAAATAGAAATACCTCCCGAACGAGTATTCCATGGCTCTTTGGCTCGCTTCGACGGACTGTCTAATCATGAAAAACATTGCCTGAAGCACACCATGATTATGTCCATGAATGTGTACAATTCTGAAGTTTATAAATCCGATCGAATTTTGACTGGAGAATACTTTTCTCGTCCTTCCATGTTTCTAACTCGCTCTTGAAACAGCAGTTTAGAAAGCGGAAGTTTACCAAATTCTGGGATCTGATTACTACCACAAACGTGAGAGAAAGATATAGACTCAGTTCGGCTAGAGTCTATCGAATGGCTCAACCCAGTTCGGTTAAAGCTTACTGAACCCAAGTTTGGGTCTGTCTCTCTCATAACCCAATTTTGAGTTTGTTTTCACAAACATATGGTAGAATCAGGGCCTGCCAAGGTGTGGCATCATGCCCGAAGCATAATCCTTGGTACCTAAGACCTAAAACTTCAAGAATAAGGGATAGTATTCCCGAACCTTAACACTGCAGAATCTATTTACGTCCCGATGGAATAGATTATTGGTTATGCACCTGTTCGTGCCCCTACTACCATTCTAGTAGTCAATATGTGAGACTGATTTTGCTCCACCAAACATCGTTGGAAAAGCAAAATTTTGACACGAATGGCCTTTTGGCCGAATCCACCTAGTAACTTTGCTTACATTGTGAACATCTTTCTATGTTCTTGGATTCAAGTTTGGTGTATGTTTTACTTATGGATAATCTTATTGATATTGTCCTCGAATATGAGTTAATTGAATCATGTTTCTTAGTACATGTGACCGATTCAATTAAACACGTGATTAGGTTGGAATGTGGGAAAGTTATTGTCTGGATGAATGCGTACTACGCACACTAACTTTACACCTAAATCACATCTCTAACAACGAATTCAGGTCTATCCAACCTGATTAAGAGTAATGGCACGCTCCTCGTTGTATGAATGGTACTGAATCACCATTTACGGGACCTTAAATTCTCCCTGACGTTGAGTTTTTAAGGATATTCGAGATGACAATGATCATAAATGAAACCACTGAAGAAAATAGAGTGAAATATCTTTGCACCACCTCCAAAAATGAGCCTGAAGGTTTGATTTGGGGCTAATGGGTTGTCCCTCAACTGGGGCACACGCCATATGTGGCCGGCCTAGGGCTAGGTGATTGAGCAGTTTACATGCTTTGGCACGACCTTTTGGGACACTTAGGTCGATCAATGATGCTACAACGCATCTCCTTACCCGAAGTAAGGATCTTGTGCCTACAAGCGCACTTTGCCAAGCATGCTCATTAAGGAAATTGATTTTTTTTTTTATATCATTCCTTGCAAAGATACGACAAGACTTTTTTCTTTTCATAGTGGATTCAAGGGAATATACGTGGACTAATCCAACCAAAATGCGGACCATATAAAGACTTATGGTTTTGGTTGATGAATCGACAAACTGGTCACATGTTTGTCCACACACATTACTGCTAAACCCTCTGGCCGATTAAGGGCTCACCACCCTACTTATCCCTTAAGGTCCGGGAGACTGGATAATGTCGGAGAGTTTACATCGACAGTTTTCGATAAAGTATTGCATGTCGTTTTGGGTTTCTAATTGAACATCGAATTCCCATGTTCACCCCAAATAGCCTCGCCTAGTGATCATAAAGCGCAATTTAAATGATCGCCCGAATTTTGGTAAACGTACCAAGTTTTCGGTTTCTGCCTTGGGCTATGCAATCCTTGTACGCAGTGATGATTGGTCCGCCTTGAGGCCCATTGCCACCCAACCTATATGACGTTACAGTTGGTTACTGGGTATGAAGCTGACGATTTTCGTATTTACGCATTTGGGTGTGCATTCCATGTGCCAAGTTGCGCCGCCGCAACGTACCACCATGGGTCCTCAAAGAAGGATGTGTATCTTTTGTCGATCATGATTCTCCTTCACACTAGCTCTCTTCGAGCCCTTGCAACCGATCTCTTTACCGCTCATTTGCGGGTTGTCACTTTAATGAGACAGTCTTCCCGCCGTTAGGGGGAGATAAGAACGTCAACGTTCCTGTAGAACGGCGCGAATTTGCGTGGACGTTGCCCACTATGTCTCATCTCGATCCCCATACCGCACAAGTGTGATAAGCAAGTGCGATGAATTCTAGATTCCAGAATGTTGCTCCAGACGCATTCCTCTGATCTAGCTAAAGTGACGAGATCATATACCAGCTGCAAACATGCCTGCAAGGATAGACGTACTTAACGGACGTCGAGTCAACATCCCTGGAGGGTGTGCCGCCCCTGTTAGACGATTTGGACGCCCTTGTTGGACGGTCCGGTACACCGGCGGATAGCCAATCAATCTGTCTTAGCCTGGAGCACGACAGATCATTCGGTTCGTAGGATTCACTTCCCTTGAAGAGGAAGACACGGCACAACAATGAATCTGAACTCGATCGCTGTCTCAAATCATTTCCATCTCATGAGATTAATCCGGATTACTCCCAAGACATGAAATTCTTGGTCCAGTATACTAGTTTGGGTGAGCTAAATGGAATTGAAATGAGATTATCATCGATGATGTTTTCACTTATATGGTAGCTACCGACATAAATGAAAAGCGACGATATCGAACCGTGTTCCGTTGATTAAGTGACAACGTAGAACTGATTGGACAACTAAAGTTACAATCCAGGTCAAATTCCTTACCAAAGTGTGTATTGGACCTGTAGTTCCTACACTGCCCAAGGTAACCCGTTTGCGTTACAAGTGGGAAAGGAAGCGTTATGAGATGAATGAAATAGTGCGATATGATGAACGCCTTACGGCGCAAGGTTTCTCTCAAAACGTCCTGTGATTGATAGCAGCATTACAAAATGTGGTTAGTATTTCTCCATGGGGATATAGATACGGAGATTGACATGTAAGTTCCCGAAGAATTACATGGACTGACTCAAATAGTTCCAAAACCACGGAACACCCTCTTAACTCGTTTTGAGGCGTTCACTTATGGATTGAAAAATCCGACGGATGTGGTATGCCCTTGCGTGTTAAACTATGAAGTCTTATTCCAAATTGCTAGAGTTACAGTTTATGTCGTTAACACGAATCTCACTAAGACTCTGGAAGAGCATGAGAAAACTGCCTCGCACCTGAAGATGGAATTAGAGATGAAGGATCTTAGGAAAACTCGTTTATGCCTTGACCTGAAGTTGAAGCATCGTTCTGACGGTATTTTGGTCTACCAGTCGAACTACACCCTGAATGTGTCACCTTTGAGTAGTATACCTTTGATCGTCCATACGTTATATGCAAATGAGACTCTTGAAGAGGCTATGGAATCCGAAATTCCATATCTAAGTTCAACTTTACGCTTCGTTGTACTTAGCTCATTGTATTTAGACAGGACATCTCCTTCGCTGTTGATCTTGGTAAAGATGCAGCACCGCGCCTACACGCAACCACTGAATTGGTATTAAAGACGTTCCCTGAAGGTACTACGAATTTGGGCAAAGCAAATCCCAACGCATCTCGAGCGGGTCCAACCCCCTGATCCTCGAAATGATGCTTGCCTTATTGTTATGCTGACGCAGGTTACTTATCAAACCCGCACAAGGTAAAATCCCCAAATGGTTATGTCTTTACCATTAGGGATATCGCAATATCTTGGAGGTCCACGATATGACCTTAGTTGCGAAATCTTCGAATCGTTCCAAGACTCACCTCACTTCACTACGCCACACGTGAGACATGGTTAGGAGTTCTTGTTGAGCATATTCGAAGTACTTGCTGTGTTTTCATCCATCGTTGAGTCCCAATGACGATCCATGAAGACTATGCCGCATGTATCAACCTGACCAAGCCATGATACACCAACGAAGCCAACGCCAAGACATATTGCGTCTACATCTACATCAGCAAAGCATCAGGAGATTTGAAGTCATGCAAGCCGATCCCAGACAGCCTTGCCGACCTCTACATGACGTCACTGCCAAAGTCAACCTTCCAGAAGCTTGTCCAAGGAATCGGTATGCGCAAATCATCTGAATTGAATCGCTTGTAGTTCTCTTATTTAGAAGTTATGTCTAACTCAGGGGGAGTATCCAAAAGCATACTTACATGATCTTAATGTACTCTTTTTCCTACGATTAGGAGCATTTTTCCCACTGGGTTTTTGCTACCTAACGAGGTTTTAATGAGGCACCCATCCTGGGATGATCATACTCCGTTGAGTTCACTACACTCGTCCAGTTTGACGTTTGTTTAAGACATTATGCATATTTTCTTACTTTTCCCTTAGTCTATGGGTTTTCCCCATATCTTGGGTTTTACCATAGCAAGGTTTTTGTGAGTTTTTACACATGCATACTTCAAAGTAAATTTGAGACTCGCGATCACCCGTTGTGCCGATGACTTCATCAACTGTACCTGCTTCATCACTGAAGACCTGATGCGCCATTCACTTGAGTATTTACACACTCAAGGGGGAGTGTTGCAGTCCTATTGGAATAGGAATGTGATTGTGTAAATCTTAATAAATATGGGAATGTATCTTATATTCCTATTAGGAGTAGATTACCTATTAAATGTTGTAATCCTAAAGGTTAAGTAATTAACCCTCCCTACTACTATACATAAAGGCACAATGGGGTGAGATAATACACACCCACAATTACACATCTCTCTCTTCTGTCTCAATCTTGCCGCACCCTCTCTCTCTTTTGGCCTTCATAATTGTTTCAGTAAATTATGCCTACAACATATATATATATATATATATATATATATATATGAAGTCTAACACAATAAATTGAAATATAATGCCCTAATTTATCAGTAGAATTTACCACTTGCTTCCATATTGCAATTCTAACTTTGAAAAATACGGCAAAACCTCTAAATGTGATCCACTTGTACAAGAAGTTGTAAAAATTCGAATATCATTTATAATCATATTATTTCTCTCTAAGAAATTGTCCAATCTCCATCATTTCAGCACTCCACAAGAGTAAAAGAATTTGAAGCTCAATTTGTAAGCTAGATGAGATTGACCCTTAGAGATAAGATTGGTAGGGATTGGTTAAGCTTTGAATCTTAATCCATTGTTTGGGGAAACACTAAGCTGGATGAGACTCAATTGGACTTAAATCCAGTCCACTGCTGGTAGATGACTGGATTGGACATAAAAATTCATTTATGTGACACCACCAAACTGGCCCTTGTGTACAAAATTCCGATTGATTTACCCTCTATATAAAGTGATTGTGACACCACCAATTAATATTGATGAAGATCTCATACTGGGCTCTAGTAGATTAATCCGATCCGAAAATAAAAAGGAAAATATTTTATTTATTAAGGGATTTTGTTTTATGTCATTTTATTAAAATTTAAGTTTGGGTAAATTACACAAAACTACCTCAACTATTGGGGTCACAACAGTTTCATACATGATCTTTTAAAATTGACAATGTCATACCGCATCTTACGAATTTGTGACAATGTCATACCTCCGTCAATTTTTCTGTTAGTTTTTCTGTTAAGTGCTGACGTGGCTAGAGATGGAGACCACTCACTAATTCAGCTGGATTAAAAAATAATTAAATATTAAAAAACTAAGAATAAAATAACAAAATTTTTTTTCCCTTCTTCTCTCTTCTTCTTCTTCTTCTTCTCCTGGGCCGAAACTGGATTTGTCACTCTTTTTTATTTTTTTATTTTCTTCTTCTTCTTCTTTCTTCTTTCTTCTTTCTTCTTTCTTCTTTCTTCTTCTTCTTCTTGGGCCGAAACTGGGTTTGAATATATATATATATATATATTTTTTTTTTTCTTTTCTCCTTCTTCTTCTTCTTCCGTAGGAGGGGGTTTAATTTTCTTCTTCTTCTTCTTCTTGTTCTTGGGCCGAAACTGGGTTTGATTTTTTTTTTTCTTCTCTCTTCTTCTTGCCGAAACTGGGTTTGAATTTTTTTTTTCTTTTCTTTTCTCCTTTTCTTCTTCCTTCTTCCTTCTTCCTTCTTTTGGGTTTTTTTCCTCCTTCTTCTTCTCCTTCTTCTTCTTCTCCTTCTTCCTCCTTCTTCTTCCTTCTTCTGGTTTTTTTTTTTTTTTTCCTCTTCTTCTTCCTCCTCCTTCTTCTTCTTCGGTTCTTCCTCCTTCTCCCGGGGGGGGGGGGGGGGGGGGGCGGGTGGGGTTGGGGGATTGGGATTTCAATTTTTTTTTTTTTTTTTGTTAAAGATTAGCAGGAAGAAGATGAAGATGGGGGAGAGAGAGTGGGGTGGGGAAGGGGACGACAAAGGTTTTTTTTTTTTTTTTTTATAACTTTTATTTATTATTTTAATATTTAAAAAATATTAATTTTTTTTTTAGTTTGTAATAATTTTTTAATAGAAAGTGGGGTCCGAATCAAGTCACGTCAGCACTTAATAGAAAAATTGACGGGGGTATGACATTGTCACAAATTCGTAAAATGCGGTATGACATTATCAATTTTAAAAAATGAGGTATGAAACTGTTGTGACCTTAATAGTTGAGGTAGTTTTTTGTAATTTACCCTTTAAGTTTCATTGTTTTAACTTTTTAAGGAATTATGTTGACATAACTCTGATTGGGTTTTGATGTGATAAGATTTCTATCCTAGTTTAGCCTTCCTGTATTGCTACCCCCCCATGTTCTATATAATAACAGATATAACAGAAATATAGTTAGAAGGGCATTATTGTAATTGAGATATATGGCTATATAAGGGATTGAATAGCTATCATTTCCTTAAGTTCATTTGTATACATTTTCTCTAATCAATCAATACAATCTCTCTTGTTTCTCTCTATTGTCTTCCTCTTTCTCTGTACCAATTTCATCTTTTACAATGTAGTTAATATGGTATCAGAGCCACCAGGCTCACGCCATGATTCAGGTGGTTTCTCTTCGTAGTAGTCTACTTTTCTTTTCTTTTTTTCTTCTTTTTCTGCGGTTGTTGGGATCGCGATTGTTACAATTGTTGGGTTGATTTTTTTTTTTTTTTTGGTTTGAAGATTTCTCCGATTTGACATCGTCGATTCGCTTCTTGAAGAACTCTTCCTGCGACACCCTCACATTCTCATACACAACGCAAAGGCACATCTTCGAATTGCCCTAATCTTTGCACTTGCAGGAGACGTTCGGGTTCTCCTTCTTTGATTTCTTCTTCGCAACGATGAACTTCCTTTGGGGGAACGAACAACCGGGTTCGAGTTCTTGGACGCTGATTTCTGGGACTTCCCCTCTGATTTCGTCGCAAGGGAAGCAGTGTGTTTCGGGATCACGATTGCTATTGTTCTTGGGTTGATTTTTGGTGCTCCGTTCTGTTCGTCGTTTGCAACGACGCTGTCGTTTGAGATTTTCGGTTCTTGAATTGGGGATTTTTCATATTTTCATCAAGGTCTTCAATGGCTCGGGTCCACTCTGGTTCAGGTTTCTGCGACTGAGAGCAGAGTTTGCTTTCTTTGCACCGTTGATTCACTGCTTCTTCTACATGTTCTCTTGCTGATGAGAGGCGAGTGTGCGGGTTGCTCATCTGGGTGTTCCTCAGAATTTGGGTTCTGTTTAGTTGCGACTCGATCGTCTCGGAATTTCTCTTTTGCGTTGCTGATTGGAAAGTGGGATCTTGGACTCTGTCAGGTTGTTTCTTGTATCTGTCATCTTCTTTATGCATACATGGTGTTTGTGGAATTGCCGCAGGAGATAAACTGTGTCATTCTTGAAGATGGTTAATAAGCATTCTTTGATGATCTGCGTTTCTTTGATCTGTGTCAATTGCATACATTCCTGGTTAATAAGCATTCTTTGATGATCTGTGTCATTCTTGAAGATGGTTAATAAGCATTCTTTGATAAAGTGTGTGTGGAATGCTTATAACAGAATCAAACTGTGTAATTGCCGCAGGAGATACATGGTGTTTGTGGAACATAAGTAAACTGTGTCTGGTGATCTGCGTTTCTTGATTTTATACATGATTGATTGTATTCTGATGATATGGTGGAGCCGATCAGGAGTGTCAATCTCCTTGGTCGATTTGATTTCTTGGAGTGTCATTCTCCTTGGTTAATTTTTGGTGTTCGTCTCTGGGCAGATTTAGGAAGATCTCAGGAGTGTCATTCTCCTTGGTTAATTTTGGTTTCTTGGAGTGTCATTCTCCTTGGTTAATTTTTGGTTAATTTTTGGTGTTCATCTCTGGGCAGATTTAGGAAGATCTCAGGAGTGTCATTCTCCTTGGTTAATTTTGGTTTCTTGGAGTGTCATTCTCCTTGGTTAATTTTTGGTGTTCGTCTCTGGGCAGATTTAGGAAGATCTCAGGAGTGTCATTCTCCTTGGTTAATTTTGGTTTCTTGGAGTGTCATTCTCCTTGGTTAATTTTGGTTTCTTGGAGTTAATTTGGTTTCTTGGAGTGTCATTCTCCTTGGTTGATTTGGTGCCAGTCTCTGTAAAGTTTTAGTTAGTTCAACAAATTAGGATTAGAAACTGTATTGTGCAGAGTATTTTTCAGTAGCAACATACATTTCAGCGAGCCTCATGGGTTGATCAATTGAGCTATCAAGGATAAAAGCATGCATGTATGGCCTTCAAGAAGTGGTTTCCTTGCTTCTTGGAAAACTCGGATCTCTCAGTCACATGGTTCTCCTACCAAATCCCAGGCTTCACCACAACCTTTGTCTTGCATTCAAAACGTCTTGCAGTTCCAGATCAGTTTCAGAGTTCTAGCTTGTTCAAACTTCACTTGGCTACACCAAGTTTCGTTTGAGGGGGGAGTAATAACAGATATAACAGAAATATAGTTAGAAGGGCATTATTGTAATTGAGATATATGGCTATATAAGGGATTGAATAGCTATCATTTCCTTAAGTTCTTTTGTATACATTTTCTCTAATCAATCAATACAATCTCTCTTGTTTCTCTCTATTGTCTTCCTCTTTCTCTGTACCAATTTCATCTTTTACAATGTAGTTAATACTATAAGCCAACCACAAAATACCGAAGTCCTAAAGTTTACCCTATTTTTCTGTGCGCACCAGAAAAGAAAAGATGAAGAATAATTCGAACTCTCCTTCAACAAAAACACTGATATTTCTCATTCAAATTGTTTGTCTAGTTGTCTTTCTTCCAACTAGCCACTGCAACAGGCTGATGGTCTTCTTTCCAATGGATGCCAATCTGATCGCACAAACATGCAACCAAACACCATATCCCGAAATTTGCATCTCTACACTTCAAACAGACCCTCGAAGCGCCAAAGCAAGATGTCAAAGGCTTAGGCATCATAATGGTTGATGCAGTTAAAGTTAAGGCAGCCGAAGCTAATCTCCGAGTCCAGGAGCTGAACGGTAGAGAGCCGGGAAATAGACCCTCAAGAAACTGCAGATTAAACTACTCCGATATTTTTCATCTTGATATTCCTGAAGCCGTTGAAGCTTTCCCTAAAGATGATTATAAGTCAGCAGAGCTAGGCATGACTAATGTCGTCGCAAACGCAGATTCATGCGAAAGAGGTTTTTCCGGCGGCAGTCCTTTCAAAGACGAAAGCCAAGCTCTCGATGATGTTGCTTATGTGGCTACAGCAATTGCCAAAGTATTGCGGTCTTGATGTATTCTTCTCGTCATAAGAGAATAATAAATTTGATATAGTAATCAAGGATTGCATTTCTTGTTAACTACTTCTAATTTGATAGCGTCAATATTTGATCTATGTGATCATTTCAATAATTAAAGTTTTAAAATCCCTTTACAATTTGGAATATAATTCTGTATAGGATAAAAGATATCAATAAATTTAGGTTATTCACAAAATCATGACACCAAATCCCCGATATACCTATTACGTATTATTTGGGTAGACATTTAATTTGTTTATTTTCTTTGATAAACGACATTTAATTTGTTTAAGTAATTTTTTGGGAGCCTTACATATGGAGACAAAAATATATAAATATTTCAACTCCCCTAGTTAAACATTTCTAGGAGAGACAAAAACAATAACCTAAAATATGGAAACAATTTGTTAAAATATTAGTCATACCCTAAACAATTATGTTTATTATTATAGCACATCCCATAGAACTTTCAAGAAATTAGTGTGTCATCAGCTCAAATCCTCATCGACCATTTTAGTAGGTTCACTTTATTTCTAGAATCCTTCCAACTTGTTATCGACCATTTTTACAGAATTAGTTTAAAATACACGTAGAATCAGTTTTGTATACTTTTCAGTCAAATCAGTTTTTTATATTTTTAACAAAAGTACATACATTTTGATGACAAAAAAATTTCTGATTATACCTCCTTGGCGATTATTCAAGGGATAATACAAATCAAAATCTATCTAATTGCCTCCTAAATCAATATCAGTCAATAAATTATGATTTATTGAGTTTCTTACCAGGAAATGCTAACATTCTAAGATCAATAGAGTTTCTTACCACTTGGAGAGCACTTGATCACAAACGGGACATGCACCATCACTGCCTTTTCACACTGTTAAGGAAATTTATATTCATATATACCAACAACCCTATCTCCACAGGAAAGTTAAGTTATACAAATGTCGAGGAAAAAATTTCCTCTCCACAGGATACACAAAAGGTGGCCACATATGGTAGAAACGGCTCGCCCTTCCAGTTCTTGCCAACACGCATTGCATCTCATTTCAACCTTCAAAGACAAACTCTAATGCACGGTCATATCTGGGTTTATATGCCTGCTGTTACAGGTTTCAAATGAGAAACCAGGGAGAGTTGTGGAAAATGAACAAATGAAGCATGAACTCCCTAAACTTTGTCCAACTCAAAGGAGAGACAAGCATGCAGTGAAATCATTAGCATGCGTTCATATGCAAATCTTAACACAAAAAATATACAGAGAAAATGATGAATTATTTAAATTAAATCAGTCAAATTGACATATTTTCACATGAATTATGTGGATGCAAATTTTCTCCTCTTCGATCTTGGACAATCTTGCACCTACAAAACAATTAACACCTTAGGTTAAGGCCAAAAGCCTCACACGCCCACGATGAATTGGGGGGGGGGGGCTTTGGCCGAAGAACCTCCGATGCCAAAGTTAGAATTTTAGAGAGAAAAAGTGTTTAGAGTGTTTTTGCCAAAAGATTGGAATTAGGTTTTGTGAGAAATAGGGGTTGTATTTATAGGAGATGGGGTGGCCGGCCTAGTTAGGGTTTTTTGTGTAAGATCTAGGTTTAATTAGCCCATTTATTGGCTAATTAATCAAAAGGGGAATGTATTTATATTTATGAAAAAGAGTAATAAGGAGTAATTGAATAATTGGCTTAAAAAAGGAGGAAAAGATGAAGGAAAATATGGGGAATAAAAGGGAAGTGGCCGGCCCCTCTTTGGAGAGAGAGGACCGGCCATTAGGGTAAATCTATGGCTTTATGGCTAATTTAATTGACAAATTAATGAGGAATAATCCCATTAATTTGCCAATTATCTCCATTTATGTGGGATAATTGGTAGATTTATGAGATAATAGCCTTAAATGGGGATGAATGAGATAATTCAGATTTGTTTACCTTTTATGGGCACTTTTGACTTGACCGACGATAATTACCGGTTGCTCGCGCGTAGGATTTCTGATGCACCTCAAGGGCATTTTTGTCTCCTTAATCCGAAAGTCCACGTGTCGCCTTGTGATTATTTTTGGCTCCACAAATGCCCCCACACCTGTTGGGCTGCTCGTAGGAAAGGGCAGCAGGTGTAGAGATCTTCTTGCTTCAGGAACCATAGGATCGCTTCCTATCTTGATGTTGATCATCTCTTTAATTGGAAATTAGGTCCTTCTAGAAAAGGGACATAAACTTCTCTCAAAGCCTATTTAAGTCCACCTTAAGTGGGTTATTAAATCAACTTTGGAGAGCAATTTATTCTACCCTACAAGAGAGAGAAAGCTAGAGGATATTTGTTCCCCCTCCTCTAGCAATCTTCTACATCTTGCCCATGAAAAGGACAGTCTTTCGTTGATTTCTTCGTCTTCTCCGTGCCGCACTGATGTAAGAAAAATTTAATTTTTCTTGCCTTCTTCTTGGATAGTGCTATTATGGGGCATCCGTCGGGGTGGTGCGGCACGTCGGCTGGCAGGGGCCAGGAGTTGGCTCGGCAGGGGCCGAGGAGATGTCGTGGCAGGGACCACTGCTTGGGCAGCTCGGCTTGCCTAGAGTCAAGGGCAGCTTGAGCGGCTGGGGCTGCGGATTATGGCGCTGGGGCGCAGTGCTAGGCGAGCCGCATGGCTCATGTCCTTTGGGCTTTTGGACCTGACTTGGGCCAGGTTACATTTGAGAGAAATGAGAAGGTTGCGGGCTTCATGGGCAGCTGGAATGCTGGGCGTGCATACCTCCTGCCTGCTATAATGCTGGGTTGAGCTCCTCTGCCGAGTACCATGAATAGCATTAGCTGCTTAGTCCTCCTTGTCGGGAGAAAAGTATCCGCTGCTTGCGAGGATCCGCCTGCTACCGAGAGGTCTATGATTGACATGACTTCCTCCGACGGGAAGAGAAATGAGGCTGCTAGATGTGCCCCCAATGCCGAAGTCTGCTGGGATGGAAGAGACTGCTTGCGTGGGCAGCTGCGAGAGTTCCGCTAAGCTTGCTTCTAGGGAGGCTGATGAGATCTGTGTGCTCTTAAGACCAGACCTTCTCTATTTCTCCAGAAGATTTGCTCGCCTTTACTTTTGAGTCTTCCATCGGTGAAATAGTTGGAGATGGGAGTGTCCACGACGGGGCAGCCAGGAGTGAAGCGCCGGATAGTACCACTGCTGGGGTTATCGTGGCTGCCGAAGGTGTGACAATGGAGCAGTCGTCGGGTGGCCAAGCTGCTGAAGAGTAGTCTTCTAGGTAGCCTTTAGGATTTATTTTTCCTTGTTGCTTTTTCTTGAACTCCTCCAGTCTTTGTCAGTTGTTTACCAATTTTGCTAGAAAATTTAATAAACTTGTTTCCTTCGTTTTTCTCCATCTTCGTTTCTTTTGTTCATGCCTTAACCTTTAGACTTTATAGGCCAGTAGCAGGCGCGCCACTTTTTAAAAAGCAGACAGGCCGCGTAGCCTACATAGTCGTAGGTGTTGGTGTAGAACTTTTCCTTGCAAAGTTACTAGCCGTAGGGTTGGCAGCCGGACGCCTTACTTACAGAAGCAGACAAATCCGCGTAACCACTAGGCTATTAACCTTTGTTTTTCTCCAATTCCGTGGGTTGCGCAGCAAGTGCCACAACGCTTTAGGACTTGGCGCAAGTTGCAGCAAAGTCGGTGGCCGCAGGATCGGCAGCCGGATGCCTTACTCACTGTAGCAGCCACATCTGTGCGATCCCTAGGCCGTTGACCTTGGTATTTCCCGATTCCGTAGGTTGCACAGCAAGTGTCACAACATTTTAGGACTTGGTACAAGTCGTCGCAAAGTTGTTAACCGTAGGATCGGCAGCCGGATGCCTTACTCACTGTAGCAGCCACATCCGCGTGATCACTAGGCTGTTAACCTTGGTTTTCCCCAATTCCGTAGGTTGCGCAGCTAGTGTCACAACACTTTAGGATTTGGTACAGGTGAAGCTTATCGACTACGTAGCATGTCGGTAGTGGATAAAACTTCACATATGCCTGCTAGCTTGTTTAACCTTTCACAAGAATGTGCGGTTGTATAAGTCTAGTATGGCTTCACTGCTTGAAGGGCAAGCCGTAGGCAGTCTTTCGGGATTCGTAGGCTACCTTAGTATGCTCGGTAGCAGCTTTAGGTTTCCAGGGATAATGTGCCCCCTCCGTCTCTAGGGCTCGATTTCCCGCGGATTAGGCCAAGAGACCCAAAATCCTTCAATTAGCTAAGCCTTGAAAAAGACCATTGTGGCTACTTCTAGGAACTCCGGCGCAAGCCATCGTGCAGCTAGTTACACTAGGGCAACCAGGCTCATCCACGTCTGGATGTTCGGAGTGAAGAGTTTATCCTCCCGCGTTGGAGAGCAGATTGGTCCCTCGGGGGGCGCTATTCCTGCAGTGAGTCCCTAAGAAGGGCGCGAGCTTCTTTTGAAGCGTAGGAGTTGTCAGTTGCCTCAATGGAATCAAGTTGTAAAAGCGTTCCTTGTTGAAAAACAAGTGAACAAACAACTTAATTGTAAAGATTGCGGAACAACTGGTAGTCTTCGGCTTGCGAGGGTTGTGCCCGTCTGAGCTGCTTGAGCCTTCGGGCGTAGTCTTCGGCTTGCGAGGGTTGTGCCCGTCTGAGCTGCTTGAGCCTTCGGGCGTAGTTGGAGATCACGCATGGTACTTCCTCAAGTTGTAGGCGTTCCACTGCTTTTCGATCTCCTCGTCATTCATGGTGGCGAGGGTGTAGCTCCCCTTGTCGCTTACTCTGCTGATCTTGTAAGGTCCTTCCCAAATAGGGTCCATCTTCTTCGATCTCTCCTTTTGAGCAGTGATGAAAGCCTTCCTCAGAACTAGATCTCCGGGTTGAACATGCCGGATTTTGGACCTTTTGTTGTAACTAGAGAAGAGCTGCTGCTAGCAGAATGCGACGCGGGCTATGGTCTGCTCACGCCTTTCCTCCGCTAGGTCTAGGTTCGTGGCCGTCCCTTCACTGTTATGCTCGCCATCTGGCAGCGGGGTGGTGATGCTTGGCATGATGATGTTGGGAGGATGATTGTTTCTGAGCCAAACGCCAAAGAGAAAGGGGTTTCTCCGGTTGCTCGCTTTTTGGTGGTACGATTCGCCCATAGACATCCGGGGAGTGCATCTGGCCATGTTCCCTTCTTGTTGGCGAGGGATTTCTTGAGGCAGTCGAGGATCGTCTTGTTGGATGCTTCGACCTGCCCGTTGCTTTGAGGATATCTTGGCATAGACATGTGCTGCTTGATGTTTTACTTTTGGAAGAACTTCGTCAAATCTTCGTCAGCAAATTACGGGCCGTCGTTGGTGACGATGAACTGAGGGATGACAATCAGCAAATGATGTTCCTCCATACGAAGCATTCTATGTCCGTCTGAGTCGTGGTTGTCGTGGGCTATGCTTCTACCGATTTGGTGAAGTAGTCGGTTGCCATGATCATCATGCCTATGCCCCCAGTAGTAGGCGGCATAGGTCCTACTAGGTCGATTGCCCACTGCATGAACGGCCAGGGACTTGCTCGTGGATGTAGCTCGCTGGCGGGCAGGGCTGGTACATGCTTGTAATGTTGGCAGCGGTCGTACTTTTGCACTAACTCCCGAGCATCTTGATGCGTGGCTGGCCAGTAGTAGCCTGCGTTGAGAGCTTTTTGCACTAAAGATTGTCCTCCAGAATGGTTCCCACAAATGCCTTCATGGATTGAACTTAGGACCTTTAAATCATCGGGAGACGCCAAACATCGGAGGTGCGGTCCGGTGTAGGATCTTCGAACTAAAATGACCCTCCACATGTAGTAGTGCGTTGCTCAGGTTTGAAGTTTCCTTGACTCCAATTTTTTGTGGGGAGCGTGCCGTTGACCAAGTAATCTATAATAAGACTTTGCCAATTTGGAGTTGCACTAACCTGCGTCACCTCGGTTGCTGGCTCGGACTCTATGCTCGGCTTATCTAGGTACTCCACCAGAATTGAACGCTTGAGCTGGTGATCGAGGGCAGAGCCCAGGCCTGCTAGCGCATCTGCATGGGCATTTTCCGTTCGTGGAACTTGAGTGAGCGCATAAGTCTGAAATGCCTCCAGCTGCTTGCGTACCTTCATTAGATATTGCGTCATCCTTGGACGCTTCGCCATGTATTCCCCTGCGGTTTGGCTAGTAATCAGCTAAGAATCAGAATAAATCGCCAGCTTCTTCACTGCTAAGTTTTTCGCCATGCGGAGGCCTGCCAGTAGGGCCTCGTACTCTGCTTCATTGTTGGATGCTTTGAAGCCTAAAGTGATCGTATGCTCGAGCATTGAACCGTCTGGGGTGGCAAGGACTATGTCTGCTCCCGAACCTTTGTAGTTGGATGTGTCGTCAACATGCAAATGCTGGAAATCTCCATTGAAGGAGCAGGTGCGGCTAAGGTGTGCTCGGCTGATTCCGGGGCGAGCAGGTGCGGCTAAGGTGTGCTTGGCTGCTTTCGGGGAGTCGCTGGACAGCTCTGTTGCGCTGCCTAGGCTAGACGTGAAGGCGTGGTAGGGAGCTGTAGAGCTGGCGCCATGTTACACGTAACAGGAAGTGCTCAACTACCGGTATTGGGCCACTCTAGAGTTGAATTATGGAACAAAGGTCGACTGGGGCCGTGTGACACATAGCAGGAGGTAGTGCTCAACTGCTGGTACACGATGCTCCTATGTAGAATCTCTTGGGGCGACGGGGACAAAGCTTGCTTCCGAGTGCGTCATTCTAGTGTTCGTCTGCTCTTGGCACACCTTTTGGGCTGAGTTGTTACGTTCGTCAGGAAACTTTGCATCGCCAGTGTCTGCGCCTTTATCGTCGCGCGTCTAGATTGGGCGGAATAGCGCATCATGAAGATGACTGCGTGCGTCTGATTTGAGCTTCTAGGTTGCAACAACTATCGCCAAAGTTCATTTTTTGAATTTCTAGTAGCATCGAGGAAAGCTTTTGAACTGTGGAATACAGGTAGTCGGGCCCCCAGCTCTTCTCGTATGATGGTAGAGCTGCCTCAGATACCGTTAAACATGCGAATAGGTCATCCGTTGCTTCCGGTTTGGATAGTAATGGAGGCGATGTGGGATACTTCTTTGGAAGGCTTCTTCGCATTCTTCATCCCACTCATCACGTTGCGCCCTCTTGATGGCTTTGAAGAAAGGCTTGCATCTATCAGTAGACCGCGAGAGGAAACGGTTGAGGGCGGCTGCTCGTCTAGTCAAGTTTTGGATCTCTTTCAAGGTTGTGGGAGACTTCATTTCCAGAATTGCTTTGATCTGCTTGAGCGCCATCTCATCGATCATGGTATCAGAGCGAAGTTATCTCTCGTGTGAAGCCGATGATGGGCTCTGGTAGTGTGTCGGCTGCCTGGACTTGAGAGATCAATAGGGCCTGCTGGATCTTCCTCTTCTTAGAGTTGCTGGTGGCCCCCAAGTGCTCGGATTTCTGCAAAGATACCATTAATCTGGATTGTCTTTGGCTGGTGGCTCCTCTTCCTCCTCAGCATTCATTCTTGGCTGCGCTGCTAGCTTGTCCAAATATTCGTCGACTTTGCCTTCCTTCACGAGCTTTTCCAGATAATTCTTCCAAGTGTAGCAGCTGTCAGTGGTGTGACCTGGTGCTCGGTGGAATGCACAATATTTGGCGTGGTCTAACTTAGAAGTATCTCCTCTTGATTGCTTTGGTAGCTTGAACCACGGCTCGTTCTTCACGTCGCGAAAAATTTGATGGATCGGAATTGAAAACTTCGAGTAATTCCGGGTTGTGGAGCCTTCCTTGGTCATGGGCCTGTCCATCCGCTTGGCTTCCTGTCTGCTTTTGCTGGGCTGCTTTCCATCTTCCTTTCTTTGAGCCACCACTGATTCTTTTTTAGGCTGCTCGGGCGCCTTTTCTGCTCGTCGGGCTTCGTCCCAAAGTGCATGTTTCTCTGCTAGGGTGAAGGAATCTGCTAGAGTCAAGTCTTCTTTCATGATCATCTCTCCAAATAGGGGTGATCTGCGGGGAGGCCCTTTTGAAAGGCTGCACTGGCTATTGAGTCGTCGCATCCAACGATCTTCGTAGTCGCGGAGTGATTCTTTCAGGTTTTTGAACAGGTGATCGGATTTTTTCTTGATCGAGCGGTAAGATGAGTATTCTTTGGTGAAGACCAAGGAAAGATCGTCAAAGCTCCGGATGGATTGTGGCGGCAGGGTGTAGAACCAATCTTGCGTCTCGCCTTGTAGAGTAGTCGCGAATATCTTGCACATGAGATCGTCATTGTTTCGATAGAGGATCATCGTGCTTCGGTAGTGCTTTAAGTGTCTCTCCGGGTCTCCATCTCCTTTGAAGGATGTGAAATGTGGCATGCTAAACTTGTGTGGAGGCTTTGCCTACTCGATCTCATCTGTGAAGGGTGATCGGCTTATGTTGGTCATCTCCTGCCGTGGTGCTTCGTCGGTGACCTCGTTGCGTTGGAAATCGCTCAATCGCTTAGTCAAGATTCTCTCTACTCCTTCCTGAATTTGCCTTTGTTGGGGTAGTGGAGCTCTCGGTTGCCCCCAGTTTCGACCTGTTGGTCTAGGCTGCTCTTCTATGTGCTCGGCTCGTCTATGCCGCGGTAGCGGTGCATGTGGTGGATTCCTAGTAGGCGAGGGATTTCGCAAGCTGCTGGTTGAACTTGAGCCAGATTGAGTGACTGCTTCTCTCCGTCCGTCATGCTGCCAACTTCGATGTGATGTGGAGGATGCTCCTTGCAAGCATAGTCGCGAATGAACACTTCGCTTGGAAGATTGCTCATGTTGATTATCGGAGTGTGACCCCAACCGTGAGTGTACGCTCGTCCGTGGGCCTAGTCGAGAGTGCACGCTCCTCCGTGCGCTAAGACGAGAGTATACGCTATCTCGGGGGCCCAATTGGGAGCGTGCTCTGCCCAAACGCCTGGTTAGGGGCTGGTCGAGTGGCTGCTTGTCGGGACGCTGCTGGAGAGGTTCTTCATCTGCCCTTGTCCTTCCTCGAGACACGTCGTTTGGGACACGTTGCATCTTGGTGCGCTGCAAGAGCTGGTTCACCAAGGTCGTCCGTTGTGTTAGGGCGCTTGTCAACTCTATGACTTGCCGAGACAAGTGTTGTTCGCCATTTGGATTGGAAGATCTTGTAAGGAATGTGCCTCCTTGAGTAGTGGAAATGTGGTAGACTTCGGGCGCGAGATTTGAGTTAGGAAGGTTGAGATGGTCTTGGGCCGACTTGGGCCGTAGTAGCGGTGCTATGGACCTCGCCGCTGGTGGTCACCGCGGTGGTTCCCATGGTGTAGCAGGCTTGGGCTGCTTGAAAGATCACGATGGCATGACGGGCCACGAGAGCAGGCTAGGCCACGGGAGTGTGCTGTTCGGCAGGAACATGATGGATCACGGGAGTGGGCTGCTCGACGGCAGCGGGCTGGGCCACAAGAGTGGGCCACTCGGCGGGAGCAGGCTGGACCATGGGAGTGGGCTGCTCGGCGGGAGCAGGCTGGGCCACGAGAGTGGGCCGCTCGACGGGAGCAGGCTGGACCATGGGAGTGGACTGCTCGGCGGGAGCAGGCTGGGCCACGAGAGTGGGCTGCTTTGCGTGCGGCACACATGGGTGCGAGGCTTGGGCTCGGTTAGGCAACGTGTTGGGCTCGCGTTGGGCTTGGAATAACATGGCTTGGGCCGGGACCTTGGATGGCACGGCTCGGGCCATGGCGATGGCGTCACGGACCTCGCCGCGGTGGGCTACCGTGGTAGCCACCGCGGTGGAAACTCGTGGTGGCGGTGCCGCTCCACTTAGGATTCTCTTTCGGAAAGGCTTGCTACGATGAAGAATGGCAAGACATCATCGTCTGCTAAAGTGGCGCCAAAACTTGTCATTTCCGCTGCTGAGGCCAAGTCGTCTTCTGAAAAGAGAGAGACTACCTGCGCTAGTGGTCCTGATAAATCTGCCAAGTCTAACTCCAAGGAAGCTGCTGAGATTTGTGCGCTTTTGAGGCCGGACCTTCTTGAGGATATGGACGCGTGCGCTGAGTTTGTTGACGGCGTCAAAGGGATTATTGGTCCAGGCTCCTTCGTGAAGCATACGCCTGAGTACAGGAGGGTTGCTCCGCTGACCATGATGCAAAAACGGCGGTTTTGGCTGTCGAGTCCATGGTCTTTGATTAAGAGAATACCACGGCTGCCCAGGGGGTGGCGAGGTCTATGGCTGCTGAAGCTTACTCCTTGGCCGAGAAAGTTAAAAGTTTGGAGTTTGAACTTGCTGCTTTGAAGGGGTTTAACATCTCTACTCCTACTTCTCTGAAACTTGAGACCGCTCGCCAAGAAATCATGAACTTGAGGACTAGGCTTGACACAAATTTGTCTTCGTTGGGGCGGTGGAGTCCTGGTCTTCTTAGCTGGCGAAGGATCTCTTCGTGGGCTGCCCGTTGAACTTGAAGCGGACCGAGTGGCTGCTTCCCTTCGTGCATTCGTGCTGCATTCTCCGAAGCGACATGGAAAATGCTCATTGAGGGCCTAAGCTCGAATGAATGCTCTGCCTGGAAGGTTGCTCATGTGGTTCTTCAAAACGTAGCCCCAGCCTTGATTGTATGCTCGCTCGTGGGCCTAACCGAGAATGCACGCTCCTCCTCGCGCTAAGACGGGAGTCCACGCTATCTCGGGGGCCCAGTCGAGATTGCACACCGCCCGACTGCTCGGCTTGATTGATTGACTGCTTGGGACACCACTGAGGCAGGTCGGGCTGCGGGGGCAGGCTAGGCTGCAGGGGCAGGTCGGGCTGCGGGGGCAGGCTGGGCTGCAGGAGCAGGCTTGGCTGCAGGGGCAGGCTGGGCTGCAGGAGCAGGTCGGGCTGCGGGGGCAGGAGCAGGCTGCTCAACATGAGGTGCGCGCGAATGCGAGGCTTGGACTGCAGCGGTGGTACCATGGACCTCGCCGCGGGTGGTCACCGCGGTGGTTTCCCATGGTGGAGCCTCGTGGTAGTGGCGCCATCTCCCCTAAAGCCATATTCAATCTCGTAGATCGCCGCGGTCCCACGTCTTGAATGTTTGAATTGTTGCTCATCGAATTTTCTAGATTTCTAACCATTATGTATTTTTCTTTTTCTTTTTTTATACGCTTTACCAAAGAACTTTTTACAAGTAAAAAATTCTAATAATAAAAACGTACGAAAGAATACAAACGGACTAGAAATTGAAGAAAAAACCTTTGTGTGCGAGAGCCTTTTCCAAGCGTAAACTTCTCCTCTCAATGAAAGCACCAATTTGTGGATGCAAATTTTCTCCTCTTCGATCTTGGACAATCTTGCACCTACAAAACAATTAACACCTTAGGTTAAGGCCAAAAGCCTCACGCGCCCACGATGAATTGGGGGGGGGGGGGGGGGGGGGCTTTGGCCGAAGAACCTTTGATGCCAAAGTTAGAATTTTAGAGAGAAAAAGTGTTTAAAGTGTTTTTGCCAAAAGATTGGAATTAGGTTTTGTGAGAAATAGGGGTTGTATTTATAGGAGATGGGGTGGCCGGCCTAGTTAGGGTTTTTTGTGTAAGATCTAGGTTTAATTAGCCCATTTATTGGCTAATTAATCAAAAGGGGAATGTATTTATATTTATGAAAAAGAGTAATAAGGAGTAATTGAATAATTAGCTTAAAAAAGGGGGAAAAGATGAAGGAAAATATGGGGAATAAAAGGGAAGTGGCCGGCCCCTCTTTGGAGAGAGAGGACCGGCCATTAGGGTAAATCTATGGCTTTATGGCTAATTTAATTGACAAATTAATGAGGAATAATCCCATTAATTTGCCAATTATCTCCATTTATGTGGGATAATTGGTAGATTTATGAGATAATAGCCTTAAATGCGGATGGATGAGATAATTCAGATTTGTTTACCTTTTATGGGCACTTTTGACTTGACCGACGATAATTACCGGCTGCTCGCGCGTAGGATTTCTGATGCACCTCAAGGGCATTTTTGTCTCCTTAATCCGAAAGTCCACATGTCGCCTTGTGATTATTTTTGGCTCCACAAATTACATCTTTCTGTTCGCAACGGCAAAGAAAATAACTTCTTGTTCACTGACAATATGATTTCCATTTCATCATCAATAAATAATCAATGCTTAATATACGCAAATGCCTTTGTTTTTTTTAACATTTTCTCAGCAACCAAACTGTGAAAAGAGAGTTGTTCAACTTTTAGAGAGAATCATACCTGAACGTTGAGCAAAATTCTGCTCCAAAGCTTTGATTCCGTTGATTTCACAACAAAACCTTTAGCTATCAAACAATAGACCGTCCAATTGTGATCTTCCGCTCGTCCAACTCGGCCGTCTTCCCATTCGTACGAAAATCTTCCTGAAACGCCAAAAAGTAAAACGAAATTGAAAATTACGGATGATAGAGAAGAAACTGGCGATGAAATCCGAAATATGAAATTGTAATACTTTACGGAGATTTACCGCAAAAGTTGAGAATTGCTTTTGTTCTTTTTGCCTCTTCCAATAGGAAAGATGAAGTTACAGCTATTCGAAGAGGACGCAGAGAGAGAAGTGAAGAGAAAACCCAGCGGTTTGGGAACACATTTGGCGGGAAGTGTTTTTGCTGCTGGGATGACCGGTGCGCGTAAGGCTAAAGGCTTCTGATTAGGGATGGCAACGGTTCGGTTTGGGGATAGAAATGCTATATTTATCCCCATAACCACGAAAATTAACTATCGGGTATTATCCATAACCATACCCACCGGGTAACGGATTCCCCATCAGTTAACGGTTATACCCATCTTCGTCAATACAAAAAATATATTTGTTCAATTAATGCATGATAATTTAGTAAATATTAATTTCGTCACTAAATATTTGATGTATAAAATGATTTAATGAATGGATAACATAAAAATTAAAGCTAAATATTGATAATGTTGGTTGATCTTTAATATCTCCCATAAGTACCATTAGTCTAGATTCTCATAGATTTTCATTCATATCAAAACTTTTTAACTTGCCACAAAATGTAACTCACATATTACAACTTTTGTATTCTCAAGATAATGGATTCAATGAATATAATAATATATATATATATATATATATATTATAATACAATTATATTATATATGATTATAAATACATACTATTATATTATATATAATTCGGTTCGGATTCGGTTACGGATATGGATTGGGGACCTCTATAACCATATTCAAAACCATAACCGAATATTATTAACAGTTTTTCCTCATATCCAAATGATACCCGAATTTTCATACCCAAATCCAATTCATTCGGACGGTTATCCACGGTTATCGATTTTAACGGTTAGAATTGTCATCCCTACTTCTGATTCAAAAGATCCATCGAGATATAAGATTCGGGTCGGGTTAATATTGATGTCAATTAATGGGCTGACTCGAGCCCAAACTCTCAACTCTGTCTTAGCCCCGCACCGAAAACCCAGTTACATTCGGTACAACCTACCGAATATCCCATCCAGCAGTCGGAAGTACAATTCCTGCCAAAATGATGGCGGCTTAAATAAGGCTTTATAGCCTCAATAATCCTTCAATAGGGATACCTACCCTTAATTAGTTCCTACATCTCATCTCAATAAGTTCAAAACCTCAACAAGAAAGGTGTACCATCCCATACAAAAAATGCCAGCCCTCGAGTGAGCCCTCTCATTAATTTTAGTACCCTCCATATATTGCCACTTGCTCCGGCCGGTGTCCATTCTAAACTAGGCCGTCGTTTTGTGGATTCGGGTGGTGTTTATGTTAGGGGTGGGCACGGGCCGGACCGGGCCCAAATTTAGAGAAACCGGACCTTACCCGTGGTAAATAGAAACGGGGCGGGCCTAGCCGGGTAATGAGATTTCAGAATTGGGAACCGAACCTAACCCGACTCGTTTGGAACGAGCCGAAACGGGCCGGGTCCACGGGTCCAATATCATTTTTTTTTTCTTTTAGCCATAGAAGGGACAACCTCGTTGAGGTCGTCTTCCCCAGCGCATAGTACGAGAATAAGCAGCACAGCAAGCAATAAATCAAAGCACACCCATATGCAAAAACAACAAATCAAACCCCTTTGATCATGCACACAGACAAAACCAACCAAACAATGATCAAAACATCAAAATTGAAAAGAAACAGCAAAAAAAAAGAAAAAAAAAAGAACAGAACCCAGAACTCGCAAGGATGATACTGTCCTCTTGATGGCGATGGTGGGTGGTGGTGGTCGCGCCGGCGGTGATGGGTGACGATAGTCTGGGACCAAGTTCTTTGATGTCGTCAAAAACCACTTCAAGTCAAGTCTAGAGGTCCAAAAACCCACCTTCAACACTGTATTCTCCGAGACCGTCGTCGGAAAACACGTCCCTCGCGTCATCTTCGTCGATCTGGAGCCCACCATCATCGACGAGTTCGCTATCGTCGTCGCGCCATCATCGATCTTTACTATCCCTCAGGTCCCTCGGAGCATCTTCGATCTGGAGCCTTATGCCATCGTCGACGCCATCTTCGATGACCGGAGTCGGGAGACAGAGACATCATGTTGGGATTGGGAGGGATGAGCGAGAGAGATAGGTGATCCGGATCTGAGATTGTGACTTAGAGAGAGAGAGAGAGAGAGAGAGTGTTGTGAATCTGTGATGGGGGTTGGGAGGGATGAGCGAGAGAGAGATTGGTGATCCGGATCTGAGATTGTGAGTTAGAGAGAGAGAGAGAGTTTTGTGAATCTGTGATGGGGGTTGGGAAATGGAACTCAATATCAACGGTGTGGATTTAGGTGGTATTAAATCAAAGCTAGAAACGGTCCGGGCCGGGGGCCCGTTTCCTCAAAGTTTTGGATCCGCCCCGCCCCGTTAATTTCATGGACCCGCCCCGCCCCGCCCCGTTTTCTATTTAGAATTTTTGTACCCGCCCCGTACCCGTCCCGAACCGCTTGGACCCGCCCCGAACCGCGGGCCCAGGGCCCGTTTGCCCACCCCTAGTTTATGTTGTGGGACAAGTTACCCAAAATCGAAAACAAACTATTTAAAAATTATTTTGAGGATAATTGAAAAAGTAATCAATAACTATACACGAGCTTGTTAATTATGATTGTTAATTCATTCCAACTTGAACTAAAACTAATAAAAAAAAAGTATCAAAAGCTTAATTGTTTATTCATCAAGGATAATTTTCTAAAGCTTAATTGTTCATAAACTTTCATTATCTACTAAATCTTCTATTTTAAGCTGTTTTATAAATTGGCTAACATAAAATGAAAATAAACTAAATTGTTTCCATTTATTTCTATCCATTGTTAATGCTAGCATTGTAATTACACTAGTTTTGGTGAGTTTAGTGACCATGGTCGGTATCCTTCATCACATTCAAACTCGGTTTTGCTCTTTACAAAAATGAAACACACTTTTACTGTGAGTTCATTGCTACCTCTTAAACATCTCAACCGTTGATAACAGCCATAAAAATGCCATGTTCTCTCGTTCAGGTGAAATTTGAAACAACATAAAAACCTTCAAATGCATTTACCCAAGTAAACTTACTATATCACAAAAAATACTCTTATAAAGACTGCACAGCTAAAACTGCAAAAGAAATTAAAAATTACTACAAATACTAGCAGATTATGCAAATCCTATTTGAGTGTTGGATAATTACATGCATACTTGAAGGCTGTCATACTAATAGAGATTTTACAACTCCAACTATATTGGGAACAAACAGAAAAACAATCACACTGACAAATACATAGCTCATATAAATATATTATACTGAAAATATGACTTTAACCCTTGAAAATTAATTTTCTCCACATAAAACTCATCATAAGTTTTTTACTCAAATAAAACTCATTAACTAGATTCCACATCAGCAAATTCATTAATTATATTTGACTTTACACATTTAAAAAATTTTGATGCCCAAAACACCCCGATTTGAATGTTTGATTGTAAGAGAGAATTAATGATTTTACAAAAATAAAAAATAAAAAATTAATTGCCTAATATATAATAACAACAAAACATGCCTAATATATGTAATAATACATGCTTAGTTAAGTCAACAAATTATATTTTACATATAAATGTAGGTAAATTATTTCACACACATATATATAACAAAAAAAAAATACTTGGTATACATAAAAATTCATGCAAAATAATTTACCTACAAAAAATATTATTTGATTCAGTGCACCTACTATTTGAATTTTAAAATGTTAGATTGCTTAAAAAAAGCAAAATAGTTTCCTCATTATATGTAAAATACCTACAAAATAATTTACCTACATAATAAAGCAAACCCAATGTATGCAAAATACAAGCAAAATAATGTACTACATAAAAAAAATTATTATTCTATTCAATACTATTTTACCTATTCTTTTGTACATATAATAAAAAAATGTGCCCAATATATATGATGGTACCTACAAAATATATGTTATTTGCTCATAATAAATTTACATATAGGTAGATTAATTAGTATAATATGTTTGATCATATATGTAGTACTATGCATATACATATATATATATATATATATATATATATATATATATATATATATTGAGCTTGTGGTAGTACTATATACATTTGAACATATATATGTATATATGTGTGTGTTATGGGTAATAATATGCAATAAATTATTTATTCATTGTAATTAAGGTGAGTAATAATATTTCTTGATTTATTTTGAATATTGTGGTACAAGTTGTAAATATTTTGTATTAATAGGTCAATTACTTTCTTACATGGCAATCACTTTTAAATTTGGGTTTTATTTGGATGTTTATAATTAGGTGGGTTTTTATATATGAAATAAGAGTTGCAATGGTCTATATCTAAAGAACCCTATATTATTTGGTAACACCGTCGAGTTGTTTCATGAATTTGAATGACAAAACGACTTTTTATTGTACTACTTCGGTGATTATTCAAGGGATTCAAATTCTTGCTATTTGCCTCCAAAATTTATATATCAATCAATAGGTTATAATTTATTCGTTTTGAGAAACCTTCTAATTTCATTGTTCTTTGTTGGTTTCACGTAAAAGTGGAGGCATGTAGCCTTGTAAGGGAAAGGGATCCTCTCTGGATCCCTTTCCACCTAATCCATAAAGTTCGTAATTCGGACCGTGGAAATTTGATCCAATGACTATAAACAGATGACCCTTTTAAACTTATAATACCGTAGCCGTTTGATCAAATTTCAACAGTCCGGATCCTGAACCTAATGGATTAGGAAGAAAGGGATCCTTTCCCCCTTGTAAGTAGCAATTAATTTTTAAGAGTACGAATCTATGCTTCCTCTTTTTCCTTCTCTTTTTTTTTAATAAAAAAATAATAATTATTTAGCTTCTCGTGTAGCTAAAACAATATTTATTTACCAAAAAGGGCTAGAGCTCGATCTTCAAAGACCTGCTTGAGTCATTTAAAGCTCAAAATATGATTTTTAATATCGCAATTTTTTATTACAAGCGAAAATGTCTAGTCTAAACTTTATTAAATATATATATATATAGGTAAATTACAAAAAATTACCTCAACTATTGGGTCATTAACAGTTTCATACCTTGTCTTTAAAAAATTTCAATGTTATACCTTATCTTCGAATTTGTTGCAATGTCATACATTCCGTCAGTTGTCTGTCAATTATTCTGTTAAATGCTGACGTGGCATGCCACGTGGCACACTTTATATTAAAAAATTAATAAAATAATATTAAAAACTAAAAAAAATATTATTTAAATATTAAAAAATTTAATTTTTTTTTTCCTTCTCTCTCTTTTTTTTTTCTCTTCTTTTCTCTCCTCCCCTTGCTTCTTCTTCTTCTTCTTGTTCTTCGTCTGTCCCCCCCCATCCCAATCCCCTGCAAACCCATAAAGAAGAAGAAAAAAAAAAAAAAAAAAAAAAACCAGTTCATCCATCCCCTCCCTCCCCCCCCCCCCCCCCGCGCGCGAAAAAACCCAACCCTCTGCAGCCTAGAAATAAGGAAGAAGGAGGAGGAAAAAAAAAAAAAAAAAAAAAAAAACCAGTTTCGGCCTTCCCCCCCTAACTTGCCGAGAAGGAGAAGAAGAAGAAAGAGGGAAGAAGAAGGAGGAAAAAAAAGAAAGAAAAAAAAACCCGAACCCGTGCCCAGAAGAAGAAGAAGAAGAAGAGAAAAAAAAAAAGCAAAAAAACCCGAACCCGTGCCCAGAAGAAGAAGAAGAAGGAAAAGAGAAGAAGAAGAAGAAGAAGAAGAAGAAGAAGATAAGAAGAAGAAGATAAAAAAAAGTGTTTCGGCCCTGCCCAGAAGAAGAAGAAGAACAAAAAAAAGTGTTTCGGCCCTGCCCAGAAGAAGAAGAAGAAGAAGGAGAAAGAGAAGGAGAGAAAGAGAAGAAAAAAAATATTTTTTAATATTTTATTAATTTTTTAATATAAAATGGGTCCTGTCACTTGCCACGTCAGCATTTTAACGGAGGAATTGATGGAAGGTATGAAATTGAAACAAATTCGAAGATAAGGTATGACATTGAAATTTTTTAAAGATGAGGTATGAAACTGTTCACGATTAATAGTTGAGGTGGTTCTGTGTAATTTACCATATATATATATGAAGTCGAACGCAATAAATTGAAAAATAATGCCCTAATTATCAGTAGAATTTACCACTTGCTTTCATATTGCAATTCTAACATTGAAAAATACTGCAAAACCTCTAAATGTGATCCACTTGTACAAGAAGTTGTAAAAATTCGAATATCGTTTATAATCATATTATTTCTCTCTAAGAACTTGTCCAATCTTCATCATTTCAGCACTCCACAAGAGTAAAAGAATTTGAAGCTCAATTTGGTTGCTATATGAGATTGACCCTTAGAGATAAGATTGGTAGGGATTGGTTAAGCTTTGAATATTAATACATTGTTTGGAGGAGGAGGATTGTCTGCCTTCCCACTTTCTGTGCCCTCCCGTGCCCTCCTGTTTGTGTGGTCACGGTTAAGTCACTTCAATATTTTATATTACTATTCATTTTTGTCTTATTATCTCTAAAAAAAACAATATAAAATGTTGACGTGACTTAACCGTGACCACGCAAAACAGGAGGGCATGGGAAGTGGGATGGCATACAATCCTCCTCCTTGTTTGGGGAAACACTAAGTTGGATGAGACTCAATTGGACTTAAATCCAGTCCGTTGTTGGTAGATGACCAGATTGGACATAAAAAATTCATTTATGTTTTTCTATTTTGATTTATTCAACGACACATATAATTAATCCAAACAAATAGAAGAACCACATATGGATAATAAAAAGGTCTTACTCCTTAATTTGGTGCGACACACTCTTTTTTCCCTTCGACCAGGTTGAAATCCTGGTAAGATTTTTATCGAGACCCATTGTTAGCATCCTATCCCCTTTCTTTGTACATATTCTACCTGATTGATGAATATCGTACTTATTCTCAAAAGAAAATCACCTATCCTAGCTAACTCACCAAACTGGCCCTTGTGTACAAAAATCCGATTGATTTACCCTCTATATAAAGTGATTGTGACACCACCAATTAATATTGATGAAGATCTCATACTGGGCTCTCACTACTACAATATTAGCTTTAAGTGTCGTATTGATAACCGCCAAAAAACACATATTACTGTCGAATATTAAGAAAAATCCGACGGAAATGGATGCAGTGTCGCATATTATAACCGACAGAATTGCCAGCGTCAGGAAACTCAATTTCCAACAGAAAATAAGTTAAAACCGTCAGAAATTCTGTCGGATAAAACCGACAAAACATACAGAACTATTGTCGGATATTATCCTTTCATGTCGGTCAAAACCACCAGAAACTAAAACAATACCGTCGGATTCACATCCCATTTCTGACGATTAGAACCATTTAAAAAAATATAAAATCAAATAATTCTGTCGGTCACAACCGACAGAAACATTAATAATTGAAAAAAAAAAGAATCTTCTGGTTTGTTTTTTTAAGTTGACAGAACGAATAAAAAAACCAAAAAAGTAATTTCTGGTTTGTTTTTTTAATTTGGCATAACGAATAAAAAAAACCAAATACTCATTTAGTGAATAAAATAAACAATATTAGTGAAACATAATATGCATTCAAACATTTATCCGAATTTAAAAAGTGAACGTTAAATATAAATTAAACATACGATAGTGTCATCTGAATCCGCCATAATACATAACATAACTAGAAAACAAACATTTATCCGAATTTAATAAAGTGTCAGACATATCCGTAAGGAAAACCAACAAACTATTCAATAGAACCCGAGCCCTCTGTTGAACCACCTTGTGCTACAGAGCCTTGCACCGATCCTCTCTGTGATCCAAAGCCTTCTGCCAAACCTCCATTTTCTCCCAAATACCTCATCACATCCCTATCAAAACTACCCAGCAATCCAGAAAGCAAACCCGGGGATAATCCACCATTGAAAACACCTTGAGAAATGTGTGTGTCACCAGGAGAAGCCATCTGAGGTCGATAAACTGGCATTGGATACTGCGGCTGAAAAGGCATATGCTGCATGGGATATACAGGTGCAGGTGGCTGATTGGGGGCCGAATGCTGTGATGCCTGAGGGCTGGGTGGTGGCCGCTGCACCTGTTGTGGAACCAGCAACATAAATAATTGTTGTTGCTGCATCAACATTTGCTGGTTCATCGCTTACTGCTGCTGGTTAACCTGCTCCTGCGAGGTCCTTGATTTCTCAAGCCGTTACCTCCGCCAACTTTCTGGAGGCTTCTTCCTCCCTCCTCCTCAATTCGTTGTTCTCAGCTACCATCTTGGCCAGTGCACCATTCGATGATTTCCTTGAAGACCTACCACCTGAAGAGGAAGCATATGGCACCATCTCTGGTATCACTCCATGCCCATAACCTCTGACCCTATTTCGAGTCTCATAACCCATATGCTCAACATAAATCTGTGTTCTAGCTTCAGAAGTGTCCTCTTCTCCAGACTCCACAAATGATTGAATATCACTCTCCATAGATGTCTTGCAATATAATATTCAAACAAAATAGTACACGATTATTATAAAAATAAAAAACTAAGAATCATAAAAACAGCTTCATCAATCCACACAAAAAGATAAACAAGGTTCATAAAAACATATTATACGCTTAAATAATGTGTTCTAACAAATGCAATATTATTATTTAAATAATGAGTAGTCATAATCTGAATAGAAATTTAAATCATTTACCCCTCTTTGTTGTGAAGATTCATCTATCCAAGAGTCATCTTTCCTAGTATGGGTAGCTCGAAAGAAAGTGATGGGATCAGGCTCATTCCCATGCTTGTTTTTCTTCAAATACAATAAAAGACAACAAATGAATATTAACCCCAGATTATAAATACAAAAACAAAACACTACATATATAACAAATTAGCAACACATACAAGTTCCATGTGAACCCGAGCAAACGTCTTTGAACCAGTTGTGTGGTTCATCGTTTTTAACTCACGATTTATCTTGTTTTTCTCTGCCACCTCCTGCAAGCTCAAAAAAAAAAAATTATAAGGCAAACATATTTCAACACCAAAAAAAAGAACTTATACTTGTTTTTTACCTTTGTTTTAGGATCATCCCAATACGCTAACATCTCGACCCACTGACCACCATCCACACCAGGGGGTGGTTCTGAGCGCTCATGTTCTTGTCTTTTGGTGTAATACTCCGCCTTCAAACTATTACGGTATTCCTTGTAAGCATGATCCACAGCATGGAGAGTCATGTTGCGAATCAATGGAATTCTGTCATGGTCTTCATCAAGAAAAATTATATTCCCCTATATTCATAAAACAAAAATGTTAGTACATATTCGAAAAATAATCTTGAAATATAGAAGTACAAACGAAAATATATACCTTAATTCTTTCCCACAAAACTTCCTTATCATCTTCAGGAACCAACCGCCAATCCCTCTTCAATGGAATAAGTCTTGGATCCTTAACCTCCGCGGCTATCAATTTCGAAAATTCTGGGGCATTTTCACTAACACACTTCCCCGTCGAATCAAATAGACAAACTTGTCTCTCTTTCCACTTCGGAATAGACGCTTCGCGGGTCCTACGTTCACTCTGTTCCTCCATAGAAAAGAAAGTGGAGTAAAAGAGGAAGAGGAGTGAATATGGGAGAGGAGTAAAAAAGGAAGACACAGTGAAAAATGAAAACGGGAAGAGATTGGGAAGAAACGGGAAGAAGAATGAAAAACAGAAGTAAAAAGGTAAGAAATGAAAACGGGAAAAGATTGTGAAGAGGAATGAAAAGCAGAAGTCGGGCAGAGATTGGCAACAGAAACGGCTGCAGTAAAAATGAGAGAGGGAAGAGAACAGCTGAAGTAAAAAGGTGAGGGACATTAAAAAACCCTAATAAATATTGGCGGTTTTTTCCGTCAGGAAAATAAAAAACCGACATAAATTTTAATGTACAGTCGGTTTTATCCGCCAGAACATTAAAATCCGACGATCAAAGCATTTATTTATGTCAGAGGTTGGTATAGATGTCAGAATGGTGTCGGTTGTATCCGCCAGAAAAATAAAATCCGACAGAAAGTGCATTTATTATGTCAGAATGGTAAGTAATAGATGTCAGATTAGTTTTCAATGGATGTCAGGTTTGTGTCGGTTTTAACCGACACAAATATCCAAAAACCGCCACAAATTTTTCCTCCGTCGGTTTTTAGTCACCTTCTGCAAGTTCTTCAAAAAATGTTTCTATTCATCACAGAGTGAGAGAGAAAGTGTCTCTCTCCTCTTAACAGTTGTTACATATTTTGGCAGTATTCAAAATTACATCCAAGTAATCCTAGCCATCCATCTTACACCATATGAGATGAAGACACATGTACACTTACTTACTTAAGACCTATGAGACTTAATTAAGCAAACATACACACAATTTTAGCTAATTATCTAGCAATATAAGCTAGACACACACTGCCATATCAGATCACACATTTACACACTAACATTCTTCTCCTCATAAGAGAATAATAAATTTGATATAATAATCAAGTATTGCATTTCTTGCTAACTACTTCTAATTTGATAGCGTCAATATTTGATCTATGTGGTCATTTCAATAATTGAAAGTTTTAAAATGCCTTTACAATTTGGAATATAATTCCGTATAGGATAAAAGATATCAATAAATTTAGGTTATTCACAAAATCATGCCACCAAATCCCCGATATACCTATTACGTATTATTTGGGTAGACATTTAATTTGTTCATTTTCTTTGATAAACGGCATTTAATTTGTTAAAGTAATTTTTTGGGAGCCTTACATATGGAGACAAAAATATATAAATATTTCAACTCCCCTAGTTTTTAAACATTTCTAGGAGAGACAAAAACAATAACCTAAAATATGGAAACAATTTGTTAAAATATTAGTCATACCCTAAACAATTATGTTTATTATTATAGCACATCCCATAGAACTTTCAAGAAATTAGTGTGTCATCAGCTCAAATCCTCATCGACCATTTTTGTAAGTTCACTTTTGAAATTATATATAGAATCAGTTTGTATCCTTTATTTCTAGAATCCTTCCAACCTGTTATCGACCATTTTTACAGAATTAGTTTAAAATACACGTAGAATTAGTTTTGTATACTTTTCAGTCAAATCGGTTTTTTATATTTTTAACAAAACTACATACATTTTTATGACAACAAAATTCTGATTATACCTCCTTGGCAATTATTCAAGGGATAATACAAATCAAAATCTATCTAATTGCCTCCAAAATCAATATCAGTCAATAAATTATGATTTATTAGTTTGGAGAAACCTCCTAATTTCGTTGTTTTTTGTTGGTTTCATTTAAAGTGGAGGCTTGTACCCTTGTACGTAGCTATTGATTTTTAAGATGGTAATGCTCGAAAGATTAAATTTGGAAACTAAATTTACAAACTAAATGATGTGTCGCCAATCGGAATCAGCACGTTTATCAACATTTAAGTAATAAATAAATCATCAACCTCCATGTCCTTTAATTTCTAAAATTAGTCTACATATTTAGTCTCCCAAGTATTACCCTTTTTTAGAGTACGAATCTTCCCTTCCTTTCAGCTTCGTGATAGGATTTTTAGTACCTACAAAAAGAAGGTTAAAATCACACAAAATCCTTGCAAATACTTGCAAGAGTACAAGGATTTTGTAGTATAAATGCTCATGCAAAGTCATTCTCCACAAGGACTATTTAAATAATTTATGTAAAAACAATTCCTAATTAACCACTTAAAATTAAAAATTGAGAAATAAGATTTTGAATTCGGGTAATATTAAAAACAAATTTTAATTAAAAACAAATAGTAAATTCGCCCAAAATTAATACGATAAAAGAAAAGAGTTTTAAATACCAATTTATAAAAGTACTAGGGTTACACCTTCACCTAGCAATCTTATGTATTTTTACCAATTACTTATGATCTACACATGCCACTTTGAAGGTTAGGTTTTCCTAATATATATTCTACTTGGAACCTCCAAAATCGAACGTATATCTAATATGCAATCCGTCTGGATGTTCAGATCAAATATGAACATGAGGGACTCATTATTTTTTGTGAAACCCTTTGAAAAATTATGCAACCCTTAAGACGTGGTGTTCATCTTAAGTGAAATTACAATTATCAACCACAAGAAGTCAGCGTCAATTTCGGGGAATCTTCCGACCAAAATTGCATCAAATTACTTTTCTAAATATCCTAATGGTGATCCAGCAGTTATCCAGCATTAAGACAATTGGATAGTTTAAGCACAATGATCAATAAGTCAATGCATGCAATCAAATAAAAATTTACATATTCATGCTAAGGCTCAAGGTTTTGGCCTAGCAAAATGGATTAGTTAAGCGGGTTTTTATCACAAATGGTCCCTGACATTGATCAAACACATCATTTTGGTCCCTGACATTGAAAATCAATAGAAATGGTCCCTGAGATTGATCAAACACATCACAAATGGTCCTTCCGTTAAAAACTCTTTGGGCAATTTTCAAAGCTCTGTAACTCAATCATTTGTTAACCAAATTCGACCCATAATATATTAAAATGAAGATAGAAAAGTGTAGAACAAGATTATACCTATTTTGAAGCCCAATGGTTGCCGAAGATGGCCGAAAAATAGCCTCAAATGTGACTGGTCCGCAGAAAAACTGAAAAACTCGCCAGAAACTGGGTAAACTTTAAACGTTCATAACTTCTTCAATACTCGACGAAATCGAGTGATTCAAAATAAAAATCATACTTCTCAATGAGACAAATAGAATGGTATCTTTCCTGATGGCTAACTCGCTGTAGTTTGGCCCGAAAAAGGCTTGAAATTGGCTAACTTGAAAATGGTTATCCAATTTCAAGCTATTTTCCGGCCAAACCACGCTGAATTAGCAGTCAATAAAGGTACCATTCTCTTTGTCTCGTCGAGAAGTATGATTTTTATTTTTGAATCACTCAATTTCGTTGAGTATTGAAGAAGTTATGAACGTTTAAAGTTTACCCAGTTTTCGGCGAGTTTTCCAGTTTTTCCGCGGACCAGTCACATTTGAGCTATTTTCCGGCCATCTCCAGCAACCATTGGGCTTCCAAATAGGTATAATCTTGTTCTACACTTTCCTATCTTCATTTTAATATATTATGGGTCGAATTTGGTTAACAAATGATTGAGTTACGAAGTTTTGAAAATTGCCCAAAGAGTTTTTAACGGAAGGATCATTTGTGAGGTGTTTGATCAATCTCAGGGACCATTTCTATTGATTTTCAATGTCAGGGACCAAAATGATGCGTTTGATCAATGTCAGGGACCATTTGTGATAAAAACCCTTAGTTAAGCATATTCATAATTAACATCTTAGAAAATATTATTATGAAGAAAAAGAATGAAAACACCTTAAAGTAAAAGTTTGATATTCTTCAAGAACCCTAACCAATTTCCTATCTCCAAAGTGGCATAAAAGAGAAAGTAGAAAAACTAGGGCAGGCCAAAGCTTTATATCCTTTACAGAAGGTATCGCATAATCCCTTAATAAAAGTCTTTTGTTCCAACTAGGAAACCAAATAATAATAAAATATACTAGAAAATAAAGTCCTAATTAAGTTAGGAGAATCTTCAAGGGAACTGACCAGCCATGTTTTAGCCTCAAATATCCTCCAAATTCGGCCCATGATAGCAAGGGATGACAATTCTAACCGTTAATCCTGATAACCGTGGATAACCGCCTGAATGGATTGGATTTGGGTATGAAAATTCAGGTATATTTTGGGTATGGGAAAAAACTGTGAATATTATTCGGTTATGGTTTTGGATATGGTTATAGGGGTCCCCAATCCATATTCGTACCCAAATCTTAACCGAATAATATATAATATAATTATATGTACATATATGTATATTCATTATTCACCGAATCTATTACCTTGAGAATACAAAAATTGCATTGTGTGAGTTACATTTTGTGGCAAAGTTCAACAGTTTTGATATGAATCAAAATCTATGAGAATTTAATAGTATTTATGCGAGATATCAAAGACCAGCCAACATTATCAATGTTTAGCTTTAATTTTTATGTTCCACAAGATCCATTAATTAAATCATTTTATACATCAAATATTTAATGATGAAATTAATATTTACTAAATTATTAAGCGTTAATTAGGCAAATATATTTTTTGTATTAACGAAGATGGATATAACCGTTAACTGATGGGAAATCCGTGATCCGGTGGGTATGGTGATAATATCCGATGGTTAATTTGCGTTTATGGATATGGTTAATTTTCGTGGTTATGGAGATGAATATAGCATTTCCGTCCCCCAAACCTGATCCCACTTAGTGGGCTAAGGCTTTGTTGTTTGTTGTTTCTTCATTTTTCCTTTAAATGGAGCCTCGAGTGAGGAGCAGAGAGCCACGGGCTTGCTCTTCTCATGGTGCTCTGGACGTCAATTGCTTACTGTTTCAGAGGGATGGTTTGCTTCCATCTTTTTGTAAATTTTGCAAAGCGTACAAGTAACTCGTATCTTCTTAATTCATCATATTATGTTTTTTCGAAAGCACCCTTGTAATTCAGGTTCTTTTAAATGCAGATACTACATTACTTGGAGAACAGGCGAAAGTGCACAAGGATGCAATAAACTTTTGTCAGAATATTTTGAGCCAGAAGCCTGTTCAGTGGAAAACCTATAGTACGTAACAATCTATCAGAGCCTATCCGTGATGTGGACCTTGTTACAGTTGGGGGGTGATGGCACTCTGTTACAACTTTACAAGGTAGCCATTTCATTGATGTCTCGGTTCTAGTTCTTGTTGGAACTTGTGTCTGATGGGGACTCCCAGAGTCCCACATCGCCCAAACAAACTTAATTAGACCTCTTTATAAGTGTGTTCTCACACTTATGGTTTGAAAGAAATTGGGCTAAGGCCATGGACCTTGGGCCATAGACTTGGAGGGTTTGGATGTATATATTAAATCTTAAAGATGGGCCTTGGGCTCGAATGGATGAAAAACACAAATATCAGTTTTACATTTTAGATTTTTAAATTCAGTTTTTTCCGAAATGATAAAACTGATCACGAACAGTTACATCCATTTTTATCGGATGTAACTGCTCCATTACGCCATTATTTAATTGGTTGTAAGATCAGAAACAAACATTCATTCCATCTATCACAGAGAAACATCACAAACAACCAATTCGCCAAGAATCCAAGTTCATGTGCAAGAACTTGGATTTGATAGTTGTATCCTGCAAGATAGAAGTCCAACGAACTACTGCACAAGTGTAGGGGCAAATTTCTGTCTTAGGAGATTGCATCCGCAAGCCTCTGTCATCGTTTTTCAAGTCAGTGTTTTATATACAATTTCATTAATTGCTTGTGTTTGATATTTTGTATTTGTGAAACATTATTTCGAATTAAATTGTATAAGATATTTTATATATTGTATACTTGACATTTGATTGGTTCCTAACAATTCTAGGAGTGAATTCTGACCCCACGCAACCTGAAGAGGTTAGTCTCTTGATTTAGCTAAGCCAATTCTTTATATTGGCGTATTAGTTCACTGAGTTTCACTTAATCATGGCTTGGTTAGGTGGAGATGCTCAGGAATGACTTTGACGCTAATAGAAGCAATGGCTATCTTTGCGGTGCAACAATCAACAACTTTGAACAGGTAAGATAGACCACGAAATATGTTTACCTGCAGAAGACCTGCTATGATGTTAAAGCCATCTAGAGTTGGCTTCATACAAGTACGTTTCGTTAAGTGCGGTTGATTGGTCGTAGGCAGGCCCACTCACTCAGAAGTTAGGCTTGGTTAAGCAATTTTTGTATTTTCTACTTCTTGTGAAGTAGTCCTGCACAACCTAAATGTGATATTATTATACGTTTTGGAGATTTGGAGTGAAGGATTTGTAGAAAAAATTCAGTGATTTCACTCAAAAGTAGCAATTCCTTTTTGAAGTATCATAAATTTCTGAAGATCTGCTTTTCTTTTCATAGGTACTGGACAACATCCTCGAGGGTCGAGCTAATCCTTCCAAATTGACAAGGATATCAATACTTGTAAACTCAGAAGTGCTTCCAACTTACACTTTCACGATTGTCATTCAAGTAGGGTTCCTCCATGGTCACACGGTTGTATGCTCAACTTATTTCTATTCTTAACATGTATCTAACTTTATTTTTTAATTCCACAACTTCCCTCCCCGCCTACAAGCAGAATTAAAAAGGATGACCAGCAATGTTCCCTGCTGGTGCATACTCGATCAAGTGTTCTCAGAGTTTCAACGGCTGCTGGATCATACGCTGCAATGCTCTCAGCAGGCGGATTTCCGATGCCCATCTTATCTCAGGATCTCCAGTATACGGTAAGAGAGCCCATTTCATTAGGAAACGCCTCGAGCTTAATGCACGGATTAATCAAATCTCATCAGTCCATGGAAGCTACGTGGTTGTCCAAAGAGGGTGTCATATACATTGATGGTTCTCATGTTTGCTATTCCATACAAGATGGCGATGCCATAGAGATATCTTCCAATTCCCCAATTTTGAAGATTTTCTTGCCTCACCATTTACAGAGAATCAGTGAAGAAACATGTGGAGGGATGTTAAGATAGATATATTTTTTTTTTGTAGATACGAGCTGTAAATACCTCGGAACTTCTGTAAACATGCGTTCAGATTGTAGTGCACTCTTCATTACTAGGAATACTGTCAAGGGAAAGATGTCATGTCCATTGTCCCTTTACAAAACATTGAATACAGTATGATAAAAACCTAATCAAGTTCTCACTCCCTCATACGAAATACACCAATACATATCTGTGGAGACACTCCAATCATGGCCATCTGAAACATAATATGTTGCGAGCATTATCAAAAGGAAAGTACAGACGCAAAGGGAAAATAAAATAAGGTATGAAGGCAAGCTAGGTCTAGTCTAGAGTAACTTGTCCATTCGTCGTTTGGATTGATATCAAAAGCTTTCATATGACTGCCAAGAGGAAAGCCAAATGAGATGGGTAAAAGGAAAATAAGGCAACTGCTATACGTAAGTAGGAAATAAGGTTCCTGCTTATGGCAATTTGAAGGTCCCAAAAAATGATGAAATTAATTGGTACGTGCAAATGATATCCACCTATATCAATTCACATTTTGTACATTGATAGTGTTGGGAAGTTCATTAAAGTGGAGCTATTTTATATATGGTATAATTTCCTATCTTAGCAGGTGATTCCCTAGAAATTGATGAAGTAGCAAAAGAGTGGGAGCACAACTTTCTGCAAAATATGATGGACAGAGTTGCATGAATTGAATAAACGTCTTCAACAAAAAGAGGTGTAATTTGCGTGTGTAGATTGTTTTGTTTTAAATCAAAATCACATTAATGTCATCAGAGTTTAGGTGTAGCTTTGCATTTGACGCTTGTGCAGTTGGAGATGAAATTTTTTGAAGGGTCCAACATTGTGGCACTCAAGAAGCATTTTGGAAAGAAAATTTTGGAACTAGAAGATGAAATAAGAACTATGCAGTTCACTTAAAACCATAATATTTGATGTTCTTATTCTTGAGAGAACCGATATTCACTTAAAACCTTTATAATTTTAGTTTTATTTTAGTTGGGGATAGAACATGTAAAATTCTAGTTGTTTTTATATATAATGGTTGTGAATATCTTTGTAAATTGTAATATTATAGATGTTTGTGGTTGTGGGCTGTTTTAATTTTATGAAAAAATAATTTTTTGTTTAGCCTCAATCTCAATTTGTAGGTGATTTCGGTTTTTAAATTGTTTTTTTTTTTAAATAGTTGACATATTGGGCACAATAACAATAAATGTGCTAACATGGGTGGCACCAGTCATCCGACAACTTTGTTAGAACTGAGCACAAAATGACCTTTATTTGTGCTTACACTTTTCAGCACAGCATACCTTATTGTGCTCTTTAATCAAAGGTGACGCCCATAGAGGGCACAGATAGAAACTTAGTTGTTGCACTGTTGCTATTGGTCTATGGGCACATATGTTGGTGCTCTTTGGCCTCAAAGGGCACATATAATTTATTGTGTGCAGTGACCATTTTTGTTGTAGTGCTTATGGATTAATTGGGTAGACATTTAATTTTTTTTTTTTTTTAATTTTTGTGGTCAACGGCATTTAATCGGTTTAAGTTTTTTTCTTTGTTTTGAAATTCCTAAATTTAAATTCTTATTATTCATGTGTGTGTACATAGCTAATTGTTATAGGCATTCCAAAGATTTTGTCCACCTCAAACTTACTATATTAAAAGAAATACTCTTATAAAGGCTGCACAATTAAAATCGCAAAAGAAATTAAAAATTTCTCCAAATACTAGCAGATTATGCACATCCTATTTGGGATAATTACATGCATACTTGAAGGCTGTCGTACTAAAAGAGATTTTACAACTCCAACTATATTGGGAACATATAGAAAAACAATCACACTGACAAATACACAGCTCATATAAATATATTATATTGTAACACCGTCGATTTGTTTCATAAATTTGAATGACAAAACGATTTCTGATTGTACCACTTCGGTGATTATTCAAGAGATAAAAACAAGGGAACTATAATGAAAAACTCATGATATTGTTCACTTTAAAGAAAAACCATATTTTTACACTAAAAACTCAATCCTGGTACTATTCACTTTACCCTTTGTTTTGTCCTTATCGTTAAAACTTTAAGTTTTCAAGCTATTTTCATTAGTTTTCTTAAAAATAAATCAAATTCTTGTTAATTGCCTCCAAAATCGATATAACAGTCAATAGGTCATGATTTATTCATTTCGATAAACCTCCTAATTTCATTGTTCTTTGTTGGTCTCACTTAAAAGTGGAGGCTTGTTGCCTTGTAAGTAGGAATTGATTTTTAAGAGTACGAATCTATCCTTCCTCATTTTTTTTTCTTCTTCTTCTTCTTCTTCTTCTCTCTCTTTCTTTCTCTTTTTTTTTTTTTTTTTTTTTTTTTTTAAATTAAACTATCCTTCCTTTTAGCTTCTACGGTAGCCAAAACAATGTTTATTCACCAAAAAGGGCTAGAGCTCGATCTACAAAGACCCGCTCAAGTCATTTAAAGCTCAAAATATGATTTTTAATATCGCAAATTTTTTTTACAAGCGAAAATATCTAATCTAAACTTTATTATAAAAAAAAATTGAACTCGAACGCAATAAATTGAAAAATAATGCCCTAATTACCACTAGATTTTACCACTTGCTTCCATATTGCAATTCTAACTTTGAAAAATACGGCAAAACCTCTAAATGTGATCCACACTTGTACAACAAGTTGTAAAAATTTGAATATAGTTTATAATCATATTATTTCTTTCTAAGAACTTGTCCAATCTTTCAACACTCCACAAGAGTAAAAGAATTTGGGGCTCGTTTTGTAAGCTAGATGCTTTGAATCCCAATCCATTGTATGGGGAAACATTAAGCTGGATGAGACTCAATTGAACTTAAATCCGATCCATTGTTGGTAGATGATTGGATTGGACATAAAAAATTCATTTATGTTTATCAATTTTAATTCAATAATGCTATTCATACCATGTTTTTGTACCACATTTCCATACCATCTTATGTGGCATTTGATGTAGACAACCACATTAATTTGAATTAATCATATTTTTTTAATTTAATTCATTATTTAATAAGCCAATACTTAAGAAAAACTGGTTAATTATACAATAATGCTATTCATACCATGTTTTTGTACCACATTTCCATACCATCTTATGTGGCATTTGATGTAGACAATCACATTAATTTGAATTAATCAGATTTTTTAATTTAATTCATTGTTTAATAAGCCAATACTTAAGAAAAAACTGGTTAATTATATGATGATTGTGGTGTACGAGGAGTCTTTCTACTTCCTTTTTTTGGGTTTTGCAAATTTTTCATTGGGCATAAAACCATGAATTTGGTGGGTTTTGCAAGTTTTTCAACAGAGATTCAAATGAAAGAACTAAACATGCAGAACAAGTACACCGAATCATGAAACTTTGTAAACCCATATTTCATTGGGTATAGAAAGGCATGAGATTTGTTGAGTTTTGCAAATTTTTCAACAGGGATTCAAATGAGAGAACAAAACTGTAGAAAATAGCACACCAAATGATGAAAATTTTCAAAACCCTGCTGGAGTGGCAGTGAGAGCCGCCATTGGAGCAAAGTCGAAACAGTGGATACTTGATTGGGGGAGTGAAGAAGCACTGGGTTCTGTGGTTTCTTTATTTGGGGAAACCCAGCAACATATTTAAGAGAAACAGCAGCCATTCAGGAGAGGGGAAGGAAGGAGAAAGACTCTTGGTATACTACAATTATCATTTAATTAACTAATCTTTCCTAATTATTACTTTATTAAATAATGTTTAATTAAATTTAAGAATCTGATTAATTTGAAAGATGTGGCTATCCATATTAGATGCCACCTAATGTGGTATGAAAATGTAGTACAAAATCATGGTATGAATATCATTATTA
This sequence comes from Cotoneaster glaucophyllus, assembly GCA_036320875.1. Lineage (NCBI taxonomy): Eukaryota > Viridiplantae > Streptophyta > Magnoliopsida > Rosales > Rosaceae > Cotoneaster > Cotoneaster glaucophyllus. The sequence goes on along the minus strand of CM070061.1, from coordinate 28,248,483 downwards.
ATTTTAATTTATTCAATGACACATAATTAATCCAAACAAATAGAAGAACCACATGTCGATGATAAAAAAAGTCTTACTACTTAATTTGGTGCGGGACGCTTTTTTTTCTCTTCAACTAAGTTGAAATCCCAGCAACATTTTTATCGAGATCCATTGTTAGCACCCTATCTCCTTTCTTTGTATGTGTTCTACCTGATTAATGAATATCATACTCATTCTCAAAAGAAAATCACCTATCCTAGCTAGCACACCAAATTGGCCATTGTGTACAAAAATCCAATTGATTTACTCTCTATGTAAAGTGATTGTGACACAACCAATTAATATTGAGATCTCATACTGGGCTCTTGCATCCGGTCCGAAAATAAAAAAGGAAAATATTTTATTTATTTAGGGATTTTGTTTTATGTCATTTTATTAAAATTTAGGTTTCTTTGTTTTAACTTTTAAGGAATTATGTTGACATAACTCTGATTGGCCTTTGATATGATAAGATTTCTATCCTAGTTTAGCCTTCCTGTATTTCTATCCTAGTTTAGCCTTCCTGTATTGCTATATATACCCCCCATATTCTATAAGCCAACCACAAAATACCGAAGTCCTAAAGGTTACCCTATTTTTCTTTGCGCACCAGAAAAGAAAAGATGAAGAATAATTCGAACTCTCCTTCGACAAAAACACTGATATTTCTCATTCAAATTGTTTGTCTAGTTGTCTTTCTTCCAACTAGCCACTGCAACAGGCTGACGGTCTTCTTTCCAATGGATGCCAATCTGATCGCACAAACATGCAACCAAACACCATATCCCGATCTTTGCGTCTCTACACTTCAATCAGACCCTCGAAGCGCCAAAGCAGATGTCAAAGGCTTAGGCATCATAATGGTTGATGCAGTTAAGGCTAAGGCACATGAAGCTGATCTCCGAGTCGAGGAGCTGGTCGATAAAGAGCTGGGAAATGTAGCCGCAAGTAACTGCAGGTTTAACTACTCCGATATTTTCCAACTTGATATTCCTCAAGCTGTTGAAGCTTTCCCTAAAGCTGACTATAAGTCAGCAGAGCTAGCCATGATTAATGTCGTCGCAAACGCAGATTCATGCGAAAGAGGTTTTTCCGGCGGCAGTCCTTTCAAAGAGGAAAGCCAAGCTGTCCATGATGTTGCTTATGTGGCTGCAGCAATTGCCAAAGTATTGCGCTCTTGATGTATTCTTCTCTTGTCATAAGAGAATAATAAATTTGATATAATAATGAAGGATTGCATATCTTGTTAACTATTTCTAATTTGATGGACTCAATATTTGATCTTGTGGTCATTTCAATAATTGAAAATTTTAAAATCCCTTTACAATTTGGAATATAATGCCGTATAGGATAAAAGATATCAATAAATTTAGGTTGTTCACAAAATCACGCCACCAAATCCCTGATATACCTGTTACGTAATATTTGGGTACACATTTAATTTGTTTATTTTCTTTGGTAAACGGCATTTAATTTGTATAATTAATTTTTTAGGAGCCTTACATATGGAGACAAAAATATATAAATATTTCAACTCTTTTAGTTCTTAAACATTTGTAGCAGAAACAAAAAAAAAATAACCTAAATATATGGAAACAATTTTTTAAAGGGTTCTTTAGATATAGACCCTTGAAACTCCTATTTTCCAAAGAAAAATCTACCTAAATTTAAACATTCAAATAAAACCCAGATTTCAAATAGCCTACCATGTAGACAAATATATGACCAACTATTACAATACATTTACAACTTATGCCACAAAATCCTAATTTGGTCAATAAATGTTATTACTCATCCTAATTATGATGAACAATTAAATCCATATGGATATTTTATCTTTCTTGTATCATAAATATTAGCAACATATATAAATTAATTTACCAAATAAAAAACAAGATATATCTTGTACAGAAAAAATAATATTGTTTGAATCATGTAATTGCCTTCATACAAATTAATTTACCTACTTATAAAATATTATACTAATTTACCTGCATTTAAATTAATTTACCTACTTATAAAATATTATACTAATTTACCTCCATTTAAATTAATTTACCCACTTATTAATATTATACTAATTTACCTACATTTAAATTAATTTACCTATTCGAAAAATAAATAAAAATTAGTGATATTGGATAATGTTCGAATGTTGTGGGTTTATGCTTGTAGGCAATTAAATAAACTTTTGATCTAATGCACATAAATCATGTAGGTAAATTAGACCATTTTGGAAGCAAATTAGACCCTTTAAATTTTGGTTTGATGGAATAGGTAAATTAGACTATTTTGTAGGTAAAAATTGCGCGGAACATATGGCTTTTGTTTTGTGTATTAGGGATTGGAGTATTAACCGAAGCTGTTTTAGGTTTATTGTTGTGTTGGTAGGTAAATTAACTTATATTTTTAATGCACAAAATTATGAAATTAGTATTAATATTGTAACATCCCACATCACCCAGGGGAGTGGATCATCTATGCCTTAAAATGTATATTCTCATCTCTACCTAGCATGAGGCCTTTTGGGAGCTCATTGGCTTCGGGTTCCGTATGAACTCTGAAGTTAAGCGAGAATGGACCAGAGCATTCCCAGGATGAGTGGCCCATTGGGAAGGTCTGCTCGTGTGAGTTCCCAGAAACAAAACTATGAGGGCGTGGTCGGGGCCCAAAGCGGACAATATCGTGCTACGGCGGAGTCTAGCCCGAGATGTAGTGGGGACCCTGGCCGGGATGTGACAAATGGCTTGTGTCACCCTTCGGGTGTCGGCCATCATGTGACCATCCCAGTGTCCCGAAGACATCGGGATCGGGGCGTGTCAAATATTTTTCAATTGGTACGTTATAACAATTTGAAAGTTAATACATTGAATATACAATGAATGATGTGAATTATTTTGTAACATATATAAAATTAATTAAATGGATATAACAAGTAACTGATTCAAAAACCTCATCCAAGTATTAATAGGAGTAGTTTAAGCATTCGGAAAATACACAATTTGAAAAGTCAAACTTAATCAAAGAATTTGTTTACTTGGAAGCTAGTCAATGGGTTTTATTCAAGAAAACAAAAAGAGATGGGTTTTAGTAGAGGAAAATATAGTTTCAAAGGGTAATATCAAATTTTCAGTTTTTTAAAATATCAGTCATACCCTAAACAATTATGTTTATTATTATAGCCCAACCCATACAACTTTAAAGAAATTAGTGTGTGTCATCAGCTCAAATCCTCATCGACCATTGTTGTAGGATCACTTTCGAAATTATATATAGAATCAGTTTCTATCCTTTATTTCTAAAATCCATCCAACCTGTCATCGACCATTTTTACAGAATTAGTTTCAAATACACGCAGAATTAGTTTTGTATACTTTTCAGTCAAATCAGTTTTTTATATTTTTAACAAAACTACATACATTTTGATGACAAAAAAAATTCTGATTATACCTCCTTGGCGATTATTCAAGGGATAACACAAATCACAATCTTGCTAATTGCCTCCAAAATCGATGTCAGTCAATAAATTATGATTTATTCGTTTGGAGAAAGCTCCTAATTTTGTTATTCTTTGTTGGTTTTCATTTAAAGTGGAGGCTTGTACCCTTGTACGTAGCTATTGATTTTTAAGAGGGTAATGCTAGAGAGACTAAATTTGGAAACTAAATTTACAAACTAAATGATGTGTCGCCAATAAGAATGTGCACATTTATCAACGTTTAAATAATAAACCAATCATCAACTTCCATGTCCTTTAGTTTCCAAAATTTAGTCTACAAATTTAGTCTCCCTAGCATTATCCTTTTTAAGAGTACAAATCTTCACTTCCTATTAGCTTCGTGATAGGATTTTTAGTACCTACAAAAAGAAGGTTAAAATCACACAAAATACTTGCAGGAGTACAAGGATGTTGTAGTATAGATGCTCATGCAAGATCGTTCTCCACAAGGACTATTTAAATAATTTATGTAAAAACAATTCCTAATTAACTACTCAAAATTAAAAATTGAGAAAGGAGATTTTGTGTCACATCCCAGCCCGGGCCACCACCACATCCCGGGCTCTACTCCGCCATAGCACGATATTGTTTGCTTTGGGCCCTGGCCGTGCCCTCACGGTTTTGTTTCTGGGAACTCACACGAGAACTTCCCAGTGGGTCACCCATCATGGGATTGCTCTCGCGCAAACTCGCTTAACTTCGAAGTTCAGATGGAATCTGAAGCCAGTGAGCTCCCAAAAGGTCTCGTGCTAGGTAGAGATGTGAATATACATATAAGGCTTACAAGATCCACACCCCTGGGCGATGTGGGATCTTACAATCCACCCCCCTTAGGGTAAGGCGTCCTCGACACCCTTGGAATCTCGACGAAATAAGCTTCGTAAGAATCCTAAACAATTAGGCACGCTAAAGGATACTGCCAAGGGAACCAAAACAAATTCTGGTTTCCTAACTCGAATAGATCAATAATGATGGCATGAAAATAATAATGGGATTGATATAATTCTCTGGTGACACACCATCATCGATACATTAGCCCGGCTTTAGGGCCATCAATATGTCTCGAATCCACAATTTTCCCTTGGCAAATAAGTTCTCCACTTTAAGTCTATAAAGAAGTTCGTCTAAGATGGTCCTCATAAATGTCGTCAAGTCGATAGAACTACTCAAACTCAGGAAAATTAACACACTTTTTGTATTCGACGAGGTGGCAAGATTCGAGCTCGGGATGTGGTGGGGCCCGGGCCGGGATGTGACATTTTGAATTTGGGTAACATTAAAAACGAATTTTAATTAAAAGTAAATAGTAAATTCGCCCAAAATTAATACGATAAAAGGGAAAAGTAAAATAAGGTATGAAGGCAAGCTAGGTCTAGTCTGTGAGTGCTTGCTTACACTTATCCATTCGTCGTTTGGATTGATATCAAAAGCTTTCATATGACTGCCAAGAGGAAAGCCAAATGAGATGGGTAAAAGGAAAATAAGGCAACTGCTATACATAAGTAGGAAATAAGTTTGCCACAGTGCTTCTATTCAAGACACAAAGTTTAATTGGTGGCAGGAACTATCATATTAATGCTTGAATGTTCGGTTCTGCCAAGAATTGCTCAAACTAGTTGCTGCACGAAAAATGATTCTGCAGTAACCATTGATGCCAAAAACAGACTAAATTTCGTCTTCGGCAGTTATTCCACACAGTGCATATAGTTACTCTCATTTTACTTATTAATAAAGAAAATATGACACCCTCACATTTATGTTCATGCATGCTCAGTGCACCTGCACACTTAATTGCAAGGCTTGAAGAATACAGATTCCCAGAAAATGCTAACATTTTAAGATCAATAGAGTTTCTTAGCTCTTAGAGAGGACTTGGTCACAAACAGGATACGCTCCGTCACTACCAAGGATCTTGCCTGCATCCTCTGTGCCTTTTCACACTGTTAAAGGAAATTTATATTCATATACACCAACAACCCCTCTCCACAAGAAAGTTAAAGTTATACAAATGTCAAGGAAAAACCTTCCTTTCCACAGGATACACAAAAGGTGGCCACATGTGGTAGAAACGGCTTGCCCTTCCAGTTCTGGCCGACACGCATTGCATCTCATTTCAACCTTCAAAGACAAACTCTAATGCACCGGCATATCTGGGGCATATAAAACATGGTAATCGACAACGCATATCTCAAGGATCTCGACTGGTTTATATGCCTGCTGTTATTTCAAATGAGAAACCGGGGAGAGTTGTATCCTTTCCACAGGATACACAAAAGGTGGCCACATGTGCAGGGCCGGCCCTGAGGGTAGCCAGAGTAGGCGTCCGCCTAGGGCCCCCACTTCGGGGGGGGGCCCCAAATATATATATATATATATATATATATATATTTTTTTTAAATATAGGGAAGTGTTATTGACATTCCAAAAATCTTATCCTACACTCTTCACAAGTGTATTTTTCTTTCCAAATATATAAAATTTGGAATATAATTTTGTAGATTGAGTAAAATATCTAAATATGAATTTATAAATATTTTTTTGGAACTTGCCGTGCAGCGTTTTGGGTGGGGGGGGGGGGCAAAATATTTCTTTTTAAATATGTGTGTACATATATATAATATATATAAATATATTTTTAGAGTTTCTCGAATGCATGGGTTGCTTATCGTATTTTGTTAACCATACCAGTTACAGTTGCCCCTACAGAAAGAAGTTTCTCAAAATTAAAATTGATCAAATCGTTTCTTCGATCAACTATGTCACAAGAAAGATTGAATGAGTTAGCTATTTTGTCAATTAAAAAATAATTGGTTGAAAAGTTAGATTATGTAAACTTAATTAATACATTTGCGTCTAAAAACACGAGACGTATAATATTTAAGTAATGTTTGCATATTTTCTTCTTTGGATATGAATTCTAATGATTTTTAATGTAGAAATGAACTTTTTCATGTTTTTAGCGAAACTTTTTCTTATACATATAAATGTACAATGAGTTGGATGTCAAAGAACTATAGGCCCCCAATTTCTCAGGGCCGGCCCTGCACATGTGGTAGAAACGGCTTGCCCTTCCAGTTCTGGCCGACACGCATTGCATCTCATTTCAATCTTCAAAGACAAACTCTAATGCACCGGCATATCTGGGGCATATAAAACATGGTAATCGACAACGCATATCTCAAGGATCTCGACTGGTTTATATGCCTGCTGTTATTTCAAATGAGAAACCGGGGAGAGTTGTGGAAAATGAACAAAGGAAGCATAAACTCCCTAAACTTTGTCCAATTCAAAGGAGAGACAAACATGCATTGAAATCATTTGCATGCGTTCATATGCAAATATTAACAAAAAAAATATACGGAGAAAATGATGAATCATTTAAATCAAATCAGTCAAATTGACATATTTTCACATAAATTACATCTTTTTGTTCGCAACGGCAAAGAAAATAACTTCTTGTTCACTGACAATATGATTTCCATTTCCTCATCAATAAATAATCAATACTTAATATACGCAAATTCCTTTGTTTTTTTAACATTTTCTCAGCCACCAAACAGTGAAAAGAGAGTTGTTAAACTTTTAGAGAGAATCATCATACATGAACGTTGAACAAAATTCTGCTCCAAAGCTTTGATTTGATTTCAGAACAAAACCTTCGGCCATCAAACAACAGACCGTCCGATTGTTATCTTCCGCTCGTCTAACTCGGCCGTCTTCCGATTCGTATGAAAATCTTCCTGAAACGCCAAAAAGTTGTCGGATAAATATCAACAATTTGTGACAAATTTATATATGATAATAAATGTGAATAAATATTTTACAGATTATAAACAGAATGTAATAATAATTAAGCAGATAAACAGAGAATTGAGGCTTGCGTACCGTAATGTCCTTGAAATAAAAATTTCGTCCCTCCTTAGTGCTTGTAGTTCTAAGGATGTCTGCTTCACCAGGATTTAACGATCAAGTTAAAATTCCAGTACCGGAAAACTTAACTTCTGGCGAATTTCTTTGTGGTTCTCTCAGTAAGAATGCTTTGGATTGTAGAAGGAGAATTATGCTTTTCTGTGTTCTAATTGTCATGCAGATGGATGTATATATAATATGATTATGCCCATGAAACCAACTTTTGAATTTGTGTTGGGGTAAATTGGAAGATTTATTTAAAAATGTTTTTAAAATGACTGAAAATGCTTATAAAGAAAATGTTTTTAAGGTCCAAAAGTACTTAAAATGCTTCTGGTAAGAAACACTAGTTATGTGTTTATTCCACGAAGCAATAAGGTGCTTTTTCAGAATTCACTTGTCATTTTACCAAAGATTGGTTCAAAAAAAAAAAAAAAAAAACACTTTCAATCATTTTAAAGACACATCCAAATAAACTGGAAGTTTTAAATTATGACTAAAAGTAAGACTGGCCAGTGTATGAATGCGATTTGAACTAAGTTATAGGGGTGAAATGAAAAATGTTTAGACTTCATCTAAAAATATGATTCTGTTGATAAAAATAAAAAATTAATTAAATTCGAAATTAATTAAAAATAATTAATTAAATCCGAAAATATAATTTAATTATTAGAGTCTGAACCCAAGACCCATCTTGATAATTAATTAGTACACCTCAAAGTCCAATTAATTAATACACCTCAGACCCAATCCAAGAGTAAACCTAATTTTATTCTCCAAGGTCCATCACTCCAATAACTTTCTATAAGGAACAAAACCTTATAAATTGAGGAAATCTTTTGGTAGTGACCAACGTGAGATAATGAAATTTCTACTCAAAATTCCAAAAAAGTAAAACAAAATTGAAAACTACAGATGATAGAGAAGAAACTGGCGATGAAATTCGAAATACGAAATTGTAATACTTTACGGAGATTTACCTCAAAAGTAGAAAATTTCTATGTTCTTTTTGCCTCTTCCAATCAGAAAGATGAAGTTCCAGCTATTCGAAGAGGACGCAGAGAGACAAGTGAAGAGAAACCCAAGCGGTTTGGAACAGATTTGGCGGGAAATATTCTTGCAGCTGGGATGATGGTGCGCGTAAGGCTTCTGATTCGAAAGAAAAATACCCGTCGAGATATGAGATTCGGGTCGGGTTAAAATATGATTGTGAAGTAATGGGCTGACTGGAGCCCAAACTCTCAACTCTGTCTTAGCCCAACACCGAAAGCCCTGTTACTGTTCCGCACAACCTACCGAATATCTCGAACCACATTCGCAAGTAAATTCCCGCCAAAATGATGGATCATGAGCCTCTACCGCATCATAGAAGAACCAACTGAGTTCAACGACCACGATTTGAACCCCTTCAATCACTCATTAATCAATTTACTTCTTCAAATTTCGATAAACACTGAGGAGTTGTTTAATATTTCGTTTTAATTTTTTGTAGTCAAACGTAAAAAACATCTCAACATTTAAAGGTGTGCTAGTGTGATATTTTGGCACATTAAATTTCAAATATATTAAATATGAACGTAATTTATTTTACTTTCATTTCAAGTAAGTGAACATTTTTCAACGACAAGTTCAAAATTTCAAATCGACCTTGCTTGAAATAAAGCAACAAGTCACCTTATCATGCTTAGGAGAACGGCTTATATAAAATACGCGTGTCATCAAGTAGCGTTCATGTTCATTAATGAAATCTCATATTTAAGTTTTTTTTTTTTAATTTTTCACATAACATTGCATTATTACACAAAACAGCACATACCGATACCCTTGTTTCCTATAAGTAGTTCACCAAACGTAACACCTAGAGAACTAAGTATTTATGAGAATTGCTAGTTCCTTTGTAGATTATATTATGTGATTGTACAAATAACTATTAAGATTAAAGCATTTCCAACCACACAAGTTTGATACTTGATGATAGTTAAAGCAGCTTAAATAAGGCTTTATAGGCTTAATAATCCTTCAATAGGGACACCTACCCTTAATTAGTTCCTGTATCTCATCTCATTAAGTTCAAAACCTCAACAAGAAAGGTGTACCATCCCATACCAAACAATACCAGTCCTTGAGTGAGCCCTCTCATTAATTTTGGTACCCTCCATATATTGCCTACTTGCTCCGGCCGGTGTCCATTCTAAACTAGGCAGTAGTTTTGCGGGTTCGGGTGGTGTTTATGTTGTGGGACAAGTTACCTAAATCCGAAAACAAACCGTTTAAAAATTAGTGTGAGGATAATTGAAAAAGTAATCAATAACTATACATAAGATTGTTATGATTGTTAATTCATTCCAACTTGAACTAAAACTAATAAAAAAAGTATAAAAAGAACACCTTGTGCTATAAAAAAGCGATCTCTGCAGTATTTTTAGTTGGTGTATAAAGGGAGCACATTTGTTCTAATCAATTTGGTCACACTCATGTCACTTTTAAAATAATATGTTGGAATAGAATTTGCTAGTGGACAGAAGATGAACAATTTCTTAACGAGCCAACCTACCTTCATGAACATGATCCTACAAACTCCACTTCATGATGGATTAGATGGACTAGGCATGCTACCAGAATGACATTCTAGTCCAATAACACAACATCATTTGAAATGAAAGTAACACTTAACATTGTGTTACTGGATCAGGATGCTACTGTGGCCGTGCTCCCACTCTTTTTCACAAACAATTAGATAATTTATACTAATTCATCCAAATTACAACCGACTTGTCTAAACCCGTTTTGCTAATTCAACTTTTAAACCCAATAGATAAGTGCCAATCAAAACCCGACCCGAATGAAGATGTCAGTTTTTGTTTGTCGGAACGCAGTGTCAGTTGAGCTTCCAAAGATATTTGTAAACAGAAATATTGTCCAATTTACAGTGGCAAAGCAACGACGGCCTTCTAAGCCACGACACTTGTTAAAACCCTCCACGTGTCACCTTGAAATTGCTCGCTGTCCTCATAAAATGTCCTTCATTTTTCACTCTCGCTCCTCATCCTTCAACTGTAGAAATTGCTCGCTGTCCTCATAAAATGTCCTTCATTTTTCACTCTCGCTCCTCATCCTTCAACTGTAGAGAGAGAGAGAGAGAGAGAGAGAGAGAGAGACCAACATAACTCACAAAAACAGAGATTTTGGAAGGGTTAAAAGAGAGATGAAGATACAGTGCAACGTCTGCGAGGCAGTGGAGGCGAACGTCCTCTGCTGCGCCGACGAGGCGGCTCTCTGCTGGGCGTGCAATGAGAAGGTTCACAAAGCGAACAAGCTCGCAAGCAAGCAACAGAGGGTTCCTCTGTCCTCCTCCCACATACCCAAATGCGATATCTGCCAGGTAAACTTCAATGATTCGAATCCCACAACGAAAAAGTTGAGGAATTTGATCGTATAAACACAAAATTCGAATTGAGTTTTGCTTTAATTTTTTAGATGATGATTTGCAAGAGGCGGTTGGGTACTTTTTCTGCTTAGAAGATCGAGCTTTGCTCTGTAGAAAATGTGATTTTGCCGTTCACACGGTCAATAGCTTCGTATCAGCTCACCGTAGGTTTTTGCTAACCGGAATCAAGGTTGGGCCTGAGCTGGCTCAGCCGGATTCCGGCGACGGTGATGGGTTGGTTGTTGGTGTTGGTGCATCTTATTCTACTGTGAAGTCACGTTCTGGGTCTGTGTTGGTGCATCTTTTCATTCAATGAATAATTTTACAAGATAGTTGTATATATACAACTCATTTACATGTGTTACTACCAATCATCCTCCAACTAACTAACTACACACATGCCATCAGTTCAACCCATTTTCGACTATTTTTGCATAATAAATTTCAAATATATGTAGAATCAGTTCTGTGTACTTTTTAGTTAGATCAATTTGTATAATTTCAATAGAATCAGTTTGTATATGTATTTTCAATTTGCGAAATCAGTTTCAGATATGAATCAGTTTTGTATACCTTTTAGAAGAACCAATTTATATACTTTTAGTAAAGTCATTTTGTATATATTTAACAAAACTACCTACATGCCATCACTCAAACCTGTCCTCGATAATTTATTTATTATTATTTTTTTTTATTATTATTTTTTTTTTCAAAACCTGTTTCAAAAACATGTAGAATCAGTTTTGTGTACTTTTTAGTATAATCAGTTTGTATAGTTTTCAGTATAATCGATCTGTATATTTAAACCTCTCTTCCTTATCTTTTATTCTTTCCGATGAATGACAATGTTTACAAAATTTCACTAATCATTTTTTGATTTACTAAATCCTGGTTGTGTTCAATAAATTTTCATTTACACGGCTTGGTTTTACCAATTTACAACCAGTCATGGACCCATCATACAAATGTTGATCAAGGCAATGCAGTCCTCTTGTTGTATCAACTTGCATTTGCTTCCAGGTCTTTTGTTACCCAAACTGTAATCCACCGTTTTCCGTTTCTCCCTTTTGAATCTCATATGAATGCCAAGAAAGTGGGTTTTTGTGGAGGTGTAGGGAGTCCATCAGAGGACTGCATATTATTGAAAGTAGCCATTAATAATGAAATAGTGCTATTTATCTTTATAATCTATTTTAACATGGTTCCTGATTATGCTTGCTAGAAAAAACGGCACACACTGCTCATTCATCAAGGATAATTTTCTCAAGCTTAATTGTTCATAAACTTTCATTATCTACTAAATCTTCTATTTTAAGCTGTTCTATAAATTGGCTAACATAAAATGAAAACAAACTAAATTGTTTCCATTTATTTCTATCCATTGTTAATGCTAGCATTGTAATTTCACTGGTTTTGGCGAGTTTAGTGACCATGGTCGGTATCCTTCATCACATTCAAACTCGGTTTTGCTCTTTACAAAAATGAAGCAAACTTTTACTGTGAGTTCATTGCTACCTCTTAAACATCTCAACCGTTGATAACAGCCATAAAAATGCCATGTTCTCTCATTCAGGTAAAATTTGAAACAACATAAAAATCTTCAAAAGCATTTACCCAAATAAACTTACTATATTAAAAAAGATACTCTTATATTATTGAAAGTAGCCACAAAAATTAAACTTACTATATTAAAAAAAAATACTCTTATAAAGACTGCACAGCTAAAACTGCAAAAGAAATTAAAAATTACCTACAAATACTAGCAGATTATGCACATCCTATTTGAGTGTTGGATAATTACATGCATAGTTGAAGGCTGCCATACTAAAAGAGATTTTACAACTCCAACTATATTGGGAACATACAGAAAAACAATCACACTGACAAATACATAGCTCATATAATTATATTATCTGGTAACACCGTCGAGTTGTTTCATGAATTTGAATGACAAAACGATTTTTTATTGTACTACTTCGGTGATTATTCAAGGGATAAAAAAAAAATCAAATTCTTAGCTAATTGCCTCCAAAATCTATATATCAGTCAATAGGTTATAATTTATTCGTTTTGAGAAACCTCCTAATTTCATTATTCTTTGTTGGTTTCAAGTAAAAGTGGAGGCATGTAGCCTTGTAAGGGAAAGGGATCCTCTCCGGATCCCTTTCCACCTAATCCATAAAGTTCGTGATCCGGTCCGTGAAAATTTGATCCAATGACTATAAATAGGGAACCCCTTTAAACTTATAATACCGTAGCCGTTTGGTCAAATTTCAACGGTCTGGATCCCGAACTTGGTGGATTAGGTAGAAAGGGATCCTTTCCCCTTGTAAGTAGCAATTGATTTTTAAGAGTACGAATCTATGCTTCCTCTTTTTCTTTCTCTCTTTTTTTTTTATTAAAAAAATAAATAATTAAACTATCCTTCTTTTTAGTTTCTCGTGTAGCCAAAACAATATTTATTTACCAAAAGGGGCTAGAGCTCGATCTTCAAAGACCCGCTCGAGTCATTTAAAGCTCAAAATATGATTTTTAGTATCGCAATTTTTTTATTACAAGCGAAAATGTATGGTCTAAACTTTATTAAATATATATATATATATATACACACACACACATAAGTCGAATGCAATAAATTGAAAATTGAAAAATAAAGCCCTAATTATCAGTAGAATTTACCACTTGCTTCCATATTGTAATTCTAACTTTGAAAAATACGGCAAAACCTCTAAATGTGATCCACTTGTACAAGAAGTTGTAAAAATTCGAATATCGTTTATAATCATATTGTGTCTCTCTAAGAACTTGTCCAATCTCCATCATTTCAGCACTCCACAAGAGTAAAAGGAGATGAGATTGGCCCTTAGAGATAAGATTGGTAGGGATTGGTTAAGCTCTGAATCTTAATCCATTGTTTGGGGAAACACTAAGCTGGATGAGACTCAATTGGACTTAAATCCAATCCATTGTTGGTAGATGACTGGATTGGACATAAAAAATTCATTTATGTTTTTCTATTTTGATTTATTCAATGACACATATAATTAATCCAAACAAATAGAAGAACCTCATATGGATAATAAAAAGGTCTTACTCCTTAATTTGGTGCGACACACTCTTTTTTCCCTTCGACCAGGTTGAAATCCTGGTAAGATTAGCATCCTATCCCTTTTCTTTGTTCATATTCTACCTGATTAATAAATATCGTACTTATTCTCAAAAGAAAATCACCTATCCTAGCTAACTCACCAAACTGGCCCTTGTGTACAAAAATCCGATTGATTTACCCTCTATATAAAGTGATTGTGACACCACCAATTAATATTGATGAAGATCTCATATTGGGCTCTTGTAGATTAATCCGATCCGAAAATAAAAAGGAAAATATTTTATTTATTAAGGGATTTTGTTTTGTCATTTTATTAAAATTTAGGTTTTATTGTTTTAACTTTAAGGAATTATGCTGACATAACTCTGATTGGGTTTTGATGTGATAAGATTTCTATCCTAGTTTAGCCTTCCTGTATTGCTATATATACACCCCCCCCCCCCCCCCCCCCCCCAATGTTCTATAAGAAAACCACAAAAATACCGAAGTCCTAAAGTTTACCCTATTTTTCTGTGCGCACCAGAAAAGAAAAGATGAAGAATCATTCGAACTCTCCTTCAACAAAAACACTGATATTTCTCATTCAAATTGTTTGTCTAGTTGTCTTTCTTCCAACTAGCCATTGCAACAGGCTGACGGTCTTCTTTCCAATGGATGCCAATCTGATCGCACAAACATGCAACCAAACACCATATCCCGAAATTTGCGTCTCTACACTTCAATCAGACCCTCGAAGCGCCAAAGCAGATGTCAAAGGCTTAGGCATCATAATGGTTGATGCAGTTAGGGCTAAGGCAGGCGAAGCTAATCTCCGAGTCGAGGAGCTGATCAATAGAGATCCGGGAAATACACCCGCAAGAAACTGCAGATTAAACTACTCCGATATTTTTCATCTTCATATTCCTGACGCCGTTGAAGCTTTCCCTAAAGATGATTATAAGTCAGCAGAGCTAGCCCTGACTAATGTCGTCGCAAACGCAGATTCATGCGAAAGAGGTTTTTCCGGCGGCAGTCCTTTCAAAGACGAAAGCCAAGCTCTCCATGATGTTGCTTATGTGGCTGCAGCAATTGCCAAAGTGTTGCGGTCTTGATGTATTCTTCTCGTCACGAGAGAATAATAAATTTGATATAATAATCAAGGATTGCATTTCTTGTTAACTACTTCTAATTTGATAGCGTCAATATTTGATCTATGTGGTCATTTCAATAATTGAAAGTTTTAAAATCCCTTTACAATTTGGAATATAATTCTGTATAGGATAAAAGATATCAATAAATTTAGGTTGTTCACAAAATCATGCCACCAAATCCCCGATATACCTATTACGTATTATTTGGGTAGACATTTAACTTGTTTATTTTCTTTGGTAAACGGCATTTAAGTAAACCGCATTTAATTTGTTTAAGTAATTTTTTGGGAGCCTTACATATAGAGACAAAAATATATAAATATTTCAACTCCCCTAGTTTTTAAACATTTCTAGGAGAGATAAAAACAATAACCTAAAATATGGAAACAATTTGTTAAAATATTAGTCATACCCTAAACAATTATGTTTATTATTATAGCACAGCCCATAGAACTTTCAAGAAATTAGTGTGTCATCAGCTCAAATCCTCATCGACCATTTTTGTAGGTTCACTTTTGAAATTATATATAGAATCAGTTTGTATCCTTTATTTCTAGAATCCTTCCAACCTGTTATCGACCATTTTTTACAGAATTAGTTTAAAATACACGTAGAATCAGTTTTGTATACTTTTCAGTCAAATCGGTTTTTTATATTTTTAACAAAACTACATACATTTTTATGACAAAAAAAAATTCTGATTATACCTCTTTGGCGATTATTCAAGGGATAATACAAATCAAAATCTAGCTAATTGCCTCCAAAATCAATATCAGTCAATAAATTATGATTTATTCGATTGGAGAAACCTCCTAATTTCGTTGTTCTTTGTTGGTTTCATTTAAAGTGGAGGCTTGTACCCTTGTACGTAGCTATTGATTTTAATGATGGTAATGTTAGAGAGATTAAATTTGGAAACTAAATTTACAAACTTAATGATGTGTCGCCAATAAGAATGAGCATGTTTATCAAAGTTTAAGTAATAAATCAATCATCAACTTCCATGTCCTTTAATTTCCAAAATTAGTCTACAAATTTAGTCTCCCAAGTATTTTTTTTTTTTGGAAAAACGTGTCCCAAGTATTACCCTTTTTTAGAGTACGAATCTTCCCTTCCTTTTAGCTTCGTGATAGGATTTTTAGTACCTACAAAAAGAAGGTTAAAATCACACAAATTACTTGCAAGAGTACAAGGATTTTGTAGTATAAATGCTCATGCAAGGTCGTTCTCCGTAAGGACTATTTAAATAATTTATGTAAAAACAATTCCTAATTAACTACTTAAAATTAAAAATTGAGAAATAAGATTTTGAATATGGGTAATATTAAAAACGAATTTTAATTAAAAACAAATAGTAAATTCGCCCAAAATTAATACGATAAAAGAAAAGAGTTTTTTTTTTTTGACAATTGACGGCATTAAATGTAGGGGAGGGGGGAATACAACCATTTCTATGGGGAGACCATTGGGACTCGAACTTGGGTGAGGTGGGAAAACCCTTGCCACTAGTGCCACCGCAACTAGGGCCCTTGCCTCTAAAAGAAAAGAGTTTTAAATACCAATTTATAAAAGCACTAGGGTTCCACCTTCACCTAGCAATCTTATGTATTTTTACCAATTACTTATGATCTACACATGCCACTTTGAAGGTTAGGTTTTCCTAATATATATTCTACTTGGAACCTCCAAAATCGAACGTATATCTAATATGCAATCCGTCTGGATGTTCAGATCAAATATGAACATGAGGGACTCATTATTTTTTGTGAAACCCTTTGAAAAATAATGCAACCCTTAAGACGTGGTGTTCATCTTAAGTTAAATTACAATTATCAACCACAAGAAGTCAGCGTCAATTTCGGGGAACCTTCCGACCAAAATTGCATCAAATTACTTTTCTAAATATCCTAATGGTGATCCAGTGGTGATCCAGCATTAAGACAATTAGATAATTTAAGCACAATGATCAATAAGTCAAAGCATGCATGCAATCAATCATAAGCAATCAAATAAAAATTTACATATTCATGCTAAGGCTCAAGGCTTTGGCCTAGCAAAACGGATTAGTTACGCATATTCATAATTAAAATCTTAGAAAATATTATTATGAAGAAAAAGAATGAAAACACCTTAAAGTAAAAGTCTGAAATTCTTCAAGAACCCTAACCAATTTCCTATCTCCAAAGTGGCATAAAAGAGAAAGTAGAAAAACTAGGGCAAGCCAAAGCCTTATATCCTTTACAGAAGCCATCGCATAATCCCTAAATAAAAGTCTTTTGTTCCAACTAGGAAACCAAATAATAATAAAATGGGTTAATCTCTGTTTACTACCCTCATGTTTTGTGGTTTTCAACATTTAGTACATCAAGTTTTTTTCATCCCAGATTCATACCTAAAGTGTTAATTTTGGGACAGTCTCATACATCCATTAGTCAAACTGTTAATTCTCCCGTTAAGTGATGACGTGGCGCCCATGTGGACAATGACTGGGCGCCACGTGTCATTAAAAATATTAAAATATTTAATTAAAAAAAAAAAAAAACCCTCTCCTCCCCTGTTCCCGAAGAAGAGGAAAAAGAGGAGGGAGGAGGAAGGAGGAAGAAAAAAGAAAGAAAGAAAAAATGAAAAGAACGAATCTGCAAGAAGGAGAGGGTGGGTCGCGCGGGGGGGGGGGGTTGGGGGAACGGACGGGAAGTGGGTCGCCGGGAGGGGGGACGGGGGGTTGCCGCAGGGGGTGGGGATGGAGGGAAGTGGGTCGGGGGGGGGGGGGGGGGGGTGGGGGAGGGGGCTCTTCTTTCTCCTCCTCTTCCTCTTCTTCCTTCTTCCTCCTCTACGTTGCAGATCCCCTTTTTCTTTTTTTTTTGCTTTTTTTTTCTTTTCTTCCTCCTTCCTCTTTCTTCTTCTTGCTCTGCGTTGCAATCCCTTTTTTTTTTTTTTTAGCTTTTCTTTCCTTTTTTTTTTCTTTTCTTCCTCTTTCCTCCTTATCCTCCCCCTCCCCTCTTTCTTCTTCTTCTGGTTGCAGATTCCCCTTCTTCTTTTTTTTCTTTTTTTTTTTTCTTTTTTTTTTTTTTGTTCTTCCTCCTTCCTCCTCTTCTTCCTACTTCTTCCTCCTCCTCCTTCCTCTTTCTTCTTCCTCTTTCTTCTTCTGGGTTGCAGATTCGATATTTTTTTTCTTCCTCCTCTTCTTCCTCCTCCTTCTCCTTCTTCTTCCTTCCTCTTCTTCTTCTGGGTTGGGAACGGGGGAGAAGAGAGGTTTTTTTTTTTTTTTAATTAATTATTTTAATATTTTTAATGACACGTGGCGCCCAGTCATTGTCCACATGGGCGCCACGTCATCACTTAACGGGAGAATTAACAGTTTGACTAACGGATGTATGAGACTGTCCCAAAATTAACACTTTAGGTATGAATCTGGGATGAAAAAAACTTGATGTACTAAATGTTGAAAACCACAAAACATGAGGGTAGTAAACAGAGATTAACCCTAATAAAATATACTAAAAAATAAAGTCCTAAGTAAGTTAGGAAAATCTGCAAAGGAACTGACCAGCCACGTTTTAGCCTCAAATATCCTCCAAATTCGGCCCATGATAGCTAGGGATGACAATTCTAATCGTTAAACCTGATAACCGTGGATAACCGCCTGAATGGATTGGATTTGGGTATGAAAATTCGGGTATATTTTGGGTATGGGGAAAAACCGTGAATATTATTCGGTTATGGTTTTGGATATGGTTATAGGGGTCCCCAATCCATATTCGTACCCAAATCTTAACCGAATAATATATAATATAATTATATGTATATATATATATTCATTATTCACCGAATCTATTACCTTGAGAATACAAAAATTGCATTGTGTGAGTTGCATTTTGTGGCAAAGTTCAAAAGTTTTGATATGAATCAAAATCTATGAGAATTTAATAGTATTTATGCGAGATATCAAAGACCAACCAACATTATCAATGTTTAGCTTTAATTTTTATGTTCCACAAGATCCATTAATTAAATCATTTTATACATCAAATATTTAATGATGAAATTAATATTTACTAAATTATCAAGCGTCAATTAGGCAAATATATTTTTTGTATTAACGAAGATGGATATAATCGTTAACTGATGGGAAATCCGTAATCCGGTGGGTATGGTTATGGATAATATCCGATGGTTAATTTGCGGTTATGGATATGGTTAATTTTCGTGGTTATGGAGATGGAATATAGCATTTCCGTCCCCAAACCGATCCGTTGTTATCCCTAATGATAGCTTATTTTAAAGATCGGAACGTTCTGAACACATCTCCAGAATGGGCAGAAACCAAAATAGACCATCTTGGGCTCCAAAACTCACAATTAAGCCCAAAAGTCACTTTTCTAGCACCGCGCATTTATTCTATCGCCAGAAAATAACCACTTGGTGGAAAAATCTGATATTTTGACATGATCAAGTTAAGTGACTCACAAACGTTCTCCAACTAGAATTACTCCAAAATTTATCCATTTGATCACGTTTTGCTCTAGAGAAAATCGAAAGTCCTATATTGAAAATACAATTCAAAGTATTAAAATTCTCCAAAATAATAGTCAAAATATACTAAGAATATGATTAAATATATAATATAAAATCTACTCATCACTTCGCTTGTAGCCAAAACAATATTTTATTCACCAAACACGGCTACAACTTGACCTTCAAATGATCCGCTCGGGTCATTTAAGCATAAAATATGATTTTTTTTTTTCTATTTTTTTATTACAAGTGAAAATTTCTAATTTAAATTTCATAAAGAGATAGTTGAACTAGAGATGCAGTAAACTGCAGAGAAATATTCTAATCACCAAAAATCTACACGTGCTTTCATATTGCTATTGAAAATACGGCTATACCTCTAAAAACTTGATCCGCACTTAGCCAACAAGTTGTAAAAATTTATCATTAAAATCATATTATTTCTTTCTAAGAACTTGTCCAATCTCCATCCTTTCGAGATTTGATGGTTTTCAACAATGAATGTTTCAAAGAATAAAATTGTAGAAAATCTCATTACAGTTATCAGGTACTCCACAAGGAACCAATGACTACAATTTATTCTTGTGTGGCCTCCTCAAGAGAAATTTTTTTATGTGCCAAGAATTCAGTCTGATATACTAACTGTTATAATACAAGTGGTAAGTCGATATACTAACTATTAGAATTCAGTCTGATATACTAACTGTTAGAATTCAGTCTGATATACTAACTGTTAGAATTCAGCTTGATATATATCTCCCCCTGATTCCGCATTCTCCAAATTTAGCTGTTTGGTAAGTCGACGTAATCCGATACTTTGCACTAGCTTCTGAAATGTGCACTTTGGTAGAGACTTGGTGAACAAGTCTGCCAGATTTTCATTGAAACGGATTTGTCTGACTTCAATAACTTTAGCCTTCTGAAGCTCATGTGCCCTGAAAAACTTTGGAGATATGTGTTTTGTCTTATCGCCCTTGATGAATCCTTCCTTCATTTGGGCAACACAGACTGCATTATCTTCATGGATGACAGTTGGATTGTCTGTCTTCGAAGTTAGACCACATGAATTCCGGATATGATGGATCATTGATCTTAACCAAGAACATTACGACTTGCTTCATGTAAAGCAAGTATTTCTGAATGATTTGAAGATGTAGCAATTAATGTTTGCTTTGTTGAGCGCCATGAGATTGTTGTATCTCCATTTTTGAACACATATCCAGTTTGTGAGCGGGCTTTATGCGGATAAGAGAGAAAACCAACATCTGCATATCCAACAAGGACCTGGTCATTTGTCGAGTTCTTTGAGTAGAAGAGACCCATGTCTGTTGTTCCATGAAGGTATCGCAATACATCCTTGACTCCCTTCCAATGACGAATTGTTGGAGCAGAGTTATACCTTGCTAACAAGTTGACAGAAAAAAGCTATATTTGGTCTAGTACATTGTGCTAAATACAATAAAGCACCTACTGCACTCAAATATGGTACTTCTGGACCAAGGACCAGTTCATCATCTTCTTTTGGACATAATGGATCTTTCTTAATGTCCAAAGAACGAACGACCATTGGCGTGCTGAGTGGATAAGCCTTGTCCATACCAAATCACTTCAGGATTTTTTCAATGTAAGCTGATTGGTGGACCAAAATTCCACTAGCACAATGCTCGATCTGCAGGCCGAGACAAAATTTTGTTTTTCCAAGGTCTTTCATTTCAAACTCTTTTTTCAAATATTCAGTAGTTTTATGGAGCTCTTCAGGGGTTCTAACTAGGTTCATATCATCAAAATATACTGCCACTATAGCAAATCCAGAATTGGATTTCGTAATGAACACACAAGGGCAAATGATATTGTTGGCATACCCTTCTTTGATCAAATACTCACTGAGACGATTGTACCACATTCGTCCAGATTGTTTCAGCCCATACAAGGATCGCCTTAATTTGATTGAGAGCATACCTCGTGGTTTGTTAGTTGTTTCAGGCAACTTAAGTCCTTCTGGGACTTTCATGTATATGTCAATATCTAATTATCCATATAGATACGCAGTGATGACATCCATAAGTTGCATGTCAAGTTTTTCTGAAACCACTAAACTTATCAAGTAACCGAACGTAATTGCGTCCATTACAGGAGAGTATGTCTCCTCATAATCAATTCCAGGTCTTTGCGAAAAGCCTTGTGCAACGAGTCGTGCTTTATATCTTGCAATCTCATTTTTCTCATTGCGTTTCCTTGTGAATACCCATTTGTAACCCACGAGGTTTACACCAAGCGGGGTTTGGACTACTGGTCCAAAAACATTTCGCCTTTCCAAGGAATTTAATTATGCCTGGATTTCATCTTTCCACTTAGGCCAATCCTGTATCTCTTTGCATTCATCAATAGAGTGGGGCTCAATATCATCACTTAATATGATTTCAGTGGCTACGATGAATGCGAACATATCGTCGATGATTATTTCATTGTGATCCCACAATTCATTAGTACAAGCATAATTTATGGAGATTTCTTTGCTTTCATGTACTTCTGTCTCTTCAGGGACATGTGTCTCATCAAGGACATTTTCTTTTTCTGGAAGTACAGAATCATGAATTGTGGATTTGTCATTCATTCTCTCTTCTTGAATGATTTCATTTGGATTCAGCTGTGCCCTTGTTTTTCTCTTTCGAGGGGCTGAATCTTTTGAACCTGGGGGTCTACCTGCACCAGATGAATCATTCGCTGCCACTTTATTTTGTCCAACAGGGACATCAATTCTTGCAGGTGCATTTGCAGCTGGTATATGTGATTTTGTCATTTTCATAGCATCATTAAATGCATCTGGCATTTGATTGGCAATGCTTTGAAGATGAACGATCCTTTTCACTTCATTTTCACATTGAGTGCTACGTGGATCAAAATGAGACAAAGTGGGAACAACCCATGTCAGCTCTTTTTGTTCTTCTGGAACGGTCTTTTCTCCCCCTAACGATGGGAAGACTGTCTCATCAAAGTGACAATCAGGAAAACGAGCTGTAAACATATCACCTGTTAAGGGTTCCAAATATCTAATGATAGATGGTGAATCAAAACCCACATAAATTCCCAGTCTGCGCTGAGGTCCAATTTTAGTTCGCTGTGGTGGTGCAATAGGCACATAAACAGCACAACCAAAAACTCGTAAATGTGAAATGTTTGGCTGGTGTCCAAACACGAGTTTTACTGATGAGTATTGGTGATTGGCTATAGGTCTCAATCGAACCAATGATGCAGCATGTAAAATTGCATGTCCCATACAGAAATTGGCAATTTTGTTTTCATAAGCAGAGTGCGAGCTATTAACTGAAGCCGCTTGATCAATGCTTCAGCTAAACCATTTTGAGTATGGACATGAGGAACAGGATGTTCAACATCAATTCCCAATGTCATGCATTAATCATTAAAGGTTTGAGAAGTAAATTCACCAGCGTTATCAAGTCGGATTGACTTAATGGGGCAATCTGGGAACTGCTCGTAACTTAATTATCTGTGCAAGAAGTCTCGCAAAAGCTACATTCCGAGTAGATAAGAGACAAACATGTGACCATCGGGTAGATGCATCAACCAAAACCATAAAATATCGAAATGGTCCACAAAATGGTTGAATAGGCCCACAAATATCCCCTTGAATTCTTTGCAGAAATGATGGAGATTCTGCATCAACCTTTAGTTGTGATGGTCTAATTACCAACTTCCCTTGAGAACAAGCCTTGCAAGGGTTATCATTTGAGACAACAATATGTCTGCTCAATAATGGATGTCCATTAGAGTTGGTAATGATTCTACGCATCATGGTAGATCCTAGGTGACCCAGACCGTCATGCCAGAGCATGTAGACCTTTGAATCAATGACCTTTTGGTGCATGACAGTATGTGATTCAATTGTCTTTATGTATGTATAATACAATCCACTCGACAAACCACACAACTTCTCCAATATACGCTTTTGGGTATCATTAGAGGTAATGCATAGATACTCCATATTTTCTGCACTTTTCATTTCAATGTGGTATCCATTTAAACGTATGTCTTTGAAACTCAATAAATTTCAAGTAGATCGAGTTGTGTACAACGCATTATGTATGGACAATATTGTTCCATTTGGTAACATAATCTGGGCTTTCCCTGAGCCTTCAATCACATCTAAAGGGCCTGATATTGTTGTTACCCCTATTCTTGTGAGCATTAAGCTTGAGAAATACTTTCGATCTCGAAGTATTGTATGTGTGGTTGCGCTGTCTGCAACACAAATATCTTCGCCATTGCCCTTGTTTTGAGAATGACCATAATTCTTATCCATGCTTTCTAAGTAAGGGAATCACAGTTAAAAGCATGTTATAACAGAAAATTCAACTGTCACTTTTATTGAAAATGCAAGTTTTTGAACTACAAGTTCAGTACATCAAACATAAATTATTCAATTGGACCGGTAAACTTCATTCCCCCTTTCCATAATGAAGTCCGAGACATCTAGGTGGGTTGTGTCCAACTGCCCTGATAAGTCGAACACTGGATCAGGTATGTCCATTAGTTTAGCCTGGTCAAGAAAATTGGTCTCGACACCCTTCTCCTTGAGGGAGGCTTGATACAGATCCACCAGATGTGTTGGGGTACGACAAGTACGCGCCCAATACCCATTGCCACCACATCTATGGCCTACTCCTTCAGAGTTTCTGGGAGCATTGTTCATATGAGCCTTGCCTCTGTGGCGATTCACATTTTTGAAGCTTGGGCCTGAATTATGCCTCGGAACCTGGTTGTGAAACTGACCACCATGGTTCTTGCCTTTCTTGTTCCACCGACTTTGCTTGTGGCCACGTCCTCGTTTATGATTATCACCACCAGAGGATGTGGCGTTCACTTCGAGGGAAGTAGCATTCACTTCTGGGAATGGTGTAGATCCAGTGGGTCGGGAATGATGGTTTTTCATCAGGAGCTCATTGTTCTATTCAGCTACCAGGAGCACAGATATCAGCTGATTGTACTCAGTGAAGCCTTGCGCTCTATACTGCTGCTGCAGGAGCACGTTAGAGGCATGAAATGTGCTGAAAGTCTTTTCCAGCATATCTTCCTCAGTGATAGTATCCCCACAGAGCTTCATCTGAGAGGTAATTCTGAACAACGCATAATTGTACTCAGCCACTGATTTGAAATCTTGAATCCTCATGTGAGTCCATTCATAGCGAGCTCTTGGAAGAATCATCGTTGTCTGGTGTTTATATTTGTTTCTCAAGGCCTTCCAAAGAGCTAACGAATCTTCAACCGTTAAGTACTCGCTTTTTAGTCCCTCATCAAGATGTCAGCGAATAAAGATCATGGCCTTCGCCCGATCTTGAGAGGATGAGTTGTTCTCTTCCCTAATGGTATCTCCAAGATTCCCTGCTTCTAGATGGATCTTGGTATCTAGTACCCAGGTAAGGTAATTCTTCCCAGTAATGTCCAGGGCATCATAATCAAACTTTGCCAAGTTCGCCATTTTCTTTTCTGAAAGAAAAATGAGATGTGTAAGAACTTGCAATAATACGTATTCCTGGAGGAATATAATGTTAGAACTTCTGGTTCTTACAAATTTTTCATTTTGATCTTCAGACCAAAATGATAAGCACTCGAAACTTCTGGCTCGAGATTTTCAAGGTGAATGAGGAGGGCGATTGTACCGCACCATTCTTATTGAAATAATATAACATAGAATGGGCGATTATTCTGCACCACTCAAGTAGCAGGAAAATTTAAATATGCAGAGCAGGATGGGAGATTATACCGCTCCACCTAAAATTGCAGTAAAATTAAACAGCAAGCAAATTTAAATATGCAGGGTAGGGTGGGCGATTATACCGCTCCACCTAAAATTTGCAATAAAATTAAATCTGCAGTCCAAGATAGGCGATGATACCGCACCATCTTGGATCGCAGTAAGATTAAATTTGCAGTTCAAGATGGGCGATTGTACCGCACCATCTTGGATTGCAGTAAAATTAACATAAATACATACTGGATTAGTAATCAATATCTAAACCAAGCAAGAAATCAAAGATATATGTAACCGTTAGGTTGAGAACTAAGAGCAAGCATGAAGCAAACAGTTCGTCGCGAGGGTATATCGCGTAGTTAAGGCAGAGGAAGAAGATGAACAGTAAAATCCTCAGAGGAAACTTTTTTTTTTCTTTCTTTCGTTCGGCGAAGAGAAATGAGAGAATGATTTCTTTCGGCGAATAGGAAAGAGAAATAGTTATATTTTAGAGACTCGTGCTGATAATGTGTTATAAATATGTAAAAGTTAGAGAAATAACCTTTACTAGTGATGGGAGCGAAGCAGGTGTAAAATATTACACTTGTAAATATAGCACAGGGAGATGACAAGTTAAGAGGAAGGAATAGATGCGAATGTATTGATCTTTTTCTCTTTTGTATCTGTGAATGAAATACAAGCATACGGAGTGCTCTATTTATAGAGCATCTCCGATCATGCATCTTAATTATACATTTGAAATTTACATCACCTCTGTTGAAAATGTAATCTCCTTTGCTTCCAAAGTCTGCATCAAAAGTTTGGGCATTGAAAATTTTTACCAAGGTTTTCAATATCACTGTGGGCATTCATAACCCATCAGCGTTTTCAACAATCATTTCAATAATTGAAAATTTTAAAATCCCCTTACCATTCATAAAATGTAAACATAAACTAATGTATATTGTAGCTTTCAAGTAAAATCTAGATATAACTAGTAGTTTTAGCCCGTGTGTTGCCGCATGAATGTCTAATAGAGAAGTTGATAGAAATAGCCATTTTGTTAATCTTGGAACAAAAATAGAATTTTTTTTTTGAATAAATTACACATAACTACCTCAATTATTGGGTCATTAACAGTTTCATACCTCATCTTTAAAAAGTTTCAATGTCATACCTTATCTACGAATTTGTTACAATTTCATACCTTTCGCCAGTTGTCTGTCAATTCCTCCATTAAATGCTGATGTGGCTTGAGGCGGGACTCACTTTCTATTAAAAAATTATAAAAAAAACTCCAAAAAACCAAACCAAGATCCCCTTCCCCCCGAAACCCCCCATTCCCTTCCCATCTTCCCCGTCGATTCCCCCCGGCCTCCAAAACCTTCATTCTAAGTCCAGAACCCCACCCACACCTCCCCCACAACCCCCCACCCCTCTTCTCCCTCCTGAGCCTCCCAACCACCTTCCTCTCCTCCACTCTCTTCACCTCCCCTCCCATTCAAAACTTAAAATAATAAAATAAAAGCCAAAAATCTGAACCCAAATTGTCTAGATCGTCGCACCCTACCCAACCCTTCTTTCCCATCGAAGTCGGACCACCTCAACTTGTTTTTTTTTTATAATTTTTTTTAAGTTTTGAATGGGAGGGGAGGTGAAGAGAGTGGAGGAGAGGGAGGTGGTTGGGAGGCTTGGGAGGGAGAAGAGGGGTGGGGGTTGCGGAGGAGGTGGGGGTGGGGTTCTGGGCTTGGAAGGAAGGTTTTAGGGGGAGGGGGGGACCAAAAGGGAAGATGGGAAGGGAATGGGGAGTTTGGGGGGGGGGGGGGGGAGGGGGAAGGGGATCTGAGTTTGGTTTTTTGGGTTTTTTTTATTATTTATATATATATATATAATTTTTTTAATATTTAATTAACTTTTTTTAATATTCAATTAACTTTTTTTAATACAAAGTGGGTCCCGCCTCAAGCCACGTCAGCATTTAACGGAGGAATTGACAAATAATTGACGGAATGTATGAAATTGTAACAAATTCGTAGATGAGGTATGACATTGAAACTTTTTAAAGACGAGGTATGAAACTGTTAATGACCCAATAATTGAGGTAGTTCTGTGTAATTTACCTTTTTTTTAATATGCACAAAACATTCACACGCCATGCACAAAAATATGACAGAAATAGAATTTTTCCAAAACGTAAAAAGACCAAATTCCTCTCCCATATAAATGGGTTATTTCATCCAACCCAATCACCATTTTCACCTTCTCCGAAAATCTCTCTTGCAAACCCCCAACTCAAAGAACTCTAGCCCCCAAACAACGCGACCATTTTCCTCTCCAATTTCCAACTGTCGCCAACTTTCCAATCCTTTCTATAAGTTTCGTGGCCAAGGCTAGTTTGTTATCTATTTTTTCAAACAGTTGCAATGGAAAAAAAAAGGGGATGTTTTGAATTGAATTTTCATTATTTGAAATTAGGTTTTCCTAATTTGGGAATTTAGGGTTTTGGGTGCGATTGACTGTTTTGTACAGTTAATTTGGGGGAAATTGACGAATTAGGCTTTAGGGTTGTGTAATTGCATGCATTTTGAAGTTAATATTGTTCATGGTTTGTTCGATATTCATTTGTGTATACTGTGTACTTATTGTGTGAATGTGCTTTTGATAATGGATTGTGCATATTGTGTACATATTTGTACATGGGCTTTTGATATTGAGCTGAGCAAATTCTTGGCAAGTCGAAGGGTCTATGTTTAATTAATAATATACATAAGGGTGTGTACATTAATGTACCTGCACAACTACTAAACTTATCCTTACCACAAACTGACACAATAACCAAATGAAATAATTAAAAGAACCCAAGCATGCAAGCACACCATCAGTTATTATTGCCGACCAAAGCTTAGCATTAGGTTTGGCAAAATCTGGACAACCCAACGGATGCACATTATATGGACATCATGCACATGTCATATATGGGCAATTTCTTCAAAATTTACTAATTAATTATCTTAACCAAGGCTATTAAATTGGAGTAAGTAAATTCTTGATATTTTGTTATGTTATTTTAAGCATAACTGAAAGCATACAATGGATAGTGGCAGATCTAGAACTTGAACATTAGGGGGTCCCAGTGTTAAATACAAAGACTGGAACGTTAGAGGATCCCAGTGTTAAATACAAGGATTTTAGATTGGAATAGAACGCGGAGCGTGCAAAAAAAAAAAAAAAAAAAAAAGCTTTTTCACTTGGTAGGCTTGTTGTGTACACATCAACAAATATTAGTATAAGGTGAAGCAATCTAATGAGTGATGTAGAGAGAATTTATTGAGTGTTGTCGTCATAACATATCGAGATATGCTTAGCATGCATTATATCAAAGTATAGAAGGCACAAATGGGACCATACCAAACATCCGAAAGGTTCTCGGAAGACTTTAAATGTATATTTTCCGGATTTGGGTGGACCTTGGACCACCTTGGTCCCTATTTTCATATGCCCCTGACAGTGGGTGTTTGAGTGTGCATCTGTGGAGTGAGTAGTGTCAAAGGTGTGCTTTTAATATGTGAACTAATGCATGAGTGCCTAGGTGGCCAAAATGACATGAGTGGGAAAAATGGCAGCAAAAAGGACATGAGTAGGACTATGTGATGTGGGCCTAGGGATTCTCTTAAGCACTTGCTGCCAAAATGACTCCATAAGACTTAGTGATAAGATAAGGTAGATATAGGGTTTAGTGATAAGACAAGGTCGACATAGGCTCTTAATAATTTGATTTGCACACTTCCATGGTAATGATGACACCTTAGGTGTCGTCTATTACTACAATTAATTGATGGTTTGCTTTGCAATTACGGCTAGTTTTTTAGGCTCCTCGATGGTTTTTGCAAAAAGGAAAAATAGAAATGTCATATAATTAGAAAGAAAAAAGTACATAAGAAAAGTAAAGAAAAAGAAAAGGTTGTGTTGGAATTTAAACGCTACTATTACAAGAAAATTAAACGAAAAGAAACAAATTTAGTCTACCTAACTTTACCACATAATATATCACAAAATATATTTACTTCCTAATGCCATATGCAGGAATTACAGCTACTGAATCTTTCATGGTCAAAGAAATTTTAATGCGATTGAAGTGTGAAAGAACCCTGTGGATTTCCATAGTCGTTGCATGCTTTCATGGCAGCATTGTCATCGTGAAATTTTAGAATTCTAGCTACTTCCCTATCCACCCAATGAGCCAAAAACACCACTGAAGCGTCTATACATTCCGTTACACTCAACCGTCCCGATTTGTGATGGTTAAGAGAATATAGAAGCTTGAGGGTTTCATGCTTTGAATCCCCCCCCCCCTTCGTGCTACTAGCATATCTACTCCATGTACTAAGCGAGTTGAAGCTTTCAAACTTACTAATGTTGATATGTTTTAATATGCGATCGTCTTTGCTGAAAATAGGTCCTTAAAAGATTAGGAAGCAACATTTGTGAGTTTTTGAACAATAAGTTCATCCGGAAGACATTGTATTGGCGATGAAGTGGTTCTAGCTTTTTCTATCTTTTTTACTTGTGGTTTTGAAATAAAATACAAACCCTTAACAAAACTTAAACATATGGTTTATATCTTGGACAAGAAGGGGAAGAGATTGTATGAACCCGATGACGTGTTAACACTTCCTTTAAACCACGTGGATAGTAATTGCAAATTCATGGATAATAACAAATACATTTAAAAATGGGTGTGGGCCTATTGATTAAAATTCATGTACAATACATGCATTATAAGGTCACTAATTCTAGAAGAATGGCTAATTGTTAATTATATGCTATTGATTACAAATTCATGTACAAATACATGAATTATAAGGTCACTAATTCTAGAATAATGGTCAACTTTTAGTTATATGCTATTGATTACAAATCCATGAATTATAAGGTACTGATTCTAGAATAATGGTCAGTTGTTAGTTATATGCTATTGATTACAAATCCATATGCAATAATGAATTATAAGATCACTAATTCTAGAATAACGGCCAATTGGTAGTTATATATATGAATCCATGTACAAATACATACATATATATATATATATATATATGTAAAAATATATGATATGGACACTATGTGCACATAATATCACACTGTATGCACATGATATGTAAAAACTCCTTGGGCATGGAGCTACTTATGGCATTTCTAAGACACATTAGCATGGAAAATTTTAATCAAACAAGAGAGATAGAGTTTTTAAAGTATATATGAAAATTTAGCATTGAATCGATTATATCATAAGAACAAAACTTGTTTACGAGGTTTTTTTTTTTTAAAAAAAAAATTACCACATTAACTTCGAACAAAAAATTAAAGTTATGACTCAAAACTATATTACTATGAGATTTTCTTTCAATATAATTAGATCTTCCTCTAAATTATATAGAACAAAAAAGGAATTGAATTTTATATAGTAAATTAGAAAAAAAAAAAAAAAAAAAGACAAAAAATATGTAAAACCAACTAGTTTCAAACTCATATCTTGTTGAAACTATCAAACTATACTCACTAACTAACTTGGCACTCAATATTGTTTAAACTTGCACACAATTGATATATATTAGAGTAATTCTAGGATGATCATGGACCAATCTGGGCCTCCATGTGGCTCGGCCACTTATCACATACATAAGGTTAGAGTGACGGTTGGATATATGTGAAGAATTACCATGACATCGGAAGAATAATGTGGTCACATATAAAATTAGAACATAATCCACAACAATGACATACATAATCCACAACGATCATATGTACAATTAGAACATAATCCACAACAATCATATATTTATATATATAATTAGAACATAATCCACAACGATAACATATCAAAATTAACTTTAATCAAAACTTAGCAATGAGATCAGAAGAATCATGCGGTCTTTGGGATCGCAACAAGTTCCCTGCACTTCCTTTCTCTTCACCATCTATGTACTCCTTTTCATTATCAGATGTAACCCACCTCCCACCATGACAATTCATTACACATACTTCCCCCATGTTATGTTGCACAAACTTGAAATTACATATGACATACGTGCATGAAAACTAATGAACACACCATGCACACCATGTGGTAGGGGGTGTGAGATTTGACAATACACTAACCTATATGCTAGAAAAGAAGTAGCAAGAGTTGATAAAATAAAGAAAGGGAACTTTTTTTTTCTTTGCACAATTTGGAAGTAATATCCAAGTTTGGAAAAGAAAAAAAAAGAGTGGGGGGATTCCTACAACTTTTGTACGCCACATGCATTCAATCATCACCACATAAACACCTTCAACACAATCCCTCTTTTACCGAACAAGTTTTCATCCACATCATGTTACATTTGTATAAATAGGTTTCTCACACTTAGTTACTGTAATCGTTAAACCCATAGCGAAAAAGGCATTCCGCTTCTCAGATAGCCAAAACAATTCACAACACATACATGTCCAAGTTCAGACATGAAACTAAGGATTTTAACACTGAGTTCCACAAGTGGTAGAACATGGAACCTCTTCCACTTCTGGGTCACCCAAGGCAAATCATACATCATCGTTTAGCTCTGTCGACTTAGAAACGCTTCTGGAAAATATAGATCAGATTCGTGGAAGACTCGATTATATATGAGACGGGCTTCCTAGAGTCTTGGAACCACAAGTTAATGAAGGCAAAAACAGAGCTTGTGGACCTCAATGGTAAAGCCAATGAAGCACTTTATCATGCAAGCAAGCAGAAAACGAGGGCTGACACTTCTGTAGAAAGACTGAAATGGAAGAGGAACACAAGAAGGGTTTGAGGATTTTCGTCAAATAACGAAGGAAAAGGAACCACATCAACCACAATAGGATTCTATGACAGTGAAAAACGTTGAATCATTTAATAAAATTTGGTATCAATGATCGTTTGGTGGGGGTTATGCTTAATAACTATGGTAGAATATGTTGGAGATATGTCAACAATCTGCGATAAATTTATATATGCTAATAAATAATAAATGCAAACAGATTGTTGACATATCTCCAACAATCTTGAAACAGAAAGTTATGCATCAACAATATGTGACTGTAAATGGCGTTGTGCCAAAGTACTCTGAAAAGCCTGAGAAGTTCAAAGGGATGGACATCAATAGATGGTAACAGAAGATGTTGTTTTTCCTGACAACCATGAATCTCGCTCATGTTGTCAAGGAATAAGCTCCGAAGTCTAATGAGAATCCAATGACGAAAGAGATTGTCATGGAAATTGAAGCTTGGAATCATTCTGAGTTTTGTTGTAAGAACTATATTTTGAATAGTTTGGATGACAATCTCTATGACATTTATTCTCTGTGCAAGACTGCAAAGGAGTTGATGCTGGTTCAAAGAAATTTGTAATCGGTAAGTTTCTCAAATATACTATGGTGGATTCGAAATCTGTTGTATCTCAGGTCGAAGAAATCCAGAAATTGATCTATGAATTGCACTCCGAGGGATGCGAGATCAATGAGCATTTCCAAGTTGGAGCAATAATCGAGAAGTTGCCAACTTCCTGGAATGACTTCAAAATTTATCTCAAGCACAAGCATCGTGAAATGAATATGGTGGATTTGATTCTGAGGCTATGAGTGGAAGAAGACCACAGAAAGGC
Source organism: Cotoneaster glaucophyllus (assembly GCA_036320875.1). Lineage (NCBI taxonomy): Eukaryota > Viridiplantae > Streptophyta > Magnoliopsida > Rosales > Rosaceae > Cotoneaster > Cotoneaster glaucophyllus. The sequence goes on along the minus strand of CM070061.1, from coordinate 28,215,458 downwards.
AGACCATTCTGGTGGGTTTGCTGCCATTGAAGCTAATGCAAATTATGTTGAGGGAGGAAACTCCAAGGCCAAGCCGAAGAAGAATAAGGCTCCGAAAACCAAGCAGTTTGTGCAATCTGCCCTTGCTCCTAAAGGCAAGAATCTGAAGAAGATTAAGGGCGCATGCTATGTGTGTGGCAAATCTGGTCACAAGGCACAAGATTGTTATCATCGCAAGGATGGAAATCATGCCAACGGAAACAACAACAACCATGCTAACATGGCAATCACCGATGAAGAATTGGCTGCTGTTGTGTCTGAGGTCAACATGGTCTCGAATGAGAGTGAATGGTTGTTGGATACTGGTGCTACCAAGCACATCTGCGCTGACAGAAATCTATTCACTGAATACCATCCTACTGCCCCTGGAGAAAAGCTGTATATGGACAATTCTGCCTCATCTGCGGTGGAGGGCAAAGGCAAAGTGATACTCAAATTCACATCTGGAAAGAGTCTCACCTTGCTAAATGTCCTGCATGTTCCTGAAATAAAGAGGAACTTGGTTTCTGGACCTATTCTGATTACTAAGGGCTTTAAACTTGTAATGGAATCCAACAAATTTGTACTTACCAAGGGTGGGATGTTTGTTGGAAAGGGATATATGGATGATGGCCTCGTGAAACTCAATGTAATTGCCATTGATGATGCTAATAAAATAAATGCTTCTACTTATATTGTTGAGTCTTCTAATATTTGGCATGCTAGATTAGGACATGTTAATTTTCGTTCCATGCAAAGAATGGTTAACTTAGAATTATTACCTAAATTCGAAATTGATTTTAATCGTAAGTGTGAAACATGTACTAAATCGAAATTTGCTAGGCAAACGAGAAAGTCAATTTTGGAAAGATCAAATGAATTACTTGGATTAATTCATAGCGATCTTTGTGACTTTAAATCCACACCAACTCGTGGAGGAAAGAATTATTGTGTCACTTTTATTGATGATTGCAGTAAGTATTGCTATGTTTATTTGATTCATAGCAAGGACGAAGCTTTGAATATGTTTAAGACATATAAAGCCGAAGTTGAAAATCAACTTGAGAGAAAAATCAAAGCACTTAGATCCGATAGAGGAGGAAAGTATGAGCCTACTGCCTTCTCAGATTTTTGTGCACAACATGGAATTATACATCAAACAACGGCTCCATACACACCACAACAAATTGGTGTTGCCGAAAGGAAAAATAGAACATTCAAGGATATGATTAATTCCATGTTAAATAGTTATGGGCTTCCACACAGTTTGTGGGGTGAAGCTTTACTTATTGCAAATACCATATTGAATAAGGTTCCTCTAAAGAAGATTGACGAGTCACCTTATGAACTATGGAAAGGACATAAACCCACTTATAAAACCCTCAAAGTGTGGGGTTGCTTAGCAAAGGTGCAAGTTCCGTTACCAAAAAGAATGAAACTAGGACCTAAAACTATTGATTGTGTATTCATTGGATATGCAAATAATAGTGCTGCTTATAGATTCCTTGTTGTAAAATCTTCAATTTCTGACATACATGTTAACACTGTATTAGAATCCGCGGATGCAGAATTCTTTGAGGATATATTTCCTTACAAAGAAAAGGAATATGGTCCTAATACAAAGAGGGTTCATGATCATAGTCATGATGAAGCCTCTTCTTCTGGTGTCCAAGCAAATAATGTGGAACCAAGAAGAGGAAAAGGAACCAAAGTTTCTAAAAACTTTGGACCAGATTTCATTGCCTACTTGTCCAAGAATGAACCAAGAACTTTTAAAGAAGCAATGTCTTCTTCCAAGGCTCCTTTATGAAAGGGAGCAATTAAAAATGAAATGGAATCCATTATGGAAAATAACACGTGGGAATTGGTTGATTTACCTCCTGGTAGTAAACCAATTGGTCATAAATGGATTTTCAAGAAGAAACTTAAGGCGGATGGAACCATTGACAAGTTCAAGGCACGTTCAGTAGCCAAAGGTTATCGCCAAAAGGAAGGGTTGGATTATTTCGACACTTATTCTCCAGTTTCTCGCATAACGTCAATTAGGACGTTAATAGCGATTGCGGCTGTGTACAATTTTGATATACATCAAATGGATGTAAAAACAGCATTTTTAAATGGAGAACTTGATGAAGAAATATACATGGAACAACCTGAAGGGTTCATGCTTAAAGGACAAGAAAACAAAGTGTGCAAATTAGTTAAGTCATTATATGGACTTAAACAAGCACCAAAACAATGGCATGAGAAATTTGATCATACTTTGTTGACACATGGGTTCAAAATAAATGAATCTGATAAATGTGTCTACATTAAGAGTAATGATAAAACTTGCGTTATTGTCTGCTTATATGTGGATGATATGCTCATAATGGGAAGTGATAAAGATGTTATAAACAAAACAAAGAAAATGTTGAAATCTAGTTTTGACTTGAAAGACTTAGGTCAAGCCGATGTCATTTTAGGAATTCAAATTAAAAGAAATAGTGAAGGGTATGTCCTTACACAGTCTCATTATGCAGAAAAAATATTACGAAGGTTTGGTCAATTTAACTGCAAACCTGCTGCAACTCCTTTTGATGCTGGATGCAAGTTGGAGAAAAATAAAGGCAATGTCATATCTCAACTTGAATATTCTCAAGTAATTGGAAGTCTAATGTACTCGATGAATTCAACTAGGCCTGACTTAACTTATGCAGTAAGTAGGCTTAGTAGATATACAAGTAATCCGGCACAAAAGCATTGGGATGCTTTAGTAAGAGTGTTAAGGTATTTGAAAAATACACTTGACTACGGATTACACTACACCAAGTATCCACCTGTTGTAGAAGGCTTCAGTGATGCCAATTGGATTTCTGACACTACAGATCCAAGTCAACAAGTGGATATGTTTTTACCTTGGGAGGTGCAGCAATATCTTGGAAATCCTCTAAACAAAAATGTATAGCTCGTTCCACCATGGAGTCGGAGTTTATAGCTTTAGACTTGGCTGGAGAAGAAGCTGAGTGGCTCAAACATTTTCTGGAGGATATTCCAATGTGGCCAAAGCCTGTAACTACTATATGTATACATTGTGACAATATGGCCGCGCAATCAAGGGCCAAAAGTCATGCATACAATGGCAAGTCGCGACACATTAGGCGTCAACATAATACTCTTAAGAAGTTGCTCTCCAATGGAATAATATTCATTGATTATGTGAAGTCAAAGGAAAATATAGCTGATCCTTTGACAAAAGGCCTACCAAGAGAGCAAATATTATTTACATCGAGGGGAATGAGTCTCATGCCAATTCAATGAATCGAACTGGGCGGAAACCTAACCTAACTGATTGGAGATCCCATGGTCTAGGTTCAATAGGCAAACTGGTTGAGTTTGATTCATAAGTTGAACACACAACTTACCCATTCTTATGATAAAATGTGTGTTGTCTGTTGAGTTTGAGGGGTTATGTTTTATACATTTAATGACATTAATATCTTGTTATCAAGATGAATATGGCAGACTATTCTTAATTAATGTCACCTATATAGGAGTAAATGGGGCCACATTTATGAGAATTGTCATGGCTAAATTCTCTAAAGCTCCTACGAAATCCGGGATCTGTTCAGGGCCAAAATGAACACAACCGTATGAATTGACGTGTGGCAGACATGATATGTGTGTAGCATATTGTCTCGGTTTACTACTGCGGTGAACAGTTCAAGATCTTCCACATCCATTGCGTCACCAAGTAACCCCGATATGTTTTCACTAGGGTAAGTTCAAGTCCAAAAGACACTTCACCCGATGCATATCATGTCTATTCTCTCTCAGTTTTAGGCAGCCTAGTCATACATTTGCCTTTACATTTGCATTCAAATGTGAGGTCATTGTTGGATGGAGTTTGAATGAAATTTCAACTCAAATGTGGGATATTGTTGGAAATTTTTTAGTAGAAATTTCATTGTCCCACATTGGCCATTCTCTAAAGGTTTCATCACTTTATAAGGCTTTGTCTCTTATAAAAAGTGATTGGAGTGATGGACTTGGAGAATAAAATTGGGCTCACTCGGGGTTGGGCTTTGGGGTGCACTAATTAATTGATAATTAATAGATAATTAATTGATAATTAATATATAATTAATTGATAATTAATAGGCTCTTGGGTTCGGGTTCTAATAATTAAATACTTTAATTAATTATTTTCGGATTTAATTAATTTCGAATTTAATTAATTAATTATTTTTTTACCAAAAGACTCATCCTTTCAGATGAAGTCTGAAGAGTTCAGAAAAAATGCAGAGCAAAGCACCCCTTTGGAGAAGATGTCTCCCAACAGACACATCCCATTCTCATACCTGTTGCAAACAGGCATCCATCTACTATATATACATCCATCTGCATGGCATTTAGAACACAGAATTTACAAGTCTTCTTCTACAATTCAAAACATCCTTACTGAGAGAACCACATAGAAATTCGCCAGAAGTCAAGTTTTCCGGTGCTGGAATTTAGACTTGATCGTTGAATCCTGATGAAGCAGACGTCCGTAGAACTACAAGCACTGAGTAGGGCGAAATTTCTGTTTCAAGGACATTGCGGTACGCAAGCCTCGATCTTCAATATTTCTGCTTAATATTATTCATTGTTCATACACTGTTTGCATTTATTATTTATTAGCATATATAAATCTATCACAGATTGTTGACATATCTCCAACAGAATAAATTTGAAGGTGTAGCCTAGCCTATGGTTGACTTGTAATGTTTAATTATATGTTAAGCATTGTAATATAGTTGTGCAATGTATTTGCTAACTATTATATGATAATAAACATGAGGACTATGTATCCTTATTATGTTCAGCGCTTGCATGCCCTAAGCTACCTTAAGGCGAAGAGTATCAAATTTTGAAATATGCAATATATACCGTTATGTACATGACATGCACATTATATATATGTATATGATATGCACATGATATGTACACTATATGTACATGACAATATATGCACATGCTATGCACAAAACTGGAGATCAGGCAGCAAGCTACTTTTGGCATTTATAAGGTACTTTAACGGCATGTTATTGGTATAGTGGATACAATTAAAACATAATCCACAATGATCACATACATAATGTTACGGTGACATATAGTGGATACAACTACAATATAATCCACAATGATCACATATATAAGGTTACATTGACATATAGTGGATACAATTGGCTTGGAATCCACAACTATCACATATATAAGGTTACAGTTTGCAAGTCTTGTTACGTATATCAACCATCGATTAGCCGTGCACGTGGAAAACATGAAACTCGTTGTCGCTCATTTTATGGACACGCATGACCCTTAACATACTCTAACCATTTTATTAATTTTGTTTTTTACCGAGGTAGGGCCACAATTTGATTGTGCTCATATTCGCTAAATTCTGGGGCACAACATACATTCATCATAACTAGTGAACATTCCCACTTCTCATATTAAGTTATAACCTTGTACACCATATGAACATAACGGGAAAATTTCTCCAAATTTATGCAATTGGACACTTGAAACGGAAATTGGAACATACCCAGTATTCTAGCACGTCAAAAACAAAGTTTTTCCCATAACCCATAGCCCCAAACAAAAAACACAAACCGTAATTGAACTTCTAAGTATTAGTTCATCTCACAAACAACCCATATATTCCATAAATTATTGATACAGGAACTTCGAATTAAACACCCTACCTTACTAGCCTCCAAAATTGAGCAGATACCTGGGGTGCCGAAATATGCCTGCTGAAGCTTTAGTCGTTAAAAAAATGAAAATTTCCGGTCAAAACAGAAAATATAGTACGAACATCTTGTCTCAAGGATGAAATAATTTGTTGTGTTTGGTTATGGAAGAATAACACACATAACTCACAGATCTGAGCTCAAACCCGAAAACCCCGACCTCACTCTTCTCACTTCTCTCAACATCCCTATGTTCAAAATCAGAGCTCTAAGCTAAACCCCGAAATCCAAAGCTCATTCTTCTCACCTCTCTCTCGACTTTCCTCTTTTCAAAATCAAAACTCACACATCTGAGCTCAACCTAAAAGCCCACAACTCAAAGCTCTCTATCTTGACATCCGCAACTTCTAAATCAGAAAATGACTTCATCAGCTATGAGTTTTATAATTTACAAGTGAGTATTTTCCTCATTTCACTTTTATGCATGGTGTGCATGGAGTGTGCATGGTCAGTTGGTCCTATTTTGATCCCAAGAACAAGAAAATGGCTCGTATATGTCAACTTTTATCATCAGTTAGGCTTGTTTCATAATATTTATTCAGTAAACTTTGAAGTTTTATTGGATTTCTAGATAAATTAGGACTGTTATTCTTTTAAAATATCGTTCGATTTCCTTGACTATCACATTTGCATCATATATAAAGAAATCAAATTTGCCCATATTCAATAACTCTCATATCCAACTTTTGCAAATAACATATATTCATTTGAAAATTAGATAGGTATAAAAATCATACGAATTAAACTGGAGATCATTTAATTATCCAAAGGTATCAGATAAATAGACGGTTCATATTAAATATATTACTTATTACTTATGCCATCGATTTGTTCCACATATTTAGATGACAAAACGATTTTTTATTGTACCTTGGGGATTATTGAAGGAATAAAACAAAGGATTAAATGCTTAAAACCTTAGTGTCCTTTCAAATTGGTTTCGTCCTTTTTAAACATTTCAAACAAGTACCAAACCTATTAAAAATGTATCATCCATTAAGCCCCAATTAGTTTTCTGATAAATGTATATGTGGTAACAGTGGGTCCCACTTTTTATCTTACATGGGCACTAAAGTAACAATAAAAATAACTTCAAAAAGATATGAAGAGGAACAAATAAAAAAAAATAAACGAATTCCTATATAAAATGGAAAATGAAACTAATGATCGGGAAATATCAATTCCCTGCCACCTCCAAGCTCAACTTACGACCACCAAAACCTAATCCCACTTTTATATTCAAAACCCACCAACTCGGTATATAATGGTCAACATTAATATTAGTTGCCTCAAAATCTTTAAAAAAATGAACCCAAACTAAAATTACATGAGGGCAATCTCCTAACAAAGAAGATGGTTAAGAATTCACATAGGGTTTCGAGGAGTTTGTTTCTGCTCATGTGATTTCCTAATTCATCGATTCTCAGCTTGTAAAGCTTTCAAATCTTCTTTGTGGGTGGTGAAGATGGTGATGGCTGCATCATGGCAATCATACCATTTCATCAACTTCCATGACCTTTTTCTCGATGTTGGCTGGTTGAGTTGTAGGATGAAGTTGGTGATTATGCGCTGGGTTTCGAGGTGATGGCATGATGAGAGTGGTAGTGATTGTTAGTTGGTAGAGGCCATACTTCCATACCTTTTATTGATTATGGAGATAAAGTGAGCTCTAGTTAATTTGATAGGAATTTAACTAGGGCTCCACAGATGTGACAATTTCAATAAGTTTGGTACTTATTTGGAATGTTTAAAAGTTAAGACCAATTTGAAATTACACTAAAAAATTTAGGGTTTTAAGTACTTAATCATAAAACAAATCAAGTTCTTGTTAGTTACCTCCAAAATTGATATCGATGAATAGATCATGATTTATTCGATTCGAGAAACCTCCTAGTTTCATTATTCTTTTGCTAGTCTCACTTAAAGTGGAGGTGTTCGCCCCCCTAAATTCGCCATGGGCATTGTAGACATGTCGGGAATTTACTCGAACAGGGAACTAGCGGGTTGCAAGCGTGCCACTACTAGATGCCGTTAGTAGACGGGATTTGAATGATTGAGATTGCGCATGAGTTCAACTTCTAACCAAGAGATTGTGCCATTATGTGGGAGTGGCTCAAATCAAGGTTCTTTCTTTGTCTTAAAGATAAGGACTTTACTTATGCGGAGAAATGTAACAACATGTAAATGACAAGGTTGCTAGAAATGTAAATGACAAAGGAAAGTAAATGACTGGTATTGTAGATTGCTTGTGAACTAAATGACTGAAAATGAGTTGTACATAAACTGCAAAGGAGATCGATACTACCGGGTGAGAAGCAGAGCTAATAAACTAGACAAAAGATAGCTTTTCTAAGGAATCTATTGCTAAAAGAAATGGGATCTAGGCTGATTACAGCTTTGGGTTGCAAATCTGGCTTGAGAGCAAAGTTTGTATGTTTGTTTGTTTGATTGGTTGAGTGTCCATAATCCTTATGCCTCTGCTTCTTTATATAAAGATCTGAGAGAGCCCCTGCTGAGAACAATGAACTTGCCCGAAAGAAACTTCACTGCCATCTTGCATGTGAAATAATATTAAAAAAGGAAAACTTGCATCTCCACCACATAGGTGGCTTGTTTCCTCCATATAACCACTTCCGTGTCTGCATGTGATCTTCCAATCCAAAAGCAAGCATTTGTTTTGATTAAACAAAGTTCTTGGCAAACCTCCACCACCCAAACAAAAGGGAAAAATAATATTATATTGTCAAACTACCCACTTGCAGCCAAATATCTTTCCAAGTTAGTCTTCTTGCACAAAATCCTCCAAATACCATATTTAGCCTGAATGGCCCAAATAAGTAAAAATAGGTACATTTTAGGTTCAAACAAGAGGCTTGTACACCCTTTGTCCGTAGCTATTGATTTTTAAGAGTACTAATCTTCCCATCCTTTTAGCTTCGCTTGTAGCCAACCAAAACAATATTTATTCACCAAAAATGGCTAGAGCTCGATCTTCAAAGGATCCGTTCGAATCATTTAAGCTTAAGATATGATTTTTCATATTTTTATTTGAAGTCGGAAATTTCTAACCTAAACTTCGTTAAGAAAAATTTAAATTTGAAACGCAAATTGCAGAAGAATGTCCTATTTACCACTTGCTTCCATGTTGCAATTCTAACTTAGAAAAAATACGGCAAAACCTCTAAATGTGATCCACACAACAAGTTGTAAAAATTTGAATATCATTTAAAATCATATTATTTCTTCCCATCCTTTTAGCTTCGCTCGTAGCCAACCAAAACAATATTTATTCACCAAAAACGGCTAGAGCTCGATCTTCAAAGGATCCGTTCGAATCATTTAAGCTTAAGATATGATTTTTCATATTGAATTTTTTTTTTATTTGAAGTCGGAAATTTCTAACCTAAACTTCGTTAAGAAAAATTTAAATTTGAAACACAAATTGCAGAAGAATGTCCTAATTACCAGTAGAATTTACCACTTGCTTCCATGTTGCAATTCTAACTTAGAAAAAATACGGCAAAACCTCTAAATGTGATCCACACAACAAGTTGTAAAAATTTGAATATCATTTAAAATCATATTATTTCTTTCTAAAAACTTGTCCAATCTCCATCCTTTCAGCACTCCATCGTTTGGTGGGTTTGGTGGGATTGACCCTTAGGAATAAGATTGGATTGCCAGAGATTGATTTGGCCTTGAATCTCAATCCATTGTTTGGTGAATACTAAGTTGGATGGGACTGCATGATACTTAAATCCAGTCCATTGTTTGTAGAAGACTGGATTGGACCTGAAAAATTCATTTATGATTTTTAATTTTCATTTATTCAATGCCACATATAATTAATCCAAGCAAATAAAAGAACCACAAATTAGATAATAAAAATGTCATCTAGAAAAGTACAATTTTTTGAATGTAACAAGGTCCAAATTAATAAAATAAAAAATAAAATAAAAGTGGTAATATGCCTACCCCTGTGTCTTATCTTCCTACCCACCTTATGTTTACACCCACCATAAAAAGTGAAGCAACACATGAGCTCTTTCCCCACCCACTAGGCCTGGCAAACAGGTTATGTCTGTCGTTTTCATGTAACACCATTTATCTTAACGGGTCATGTCGTGTCACACCCGTTATCTTAATGGGTAAAGTGACTCGACCCGTTAAGAAAAATATTTTTTTTTCTTAAATTTGCACTTACCACACATTGCCACATAAATATTACTTCAAAACATTAAAACACATTTGTCGTTTAAGTACTACATCTACACTTGAAAATAAGAGCCTAATAAAAAAAAATATCCATACACTATTAGTCTATTACAAAATATTAAATGTGCAGGTTGCAGTCTTGCTTAATTGCTTTGCTTGTTCCAAATCTCCAAATCTGGAAAACAAATATAGACCCCACTTATTAACTTCAAGTAAAAAGACCCCAAATGAACTCGCAGTGTTCACAAAAAAAATGAAAATAAAATAAAAAATAAAAAAGGACATGCCTGCCAATTGTCAATACTTGGGACAAATAATTCCATACAAATAATTAAGACATTGCATCTACTACAGCAAAACAAAAATAGGTGGGGCGTCACTACTCTGTCTTTGCCTGCCTCACTGGCCACTTGAATTCTAACCTCCCCAGTCCCCTGATAACATATCCCCAATATATATATATATATGACATTCAGTAATGAATCTCACCTTACGGCTTACAATACGACTAAATGGCATGACATAATAAAGTAAATTTATATAACTACATCTATACTCCCAAATTCCAATGCTTGATTCTATTTCTGCCTCGTCCTTTTGTGATTTTCAAGCTTGCGAAGCTAACGCGAAGCACACTTGCTCGATCGCTGGGTTTTTTTAATGTTTACAAACATGCCCCAACCAGAAACTCCAAAATCTCCATAATCAGAAAACCCCTGAAACCCAAACCCAGAAAATCTTCACCCATTAGTTTTAATTTTAACGAAAACCACAAATCACTAGTTTTTAAAAAAAAACACAGAATACCCAAAAATACAAAATTCGCACCTTTAACGTGTGCTTGCATGTGTGTGGTTTTCTTGTGGCTGCCAGAGTCAAGTTGAAGGAAGTGAACGTAGGAGGATGCGAGAGAGATGCGGATTAAGGAGACGGCGCGGGAGTAAGTCTGGACTGGAGAGATCAGAGTGAATGAGAAAGAATGATAGCCTCCAACCTAACGCACAATGGACGACATGGGAGTAATTAATATATATAATATATATAATTATATAATTATTATCGTTTTTAGGGGTATAAAATAGTTAAATTAATATATATATATATATATATATAATTATTATAATTTTTTTAGGGTTATAAAATTATAAAATTAATATTTTGGTTATCGTGTATCGTGTTACCCCACATGTATACCCGAACCAACCCGTTATCTTAACAGGTGTTTATGGGGTTACCTGATAACGATTCAATTCGTTATCATGTCGGCCCGAACACCTGTTAATTTCGTATCGTGTCATGTTAGGTTATTAGGTCGTGTCAGGAATTGCCAGGCCTACCACCCACCATTATTTCTAAAAGAGAGATTATATTCACACACCCCAAATTACTTCCCCCATCCCCCCTCACCTTATTTATTTTTTAATATTTTCTATACACCACTAACACTTGATAGAAAAATATTAAAAAAATTTAAAAAATATGGGAGAAGTAATTTGGAGTGTGTGAATATAATCTCCCTTTCTAAAATAACCCTTGCTTTAAAAAATAATTATAATTTAAAAAACAATTATCATTTAATAAAATCACCCAAAAACTCCAAATATGTAGAAAGCTAAAGGCTTATTATATTAACACCCATAAATTGTTGAATAAACCCCACATACTTAATACACCCCAAATTTATCTTTTCAATGAAAAATTATCTTAATACACCCCACATACTTCCCCATAATACCCTCACACCTCACATTCTTAATATACACCTTACATTTTCTACATGCACAGCATATTTTCTTTACACCCCACATTTCTCAAATCTTATAAAGCTTTTAATTTGGACAAAAAGTGCCGACTGAAATTTTGACAAAAGATACCGCCCGGGATTTAAAGCATATGTGGGTTGTTTTCAATTCCACCATTAAAACCCATGTCGTATGTTTTTAATATTTAGTGGTAATTTTAGATGTTTAATTCTTCATGTAATCCCTAAAAGATGAATACGAACATAGAAGCTTGAATAATGCAGCAAAAGCGAGATAAAATCATTATCGATGTCGTCAAAATCACTAAAACAATAAAGAATATGAAGTCTTATCTTATGCGAAGCTTCCGAAACATCAATTTCATGTTTCATTCGTCAAAAATAATTTTTCTCAATCAACATGTTTGTAGTTTCAATGGTTAGGATTTTTGGGGTGTATTTAGAATTTTTTTTTTAACCTAATAAGGTCAAAATAGTCATTGCATAGTAGGGTAAATAAATCATTTAATATTAAATTTTAATGTGGGGTGCATTCAACATTTTGTGGGGTGCTAATATAAAAAACCAAAGCTAAATTCAGGAGAATCAAATATGATGGAAACGTTGGGTTTCATTACCGCATTCATTAGGTATAAATAATGTATTTAAGATACAAGAGTCCTATTGGGATTCAGAGTTCCCATCTATATCAAATACAGAATATTACATTTATCAAATCTATTGACAGATTACAAAGTACCTATAATGGACACAACACCAGGCGCCCCTCCACGGTCGCCAACCATCGTATTACCACATATCGAATATCGCTCCAGTACCCATCGATTTTGGACCATGTTGGAGCAGTCGTTGCCCACGATATTGTTCTTCGACATGCTCGTCTCCTCTGCTAAATTCTCGACCTCTTCTTCTCTGCCAATCACTCGACCAAAGCAGATTTATATACCAAACGCTGCCTTGTTCTTGTCCATTGCCTCAAACATATTTTTCCTTTTCATTTAAGGTTTTTTCTTTTGTCAATATAACTAATTATTATGTGGCAAGATATGATTGGCTGGTCTCCATGTCTTTGAATCATAAAAGGGTAAATTACACAAAAATACTCCAAGTATGGGTTGAAACAAGTATGGGATTGTTGTAGGCCTATGTGATGGAACTATTCTAAGGGAATAAAGAGAGGGGGCCGGCGGTAGTGTGAGAGAAGAGAGTAATTTAATTGTTGAGGTGTGTGTCATATCACCCTATTGTGTCTTTATTTATAGTAGTAGGATAGGTAAAAACCTTACCCTTTTAGGATTACAACTCTTAATAGGTAATTAACTCCTAATAGGAATATAAGAGATATTCCTAGATCTACTAGGATTAACACAATCACATTCATATTCTAAATATGACTGCAACACTTCCCCTTGAGTAATACTCAACAAGCCATCGCATCAGATCTTCAGCAAATACGGTAGAATAGTTGATGAAGTCGTCGGCACAATGGGTGAACGTGAGTCTCGAATTTAAAGAAAGTATGTATCGGTAGTAAAACTCACAAAACCTCGCTACGGTAAAACCCAATGTATGGGAAACCCCATAGACCAAGGAGAAAAGTGAGAAGTATGCATATTGTCTAAAATAAATTTTAAACATGACGAAAGTAGTGAACTTAATGGAAGATGATCATCCCAAGATGGGTGCCTCATCAAAACCTTGTTAGGTAGCAAAAATCCATTGGGAAAAATGCTCATAATCGTAGGAAAAATAGTACATTAAGTTCAAGCAAGTATGCTTCTAGATACTCCCCATAAGTTAGACATAACTTTCAAATAAGAGAACTACAAGCGATTCAACTCAGATAATTTACGCATGCTGATTCCTTGGACAAGCTTCTGAAAAGTTGACTCGGGCACTGACTTGGTGAAGAGATCGGTCAGGTTGTCCTAGGAACAGATTTGCTTGCCTTCAATGTTCTGATGCTGTTGTTGCTAGTGAGAATAAAAGAACTTCGATGCTATGTGCTTGGTGTTGTCTCCCTTGATATATCCCTTCTTTAACTGCTCAATACATGCTACATTGTTTTCAAAGATCGTCGTAGGAAGGTCAACGACGAAAGTAAGACCACTAGCCCTTCTAATATGTTCCATAACTGCTCTCAGCCAAAAACACTCACGCGACGCTTCATGTAGGGTGAGAATCTCAGCTTGGTTTGAAGAAGTCACAACTAGGGTTTGCTTGGTAGACCTCCAAGATATAACGGTGTCTCCAACAGTAAAGACATAGCCCATTTGAGAACGTGCCCTATGTGGGTCAGACTGATATCCAGCATCTGCATAACCAACAAGGCTAGAATCAATTCGAGAACCGAAAGGGGAGGCAATACTCAAAGGTTCGCGAGTATAGAACAAGCCCAAATCTGCAGTACCCTTGAGGTAGCGGAAAATGTCTTTAACACCATTCTAGTGCATGCGTGTGAGCATTGTTATATATAGCCAAAAGATTAACAGCGAAGGAGATGTCGGATCTAGTGCATTAAGCTAAGTATAATAAAGCCCCAATTGCACTTAGGTAAGGAACTTCGAGTTCCAAAATCTCTTCCCTATCCTCCTTCGGACGGAAGGGATCTCGTTTAGCATCTAGAGTCCGAACGACCATAGGTGTACTCGAAGGCTTCTCTTTATCCTCATTAAAATGACGCAACACCTTCTAGGTGTAGTTCGATTGATGTACTAGGATTCCATCCGAACAATGCTTGATCTCTAGGCCGAGGCAATATTGAGTTTTCCTAAGATCTTTCATCTCAAATTATGATTTCAAATGTGTAGCAATTTCCTCAAGCTATGTGGGAGTTCAAATGAGGTTCAAGTGTGTAGCAAATTCTGGAGTGTGACTTCTTTATGAACACGCATGAGCATAATTCGTTGTTCACATAACCCTAACTTGTCAAATATTCACTCAGACGGTTATACCACATCAACCTGGATTGTTTCAATCCGTAGAGTGACCCCCTCAATCGAATCGAGAGAGTGTTTCGTGGTCTAGAACTATTTGAACCAGCCAAAACTACCAAACTGATTAGGTAGCGGAACGCTATAACGTCCATTATGGGGGAATATGTCCCATCGTAATCAATCCTAGGACGCTGAGAGAAACCTTGCACTACGAGGCGTACTTTGTACTGCACTATTTCATTCTTCTCATTACTCTTTCTCACAAAAACCCAATTGTAGCCAACGGGTTTCACACGTGGTGGTGTAGGAACAATAGGTCCAAACACTTTACGTTTCGAAAGGAATCGAGTTCGACCTAGATTTCTTGTTTACTGTTTGACCAATCTGTTCTACATTGGCATTCATCAATGGAACATGGTTAAATGTCGTCGCTAAGCATGATGTAACATCCCACATTGACCAACGGATAAGGGGTGATGTGCCTTATATGTACATGCATACCTCCATATAGCACGAGGCCTTTTAGGAGCTCACTAGCTTCAAATTCCTTCCGAACTCCAAAGTTAACCGAGTTCGGGCGTGGTCAGGGCCTTAAGCGGACAATATCATGCTACGCCGGAGTCGAGCCTGGGATGTGACATATGATGTCAGTATCAACTATGTATGCAAATGCATCATCGATTGTCTTCTCATTCCAATTCCAAACCTCATCCAATACTGCGTAGTGGACCGAAATCTTACGATTCTCGGAAGGCCGGGTTGTCTCATCTAAGACATCACCATAATCTAGAATAACCTCATGCGTTGGAAAAAATGAGTGAGTGATGGTCGGATTCAAACTAGGGTCACTAGTTGATGCTGTTTTCCTCTTCTGGGGTTGTAAATCCTTTGAACCAAGGGGTCTGCCATGCTTCAGGGTCGGAGCAGATGATTGACTAGCCGCCAATGTACCAGGGATCGTGGAAAGTGAGGCTTTCCCAACTTTGGGGACGGTTCTGCCTTCCTAGGCAGGATGGTGATGTAACGAGGTACATTTATCCTTGCAGGTACGTTTGCAGCGAGTATATGTGATCTTGTCACCTTTGCTAGGTCATTAAAAGCATCTGGCATGCTTTGAGCAATGCTTTGAAAATCTATAACTCGTCGCACCTCAGTTTCAGATTGGACAGTGCGGGGATATAAATAAGACATAGTGGGAGCATACCACGATAATTCGCGGTGTTCTCCAAGAACGTTAGCATGCTTATCTCCCCCTAACGACGGGAAGACCATCTCATCAAAGTGACAATCCGTAAAATTTGTGGTAATGAGATCTCCTGTCAAGGGTTCTAAATAGCGAACAATTGATGGCGAATCATAATCGACATAGATTCCCATTTTTCTTTGAGGACCCATTTTGGTACGTAGTGGCGGCATTATTGGCACATAAACTGCGCACCCAAACACACATAAATGCAAGACGTCAGGTTCGTATCCAGTAACCAACTATAACGGTGAATGAGGTTGGGTAACAGTGGGCCTTAGACGGGCCAGCATAGCTGCGTGCAATATTGCATAGCCCCAGGCAGATACCAGCATTTTGGTTCTTATAACCAAAGTCTGAGCTATCAATTGAAGGCGCTCTATGAAAGCTTCTGCCAGGCCGTTTTAGGTGTGAACATGGGGTACAGGATGTTCCACATCAATCTCTACTGACATGCAATAATCGTTAAAAGTCTGTGACGTAAACTCTCCAGCGTTATCTAATCGAATCGACTCAATCGGATAATTAGGGTGGTCAACCCTTAGCTTAATAATTTGTGCTAGGAGTTTCGCAAATGCAATTTTGCGTGTGGACAATAGGAAAATATGTGACCATCGTGTCAATGCATCAACCAACACCATGAAATATCTAAATGGCCCGCATGTTGGTTGGATAGGTTCACAAATATCCCCTTGAATCCTCTGAAGAGACTTAGGGCAGTCGTGAATGATCTTTGTAATCGGGGGTTGAGTATTCAACTTCCCTAAAGAACACGCTTTGCATAGCGGAAATCTAACGTAGGGAGGTAACAGATGCCCATGAGATGATTTGAGGATAAACACATCATGTCACGTTCGGGATGTCCCAAACGGTCATGCCAAAGCAGCAAAGTGCTCCATAACTCAAGCATAAGGTCGGCCACATGATGGGCTTATATTCCACAAATGGTTGTGATGTACAACCCACTCGAGAGATGTTCCAACTACTAATGAATACACTTCTGGCCATATTCATACGAAGTGATTCAAAGAAATTCAGAACCATTATCTTCAGTGGTTTCATATAAACTAGTATATGTTATTCTAAATTCTAAATTCTAAATTTTAATTTAGGGTAAATATCAGTTTACTGCCCTCAAGTTTCGTGGTTTTCAACATTTAGTACATGAATTTTTTTTCGTCCTAGAGTCATATCTAAAGTGTTAATTTTGGGACAGTCTTATACATCCGTTAGTCTGGCTGTTAAGTCTCCCGTTAACTGATGATGTGGCGCCCATATGGACAATGACTGAACGCCACGTGTCATTAAGGGGGTCCACGTGGAAATTAAAAATTCAAAAAAAAAATTCTTGCCCAAATTTAAAGTATTAAAATAATTAATTAAAAAATTAAAAAAAAATCTGAACCTCGTTCATCTCCCCCACCCGACTGTCACATCCCGGCCCTAGGTCCACCATATCCCGGGCCCACTCCACCACCGTAGCACGATATTGTCAGCTTTGGGCCCCGACTACGCCCTCACGGTTTTGTTTCTGGGAACTCACACAAGAACTTCCCAATGGGTCACCCATCATGGGAGTGCTCTCGCGCGTTACTCGCTTAACTTCGAAGTTCCCATGGAACCCGAAGCCAGTGAGCTCCCAAAAAGCCTCGCGCTAGGTAGGGATGGGAATATACATATAAGGATCACTCCCCTAGGCAATGTGGGATTTTACAATCCACCCCCCTTAGGGGCCCGACGTCCTCGTCGGCACACCACGGCCAGGGTTAGGCTCTGATACCAAATTGTCACATCCCGACCCGGGGTCCACCACATCCCGGGCCCACTCCACCACCGTAGCACGATATTGTCCGCTTTGGGCCCCGACTACGCCCTCACGGTTTTGTTTCTGGGAACTCACACGAGAACTTCCCAGTGGGTCACCCATCATGGGAGTGCTCTCGAGCGCTACTCGCTTAACTTCGGAGTTCCTATGGAACCCCGAAGCCAGTGAGCTCCCAAAAGGCCTCGCGCTAGGTAGGGATGGGAATATACATATAAAGATCACTCCCCTGGGCAATGTGGGATTTTACACCGACACCCCTCCATCCCTCCATCCCCTCCACCCCTCACCCACCGACACCCTTCCCTTTCCCTAATCCCCGCACAGCAGAACCCATTTCATCCCCCAATTTTATCGAGACACCCACCACCCGATGAATAGTCGATCTGTGTTGGCCGGCGCCGCTCGAACAAAACGACGTCGCCGGCTTTGAGGCTCTTTTCCTTGACGTAACGGCTCCAGCCCTTGGTGAAGACGTAACTCTGGTTGCTGTTCCAGTAGGAGTATCGGAACCACCACGAAACATAAATCCTTCCCAAGTTTCTTCCCTCACCATCTACCAAAACAAAACAAAACAAAACAAAAAAAAAAAAAAAAAAAAAAAAAAAAAAAAGCCCAGAAACATGAATTGATAATCTAAATGTTGAAGTTGAAAAAATCCAAACCTTGATTGCTGTCAAGAGCCCAAATGTCAAAGCCGCTTGAATTTCCTAAAAAAATGGTAAATCTATGAATCAAAATGGAGAGAGAGGCAGAGAGAGGGATGGGAAATTACTCGATGGAGGAGGTGATCAATGATGTGGGCAGAGAGAACGTGAGCGGCGGAGGTGCAGATGACTAGGTAGGAGGAAAAAAAACCCTAAATGTCGATCTCCCTCTTCTATCCTCCCTCAATTACAAGCTTTTTGTATCGACCCAGATCAAAAACTCCATAACCATGGGGATTTTTGCAGCTCTAAATTCGGTCAAAGCCACAAACCCATTTTCAAATAGGGGTGGAGGCAATGGAGGGATGTCGAATGGGGAAGACGAAGGGGTTGTGGGTTTTTTTTTAAATACTTTTATTTAATTAATTTTTAAATTTTTTAACTTTTTTAATGACACGTGACGCCCAGTCATTGTTCACATGGGCACCACGTCATCAGCTAACGGGAGAATTAACAGCCAGACTAACGGATGTATGAGACTATCCCAAAATTAACACTTGTATGACTATGGGACGAAAAAAAATTCATGTACTAAATATTGAAAACCACGAAACTTCAAGGTAGCAAACTGATATTTACCTTTAATTTATGCACAAAATCATGCCGCCAAATCTCCTATACAGCTGATTACGGATATTTTGGGTGAACGTGGTTTTTTTTTTTTGTTGGTCAATGCATTTAATTTTTTGGGCAAAAGACAGTTTACTACCCTCATGTTTCGTGGTTTTCAACATTTAGTACATCAAGTTTTTTCATCCCAAAGTCATACCTAAAGTGTTAATTTTGGGACAGTCTCATACATCTGTTAGTCAAACCGTTAATTCTCCCGTTAAGTGATGACGTGGCGCCCATGTGGATAATGACTGGGCGCCACGTGTCACTAAAAATATTAAAATAATTAATTTTTAAAAAAAAAAAAACCCACTTCTCCCGCCGTCCCTAATCCAGAAGAAGAAGAGGAAGGAAGAAGAGAAGAAGACAAAGGAGGAGGAGGAGGGGGAGGATGAAGCAGGAAGAAGAGGAGGAAGGAGGAAGGAGGAAGAACAAAAAAAAAAAAAAAAAAAAAAAAACGGATCTACAAACGCAGAGGAAGAAAAGAGAAACAAAAAGGACGGGGGATCTGCAACGGAGGAAAGAGGAAGGAAAGGAAAAAAAAGGAGGGGGGTAGGGGAAGAAGAAGAAAGAAAAAAAGAAGCAAAAAAAAAGGACCCGACCCATTTCCCACGTTCCCCCCCCCCCCCCCCCCCCGCGTGACCCTCTCCTTCTTCCTCCTTTGCAGATCTGTTCTTTTCATTTTATTTTTTTTTCGCTTTTTTCTCCTTCCCTCTTCTTCCTCCTCCTTCCTTCCTCCTCTTCTTCCTCTTCTTCTGGGCTGGGCGCGGGGTAGAAGACATGTGTTCTTTTTTTTTTTTTTTTTTTTGCTTTTTTTATAATTAATTATTTTAATATTTTTAGTGACACGTGGTGCCCAGTCATTGTCCACATGGGTGCCACGTCATCACTTAACGGAAGGATTAACGGTTTGACTAACAGATGTATGAGACTGTCCCAAAATTAACACTTTAGGTATGACTCTGGGATGAAAAAAACTTGATGTACTAAATGTTGAAAACCACGAAACATGAGGGTAGTAAACTGTCTTTTGCCCTAATTTTTTTAAGTAATTTTTCTTTGTTTGAATTACCAAATTCAAATCCTAATTATTTATGTGTGTGTATATTAATAATTGTCATTGGCACTTAAAAGGGAATTTTTTTAAGATGTCACATAAACTTGTACCCATTTTTCAATTTCTCATATAAACTAAAATTTTAAGCAATTTGTCATAACAACTTTCCGAAATCATCAATTTGTCATTTCACCTAAACTCCGTTAAGTTTTCTATCCAAAATAAGTCATATGCGAGCACATGACTTGTGTTCAGGATTATTTCTGTGATTTTTAACATCCACTTTCTTCTATTAAGTTGCATTCACCTCGTCTCTTAGGTTTGTCCACTGGTTCAGTTAATGTTGCATTGAATTTGAATTCCTGAGTTCCAATCACCAGAAAGATCAGAAGGATGAAAGAAAATGGCAACCAGATGCTAAAACCATAAAATCTTTTAAGAGTAAATTACATTTTACCCCCTCAGGTTTGAGGTCGATTTCAATTTCTTACAACATCTTTAAAACATTTCAATTTCATACATTTACTTATCATTTTATTTCAATTTCATATATCCGTTAGAAAATCTGTTAAGTAAATCGTTAAGTGATGACGTAGCAAATATAAGGTTCCCATTTATGCTGACGTGGGTGCCACATTTGTGCCACGTGGCTAAAAACTTAATAAAAATTTTAAAATATTAAAATAATTATTTAAAGAAAAGTTAAAACAGAAAAACAAAACAAAACAAAACCCAAATCCCCTTCTTCCCCACCCTTGCCCACCCTCCCACCACCCATCACCTACCCCTTACCTCATCCCTCGCAGCCATTTCCCTCCCCACTGCGCCTCCATCTCCGATGAGAACCTCCCCACCGAGCTCTTCCCTTAGTTAATTGAACCTTCGCAACAACGTGCTGGCTAACGGTTAGCTCATGCTTAAAATCTTTGCGAGTTGCATATAAAAGCTCAGTCACATGGTCATCAATCCATTGCAACTAGGGATGGGCAACAGTTATGGCGGGCGGGTAACCGCGGTTATTTATTCATAACCGTTTATTCTCATACCAGCATAACCGTTTACCCGTTGGGTAGTTGCCTAAACGGTTATACCCATACCCATAACCGTTTATAAACGGTTAACCATACCCATAACCGCGCACCCATTTAACCGTAACCGTTTAATACCTGTTTACTCATTTATCCTTTTTTAACCCGTTTATCATTTCTTTTTTTACCATTTACTCATTTTTCACCTGTATACGTGTTTTTTTACAACTTGAAAATTAAAAAAGAAAAATTTGTCATAATTTTCTTTTTCTAACAATTAAACGCTGTTATAGGTACATTCATCATACATTTCCGCATTTTAATTTTTTAAGTTCTTATACCATTCCAATAATTGAAATAATAGTTTACGGACGATATTTTTAACTGTTAACAATGAAGATAATATAAAATTGGCTAGGTCTTCTTGGGTTACGAAAACTGTTAAAATACAGTATTCTTTGGTTATTTAACTCGGAATGTAAAGTATTAACATAATATATATATATATATATAATATATATATATATATATATATAATGGACCATGAAATAATGCATTATAGTCAATAGCATTGATTAAAGTTTTGTCCGATAAGGAATATGGTTTGTGTTAATTTTACATATATAAAATAAATGGGTAAACGGTTACCCGTTTATAATCGCGGTTAATATCCATAACCGCCCATTTAAATTTTGCGGGTAAACGGATATACCCATAACCGTTTATTTATCTAAACGGTTACCCATAACCGTAACCGTTTAATTTAAACGGACGGGTAACCGCAGTTACCCATAACCAATGGATATTTGCCCATCCCTAATTGCAACATCCCAGACCCAGAGAAACTCTTCACCACCTTTAACCTTGCCTCATTTACACGAAAAGCCAACCTTTCGTGCATCATTTCCAACAGAAACGCCTCTTGAGCTCTGATGTCATATCTCTGCTGTGAAGTTTTTACTTGCATCCAGTTCGTCTCCAACTGGTTCCCACATATCCTTCAATTCTTCATGTTCCTTCCCCCATCACCCACCCCTTCTCCCACCCCGACCCCCAATCACCATCTCCAACGAATTTCAGACCACCAACACTGCCATTAAAATCTCTTTTTCCCCTTGAAATCATCTCTGACGTCAGTTTGGAGAAAAACGAACCCCAAACGTCGATTCGACGAGCTCGGACACGGAACTACTTTACCGGCGAGTTTTGCCAGTGTACTGGGGGAAGAGCTCGGTGGGAAGGTTCTCGTCGGAGATGGAGGCGCAGTGGGGAGGGAAGTGGCTGCGGGTGATGGGGGATGGAGGGAGGGGTGGGTGATGGGGAGTGGGAGGGTGGGCACGAGTGGGGAAGAAGGGGAAGAAGGGGATCTGGGTTTTTTTTTTTTTTTTTTTTTTTGGGCAAAAGACTATTTACTACCCTCATGTTTCGTGGTTTTCAACATTTAGTACATCAATTTTTTTTCGTCCCAGAGTCATACCTAAAGTGTAAATTTTGGGACAGTCTCATACATCCGTTAGTCAAACTGTTAAGTCTATCGTTAACTGTGACGTGGCGTCCAGGTGGCCAATGACTGGGCGCCACGTGTCATCCACGTGGAAATTTAAAAAAATTATAAAATATAAAAAAAATAAATAAATAAATAAAAAAAAAAAAAAAACCGAATCTGGGCAGATTCGGAAGAAGAAGAAGAAGAAGAAGAAGAAGAAGAAGGAGAAGGAAGAAGGAAGAAGAAGAAGAAGGAGAAGGAATGAGGAAGGAGGAAATAAAAAAATAAAAAAAACCGAATCTGGGCAGATTCGGAAGAAGAAGAAGAAGAAGAAGAAGAAGGAGAAGGAAGGAGGAAGGAGGAAAAAAAAAAAAAAAAAAAAACCGAATCTGGGCAGATTCGGAGGAAGAAGAAGAAGAAGAAGAAGAAGAAGAAACAAAAAAAAAAAAAAAAAAACAAAACAAAACTGGGCAGATTCGAAGAAGAAGAAGGAAGAAGGAGAAGGAAGAAGGAAGAAGAAGGAGAAGAAGAAGGAAGAGGAAGAAGAAAAAAAAAAAAAAAAAAAAAAAAGGCAGATTCGGAAGAAGAAGGAGGAGGAAGAATGAGGAAGAAGAATGAAGAAAAAAAAAAAAAAAAAAAAAAAAAACGAATCTGCTACCCAGATTCAGAAGAAGAAGAAGAAGAAGAAGAAGGAAGGAGGAAGAAGGAGAAAAAAAAAACAAAAAAAACGTTTTTTTTTAATTAATTAATTAATTAATTAATTATTTTATAATATATATATATATTTTTTTTTTTTTATATTTTTTTTTTTTTAATTTTCACATGGATGACACGTGGCGCCCAGTCATTGTCCACATGGGCGCCACGTCACTGTTAACGGCAGACTTAACAGTTTGACTAACGGATGTATGAGACTGTCCCAAAATTTACACTTTAGGTATGACTCTGGGACGAAAAAAACTTGATGTACTAAATGTTGAAAACCACGAAACATAAGGGTAGTAAACAGTCTTTTGCCCTTTTTTTTTTTCTTTTTAGAAGACACAACTACAAAAACCATCTTCTTCTCCAAATACTACAACCATGACTACCCTTCTCCGATCGCTCCACCATCCAAAGAAAATCCATGGCCGACCGTGGAGGGGATACGGCACCAACAATCAAATCAACCAATAAAATTGTCGAAGTCGAGAGAAGAAGAAGAAGAAGAAGAAGAAGAAGAAGCTAAGCAGCAGCTTCGCTGCCCGAGAAGCCAGAGCTACGCGATTACTGCGGCAATGGATGTTTGCGGTGTGTGTGGAATGTGTATTCTGATAAGGAGGAAGTGCAGGAAATTAACATAAAGTAAAGGACAATTGCAGGAAATTAACATAGAGGGAAAAGGGATTGCAGGAAATTAAATAGTAAGGGAAAGAGGCAACTATGTTCATTCATTCGTCCACAAGGCTGCTGCTAACATGCTTATATTCAACTTAAAAGGAAATCCATCTTGAATTGTGTAGCATCCCTTTGCGACGCTGGAGAGATTGAATTCGTGTGCTCTAGCTTTCCAGCGACTCTTGATGGCCCAGAGAAAGGATGGAGTCGAGTTTTTTCTTTTTCTTCTTTTTATTTAAATTAAAAATTAAATTTTAATCCACATGTCATCAAAATATTGGATTTGTGAGGCTCACAAGATGTCACATCAGCACACTAACAGAATTTTTTAATGGAATTCAAACAGAATGACGACATTAATTTGCATTACTTATTTTCTAGAACAACATTGATTGATTTTCAAATTCAATGGTCATCTTAATGGACTAAATCAATTTAGGTACTATTTGTGATAAAAACCCAAATAATTTTGATACTCTCAATGTATGCCACTACCAATCACTAAGAAATCAGATAACCTTTCGTGTATCAGATCCAACATGACAGCTAGAAAAACAGAAGATAAGTTCATCAAATTGTTTGAAATGAGACTTTGAATGAAGACAAAGCATAATAAAGCATCAATGTATTAAAAGGTGAAGGTCTAAGCGAGGTGTTCCATGGATAACCCCGCCTAGGCATGAAGTGAAGCTTTACGAGACCTTAAATAATAGGGGACTGCAGTGAGTTGTTGAGAAAAAAAAAAAAAAAAAAGGAAAACAGGAGACTCTTGTGGGTTTTAAAAATAAAAGAAAAGTGGACTTAGCCAAAACGATGTTGTTTTGGGCCAAGTCATCAAAAAAAAAATTAAAGACTTCACCAAAACAACGTCATTTTTGGCAACGTCTTCAAAATGAAAAATAAAATTTGCTCTTCTTCTTCGTGGTCATCTTCCTTGTGAAGACGCCGCACACCCTACAACCCTAAACCCAGATGAAAGAGCCTTTGACTTCGAGTTACCCAGAGGGCCAGGACAAAGCCATTTGACTTCGATTTCGGGTCATTGATGGATCTGGGAACGCCCATTAACAGCTTTAGGCACACCTCAACCATGCTTGGGCGAGTTTTCGCCTACTCCCATTAGGCAAAGGAGTTATCACTCCCACCCCACCTCCAAAGCCGCCTAGGCACGCCTCAGGGCCGTCTTTTAAAACACTGATAAAGATAGCCTTTAGACTTCATACTTCCATAGAAAACAAATAGTAACTAATATGAATGGTATGCATAATCATAGTGGACCAGCAATCCACAAATATGCTACCCACTACCACTGGTAGTCTACCAGCAATAACCAAGATATTAAAAGTATGACAGTACAACACCTAACAACGTAGAAAGCGGAACAAAAAGCACCCACACTACAATCAGGACAACCTACGACATAGCAGCTTTCTAGTAGAAATTGAAAAGAATGGGCAAAGGCAACCATGATAAACAAATGAGA
Organism: Cotoneaster glaucophyllus; assembly: GCA_036320875.1. Classification (NCBI taxonomy): domain Eukaryota; kingdom Viridiplantae; phylum Streptophyta; class Magnoliopsida; order Rosales; family Rosaceae; genus Cotoneaster; species Cotoneaster glaucophyllus. The sequence continues at coordinate 28,189,935 of CM070061.1, read as the reverse complement.
CCGCAGCCCACAGAGAGGTGCCAAAACCCGACCCTTCTCTCATAAATAGCCAAACCTCCCAACTTTGTCTCTAAACTTGGAGCCCCAAGAGTTGCAAAGCCAACTATGTTATACGATGACGTTTTGGGAGGGACTTCGGTCTTAGACTCAGGCTCAATCAGAGTTTTGACAGATGAATATGAAACATCATCGCACTAGATGTGATTATGATACTTCAAATGTTAGAAGCAGTATTTTCGACAGTGAGGGAGGATTTTGTCAGCAAATTCCCTGGATTTAAATGGATTCTCACTTCAGACAAGAGATCTAAGAGTCAAAAACTCATTCTTCCCTTAGAAAATTGAAAGGTATCATATACTTTGATAATTTGATCAGTCTAGTCCTAACCGTTCAGAAAGAATATAACAGATTGATGCATTATTCTTCAGATAGTGCATAACAGCTTCAATATTAGAATGAACATCGTCGTGCTCCTCCCTAGTGAACATATCCAATCTTTGTCTCGTTGCAGTATAGAGTCCAACCACACTAGAATTATTATTCGCCATACCAGGTGGTTTAGCAGGACGTTTCTTATTCTTCCACTCCTCGGGACTAGAAACCCAACTTTTTGAACCTTCAAATGACTTTTCTTGTTCTGTCCCCATTGGTGATGTCTTTCACCAGTATTACCGTCTCCACTAGATGAATCCACCCAGGCACGCTTGCAGGTTGAGTTTCTGTCTCAGGAGGATTTTTCTGACCCCAAGGACACTGGTCGAAAATTTCAGAAGACTTTTTCTGTCCACTAGATCATTCCCTGTTTCTGTTCCCCATAAGAAACAGCACCCCATCCATTGTCCTTTTCTTCTATGGCTTTTGTTGTCGATGGTGATGAAATTGGGATTCCACCATAAAACCAATTGGCAATATGAGGAGAAGCCCAAGATCATATAAGCACATAGCAAACCTTGCCCCTCATCAATGTGGGACAACTCTCAACACGCCCCCGCACGTGTGGCGGATTTTCAAGCCTACACGTGGACAACAACAGGGTGACGTGGAGCACGTGTGGCCATTGGGCTTCACACGTGGACAACCTTACTCTGATACCATGATGAAATTGGGATTCCACCATAAAACCAATTGGCAATATGAGGAGAAGCCCAAGATCATATAAGCACATAGCAAACCTTGCCCCTCATCAATGTGGGACAACTCTCAACAGATGGGAGGTCTATTGGCGTAACTTATTATGCCCCTCTACCACTCCAATCATTTCCACTTGCCTTATCTGTTCCCCAGGCAGAAGCGGTATCTTCTCTAGTTTTTGGCATCTTCTCTGGCACTACTTGTCATCCGTGCAAGAGTGCTATCTTCTGCTGCCTTATCTATCCTCGAAGTGGATCCGGTAGTTTCTTTAGCTGAAGTTTTCCCCCAAGATGATGTATAATTTCACTTGCCTTACTTGTCCCCTGGGCAGATGTGGCGTCTTCATTGGCAGTGTTAGTCCCCCATGCAGGAGTGATATCTTCTGATGCCTTGCCTATCCCCCATGTAGATGCAGCAGGTTCTTTAGCTGGAGTTTTATCCCACGATGATGTGTCATTTTCACTTGTCTCATATGCCCCCCATGTAAAAATCGTATTTACCTCTCTCGTGTCCCACAGGATATCAAACCTGGATCCACTACCAACAGCAATATGTTTACCTCATGAGCAGGATGCAACTATGCTTGACAAAGAATCCATGTCCATGTGGCACTTTTCAGCTGCTCTCTCAAAGCGCCTTTCTTGGTTGTGATGGTATTAATATGATCCAAAAATGTATTCTTAATAGGAAAATAGGATACGTATCTCATATCACCCAGTGATGGTATTAATATGATCCAATTTTTCTTGAAAATTAAAAAAGTTAAATTACATAAGATGCACAATACAGGCCTAAAAAAGAAGGTGGCATGCTGGAGGAACCACAAACACAGCACGCAATTACAGAAAAATTGAAAATTCAAAAGGAGGTTCATACTTAATGAAGATCATTCACATGAAAGGCTGATCCATAATTAGGGGTTAAATAATTTAGTATAGAAAATAAATCATTGTATAATAAAGTATACATACAAATATACACACTTACTGATGTGATCAAGCATGCCCGCGAGAAAATAAATAAATACGGAAGCAAAGAATTAATTGCTATGAAGAACAACAGAAGTCTAGCGAGTCAAAACACTCCAAAGGGAGAGAAGCTTATTACTCACAGAAGCTACTGGACAGTAAAGGTGATAATTTCCTAGCAATGCAGCTGCAAAATATGATCCACCAACACAATATTATCACGATTACTTAACGTATGTCTGAATTTTACTTTACGAACTTGTTAATGAACGATAAAAAGGGCGAGTTAGTATCAAACAGCAGATAACTATTTAATTGGTATTGTATGAGTTAAATTTCAGGTTTTTTTCCTGTGTACTTCTTGATTGGTATTGATCTTATTGGATGAATCTTTCATTCTTTCTAGAATCAGGAGTTTTTTCCTATATTTTCCTTACACATGGATGCAGTGCAATTTTCACTTGACAGAAGATGTATTGACTATTGACTGAGTAATGAACTTGGCTTGGAGACAACTAAGTCAATGTCTAAAATTATGAGTTTCAAGCTGTACCAAAACATAAAATGACTAACAAAGTTTTTGAGTTAGTGTGTCAATACATACAGCTTGGAATAAATTATTAGTGACACCAATAAACAAGATACGCAGCACGACTACAACCCGTAATATAAACAATTAACCACAGAAGAGCATGGCTTCTGAATCCTGATACAGATGATTCGCACTACAAAGAAGGAAAACTGTGAACCACCGATTTACCTGAACTGCTTGACCAAAAGCACAAGACACTCCCAATAGTTCTTGAACGGGGAGGCAATTAGGTGAAGCACAGGGAGGCAAGAATCGAGAATAATTCTCCATGCATCACCGCTTTGCTTGACAACAGATTTCTCCAGAACAACATCCAAGGCCCATTCACCCTTTTGATCTTTATTTGGGCTTCTAATCCAGCTTCTTTTATATGGATAAATCCATAATTATATTTGCTAAGGAAATCCGATGGTCACCTGTCCATTTTAGAGACATTAAGACTTTACCAGTAAAAACTACAATAAGTCAAAGTAAAACACTGCTCCAATCACCAGCATCAAAACTCCAAAGATCGGCTAACCTGCACGCAGTCTGATCAATGTATCATGAAAGGACTCTTTTTCAATTCAGGCGCCGCATTACTAATGCTTACAGCTAAAACGTCCAAAGCTTCAGTTTATCCGTCTAGGCCACTGCACTAATCCTAACTATTCCTCCAATTTTCTAGCAATAGTATCCAACCAAATCACCAAAAAAAAGCATATCATACCCACGCAGTTCCACAAAGCTTTACTTGCCTCCTCAAAGTACAATGTTTTCAACTAATAAATTAATTACTATAAAAGAGACGAAAAGTGCACAACTCAACCTAGAATCAAATGATGAATATTTCAACTGCATTCTTGCACATTTAACACCAAACGATTGATAGGCACATATTTGGTCTCTTATGTTGAATGTGATCACAAGTAATGGCCATCCCACAGGCAACTAACAATACAAAAATTTGTATTGTTAGTAAATTGCAGACAGACAGTAGGATTTTTCTCAAAAAAAAAGAAAAAACAAATAGAAGTAGGACTGCAATCAGACAGACGGAAGCGGAACACACAAATTGCACACAATCACTGACATTTCTGTATTAGATGTGAGTTGGCAAAACAAATCAAATCAAAAGACCAATATTCACTGGAAAACAAGGAAATCAAATAATAAACTTACTCTTTAGAAGATCGCTCTAAAAGCTACCTTTTATTATTGTTTCTAAAAGCACAAGGCAAATCAAGTCAGCATGGTATTGCGAAGTGGTGTCCAACTCTTCAGTAGCTTGAAGGAAGAACATCAAGCACGGGGAGTCAGATCTTTTGTCTGCACAGGAATGATGAAAAGAGCAATGCTCAGTGCAAACAATGAAGCATTTATCAATAAGTAGTTTTAATGCGGAGACACAAGTAAACTTATTAGGAACACAATAGGGGAAGGGGATGTCATACAAGTACAAACATTGTATATGATTATGACAGTTAGCAACGGCCACATGCAAATGATTTTTGAAATACGAATCTTCTTTTGACATGAAAATTTCAGTATCTCTCGGGATCTTAGATACACATACACACACACACACGTTTTATTGTAACAAGAATGATCTGCCCATATTACTACGGTGGACTTTGTGTTGGTGGTGTTTCTCTTATCAAGCTATTGCGTTTTCAACTCCCCTTCCTTTCAGAACTTTTTCCTTCCTTTATCTTAGTGAAGCATAAGGATGCAAGTTTCTAGTTATTACCTCACTCAGAATAAGGACCCCTCTCTTTGCATCCTGGCATGCCACATACTCATAACTGACAAGATTCATTCCGTCCCTCAGGGATGTTACAAGTGCAACATCTGGACAAATTGAAAACCGAAAAAAAATAAAAAACCAGACAGAAGGAGATAGTACTAGCTGAAAATTTATTCACACATTTTCTTAGATACTAGGTGAAAAGTATGTCGAAAACTTATTTGCTCGAAAAAAATTATGGGTCCAAAGAAACAGGGAACCAGAACCAGAGTATGTAGAATAGTACCAGTTACAGCATATAACGCATGAAGGTCGAGTGAACGATCCTGTAGACAATGGCCTGTAGACAATGGAAGGTTGTTTAGGAAGTATTACATCCAAATCAAATGTAATAGGTTTTGAAACTTGAAATAGATGAAAAACAACTACTGCTACTGATCATAATGGCTATTAAACTACTACACTCTATCGAATAGTGCTAAGCAGGAGAGATATAACTCCATGACAGAGGAACTATAACCAACTATTGAACCTTGTGCCATGAGTCTAGCATTTCAAATTCAAATTATGCCTGTGAATGTGCTATCATAATACAGAAAGTTAATAAAGACGGACCAATGGCGTCATACATAAGCAGCACATCAACATCCTTCGTATTAAATTCCACTAAGTACCAAATATGGCCTTTCAATATCATGGAATAGTCACTCAGAAAAATCAAGGGCATACCAGGTGACGCATTGGGACAGCGGTCAAAGTTCCAAATCTGCCATTAATTCTACCCACAATTTCATGAACCTGGCTTGTAAGTTTTTGATCTGCGGAATGCAAGATATGTAGTTTATACCTCGTAATCAAGATAAAACAAAGAAATGAAACGAATAAATAGATCCTAGCCTATCCTACACACAACTAAGAGTACAAAAACCACTTGACAAAGCATCTTAAGGAGGGGGCATACACTCTGGAACATCTGCTCTTGTTGGCACCATTATCTTTTCAAATGATTCCTCACCATATCAAATCACACGATGCAGTTACCCTCAACTCACTGGATTGAAGCCAACGCGCAGCACCATTGAAGAAAGCTTATATATATATATATATATATATATATCTTACCAGTAATATCAGCTGCAGGTTTAAAGTTTGTCGGAATAACAACAGCGCTGATACTCTTCCAATAGCCGCCGGCTAATGATCAAACCTCAATACCTCTCCCCTGGGTTATAATATAGAATATCGCTTTGTAAAAAATAAATATATATATATATATGCTAAGTTCAGCATACATGGTTTAGAACAGTAAGACAGTTGAAGTTATAAGCCATCAATGGATAAACATTGAGGAGTTCATATTGAAAGAATAATCTAAAATATATTGATTGAGAATTCGAGATGAAGGTTTTGTGCAACTATAAATATATAGATTAGTGATTGAGCAATCCACATTTTGTTAATTTAACGAAATCTTACAAAGAAAGAGTTGCCTGCGCGAAAATCAAAGATACACCTTTCCATGACGAAAGAGGTCCCTCTAATTTATGTACAGATGTGGGAATGTAGTTGACATCCTAAACTTTACAATTAAGCTTGACAAGGAACTAAAGGCGTTAACAAGTCTCATGTGATGTATTGACATGGAGATATAGATAAGGTTCACAGCCCAGACCAGCTTAAGGTGTGTCGCCATCATTTTAACAGCACCGGATACGCCAAGAGTTGATCCATCAACCTTGCATCACAAGTTACATCATAAGTCCGTACTTTGCCACGTTGGGTTTGCGGAATAGATATGGAATAAAGCAGGGAATGTAGCAAAAACATACCTTTGGAAAATTAAATCTAATCAACAAGAATTGGTCTGGCTGAAGGGATTGGTCTAGCAGAATGGCTTCACAATGAGTTGCATCTGATATAAAAGAGAAATAAGTAATTATTGCAATAAGATCACTGCTAAGTATACGTCATAACGAAAGACAAACATTAAACTCAAAATGTAATTCACATGCCTTTTAATTCCACCCGCAACCAATCTTGTGTGCATACCAAAGCCTCTCAAATGTCAGGATTCAGTGAGCTTCGACATTCATCAAGCACTCACCACCAGCGTTGAATGTCGATTCTGGCGCAACATTTGACATAGGAGTTCCCAGAACGTCACATGCCATCATGGACAAAATAGGGTATCTTGGCGTGTGGACCTTCCACCAATTTAATTTCTTAAAATCACAACTGCGCGGAAAGACTGGTTCCTCTGGATACTTGACCAAGTCTGATATCATGTTTTGGCTCTGAGAGGTCTCATAGAGAAATTCATCAAATCCCTTCAATCGATCCCTATTATCAGTGCTAGTACTGGGTAAGCTGCTACCAGGCAAAGCTGGACCTTGATCTACCATTGTTGAGCAAATTGAAAAAGCATCAAAAAGTTCCTTGAGGCCATCGGAGACTTCCTTAATCCTATCCAGAGCAGTACTACAGTATATTTGAGAGTAGTAATACTCCACCAACTTCAATTTGAATTGGGGATCCAAGATTGATGCTACTGCCAAAGCCCAACTGTACTTGCTGGAGTACTTATCAAACTTAGCTTTCATCTTTAGTGCCATAGAACTAAGAAATTTGTCTGGGCTCTTGTACCATTCAGTTAATTGGATGTGAACATGACAAATCTAAGGAAAATATATGCTTGGAGTTGGACATTTATTGCCAGAAAAAAACATTAGTGATTCCAAAAGTTTCAGATAAACTGTACATTCCCATTCTGTGTCAGTTAAAGCTGATGTGTATTAAGGGGTCATGCTCTTGCAGGACAGAAAATGCACCCCTGTACTCTAAGGCTGTTTCAAGCATTAGAAATGTTGAATTCCATCAACTCGGAATCAAGAATTAATCTCATCTGACTCTCTCGTAAGTCAATCATTCATTCAATACAATATACAGAGCAAATGAATGAGCTTTCCAGATATTTAGTATTTACCAATGTAATGAATGAGCTTTCAAGATCAGGTAATGTGACTGCAAACTACTAAATTAATTGAAAAACAGGAATCTGCAGAAAGCAAAAAAAAAAACCCTTTATTGACAGAAAATTATCTAGAAACAGATGCTTTAGAGATCACAATTAGTTTGAAAATCGTCACAAAAATGCTTTAATGACCAAATATCTGGAAAGTTTCTGCAGCTTTTCTATGGTTATTTTTCACTTTTTGAGCTTCTGAACCCCTCAATTCTCAATCTAGGTCAATTCCATCCCCCCAAACCTATTTAAAAACATTATATTCAACAATTCAAACATGTTCGCATCATCAAATTGTCTGGAAAAAAATCCAAAATTAGTCTAGGCAGTTAGATTGATTGACTGAAATACGAACTTAACATGCATTTTCCTTCTTTCTTTGGCCAACAATAAACCACCCCAAACACATATGCAATGACTAAATAAACATCTGGAAATTTCCTGTAGGATTGCTCCAGGGAAGTAGTAGTTAGATAAATGTGTAACAATCAGGAGTTCATATTGTAAGAATCGAAACACTAAATTGATTGAGAACTTGGGATGAAGGCTTTGTACACACAAAAAATGTATAGATTATTGATTGAGCCTCCAACATTTTGTCAAATTCAGCTTCTATTCAATCTAAACCATGAAGAACCACATCTTACAAAGGAAGAATAGAATGCTCAAAAATCAAAGATACACCTTTCAATGACGAAAGAGGTCCCTCTAATTTACGTACAGGTATGGGAATCTAGTTGATATCCTACATTAACAGCTAAGCTTGACAAGAAACTACAAGCAATTAATGAGTCTCATGTGATGTATTGACATGGAGATAAAGATAAGGTTCACTGCCCTGACCAGCTTTAGGTGTGTCGACATCATTTAGACAGCACAGGATAGGTCAATAGCTGATCCATCAACCTTGCAGCAAATGTAGCAGATTCATACCATTACAAATTTAAATCTAGTCAACAAGAATTGGTCTGGCTGAAGGAATTGGTGTAGCAGAATGGATTGACAATGAATTGGCATCTGAATCCTGATAAAAAAGAGAAATAAGTAAATATTGCAATAAGATCACTGCTAATTATGCGTTATAACGAAAGACAAACGTAAAACTCAAGCTGTAATTCACGTGCCTTTTAATTCCACCTGCAACCAATCTTGTATGCACACCAAAGCCTCTCGAGTGTCAGGATTCAGTGAGCTTTGACATTCATCAAGCACTCTACCACCAACGTTGAATGCTGGTTCTGGTGCAACAGTTGACATGGGAGTTCCCAGAAAGTCACTTGCCATCATGGACAATATAGGGTACCTTGGCGTGTGGACCTTCCACCAATTTAATATTTTAAAAGCACAACAGTGCAGAAAGATTGGTTCCTCTAGATACTTGTCCATGTCCGATATCATGTTTTGGCTCTCAGAGTTTTGTCAAATCCCTTCAATCGATCCCTACTATCAGTGCTGGTACTGGGTAAGCTGCTGCCACGCAAAGCTGAACCTTGTTCAACCATTACTGAGCAAATTGAATAAACATAAAAAGGGTTCTTGAGGCCATTGGAAACTTCCTTAATCTTGTCCAGAGCAGTACTACCGTATATTTGAGAGTAGTAGTACTTCATCAACTTCATTTTGGATCGGCGAATCCAAGATCGCTGCTATTGCCCAAGCCAAACTGCACTTGCTCCAGTACTTGTCAAACTTAGCTTTCATCTTTAGTGCCATAGAACTAAGAAATTTGTATGGGATTTTGCACCATGCAATTAATTGGATGTGAACATCACACACAGGAAAATATATATACTTGCAGTTGGACATTTGTTGCCAGAGAAGACAGTAGTGATTTCAAATTTTCAAATCCCTAAAAACTGTGCCATTTTCTGCCTTTTCTATCGTCTTGGCGACCCGAATGAGGATTAAATGGATGGATATCATCAAGAGCTGCAAATGAATCATTTGATGGCCCTTCAACTGACCCAGTGCCCCCTCTCAAACAGAATTGGAAAACTTTCTTCAATGTTGGGTCCATATCATCACTTGTCGAAGGATTGGGGTCCAAGACAAACTCTTCAACAGCAGCCTTACCTTCGAGCATACTCACAACTGTAGACATAGTGGGCCTAAGCTTCGAAGTGGAATTACAGCAGTGGAGAGCCACATTGATTGTAGCCATTATCTCTTCATTGTTGAATTCTGAGCTCAACTCTGGATCCACTAAGTTCATCAAATTCCCTTCCGATTTGAGAACATGCGCCTAGAAACATGAAAAGAACAAAAGCAAAATAACTTATCTTAAAAAATTACATGAACTTTCAACAAAGAAGATATAAAAAAGCCTTCTATAGTAGTAAACAACTTCAACAAAATCAAAATTAAAGTTCAATTAGAAAGTTACCCAATCAAGAATATAAAATCCTTCTGCATTTGTCTGCTGAGTTGAGTTCTTCTTCCCACTGATAATCTCGAGTACAACAATTCCAAAGCTGTAGACATCTGCTTTGTCTGTGAGATGACCCCGAAGTGCATATTCTGGTGCCATGTATCCACTACAAAATCATGAAATCGTGACATCAGTTCAACGGTTATAGACATATGCCGTAATATAACTATATTGGAAGGAGAAATATAAGAAGAGAAGTTAAAAAAGGGACTCACAAAGTTCCAGCAGCACGGGTGCTTATATGTGTTTTATCCTCCTCGGCAAGTTTGGCCAACCCAAAGTCCGATATCTTCGGGTTAAGATGTCTATCAAGCAACACGTTCGTGGCCTTGATATCTCTATGGATAACCTTCAAGCTTGATTCCTCATGAAGGTAAGCCAAACCTTTTGCTATGCCAACACATATATTATGCCTTGTTGGCCAATCCAACTTCAACTGACTTTCTTCTGCCCCTTCAATTTGTCAAGTTAATCAAAATTAGTCGTAATTTTGTGCATACAATCTTTTATACCATGTGCATGGACCAAAGGAAATGTAGGCGTACAAAAGTGATACTTACCTAACAAAGCATGAGAAACGCTATTGTTTTCCATGTACTCGTAGACAAGGTATAGTTGATTTCCATCAATGCAACATCCATATAGGTTTACAAGGTGAGGATGTTGCAAAGCAGAAACCATGCCTATCTCATTCACAAATTCCCGATTTCCTTGCTTTGACTTGGAAGAAAGCTGCTTAACAGCAATCAGGGTTCCATCTGCAAGAATGCCCTGTATTTGACTAAGATAGTTAATACAACGAGAGAAATTAATCATAATTAGGATGGCAATTATTAATCAAATTAGAAAATAAATTATTTGTTTCAAAGATTACCTTATAAACAGTACCAAAACCACCTTCACCAATCTTATTGGCTTGGTCAAAGTTGGTTGTGGCATCTTTGAGTTGCGTAAAGGTAAACTTGCGAGTTTGTAGTTCCACACCTTTCAAATCTGCGTGACAAGTAAAACTCATAAGAAATTGTTGTGTTTAAGACAAATGTAAGAACAATTTCATTGTTTTATCTTAAATCCCACTATTGTTTGAAGGCCTAGACCTTAACAACTACCTGGAACTATAGGCATGCATACTTTGCATCGTGAATTTAAAATATATAATGTACTCTAAGATCATCAAGCTGTCGAAAAGTTCAATATCTAGACAATTATTATCTCGGAGTGTGCACTTAAATATGCATGAGAAGTCACAAAATAGGATAAATGTTCCTAGAAATGGAACAATGAATACAAAAGGCAAATAACGGAGAAACAGAAAATACCATCCTCCAATGTTTTTTGTCGTCCTAGGAGGCCTCTCTTCCAAAGAATAATGAGTGCTAGTAATACGATGGCGATGATGACGCCTGCTATTGCGCATCCAATTCCTACCATTGTGCCTATAGGCACATGACTCCTAACACGCTCTCCGTAGCCTTTTTTGTTTTTTGGAGGTTCAAAGTCTGCCAAAATAAAGCATAATTTTATTAGAATAAATGTAAATCTAATAGATGAGAAAGTACTTGCAAATATTCTACAACATACGTAAAACTTACTTGGCGTCACACTAATGGCTGATATAAGAGGTCCGTAGACACCTGTATAAGGCATGGCAGTCGTCCCTTTTCCTGCCCAATACAGGTGGATCTCCAGTGTGCTACCAATAACCGTGACATTGTCAAACTCTCTGACAATGCCCTTACCAACACCTCTTGCTTCTTCCATAATGTTGAAGTCTTTCAAAACCAAGTTCCCCTGCACATGATCACAATTTCAATACGGTATTAATATACTTCTGCATTTCTTTTAGAACTTCGTATAAAATAAAACCCAAATAAAGCAGCTAAACGGCATATGACCTTCCAAACAAGTGTCGTGTTCTACTAAATGCCAAAAGAAATATCATGAACAGTTTTAAGAGCATAAAGTGTGATCTATAATGGAATGTGCCAAACAAACTAAATGTTGCCCATTCAAATTTCTGTAGTGTTTGAAAAAAAAAAAAAAAAAGTTAAATAAACTAGCAAAGAATCACAAATAATAAATGAAGGTTTATTTGTACTCACTTGAATTGAGATGTCAAACAAGGCGTTTTCCGAGACTGCTAAATGTTTGGTCATCCGTGAACATGATCTCGGAAAAGTAGAGCCGTACTTTGTAGTTGCCCTTGAGCATGCAAAGGCCATAGTACTTAAGTGAAAGAGGGGCAATGCGCGCTGTTTGATATAAATCCGGCCCGGTAATGTTCAAAGATGTTGCAATGTAATCTGCATTACGGTTGCTCATGTCCACGCCGGTACTGCTGTAGCCCCACTCCTGAGCCGACGAAACAAAGTCTGATGGTCCGAAAGAGCTCAAGTCCTCTTCATATGTATGATCATCAAACTTCGTCTTCCTCCCGCCGCAATTGATAAATATAGAATGGTCTGCATTTGTAACAAGGATAGTATTAGAATTTTATACTTAACAATTCATATGTATGACACCTATAACGACCATAAAATTATAAGTAGTTGCATGTTGGTTAGAACTTAGACCCAATTGGAACTTGACTCAGATTTCCCAAAAAATATGCCAAGAAAAGCAATAAATAAAGAATAGAAAATTTACCAATTAATTAATTAAAAATGACTGGAAGCAGTCGGGTGAAGCATGTAGAAAGTGGAGCAGTTCCTTCCCTACTTTCCTCCAACGTGCAAAAAAGAGTTAGAAGGAAAACTACCCACTTTCTCCATACCTATCCACCCACAACCTCCACAAATACCAGTCTATAAAAAACTGCAAAAAGAAACAGGATAAAGAGGAGAAAAAAAAAAGGCATAGAGAGAACAAACGAGAAGCGGAGCAAAATACTGCCAAGGGACACAGAAAACGGGAGACAGAAAAAGAGGACAATGGACAGACGGCAGAACACAGCTGAGAAGACAGACGGCAGAGGAGAAAAGAAAAACAAAACAAAGAAATAGCAGAGAAACACAGCAAAAACAAGACAGAAACAAACGAAAGAAAGGCACAGAAACAAATACACGGCAAAAGAATCAACAAGCATTCAAAGCACTCAAAAGGTATAAACTGATGGAGACATTTTCAGCATCATCGTCAACATCAAACGGACGCTGCAGCCATCGCCTGGAGAAAGAAGATTCAAAGTGGAAGACTCATGTTCGCTCTCCCCAAACCAGTGCCCTCCATCTATGCCCTCCGTTCATGCCTAGAAGGAAAGAAGCAGTCTATGCCACTTGCCGCCGTGGCATTGCTGTTAGAAGGTTCTGTCCGCCGTAACAAGGCCATTGAAGACCCGGTCCCTATAGAAAGGCTACCAGGAAGAAGATCGTTGTGTCGTCGTCCGAGTTGCCCAATAGTGCAGGCCTTGTCCCGTAAAAAGGGACCAAGGAACAACCTCAAAATTATGTGCACCAAGTCGTAGAAGATGGTTCTCTACAAGCAACAAGGCAATGGTGCAGAAATGGTATTTCCATCATTTCGTTACTCCCACGAACATGCATGAACCTGCAACGGATGAAGACAAAAAAAGAAACTCGTTCCCACTGTGCGAGTCTCCGTACTCACACTTGCAGCAGCCCCTCAACTGATGCTCTCCAAAATCAGATCGTCACGGTCTCTCCAGCTGATTGCAGCGGCTCGGCGTGGAAGAACAAAAAAGTGGCCCCTGCCTATTGAAGAGATACCGAAGATGTTTGGAGAGTCTGTATCAAAATCGACGAAGGGAGAAGGTGCAGCAGAAGCAAAGTAGAACATCTGCAAATCAAGGACTTGAAGCAAACCACAGGAACAGAAATCTTCCACTTGCAAGCCATTCACCTTTCGTCAAAGAAAGTAGCAATAAGCTTCAAGTATGGAGGAATAAAGTTGCAGAGAAGAAAGAAAACCACCAACCCATCTCCGTTGTTTGTGTCGCCTCAGTTCTTTTGCCACTGAAGCTCTACAAATGAGCAACCTAACCGCCGCCGTCGCTGTCTTGAAGTCAAGAAGAAAAATCTGCTGCCACTTTGGAAGGGAAGGCTGTGCTGCCCGCACAATGCACCAAAAATGGTGCGGGCTGCTGTCTAAGTCACTAGCGGAAAAGAAGACGGTGCAAGTGCTATCCGTGGTCGTGCTAAAGAAGTATGAGTTACTAAAAAGAAGGAAAGTCAAAGTAGAAAGTCAAAAACCTTTACAGCTGATTCTGGCCATGGGGTTGCTGTTTTCTTTCAAGTGGTTATATTATAACTCCTAGTTGAATTCATAGAAGACAAAGCATCCACAAAGAAAGAAAGGATGGAGTTCTGCTACAGACAAATTACTCCCCAGATAAAATAGGAATGTTGCTCCACATGGAGATAAATAAAAAGAAGAAAAACAATAGCTTTTCCATTTTTTATTCATGTAGGAGTTTATCACTTTTGGCTCTGTGAATAAGAATTGAGCCTAAATAAGATGGCACTTAACATCATGGTAAAGGCACCGGTTTCAAACGGTTTAAAACAAGAAGTGTGGAGACCATGTCCACGGAAACCTCTCCTTCATTAAATCACCAACTATGCAGAAACTTGTTGGCAAAAGTTGAACGCGACTCAAAGAATTCGGCTCGTTGTTGCTGCTCCATTCTTCAAAGAATGTTCTAGAAAAAAAGAAAGAAAGAAATAGTCTTGCTCATCACATGGGTGTCACAGAGCATGGCCCCCAGTACAGAGCTCGTCAAAATGGCATGTTCCATGTTCCATGAATCTAAAGCCACCAAAAGTAGCTTTAGGAAGGTACAAGTGGAGGAAAGGCAAATTTAAGAAAAGCTTTGAAGCATTAACATCAAGCCTAAAGTGGTTGTGCTCCATGAAGAGAAACAACAAACCGTAAAGAAAAGAGCCATGGAAATGCCCAAATTCCAAAATAGCAAAGTGAATTGGAAGAGATCTTCATAAAGAAAGTCAATTGTTACTAGCAAGCCCCAGTGTAGTTTCTTCTTAATCAAAACAAAAGGACTAGATGACAACATGACTACATGCCCGATAAGAAGAGTTGGCAACTAGCTAAAAAATCAGTTGCACCACGACAAGTCTCAATTGGAACAAAGCCACTTCAAAATTCAAACGGCACAAAGCCGTCCCAAATCTCAAAAAGAATACAAAATCATTCAAATTCCCAAAACGGCACAAAGCCATACCAAAATCATAGCTTGAACTACGTCGGTTTGATTCCATTAAAGGATACATAGGCAATCTAATACCATATTCTAGGCTCAACCGCAAACACAAAAATACTAAATTGAATCCCTGATTCACCTCAACCAAATTCAATACCAAATCAATCGACTCCCTGGTTCCATCAACCAAATTCACCCAAATAAACCAAACACCAAATCCTTTTTAGTGGGTCATTCACTCACTGAAAATCACAAATCCCTTTTAGTGAGTCATTCACTCACTAAAAATCCCCAAACCAGGAACTACGAGTGACCTAATCCCTTAAAAGGGTACGTAGGCAATCTAGGGCTCCACCTAGGTGCAATCACAAAATAAAACAAAAACACCAATCCTCAAAATTCATATTTTTCATGTTAGAATCAAAGAGTATTCTTTTCCCAAAACAACTGTTGTAATTAATAGGCGCGTAGTCTAGAATGGGTTAAACTCAAATTAATAAAAGCCTCTTCGGAAAAATGAACAAGGGTGAAAATTGTGTCAAGTGAATTATTTGTTCTCGTGACAATTTTTGCTCAACACCATCAATTCGATAAACAACACGCAACATCTAACAAAAGTACCAAAAAAACCGCTAGACTATACAACCAACAACTTTGCTAGGATAGATAAAAGAAAAAAAATTATATGAACTTAAACTCACATTTTGGTTTTGAGGAGCAAGGAAGGTCCTTCTTCAAGCACCACCTACGCGTTGAAAGAATTAAGGTTCAGTCATGACTCATACATATATCTTATGATGTTTGATAAACATGAAATCACAAGTTTTTGTAAACTTACAAGTTTTCTGGCGACGAATGACTAGAAATCAAATTCCTGTAAAAATCAAGACAATTAGCAAATAATATTCGACGGAGAAAGAACATATAATAAGTACATAAACGAATTTAGCCATAGCATTAGGTTTGGATATTGATAGACTTACACAGTTAAGTGCTGACAACTGAAGGAAAGTGATCCCGTAAAATTATTGTACGACAAGTCCCTGAAACATATTTTGCGTGGCATTAATGACATCTCTAAATTTAAATATGGAGAAACAAAAAAAATGAAATTGAAATCGAAGCTGGCTAGCATTTTGCTTTACAGATACAAACACAAATAAGTTAAAACTTCATAAATTAGTATTACACTATAGACTGACCGGTCACGTTTGCTCTGCAATATCCAAATTGGTACTTCTCCGGTCAGTATGTTGTTGCTCAAAGACCTGCACACGTAAAAATTAACGGTCAATGAAAATGTAAATATAGTTGACTTGAGAAATATTCAAAATGTGTATTGTTTGCATCAATAAATGAACGCATCATTTGACCGACTTACATGAAATATATATGGCTAGCACGCTCAATCGTTTGTGGTATTTCTCCAGTCAACTTGTTAAAGCTTAAGTCTCTACATGGAGAAAAAAAACATCATATAATATATGTCAAAGCTTTGTTTTGAACTTTTGAAGATTCATTGAATCCACAAGTAATGGAAAAGAGGAGAGAGCCCTCTAAAAGCCGTACTGGTGTTGTTTTTCAACTTGTTAAAGCTTAAGTCTCAAATTCTTGTTCAGTTTGGCAATAGTAAATTTGTAGATCTATACAACTATATTGATTATAAAAGCACTCACAATGTTACTAGATTTGTCAGCTCGCCAAGGTAATTAGGGATTGTCCCACTAATTGAGCAATTTCTCAAAATCCTGTATCATAGGAATGCGAACAAAAATTAGAAAATGATTGCATTAGGGATTACACTGAAGTACAATTTCAATAGGGTTATGTAATATGAAACTCACAATATCTGTATGTCTTTCATATATCTCAGAGTAGGTAAAGACGTAGTTGGTCCGTTCAAATCTGATATCATCCTGATACAAAAGACACATCAGAAATAATTATTTGTTTTATGGTTCAAGATTTGGAATATTGAATAATTACAAGATAGAAGAAAGTGGCCTTACAATGCCGTTACATATTTCAAGGAAGATATGGTGTAAGGAATAGGACCTTCCAAGGATGCACCTTGCAAATCACTGCAGTGAAACTCATTAATTTAACTCATCACCCAAAAACTGATAGGATACAAGTATATTGAAAGGAAAGAAATGCCGGAACAAAAAGAAAATGCAGAGAAAGGGAACACAAACAAAGATATTCAATTCATTTAACCCAAAACTCTCTACGGCCTCTCTGTGCATGTAGTTAACTGCATCTAACTCTGTTATATAATATTATTTAAATTAGGATAAAAAATTTAGAGAAGGAAGAAGCCGGTAGCCATGCCTCCGACGACCACTCAACCCCAAAACAACTTCAGCCTCCCTCTTCAATCGAGGCAAACCCAACCGAACCGAATCATTCCCATCTCTCGCTGCCTCCCTCCCCTTTACTAGTCCAACGACAGAGATTGAGATTCTTATATATATATATATATGCACCCAAGCCCCTCCTGCGTTGATTCCGACTTCTATTTTTTTCTGGCATGAAAAAACCAAAGGCAGAGAAGGTGGAGAAGATGACCCATTATTTTTTTATTTTTTCTAATAAATTAACTCAAAGGCAGAGAAGACTGAGATTCTTATTTAATATTAATATTATTTAACAGAGTTAGTTGCAGTAACTTTAGGGCATGTGTCAAGCAATGATGCAAGGTACAGAGAAGATCTGGACTCTAATAAGAAAGTAACTATGAAGCCTCTCAGTACCTGATTAGCAGTAACCTAACCACAACATGATCCATGTAACGACACTCACAATCTTCTCATTGAAAACAAAGACATTGTATACACATATCTGATTGGAACGTCATGTGATGATGAACTTGTTCCTCAAGTAGATGCATGTATACAATGACATTGATTTTAAATTAACTCGGTACAATATATTTAAAGAGGATCCTAAAAGAAACACTCACGGTAAAAGATAGGAAATAAAGAGTAACAATGAGATATGATTATAATGAAGAGCTACGCTCGCAGTTTTTCAAGTTTAAAGAGTAAAAATGGAAGATGACTATAATAAAGAGCAACACTCACAGTATTTGAAGCTTGCTCCAGTTTCCAATAAATTCAGGTATCTTCCCTGATAATTGGCTCCCACCTATCCTACTGCAAGCATTAAAAGAAGATGAGAAACTCTGTGTAAAAATTATGCACATTCGTATAATCAAGCAATTTTGCATAACTTACAAAACAATTAAGTTCTTCAGATTTCTGTACGACTCTGGTATCGTACCAGTAAAATTGTTTCCAGAAAAAAAGCTGTTGAAACATACACAAGAGTCATAAGATAATCCAATGAATTTGTGAAACATTTACAGTACCATACAAAAGAAGTCCTACAAAATAGCAAAAATGTCACGAAATTTGGATTTTTGAAAAAGTTTGGCCAAAAGAAGAAATGAGAATGCAGACTTACATTCTTTCCAACTGAGTCAACCTCCCGAGGTTTTGTGGAAGAGGGCCTTCAAACTGATTGTCTTCCAACTCCCTGGAAAAATGTATTTGTCAATCACGGTTATGCATATTCCTTTTTTTTTTAATTATCAATAAGTAAATAAAATAATTACAAAACTTACAAGTCTCTGAGCAAAGTAAAGCCGTCAGTAGGAATTAAACCACTGAGTCGATTCCCCAAAAGATACCTGCAACACACTAACATCAGTTACATGCTATGCCAAATAATAAATGCATCTATGCGGCCATTATTTAAGGTCCTTATAAATCACTTACAGAAAACGAATGGGGGAGCGGGAAAGGCTGGCAGGGATTGATCCACTAATGTAGTTGCGAGTGAAATCACTGTTTAATGTGAACAAGCATTAGAAATTCATATCCATAATCAATAATGCAGTTAATGTGCATAACAAATTTAAACTAACAATGTAATCACTTACATTTTTTCCAAATGTGTAAGATTTCCAAGTTCCTCAGGTATAACTCCAGTTAAATTTAAACCTTTCATCTCACTGTAAAACCAGCATTTAAACCAAAATTAATCATTATAAAGGAAGGATAGAATTCAGAACAATAGAATAGAATTCAGAACAATAGAACTTTAGACCAACAAAGTCATACATGACTGTGATACCGACTTTAAGGCAACAGTTAAAAGGGGCGTTTGTTTGGCCTCGTTAGTTCTGTGCATGGAAGTTTAATGGTACTAAACGGGACTCGTGTGGACTACTAAAGGGGGGCGTTTGTTCTGTCCCCCCGAAAACGTTGGTACTACTAAGACCTTCGATTCCTCTCCATCATATCCCAACACCTGCTTCATTTCTTTCCTAATAACGGGTCAGTTTCTTCCCTAATTCCCCCGTCAGCCAGCGTACAGACTATGTGATTACACCTGCGTATAGAAAATCAGGAAGATGAAAATCACGGCCTTGCTGGTCCTCAAGTGAAATCCAGACGAATCTGACCCGATCACCAACGCCTCTGATATCAGCCACTTCGGCTACTTCCAAAGGTCTAGGTTCAGGAGTTCATCGTCTTCGTCGGTCGCACCACCGCCAGACGCAACCCGCCCCTCAGCGCCAGTCCGTCAAGCACGAAGGGTCTTTTGGTATTTGACATGAATAGGAAGAATGGTTTGTGGATAGGACTGGAGGGATCGAAACAGTTGGAATTTTTGTCAAACCAAGAGAGATTGAAGGAGGAATAGGAAAGGAAAGGACTTCTCTGGATGCGAAGAAGATAAAGAAAAGGAAAGTACAGAGAGGGGAAGAGAGTAGTTAGCAAAAAAAAACAAGTGACATTAATAATAATAAAATACTAATAAATTAATTAGAAAATAATAAAAGGATTATTTGTATATGAAAATAATTTAGTTCGTAGGTTAGTCATTGTACCAAAAGTTTTAATATTCTTATACTACTTGGTTCATGCCAAGTCAATCCAACTTAGTCCCTGAAGTTAGTCTAGTCTAACTTAGTCTGATACAACAAACGCATCCAAAATTATTAATCAGTTGTACTAAAAACAATAAAACTTTAAGCTAATAAAACCTTACATGATTGTGACATGGCAAGCATTGTTTGGAAAGGAACAGTTGCAAGTCACATTGCTGAAAATTTGACGAGCAAAATATTTGAAGAAGCCTGCTCC
Source organism: Cotoneaster glaucophyllus (assembly GCA_036320875.1). Taxonomy (NCBI): domain Eukaryota; kingdom Viridiplantae; phylum Streptophyta; class Magnoliopsida; order Rosales; family Rosaceae; genus Cotoneaster; species Cotoneaster glaucophyllus. Next base: position 28,169,739 of record CM070061.1, on the reverse strand, counting down.
ATCATCTTGGCAAGAACTTTGGCTGATATTGATCCAATGAGGGTTTCGTAATCTTCTAGAAATTGTTTCCAAAGTTTTCACTGTTAAACAAAAACAGCTCTTGGTCAAAAAGGCATGGTCAATCATACATGTTCACCCTACAAAGGCCTTGAATAAAAACAATGCTAAAATTCTTCACCTGTTATAACTCAATTGCTAAAAAAACATAAAAGTACATGTTTAAACCAATAAGAATTGCCACATCATTTAATTATTGGTAATAAAAAATTACCATATTATGCAATTATCGGTGTTTGTGAGGCAATCAACATATACTACAAATCAAACAGATGAATCCTTTACGGCCAAACTATGCAAGTTGCACTCATATAAATTGTTTAAGAACCATTTCTATTGGGTTAGTAAATCAGGGTAGAGAAGTTGTAAAAACCCAATTCCTCTGCATTTAAAGAAATACAACGACGGAAAAGATTGTGGAAAATATGAAACTTTTATGCTAATCAGTAGCAATTTCCCAAATTCTCTTTTTGCTTGTAATTTTTTAATAAAAAAAATCATGAAAAAATGTGAAAACAAAACGAAATGATAGTGATGTAGAGAAGAATGAAATATTAGATTATCAAAATTATAAGAGCATCTCTAAGGAAACAACCAAACTCACTTCAACCAATGTGCTATTTTCTTATGTTATGTCCTCACCACCCTTTGCCGTCAATTTTTACACGGAATGCTTAGGCGTTGTTTCATATTTATTGTTTCATTAACGCAACTTAGTTGAGGAAACAATGGTAGCCATATCGACTAGAGCAAATGTACTATCCCTATTTTCACCAAGTTCAAATCACCCAATTATTTTGCATTATTTAAAGTAAATATTCTTTGTTTAAAAAGAAGTGGTTATGTGCCCAATTCCAATTTCCATGGACTAGCAAAAAAGGAAAATAGAAAGTTAGCTAGCCCACCCCGTTAAATAGATAATGGGCCTGAATATATGGGTTAACTAACCAAAGTTTCTCTATGACATATTCATTCGGGTCCAAATCGGTGTGTCGGAGTTTCAATGTTCTAAAATATGCTAGGTGGTAGTCGAGCGGCGGCTGAAGCCTAGCGCTTAGGCAGCTAGGTGGGCGTCTAGGCGGATTAGGAGGATTTAAGTAAATTTATTGTATTTCGTGTAAATAAGTATTTGTTTATACTTAAAATATGTATAATTTCATCATAAACTATAAAATAAAATGACATATATATTATAAAGTATTGAAACATAATGAAAACAGAGTAAACAAATAATGTGTGTGTTATTTAAGTGTTCAATAAGTCTCATACAATTTATTAGAAACAACAAAATGCAAAAGGAAAGTTATATATTTTCTATCTAAGTGAATTGCAACCTAGGCAGGTGTCTAGGAGGGTCTGGCCGAGCTAGGTGGGTGCTAGGCGGTCTAGGTGGGTGCTAGGCGGTCTAGGTGGACGCCTCAGCAGGTCTAGGCATCATTTCTTAATTTTCAAACGCCTAAACATTAATCGGAGCAGTGGCCAGCCGCCTAGCGCCTGGGCAGAGATTTTTAGAACAATGGTTTTAGTCTACTCATGTCATGTGTGTGTCGGAAATATTCTGATCGGTGGGAAGTCGCCGACCTTAGGCGAATGAGATGCCGACGAGAGACCAAAACCATAAACCCAACGCCCCAAAACCCTAATTAGTGTTAAAACAAAATGTCCAGTCCATGTTTACATAGTATGATTTTTCAATGAAATCATATCAGGATATAACCTCCATTTTCGTGGGTTCAGAAGAAGATTTGAAAGCTTCATGCTTTAACTAAGCAATGCCTGATGGCTATCTCCTAGGGTTTGAAATTTCTAAGAATAGAAATTGAAACAGAGAAGACACAGATGCAGAGTAACAAGTCCAAAGACAAACAATGAGGAAAATTCCAAATTTCTTTGCTTTCCGATAAGAATTTTCCCAGGAACCAAACGGAGCAGAGCATTTCTCTAAAGAAACAACAAAACTCACTCCAAATTCCAATTTTTTTTTTAATTCATGAAAAAATGTAAAAACAAAACAAAACGAAGTGATTGTGATATAGAGAAGAATAAAATATTAGATTATAGAATTATACGAGCATCTCTAAAGAAACAACAAAACTCACTCCAACCGATGTGCTATTTTCTTACGTTATACCGTCACCACCCTTTGCTGTCAGTTTTGATGCCAAGTGCTTAGGCGTTGTTTCATTAACGCAAATTTAGTTGAGGAAACAATGGTAGCCATATCAACTAGAGCAAATGTAGTCTCCCTCAATTCAAGTTCAAATCACCCAATTATTTTGGATTATTTAAAGTAAATATTTATTGTTTAAAAGAAGTGGTTCTGTGCCCAATTCCAATTTCCATGGACTAGCAAAAAAGAAAATTAGCTAGCCCACCCCGTTAAATAGACAATGAGCCTGAATATATGGGTTAACTAACTGATGGGCTGAAGAGAGGATTTAATCTCCACGGTTAGAGGGCAAGCCCAAAGTTTCTCCATGACATATCCAAATCGGTATGTCGGAGTTTTAGTCTACTCATGTCGCGTCGGAAATATTCTGATCGGTGGGAAGTCGCCGGCCTTGGGCGAATGAGATGCGGGCGAGAGACCAAAACCATAAACCCAACGCCCCAAAACCGTAATTATTGTTAAACAAAATGTCCAGTCCATGTTTACATGGTATGATTTTTCAATGAAATCATATCAGGATCAGGACAGAGCCTCCATTTTCGTGGGTTCAGAAGAAGATTTGAAAGCTTCATGCTTTAACTAAGCAATGCCTGATGGCTATCTCCTAGGGTTTGAAATTTCTAAGAATAGAAACTGAAACAGAGAAGACACAGATGCAGAGTAACAAGTCCAAAAACAAACAATGAGGAAAATTTCAAATTTCTTTGCTTTCCGAGAAGAATTTTCCCGGGAACCAAACAGAGCAGAGCATTTCTCACAACACAAAACCAACTGCAACCTTCCTCACAAAGCAACAAAAATCTTCACAAAACCCAAAACTATTCAAGAACATCCATATTTGCAGTAAAAGTTGAGAAATGTAAAGCGAGAAGGAAAATGATGGTTTTATTTTGTGCTGACCTTCTTCCAGAGGCAGAAGCTGAGCACAACTCAAAGCCAGAAACCCGATCAGGAGACCAACGTAAATCACGGAACTCGACATTGTCGTGATCACGACACAAAAACAAAACCAAAGAGTGTGCTGGTAACTTTGTAAGAAAGAGTGGTTTGTTTTAGTTTTTTCTGAATGTGATTTTTGGTTCTGAAAAGAAAGCTTCAAACTCCTGTCAATGAAAATTGCAAAAACTTTTTGGCTCTGTAATTTTACTTACTCCTCATGAGAGAGAGAGAGAGGTACAGCTAGTTAATTAAATTAAGTTTCCCTTTTTGGTATTGGGGCAGAAATCTGAAGCTGGCTACTCTTACTCCAATTTTAGGATTTGAAAGTGACTTCTTCTGCCTTTGGGAAGAGGATCAGAAAGATCACAAGTTTATTATTTTTTTATGTACTTAAAATGGTTTTGCCTTTGATGTGTCTTTTCTCTCGGTCCGAGGAAGGAATGAGTGTTGTCAACTCCTCTCATCTCCAGTCTCCACTCTCTCATTCAAACGTGTCTTAAAATTTAGGTCTTAAGTCAAAAATAGTATTTTTCTGTTTAATAGTTTGGGTTAAAATTTTAGTTGGAATTATTAAAAAGTAAATTTTGGCTAGATTATTTTTTTCTGTAAAATAAAAGTTGAAAATTCACTAAACCAACCCATTAAACATGTATATATGGTACGTAAATATATGTGTATTATTCGGCTCTTTTAAAAAAAAAAAAACTTTAGTATTAATGAAAAATGACAAATAAAGGTGCAGTGAAAAGTATCAGGGAAAAATACAAAAATGTGATTTTTCATTAAAAGTGAACAATATTGTAAGTGTTTCGTTAAAATTCCCTTAAAAAAAATTAATACTTGTTTATTATATTCTTTTTCTTTAAAAAAATGTAACATTTTACATGTATTATTAAAAACTTTGTGAAATAATGTGTATAAAACGTGACCTACATTCATAATACAAAATAAGTACGTTGGAGTTAAAAAAAAAGGTGTAATTTAACAATACTGTGAGTGTTTCATGAAAACTCCCTTAAAAAAAATTAATACTTGTTTATTATATTCTTTTTCTTTAAAAAAATGTAACATTTTACAAGTATTATTAAAAACTTTGTGAAATAATGTGTATAAAACGTGACCTACATTCATAATACAAAATAAGTACGTTGGAGTTTAAAAAAAGGTGTAATTTAACACATGATTCGTACGGAAAATTGAAGTTTATATATTAAAAAAATATAAAAGTGTATAATACACATAGAATTAGTTGTAGAAAGTCGTTCATGTATGATGTGGAAAATTACAAAGGGGTACAGTGGCCTTCATGTTAATTATTATCAGACTAAAATTCAGTCCAACCCCATTTTTAAGTTCTAATTTCGCCCCTAGTGTATTTATGTGTTTATATTAGGGTGCAAGTTGGAATGTTATTTCTGATTCCGCCAATAAAATTTCTAAATCGTATTCCAAAAATTTTACTAAAAAATTAAAACGAAAATAGGAATGCATTCAGAGATTCCAAAAGAATTTCCAGGGCGAAGTTTTTGGAGTGTTATGAACTTATTCCGATTCCATCAATAAAATTTTCAAATCCCAACATAAAAATTCTGAATTCGACTATTTTCTGAAAATTTGAAATGGGAATAGGAATGCATTTAGAGATTCTAAAAATTTGGAATTTCCAAGTCGAAGTTTTTGGAGTGTTTCGAACTTATTTCGATTCTGCCAATAAAATTTTTGAATTTGAACCTAAAAAATTTGAATCCGAATATTTTCTGAAAACTGAAACAGAAATAGGAGTGCATTTAGAGATTCCAAAAATTTGGAATTTCCAAGGCGAAGATTTTGGAGTGTTTCAAACTTATTCTGATTCCACTAGTAAAAATTCTGAATCAGAACCTAAAAATTCTAAATTCGAATATTTTCTGAAAAATTTAACCGAAATAGGAATTCGTTTAGAGATTCCAAAAATTTGGAATTTCAAAGACGAAGTTTTTGGAGTTTTCCGAACTTATTTTGATTCTACTAGTAAAATTTTTTAGTCCAAACCTAAAAATTATGAATTCGAATATTATTTGAAAAATTGAAAGGGAAATAGGAGTGCATTTAGAGATTCCAAAAATTTCGAACTTCCGAGGCAAAGATTTTGGAGTGTTTCGAACTTATTCTGATTCCACCAGTAAAATTTCCGAATTCGAACCTAAAAATTATGAATCCAAATATTTTTAAAAAAAATTGAAACGGAAATAGGAATACACATAGAGGTTCAAAAAATTTGGAATCTCAAAGGTGAAGTTTTAGGAGTGTTCCAAACTTATTTCGATTCTGTAAATAAAAATTCTGAATCCGAACTTAAAAATTCTGAATCCAAATATTTTCTGAAATTTTGAAATGAAATAGGAATGCTAAGATTCCCAAAATTTGGAATTTCCAAGGCGAAGATTTTGGGGTGTTCCGAACTTATTTTGATTCCACCAGTAAATTTTTTTTAATCCAAACCTAAAAATTCTGAATCTGAATATTTTCTAAAAAAATTTAACAGATAGAGGAATGCATGTAGAGATCCAAAATTTTGGAATTTCCAAGGTAAAGTTTTATCGAGTGTTTCAAACTTATCCTGATTCTGCCAGTAAAATTTTCGAATCCAAACCTAAAAATTCTAGATTTGAATATTTTCTAAACAATTTAAATGGAAATAGGAATGCATTTAGAGATTCCAAAAATTTGGAAATTCCAAGGAGAAATTTTTGGAGTGTTCCGAACTTATTCTGATTCCACCAGTAAAATTTCTGAATCCGAACCTAAAAATTCTAAATCCGATGATTTTCTGAAAAATTCAAACGGAAATAAGAATGTATTTAGCGATTCCAAAATTTTGGAATTTCTAAGGTGAAAATTTTGGAGTTTTCCAAACTTATTCCAATAAAAAAAACTTCTGAAATTTCCAAATTTTTAAAGCTAATTCCTCATATTATATTTTTTAATCAATTTTTGTATTTCCCTTGTTTTGGTCGAACGGGTGAGATATTTAATACACTAATCCTGTTTACTTTTGACTTGTATTATTTTCCTTTTCCAGTTTTAGCATGCATTCCCATATATTACCTTTCCAGTTTTGGCTTCCACGCAAGTAGCCGCTGGCTCCCAAGCTTTCCATCATTCTCTCTCCCCATCTGACTCCTTTTCTCTTCTTCTCGTCGCATAAAACCCTAAGGACTCATTACTACGTAGAAAGTCATCCATGTAGAATTACCACATAGAAAGTCATCCATGTATCGAGGAAAAATTACAAAGGGGTACCGTAACCATTATGATAACTATTATTAAATAAAAAAATGTGAGAGGTACTGGGTTCGATGCTCCGAGTTTGTGTGTCTGTTTGACTGTTACGACGGGCAAGATGAAATTCAATATAGTCTCTCTGGGCCAGAATGGTGGATAACCGTGACTTGCCACCAGTTGTCCCTCTTTTTAGAAATTAAAAAAAATAAAAAATTCAGCCAGCCCCATTTTTAAATTCTAACCGCGTATCTAATGTATTTATGTGTTTACATTAGGAGTGCAAGTTGGAATGTTATTTCTGCTTCCGCTAGTAAATTTTTTTATTCTACCAGTAAAACTCTAAAATCGAATATTTTCGGAAAAATTGAAACGGAAATGGGATGCTTTATAGATTCCAAAAATTTGGAATTTCTGATCCGAAGTTTTAGGAGTATTCTGAACTTATTTCGATAAAAAAAAACTTTTGGGATTTCTGATTTTTTTAAAGTTAATTTCTCATATTATATATTTAGTAATTAATTTTTGTACTTACCTTGTTTTGGTCAAATAGGTGAGTTAGACGATCACATGACTCATTACTCACGTTGAAGATGATAACTTTTAAGAGAAATCTGCTTAAATATTACCTGAACTTGTTGTAGGGGTGTAGATATTTAACATCTAATCTAAAAACATTTCATTATTAGTTGACAACTTAAACCTTGCTTCGTGTTGTGATTGATTTACCACCTACAGTCAGTTGAGTATGATCCCTTTTTTAGATGACGTGTATATCACACGTTAATTGATGACAAGACATTATAAGAACACAACTCATTTAACTCATCAATTTTACAACGGGCACTAATTACCCGTTATATAAAGTGACCATTTACCCCAAGTTTAGTCAACATATTATGAATATTTTACAATGAACAAGTATGGCCAGTTATAATAAAACAATTTACTAACACGGTCTTAATAGTTCAAGTGATATGACTAAAAGCAGCATTCTTCTTCTTCATAGAATATCTTCACCGTGCCATGAATGATCTTATCAACACCGTAGATGATTTCTTACTTGTACTTTCCATAAACTGATCAGAGAGCTTAATTACTTTGATTGATGATAAATTAATGCAGTAATCTAGTTGACTTGCTAGCACGTGATAGCTTGTGATGAGGTGTAATCATTAGCGGTAGCAGCATTGTGTGTGTAGGTACGTAAACAATTACTACTATCAACGTACTTGGCTTGTATTATTTCCCTTTCCAGTTTTGGCATCTCATTTTCATGTATAGCTCGTAAACATAAACCTAGCTAGTTGTAAAACTGTGTTAGTAACATCATTTGACTAATCACGTGGAGACGAAAGCGAGCTGATGAACTGATTACTCACCAACTACGATTCATTTGAAAGAGAATAATTAAAAGCTATCGACAAAAAAAATTAACTACAATTCATTTGAAGGAGACTAATTAAAAGCTATCGACAAAAGAAGAATTTTTCAATATATCCAAAACACAAAGCATTTCATGACTACGTGTCATCAAGGGTGGAGCCAAAAATTTGATGGTAGCTTATGTAAGTAGCTTCGTCATTGAGTGTCATAATATAAATAAATGAATATTACTCTTTTTGTTTTGGTCAAATAGATGGATATTACCTTAAAACATATTATACAACATTATCGTTCACATATTTAATATCATAACGTTTGGTGAACCATTTTGTATTGTTGTATAAACACAAAAGTTTATCATCGACAAAAGAGTTGTAATTTATGGGACAACAATGGATGACCTTTTCCATTGCATAGTTTTAGCTCATATTTGAGCCCCTCGTTTTGCGTAAATTTCCCACTTGACATGCCACTCTTTGCACAAGCATGTAATCTCTAACTATTTTAATGAGAATTAAATTAATTCTTTAAGGTTTTGATGTGTCTTTTTTCTCAAATTGAGGAATAAGTGTTGTCAATTCCTATCATCTCCAGACTCCAGTCTTCCAAAATATAAAATTAAGGCAAGAAGGTAAAAATGCAAAATACCAAAATGGGTCTTGCATATTCAAAGAGTGGTACTATGACTACCTATTTGATTCTATTTATTTTCCCAACCACCTTATAGTTGTATTTATCATGAATATATACACTAATTATAGTAGCTGAGTAGGCATCACCTTACTCTATAAATTGGATAAAGTTAAAAAGTATATAACTAGATCAAGACGGAAAAAGCATATAGTATGTGAAAAATACGTATGTGTATTATTCAGCAAATTCTTTAAAATAGTGAATACTTGTTTATTTTATTTTATTTCTTTAACAATTTGTTTAGAAATGTAAGCTTTATGTGTATAATTAAAAAATGGTGGGAACATAATGTGTATTAAACGTCACTACATCCATAACAAGTATGTTGAAGTTAAAAAATGTACAATTTAACGCATTATTCATACATAAAGTATATCTATTTTAAAAAAAAACACTAATCTTGTTTACTTTTGACTTGTATTATTTCCCTTTTCCAGTTTTAGCATCCATTCCCATATATAACCCTTCCCAGTCATTAAATTGTTGTATCATTGAGTGGAAAGTAGGTTTTTTTTTTTCATGAATCAAAAATTGAAAAACAATGAGTTCTATCATATTATTCTTAATTTGGGCGTTCTTAGAATTTAAAAATTTTATTTTTTATGGATTTATATATAACTATATCAAATATATATAAATTAACTAATTTGTCATTCTTCTGTTTATTTTAGACACTAGTTATATTTGAAATCCCACATTCCAAATTAATTAATTTTAAGAAAAGGATAATATTTTTTTAAACATGAACAAATTCTAAGACCAGAAAAGAATCCCATGAATAATCCAATTTTATGAGTAATGCTAGAGAAATTAAATTTATAAACTAAATTTACAAACTAAATGATGTGTCACCAATAGGAAATGAACAAATTTATCAACGTTTAAGTAATAATCTAATTATTAAATTCTATGTCATTTAATCTACAAATTTAATATCTCTAATATTACTTTAATATAATAATTCGTGTGATAGATGAGTACATAGATCAATGTTATGTTTATAAAACACATGAACAAATTGTGGCAGGGGAGAGTGGCCCCTCTGAATATACAAAGCGACTTTAGGCTTCCTCCCAATGATTTTCCTAAGGAATATACTGTTTGGCTGCATGGAAAAAGTCGGTCATGGCAGCCTTTCATGGATGAGACGGTCCATGTCCAATCGCACCTCAAACAAATTTGACATTTTAATTTCCTCCTTGGACAATATTCGACATAAACTTTTGTTCCTGTTGTACCAAACAAGAAGCATGAAGTCAAAGTGACACTAGACTGCAATGTGTATGAGATTTCTATTTTATTAAAAAAGAATATTTGTTGTGGGATTAGTTTTATATCGAACTTCAACAATTCGAATTGTTTATTTTATAAGTTTTGATTCATAAATTATTTTTACAAAAATTCAATTCAATCTGAAACTATTTGCATGTTTAACTATTACAATGAAATTTCAATGTTTTCGTATAAAAAAGTGTTCATTAATTTTTTTGAACTCAATTGGATGTCGTAAATATTTTCAATTTGGCTAGTATTTTGCAAAGATAATCTATGAGGTGCAACTTAAAAAATAAACAATTTAAATTGTTAAATTTTAATGTGATATAAATCCCACAACTAACCCTATTTTTATGAAAATTGAGAATGCCTTCTCTTAAATCCTCCTATAGTGATATTGTGGAAGAGTGAAGGGATTGGGACTCGGGAGGGTCTTGAAGCTTGATTTGATTGGGGGAGGCAAGTTACAGAAGGACGTTGACATGCTCATCTTCAATGTGGCATTGGTAGAATCGTAGATGACCTTTTACGCCTATAACTGCTATAAATGTGAGGATTCTTTTAAAATGAGATTTTTTATAAAATTTTTGTCGCGTTATAATTTAACGTTAATTTTTGTATTAATATCATAAAATATTGTGTAAAAAATATGAGATAATGAGTTTGTGTTCAAGTAGGAGGCCAGATAAGCAAAGACATTAGCCGCATGTTTGCTTTTTAGAAGGCACTCATTACTTAGGGCTGGTTATGGGTAACATTGATCCACCAAAATCTAGGGTTCTTCCAGGGAAGAATTTCTCCCTCTCAGTACAAGTACTTTCTTATCTAATATATCCAATGTATGATAATAATCAAAACAAAATTGTTATTAGCACTCTAAGAAAATTATTTTACACGTGCAAGACTCTTCATAATGCAATTCGTCTATTATATTCCTATTAAAGAGGAGTTGCCCAGTGATTGGAGTGAATCCCAAACTCTTATTCCACATGACTCATCTTGAGTTTGATTTGTAGCTGAAATGCGTATGTGAGTCTTTCGATTTTCGGGAGAGCGAACTGTCGTGACTTCGTCACCAGCTTGTCCAATAAAAAAAAATTGTACTTGAAAACTTTTTAAGTGTCAATATAAAATGTATTAATTAAAATTCAACTTTTTAGGTCACTCAGTACTATGATCTGGTAATATTCCTCATCGCTTAGAAGTGAGAGGTCTTAAGTTCGAATCTCATGGATTGCGAATTCGATACCAAATTAGGCTGTTTATTGTGTAGCTTAACCGAACTCTCCATCTCCCTAGTATAAAAATATCGACGTACTAAAAAAAAAAAACAACTTTTTAGTATTAGCCTTAACTTTTTTTATTAGATGTCGTTGTCATTGGTTGTCAATCGTGAACATAATAAAAAAGAAAAATTTAACATAGGGTACATAAACTACTAATAATCGTCAAATACATGTGAAAATTGCCCAAAAAGTTTTAACAGAATGACCATTTGTGATGTGTTTGATCAATCTCAGGGACCATTTCTATTGATTTTCAATGTCAGAGACCAAAATGATGCGTTTGATCAATGTCAGGGACAATTTGTGATAAAAATCCTAATAAAAATGTAAAATTTAACATAGAGTACATAAACTACTAATAATCGTCCAAATACATGTGAAAACCATTGTCATTATAATTTTTGAATCATTTGTTGTGGAGAACTTTATGAGGTTTATTCCAGTGACATCAATCAAATTAGTAGTCTCTTAATTTCGATTGTAGTGGCAGTGAATGTCAAGAACCAGGGGCTAGAAGTTGTGTAGGGCAAAAGGTGCCTTTGCTTGGGTCGACCTATCCAGGAGGTTTGCCACCAGCTCTGAGTGTGCTGAAGAATGTGTTAAGCACAATAAAAAAGCCAGTGACATTGCTGGATATGACAAACCTCTCACTCCTGCGTAAAGATGGACATCCTTCAATTTACGGGTTGGGAGGCCGCACCGGAATGGACTGTAGTCATCGCCTCATTGGTGTCTTTGTGGAGTCCCAGATACTCGGAATGAGATTTTCTACAATTTTATTCTTTGAGACATCAATTATTGAATACCATAAAAAAGATGGCGCCATATGATATTGAAATAAGGGCATGTAGATATAATGTTGGAAATATGGACAATGTGGATGTTATTTCTTCTACAGCAAAATACATAAATATTAGTAAATGATCATTTATGTTGACATGGTAAATCATATAAAATAATGAAACAGTACAATACTTGTCTTTTGTAGGCCGAAATGCTATTCGTTGATGTTTGATCAGAACAAGATTTTAGGTTAAGGCATGGAAACTCACCTTTCTTAAGAGTAGATTTCGCTCATCTGAGACAATGTCCTGATGTAGCAGGTTATGGCGTCCTACTCTCTAGGATACAACAACCTATGATTTTTGTAAGCGTACACTTGCAATACTTAGATCGGTTGAACAACTCGATTTTTTCGTTGGTATGGAGGAGGTGAAGAATATAATAAAGCTTTCATGAATGATGAATAAAAAAGATAGAAGAAGAAGAAAGAAGAGGAGATGATTGTAATCTTCAACCTTTTTCATAGAGATTAGCAAGTATGTATATATCTAGGACGGGAGTACTTTTGCTTACCATGATAAACTATAGTGTGTACTCATCATATACATAATCATCTCAACGTGTCCTACTTAACCTTGGTTAATTTTTTATTTTTTTTAAATTGAAAAAGTAACATTTAATGTGAAAATTATTTAGACTTAGGTGAAATGACATGTGATAGATGATTAGATGTATTGAGCTTACACCATAGTTATAGTGGTGAGCAAAAATGCACCTTGTATAAGACTGTCTCAAGAAGACATTGGAAAAGAAAGACATATGATAAGCATTTGGCAATTAAAACTGGGAATTGTTAGTAGCACTTCAAAAATCTCATTTGGCACTCCAAACTTTCTATAATTAGAATTAGAAAGAAAAATACAATTGTAAGGAGTTTAGAATGAGATTTTTGGAGTGTTAATAACAATTCTCTTAAAACTTTGGAGCAATAATAATAATAAATTGCAAGAGTAATCACCATAATAAGAAGGGAATTTTAATGAAAAGCTCACAGTACTGTTCACTTTAAAGAAAAACCATATTTTTATACTAAAAAGTCAATCCTGGTACTATTCACTTTATCCTTTGTTTTGTCCTTATCATTAAAACTCAAAATTTTCAAGCCATTTTTATTAGTTTTCCTTAATAAAAATGGTTGATTGAGGCCACCAACTATAACGGCTAAAATTGGAACTTGATTGGAATCATCTTTAATATTTAAGAGAGAATTAAGCCAGTAGATGTCGAACGGCTAGTAGTATTCTGAAGTACCCAAATAAAATTTCTAACAGATAAAACTTTAAACGTATTTATTTCTTTATTGTGCAACGCCACGTAACGACGTATTTGTCCCTTGTTTTGACATAAAAAAAAATGAAACGTTAGTTGACATTAAAGTATGAACTATTCAACAAGAAAACATCAAAGGCTGCTACACACGTCAATTTGGAACTTGGTGAGTTATAGACCCATAGACAGTACGCTATTTGTTATTATACAAGTAGAGAGAAATATTTTCAAGTGTCATTCTACTTATACAATGACATAGAAAATATGTATCCGTGTTCCAGCACACTGAAAAAAATTCTTATTCTTCAACGTAATATCACTTCACTGTAAAATAATGAATGAGAACCGTTCATTCTCTTATCATCATTTAAATATCACCTCTAAAAAAATTCGTTCAATTTGGGCGCAGTTTAATAATCTATAGACAAATCAACGCTTGAGGTAACCAGTAGCACATCTTTACGATGAACCGTCAATTTCTTTGATTGATAAAGAAAAAATAATTCTAATCATAACATTTGTACAGTTTTGTTGCTTATCCCAATTCCAAATAATACAAAATTTAAATTTAAAAACAAAATAACCATGCAAAAAGTTTGTAATTCAATTGGTTGGGAACATTTACTTTTACACTCAACATTCTAAATTTGAATCTGCCTCTATTAATATTGCTTGTATTAAAAATAAAAAATAAAAGCTCTGATTAGCTGTGTGAAACCTTCTAAAAGCAACACTCCACTGCAGGATCGGTACTTCCCTTCGCATGTAATCTTGGCTCCTTTTTCTTGTCATGAATTTGGAACAATTACTTAACCATACTTCCACCAAGAAAATCAGAAAATGTATTCGTAATATGTTTTTAACCAAACTAACGACTCTCGAACATGTTGTGATTAATTTTTGGCCGCCAGCAACATGTTGTCGATAATTTTTTGCCGCCAGCAACATGTTGTCCATACTTTTTTGACAATATCGTTACTCATCCGTCATGCACAGAGTTTTTCTGCTGAAACGTGTTGTGACATTGATTGCAAATTTTTGTTCAATTACATAAGAGCAAATGAAACCTACGAAAACTTCCGGCCAGATTCCAATACCAGACTGGAAGCAAACAGCAATCCAAGACTGATGTAGAAAATGGACATCTACATTCAAATATATAAACACGAAAAAAGCCGGGTTGTAACAACCACAGTAAGTACTGTAGAGTTCAGCTTCAAATATACTTTTGTATCTGTATTCTTTTGTTCTTTATTGGCAGCTCCACTGGCATCTGGGCTTCATGGGGATGATCTGACCCCTTGTACACCTTTAGGTGGTTGAAAAGCGCTCTCCCAAGCTGCACGACAGAGTTGTTTTAGAAGAAACTATTCAAGACAGATGATGCAGAGCAGTTGGGTAGTGAAAAACAATGCTAAAGCTGAGCACAACAGTCATGCAGAGAGAATCACTTGCATATACTTTTTCGCTGCGAATGAGTTTCGTAGTTTCAAGTTCCATCTATTTAAACTCTATGTTTAGCATTTCAATCAAACAAAACCAAAATGAAATATCTAGCTTTATTTGTGTATGCGTATGCATATAGGAGAAAAGAACTCACCCTCCCTTTTGGAAGCATACCACGAACAGCATGTTCAATAATCCTCTCTGAGATTCTCTGCTGTAACTGGTCAAACGTTTCCACTGTCATACCACCTGGTCGTCCAGAATGCCTCCTGTAGAGTTTTTGGTTCCTTTTCTTGCCAGATACGGCAACCTTTTCAGCTTTTACCTATAAATTTCGACACAATCTCCACCATAGCATAGAAGTATTTGCAAGCCAAAATAAGAGAAAAATGAAAAGAAGTAAAAGTTAAGCAAATTCCAGAACCTTGAAAACCAGAGAGAACAGCAATATAACACTCGGAAAAAAAACACTGATCCGCTAGAAACCCAAAGCTTGAGTAAAGCATTTTCGGGCCTGCCCACAGTAAAGCATACACAACTGAGAATACAAAAATGATTTAAAGCTAATTTTTCAAAACCAAAAGGTTTTAAGACTGTATCAGACTACATTCAGGGTAGATAATTAATATTTGTTAAGATTCATGCATTTCTTCTTTGCTCAATCCTTGGTTGCCTTCTTTTCCTTTCCAACTTGTGTGTGACTGAGAGAAATTCTTTTGATGTTTGTCAAGACAAAATATGAACAAACACCAAGGGGATGGTAGACAAAGTATAAAAATGTAGAAACGTAAAGATAACTCAAAACCACTAATGGTGGAAAAGGATTGAAGGTATATTTGAAGAACAGTCAAAAGCCTATGCAGTAACCGGCACTTTCAAAAAGACTTCCTTTCCTCTAGCAAACAGAAAGGACATATTGAAAGAAATGGGAAGTGGAGTCCACTCGAAATACAACCTAAATAACCAGAATCTCAATAACATGACAAATAAACACATCAGCCATTTTCACCCAAAGAATAACGACAAGCAGAGAAGAAAACAATGAACAATAAAGGAAAAGGCGGTTCTCACTAGAAAGCTATTTCTTAGCCTAGTTACATTCTATACAAACCTATACCATAAGCAGTTTTAAAAAATTAATATACTAAATGGCATCTGTGGTTGAGTCTTTATCAGTTTTATCATCACATTGTATAGTTGAAACTATAAAAGTAGACTCAAACGGCAATTATATAAGTAGACCAGGAAACACTGATATTACCTCATTTTGTGGATTTTGTACCCATTTCGCTCCTTAACACTATCAGTATCCGTAACCAAAGCCATTTCTCAGAAGTTGCATATAATAATCTCACTTGGCAGTTGGCATCCAACTAGAGGCTTAAATAAATCCCAGCTACTTGGATTTTAAATATTCTAATCTTCCAGACAGGCATGGAGCACCTTCAAAACAAATTACGAAGCCCAAGTCTTGACAAAATGGTGACGGAACCAAACAAATCGAAATATAAAGAAATAAACTAGCAGATTAAATTGAGACAGAGACTAATCAACTTCAATGTACTTGGGCACATGGAAGAAAGCATACAGATGCATGCAAATACGATTTTAAACAAGATCCGAAAAGAAATCTCAGCACAAGGAACATTCCCCATTGTGTCAAACATGTTACCTATATCCAAATGGATTGCACAATAATCTAAACACTATTATAATTATGACATAATAATCTAACATTGAAGATGCTTATTTGATTCCGACAGTTATACAACTAACCACCCAATGAACATAAACCAAGTAAATTGTGTGAGGACGTACCACACGGTATATCCATGCTCTCAATATTTACCAAGCCAACATGTTAAACAAAGAAAAAGACATCATAATGTATGAGAATTATATCCATCATATATTTTCAATGATCTCAAGTAAGGACTAGACAGTGATCTAATATATCTAATTCCACACCAACCAAGAACCTTAAGAACCACTCCTCACTCCTCAGCCACTACCATATAAGTAAAAGGAAGATTGTAATATAGTCTGCACCTAGAGCAATTATATTGAAGAAAATGCTTGTGCATGACTAGAAACTCCACATACCACAATGACAGACGCTCCCATGTCCACACTGGGGATGTAGGTCGCCAAATTTTTCCCGCGGATGTAAATGGCAATTCGTCCAAGAATCTTGTCCGTGGCATCAACGATAAACCACGGTTTGTCAGTATTCACGTGGTCTGCAGCTTTTGGATATCATGTATTATTCCAAATGTCCTGGAGAAAGAGTGGAAAAGCCTGAATAAGGACCTAAGTACATTTTGATATTGCCCTCAAAGAAAAGTATATATCGACATCAATAACTTCTAGGAGAGCATATTTAAACAACATGTAATAAAAATGCATGTTATAATATTATAAACAGGCCGAAAACATATACCCAATAACGGTGTTTGAAGAAATCAGTAGAAGTTTCTGACATTCAAAATCTACCAAGTATCCTTTAGAAAACTATCCATTGGTCTCAATATTTCACATGGAAGACTAAATAAGTTACAGTTTATACTAAACAAGCATACGAAATTGGCGATTACATAGAAATTAAGCATGAAGCACAAGTCTTGAGCTCACCTACCATTAAAATTCATAGTCTTCAAACATCCATCGCTGATCCAAAGGGACCCGAACGAAGTCCTTAGTTTTGCTGCTGAAGACCTCGAAGCTCCGCCGTGTGTTTCCTTCATTGTTGAAGCTCAGGTCGGTGGTGGAGGGAAGCCAGAGCTTTTGCGGTGGCGCCACCGAGAACCCGACAAATGGGGTTTTAAAGGCGGGTTTTGCAGAGGAGGAGAATGGGGGTTTTGGGGAAGAAGAGCAAGTGGAGGAGGATGAGAGCAAGGAAGAAGAAGATGAAGCTGGGAGAGAGAGAGTACGGACATCTTTGTGTCTCAGTCTCTACACTCGGTCCACTGTGTTTCTGTGTTGGGTTTTTGGGGGTTGGGTTTCCGCGTGTTGATAAAATAGGATAAGATGGTCGACTTGCAGATGAACATGGATCAAAACGCAACGCATCGGTCGAATTATTTTTTACAAACATTTCAAACAAAACATTTAGGGTCTGTTTGGTATCCTATTTGAAAATTTTATCATTTCTCAAAATATTTCTTAAGAACATTTCCTGAAAACAATTTTCTTTAAGATTCAAAAAGGTGATTGGTTAACGATTTAAAAATTTTAAATCTTACTTAAACTAGATAAAGAGATCTAAAAAGAGGGGATTGCAAGAGAGGGAGAAAGAGGAGAGAGGAGGAAAGAAAGTAAGAGATGATTGAAGGAAAGAGAGCAAAGGGAGAGGATCGGACGAGATAGAGAGGAAGATGAGTGAGAGAAAGAACCGAAGAATGAAGATAGCGGATTAGATGAGAGACGAAAAAGGTAAAAAAAAAAGAGGAGAGAGATTTGGAGTGGGAGGGGAGGAGTGGGAGAAAAGAAATGAGTGAGTTTAAGTTTAAAAACTCTAAAAACTCGCTTTTGATGTTTTTAGATAATAGAATATATTTTTGAGTTAGTCTTGAGTTTAGTTTTTGAAAATAGTCATACTAAACAAGTTTTTAAGGCCTAAAACTTGAAAATTGTTTTTGAATTTAAAAAGTTGGATTCAAGTAGAGTACTAAACATGCCCTTAATTTCTCGCACAAAAATCATATTTTTGGTGTAATTAGTGTGCAAAACTACATCATAGGAGTGGATATTAAATTCTCATATGTTCTGTATTATAGTAAGGCAAGAAAGTCATTATGATATTGAGGCTCTTTATTATTTCGTCCCCCTCTTACTCGCTCTCAAAGTTAGTTTTACAACAATTTCGGCTTATAATTTCTCGTATTATATATTTAGTAATTAATTCTTCTACTTACCTTGTTTTGGTCGAACAGGTGAGTCAGACGATCACATGACTTGTTACTCACGTTGAAGATGATCACTTTTAAGAGAAATTTGCTTAACTATTACCTGAACTTGTTGTAGGGGGTGTAGATATTTAACATCTAATCTAAAAACAATTCATTATTTGTTAACAACTTAATCCTTGCTTCGTGTTTGTAATTTACCTCCTACAGTCAGTTGACTATGGTCCGTTTTTTAGATGACGTGTATATCACACATTAATTGATGACAAGATATTATAAGAACATAACTTATTTAGTGCATCTATTTTACAACAGAATTAATTAATTGTCCATTATAAAAAGTGACTATTTACCACAAGTTTAGTCAGCATGTTATGAATATTTTACAGTGGACAAGTACATAATAAAACAATTTGTTAACACGGTCTTAATAGTTCAAGTGATATGACTAAAAGCAGCATTCTTCTTCTTCATAGAATATCTTCACCATGCCATGAATGATCTTATCAACACCGTAGATGATTTCTTACTAGTACTTTCCATAAACTGATCAGAGAGCTTAATTGCTTTGATTGATGATAAATTAATGCACTAATCTAGTTTACTTGCTAGCACGTGATAGCTTCTGATGAGGTGTAATCATTAGCAGTAGCAGCATTGTGTGTGTAGGTACGTAAACAATTACTTCTATCAACGTACTTGGCTTGTATTATTTCCCTTTCTAGTTTTGGCATCTCATTTTCATGTATAACTCTTTAACATAAACCTAGCTAGTTGTAAAACTGTGTTAGTAACATCATTTGACTAATCACTTGGAGACGAAAGCGAGCTGATGAACTGGTTACTCACCAACTACAATTCATTTAAAAAGACTAAGGACTTGTTTTGATATGTTTTTAAAATGACTGAAAACGCTTTTAGAGAAAATGTTTTTGGGTTCCAAAAACACTTAAAGTGTTTCCTGGAATAAGCACATCCAAACAAGCTCTAATTAAAAGCTATCGACAAAGAATAATTTTTCAATATATCCAAAACACAAACCATTTCACGAGTACATGCCATCAAGGGTGGAGTCAAAATTTTTATGGCAGCCTTTGCGATTAGCTTCATCGTTGAGTGTCATAATATAAATAAGGGGTTTTTAGATTTTAGAGCTTCAATAAGATTGATTTTAGATTTTAACCTTAATGATTTTCAAAATCTATTTTAAGTCCCTATTTTAAAACTTACCATATTTAAGTAATTATAGCACATTTATTATTTATAAACTTGTTGACCCTAAAAACTACCAAGCCTACGTGGCGCGCAGGCCGAATAATCTATGAGCTAACTACGTCCTTCGGTCGAATGCGGGGCGTGCCAACTCGACGGCCGAGCTCGGCCGGTGAGTAAAATGTTGATGTTGCGTTGTGTTGCGCGGCTGACTTCTCGATCTTGCGACTGCGGCCGAGGAAGGAACACGCCTCAGCCTTTGGGTTCTAGAGCCTGAAGACAAGGCTGCTAGTTCTGCGAAGTTCAATATCAAATTCGGCTTTCAATGTGCCGAATGTAGTAACCTGTAACACCTCACTTCGCCGAGAAGGCTGATGAGATGACCTCTGCCAATAAGGATTCGAAAATCCTTCTCGGCCGAGACTTGGATAATAACCAGTCGGCCCCGACGCAGTGCTGTTTATCCAAACTGAAGGTGCTCCGCGGTCGGCTAATTCTACGGCAACAATGTTGTTTATCCAAACTGAAGATGTTTACCGGTTGCCTCCACAGTGCTGTTTATCCAAACTGAAGATGTGTTGGCGAAAAAGAAAATAAAAAAATCTCAAGGTTGAGAGGGTTTGCGCAGGGCAGATTTGTGTGTTGAGTTGGAGATCCCTTGAATGTTGCACAACCCCATGTATTTATAGTGGCTAAAAAACTCTCGACCGAATCAGAGATGTACTCAAACTAGAACTTTTTATCCCAATCTGATTATGATTCGGCCAATCCTAGTTCCAATAGGCCTCTGTACCAAGCCCTATAATGAACTAGATTCATTCTTACTTCCAACCTTGAGACTCCCCGTTGTATAAGGATTCAACTTCTTCGTCTTTATCCAAAGTAATCTTTCTCATATCAGGACTCGGCCAACCCTGACAAGGCCGGCCCATGACACTATTCTAAACAACATTGGGCCGAGAACATTTCT
Organism: Cotoneaster glaucophyllus; assembly: GCA_036320875.1. Lineage (NCBI taxonomy): Eukaryota > Viridiplantae > Streptophyta > Magnoliopsida > Rosales > Rosaceae > Cotoneaster > Cotoneaster glaucophyllus. The sequence continues at coordinate 28,149,027 of CM070061.1, read as the reverse complement.
GAGCTCGGCCCCCAAAATGTCATTTTGGGTCCAAACAAAACTTACCATTCGAAATTTTTTACCCATCCATAATTAATGTATTCTTTTTTGTTCCAATTATATTAATAGATAAAAATTTATTCAAAATTCAAATTCTTATTTAAAAAAAAAAATTTCAACAACAAAACAAAAACAATTTACAGATAACTTTCAGTAGCTTATTTTATTCATAGGTATGGAAGTATCGGTACATAATTTTTGGTACGAATGTATCGGTAAATAACTTTAGGTACCTTATTTTACTCATAGGTACAAAAGTATTGGTACGTAAGTTTTGGTACAAATGTATCGGTACATAACTTTCGGTACGAATATATCAGTACAAATGTATTGGTACGTAACTACAATAACTAAACATACATATATACGTAATATACACATACATATACATGGAGAAATTCACGCACAATGAAAATATATGATAATATATGACTTTTCTTATTAATGGAACTTAATAATAACTATTAATAATAAATAACATTTTTATTATTTATGAGAATCAATATATAACCTACAACCACAAAGCTCAATAATAATTACAACCTTTTTAATATTCAAAAATTACAATTAAATGCCAAGGATTGGAATTAGTTTTAAATCTTAAACAAGGGTTTATTCAAAAGAATCTTAGAAAAGGATTAGAATAGAATTCTCCGTATAAATAAATGAATATTACCCTCCTTGTTTTGGTCAAATAGATGTATATTAATATTGTATCAACATTATCGTCCCCATATTTAATACCATAATGTTTGGAGTACCATTTTGTGTCGTTGTATAATCATAGAAGTTTATCATCGACAAATGAGTTGTAATTTATGGGACAACAGTGGATGACTTTTTCCATTGCACAGTTTTAGCTCATATCTGAGCCCCGCGTTTTGCGTAAATTTCCCACTTGACATGCCACTCATTGCATAAGAATGTAATCTCTAATTATTTTCATGAGAACTAAATTAATTAATTCTTTAAGGTTTTGATGTGTCTTTTTACTCAAATTGAGGAATGAGTGGGAAAAAGGATCCTCTCTGGATCCCTTAACCTAATCCTCTTTATTAAACAATCCGAATTCTTGAAATTTGATCTAATAGTTAAAAACAGGGGCTCACTTTAAAAGTTATATTAACTTTAGCCATTGGATGGAAGGGATCGGGAGAAATCCCTTTTCGAATGAGTGTCGTCAATTCCTACATCGCCAGACTCCAGTCTTCCAAAATATAAAATATTGGCAAGAAGGTAAAAATGCAAAATATCAAAATGGGTCTTTCATATTCAAAGAGTGGTACTATGACTACCTATTTGACTCTACTTATTTTCCCAACCACCTTATAGTTGTATACTTGTATTTATCATTAATATTTACACTAATTAGTAGCTGAGTAGGCATAACCTTACTCTATAAATTGGATAAAGTTGAAAAGTATATAATTAGATCAAGACGGAAAAAGCATATAGTATGTAAAAAAATACGTTTGTGTATTATTTAGCAAATTCTTTAAAATAGTGAATACTTGTTTATTTTATTTTATTTCTTTAACAATTTGTTTAGAAATGTAAGCTTTATGTGTACAATTAAAAAATGGTGGGAACATAATGTGTATTAAACGACACCACATTCATAACAAGTACGTTGGAGTTAAAAAAGGTGCAATTTAAGGCAGTATTCATACAGAAAGTATATCTATTTAAAAAAAAAAACACTAATCTAGTTTACTTTTGACTTGTATTATTTCCCTTTTACAGTTTTAGCATCCATTCCCATATAAACCCTTCCCAGTCGTTAAATTGTTGCATCATTGAGTGGAAAGTAGGTTTCTTTTCATGAATCAAAAACTGAAAAACAAAGAGTTATGTCATATTATTCTTAATTTGGGCTTAAAAAATTTATTTTATTTTTTATGGATTTATATATAACTATATCAAATATATAAGAATTAATTAATTTGTCATTCTTCTGTTTATTTTAGACACATGAGTTAAAAAAGAATATTTGACTATTTGTTGTGAGATCTGTTTTATATCAAACTTCAACAATTTGGAACGTTTATATTTTAAGTTTCGATTCATAGATCATTTTTGTAAAAATTCAATTCAATATGAAATCATTTGCATATTTAACTATCACAATGAAGTTTTAATATTTTCGTATAAAAAATGTTCGTTAATTTTTTGAACTCAATTGGATGTCTCAAATATTTTCAATTTGGCTAGTATTTTGCAAAGATGATCTATGAGGTGCAACTTAAAAAATAAACAAACTTCAAAGTGGTATAAGTCTCATAACTAATCCCTATTTTTATAAAAATTGAGAATGCCTTCTCTTTAATCCTCCTCTAGTAGATATTGTGGAAAAGTATTGGGACTCGGGAGGGTCTTGAAACTTGATTTGATTGGGGGAGGCAAGTTACAGAAAGACGTTGACATGCTCATCTTCAATTCGTGGCATTGGTAGAATCGTAGAGGATCTTCTCAATCGTAAGCTTATAACTACTATAAAAGTGAGGATGATTCTTTTAAAGTGAGATTTTTTATAAATTTTTTATCACGTCACAGTTTAATGTTAATTTTTGTATTAACACTATTAAAATACTGTGTAAAAAAAGTGAGATAATGAGTTTGCGTTGAAGTAGGAGGCCAGATAAGCAAAGACATTGACCGCATGTTTGCTTTTTGGTACTCATTACTTAGGGTTGGTTATGGGTAACATTGATCCAACAAAATCTAGGGTTCTTCCAGGGAAGAATTTCTCCCTCTCGTTACAAGTAACTTTCTTATCTAATATAAACAACGTATGATAATAATCAAAACAAAATTGTTACTAGCACTGAGAATTATCATCCCTAAGTTTGATTTCCGGCTGAAATGCTTATGTGAGTCTTTCGACTTTCGGGAAAGCGAACTGTCGTGGCTTCATAACCACATACGTAGTTAGTTCATACTGTAAGAATAATCTAAAATATACTGATTGAGAACTTGAGGTGAAGGTTTTGTGCATAAATATAAATATACAGATTACTGATTGAGCATTCCACATTTTGTTAAACTCAGCTTCGGTTCAATCTAAAACATGAAGAACCAAATCTTACAAAGAAAGAGTCGCCTGCTCGGAAATCAAAGACACCTTTCGATGACGAAAGAGGACCCTCTAATTTACGCACAGATACGGGAATCTAGTTGGCATCCTAAAGTTTACAATTAAGCTTGACAAGGAACTACAGGCGATTAACGCACCTCGCGTGATGTATTGACATAGGAGATATAGATAAGGTTCACTGCCCAGACCAGCTTTAGGTGTGTCGACATCATTTTAACAGCACCAGATAGGCCAATAGCTGATCCATCAACCTTGTATAACAAGATTACGCCATAAGTCGGTAATTGCGATGTACTGTTAGCATAATAGATATGGAGAAATGCAGATGTAGCAGAAACATACCAAGGGAAAAATTAACTCTATTCAACAAGAATTGGTCTGGCCAAAGGGATTGGTCTAGCAGAATGGCTTGACAATGAATTGGCATTTGATAGAAAAGAGAAATAAGTAATTATTGCAATAAGATCACTGCAATTCACATGCCTTTTAATTCCACCCGCAACCAATTTTGTGTGCATACCAAAGCCTCTCGAATGTCAGGATGCAGTGAGCTTCGACATTCATCAAGCACTCTACCACCAAGGTTGAAGGCTGATTCTGGTGCAATAGTTGACATAGGAGTTCCAAGAACGTCATGTGCCATGGCGTGTGGACCTTCCACCAATTTAATATCTTAAAATCACAATTGCGCGGAAAGACTGGTTCCTCTAGATACTTGTCCAAGTCTGATATCATGTTTTGGCTCTGAGAGGTCTCGTAGAGAAATTTGTCAAATCCCTTCAATCGATCCCTACTACCCGAGCTGGTACTCGGTAAGCTGCTGCCAGGCAAAGCTGAACCTTGATCAACCATTGTTGAGCAAATTGAATAAGCATCAAAAAGTTCCTTGAGGCCATCAGAAACTTCCTTAATCCTATCAAGAGCAGTACTACAGTATATTTGAGAGTAGTGATACTCCACCAGCTTCATTTTGAATCGGGGATCCAAGATCGCTGCAACTGCCAAAGCCAAACTGCACTTGCTCCAGTACTTATCAAACTTAGCTTTCATCTTTAATGCTATTGAACTAAGAAATTCGTCTGGGCTCTTGCAACATTCAATTAATTGGATGTGAACATCACAAATCTCAAGAAAATATATACTTGGAGCTGGACATTTGTTGCCAGATAGACATTAGTCATTTCAACAAGAAGTTTCAAATAAACTGTGACAAACCTCGTCCATTCCCATTCTGTATCGGTTAGAGCTGATGTATATGAAGGGTATTGCTCTTGCAGGAGAGAAAATGCACCCCTGTGTTCCAAGGCTGTTTAAGCATAAGATACGTTGACTTCCATCGAACTGGGAAATCAAGAATTAATCTCCTCTGACTATTGATTCCAACTTGCTGAACAATTTCATTGAACTTCCCTTGTGTCACTTGTGAACTTCTTACGTGTTTGAAACTTCCTCGAATATTTTGTATCACTTCTCTCATTGCTTCCAAAACATCCTGCACAACTGAATTTAGAAGATGTGCAGCGGAGCGAATATCAAATAACTGACCATGGACCAAGAGAGGCCTGTTTTGGGAGATCAGGTCTTTGATTCTTAGAACAATGTCATCATTGGTGGAACAACCATCAAATGTCGGCAAACAACTTACTGTCAATGTCCCAGTCCATCAGACATTTGATAACTACTTCTGAAAGCAAGTCCTCCGTATAAGTAGATTCAAGTGTGACAAAATTCAGAATTTTCTTTTGTAGTTTCCAGTCCTCATCAGTATAGTGTGCCGTCAAACACAGGTACTCAACGTTTTCTGGAGAAGACCACATTTCAACAGAAAGGTTAATTCTGCCGTGCAAACTATTAAGCATCTCATACACTTGATGTTTTTCCTCCTTATAAATTTCCATACAAAACTGTTCAACATCATTATTTGGAACAACCTCAAATGATGGCTGAAGGTTCTTCGCAAAAACTTTGAATCCAACATCATCAACCATGGTGAACGGGTAACCATGCAATATAATCATACGAGCAAGATCATAACGACTACGGTCGTGATCAAACTTTCCACTTGCAATGGTAACTGGTTCATCCTTTCTCGGATCCTGATCGAACTTTATAACTCCTGGCTGAATATAATCATCTTTTCTCTGTGCTTCATCACCATTAATACTTGCTAAGTCAACGATATTATCTTTTTTCCTTCTCTTCGCTGAAAGTAGTTGTGATACATCAAAGTTCGATCGTTTCAGACATCGCATTAAATGGTTTCTCAAATGGGTGGTCCCACTATTACTTGATCCACTGAGCTTCTTGTTACAATGTACACTAACAGCATAACATATTTCAGCCTTTCTAACCCCTTCAAAATGATTCCAGACAATAGATGTCAACCTCTTTGGTTTCTTAGCAGACTCGAATGGTATTGTTTCCATCACTAGGCATGAAATCAACCAAACTCTGCAAAACATAAGAGATATAACAATTAAATCAGATACAATTACACAATCAATTTGCGTAACCTCACACATCAATAAAAAAGTTGATAAAGCCGCAAAAAATTAAAAAGTACTTCCAATACTAGCAGATTATTTACATCCTATTCCATGGTGCACAACGCCAATAAACGGTGAATGACAATATGTGTGAGTGTGCATATACTTGTATAATTACATACATAGACGACAGCTCTCAAACTAATAGAGATTTTACAACTCAAACTGAATTGGGAACATACAAAAAAACAACCTCACTCATAAAATTTTGGTGCAAGTAAATTCCTTGGAATACACCCTTTACAAGAAGTCAAAATTTTTTAGACCAAAACCTTTCAATACTTAAATCATCCAATGAACACAGAACTATAAATAAACTATAATGCACAGACATACACCAGATACACGCACTGTATCACTACAGGAAGAAAACACCGCATTATCATTTGTTTAAAGTCACAAAGAAAGTTATCAGTCAGAAGATACACATAACAAGACTCAAAAGGTTTGTGTACTTTCATTTCACTAATTGAATCCTGAAACACTCATGATTTTTTTTTTCTTCTTTAGTGCACAAGACAACGACTGAATCAATTTTGGCCTGTGGAGATCCCCCGAGGCAAACCTGGAAGTAAATCTAGAACACAACCCACACAGTGACAAAAAAATTCAACCTAAAAACGAGTGAATAATGCAGCTAAAGTAAATATCTCAACCAAACCCATGAAACCTCGCAATTTGAAGATCAATTCCAATATTAAATCTTCATACATAATTATCCATTGAATAGCACTGTATACAAGTTTTAAATACGACACAACATGAAATTTCTACTCAAAATTCCAAAAAAGTAAAACGAAATTGAAAATTACAGATGATAGAGAAGAAACTGGCGATGAAATCCGAAATACGAAATTGTAATACTTTACGGAGATTTACCTCAAAAGTTGAAAATTTCTATGTTCTTTTTGCCTCTTCCAATCGGAAAGATGAAGTTCCAGCCATTCGAAGAGGACGCAGAGAGACAAGTGAAGAGAAACCCTAGCGGTTTGGAACAGATTTGGCGGGAAATATTCTTGCCGCTGGGATGATTGGTGCGCGTAAGGCTTCTGATTCGAAAGAAAAATACCCGTCGAGATATGAGATTCGGGTCGGGTTAAAATATGATTGTGAAGTAATGGGCTGACTGGAGCCCAAACTCTCAAATCTGTCTTAGCCCAACACCGAACGCCCTGTGACTGTTCCGCACAACCTACCGAATATCTCGAACCATAGAACCAACTGAGTACATTCCTGCCAAAATGATGGATCATGAGCCTCTACCGCATCATAGAAACAACTGAGTTCAACGACCACGATTTGAACCCGTTCAATCACTCATTGATCAATTTACTTCTTCAAATTTCGATAAACACTGAAGAGTTGTTTAATATTTTGTTTTAACTTTTTATAGTCAAACGTAAAAACATCTCAACGTTTAAAGGTGTGCTAATGTGATATTTTGGCACATTAAATTTCAAATATATTAAATATGAGCGTAATTTATTTTACTTTCATTTCAAGTAAGTGACAATTTTCCAACGACAAGTTCAAAATTTTAAATCGACCTTACTTGAAATAAAGCAACAAGTCACCTTATCATGCTTAGGAGAACGGCTTATATAAAATACGCGTGTCATCAAGTAGCATTCATGTTCATTAATGAAATCTCATATTTAATTTTTTTTTTTTTTTTCACATAACATTGCATTATTAGACAAAACAGCAACCCTGTTTCCTATAAGTTGTTCACCAAACGTAACACCTAGAGAGCTAATTATTTATGAGAATTGCTAGTTCCTTTGTAGATTATATTATGTGATTGTACAAATAACTATTAAGATTAAAGCATTTCCAACCACACAAGTTTGATACTTGATGATATTTAAGGCAGCTTAAATAAGGCTTTATAGCCTCAATAATCCTTCAATAGGGACACCTACCCTTAATTAGTTCCTATATCTCATCTCATTAAGTTCAAAGCCTCAACAAGAAAGGTGTGCCATCCCATACCAAACGATACCAGTCCTTGAGTGAGCCCTCTCATTAATTTTGGTACCCTCCATATATTGCCTACTTGCTCCGGCCGGTGTCCATTCTAAACTAGGCCGTAGTTTTGCGGGTTCGGGTGGTGTTTATGTTGTGGGATAAGTTACCTAAATCCGAAAACAAACCGTTTAAAATTTAGTGTGAGGATAATTGAAAAAGTAATCAATAACTATACACAAGCTTGTTATGATTGTTAATTCATTCCGACTTGAACTAAAACTAATAAAAAATGTATAAAAAGAACACCTTGTGTTATAAAAAAGCGATCTCTGTAGTATTTTTAGTTGATGTATAAAGGGAGCACATTTGTTCTAATCAATTTGGCCACACTCACGTCACTTTAAAATAACATGTTGGAATAGAATTTGCTAGTTGACAGAAGATGAACAATTTCTTAACAAGCCGACCTACCTTCATGAACATGATCCTACAAACTCCAATTCATGATGGATTAGATGGACTAGATCATTTGAAATGAAAGTAACACGTAACATTGCGTTATTGGATCGGGACGCTAATGTGGCGGTGCTCCCACTCTTTTTGACTTGCTCTCCCAATCTAGACACTGGAATTTTTTGCATTTTTATGTCAGCATTAATTATACAACTTCACTAATTTTACTTTTATTTTTTTCAAAACAATTAGATAATTTTTACCAAGGTTCTAAAAAACGCTAGCCGCTAGTCGGGCGGCTGGCTGGCGCCTAGCGCTTAGGCGGTTTTAGGTAAATTTCTTGTATATCTTGTAAATAAGTGCATATTGACACTTAAAAAAATTATACTTGTATGATAAAATGCAAAAAGAGTATCCAACAAGTCCAAAATTTAAAAACACAATAAGCATATATGCCATATAACCATAGTGAGGAGTATCATCACACATGTACAACAAGTTCACAATTTAAAACAATATAAAATGGAAAATAGGAGGAAAATAAGGAAATATAGTAATGTAAGATACTTATCTTTAGCATCCCGGAATTTAAGTTGATACACAACACATCTATTCTATAAAATTAACAAAATTTCAAGGTATAAAGTTATAAAAAAAATATAAAAAAAACAAAAAAAAAAACCGACCAGCCGCCTAGCCCGCCTAGCACCTGGGCGCTGCCTAGGCCGCTTTTTTAGAACATTGATTTATACTAATTCATCCAAATTACAACCGACTTGTCTAAACCCGTTTTCTAATTCAACTTTTAAACCAATAGATAAGAGCCAATCAAAACCCGACCCGAATAAAGATGTCAGTTTTTGTTTGTCGGAACGCAATGTTAGTTGAGCTCCCAAAGATATTTGTAAACAGAAATATCGTCCAATCTACAGTGGCAAAGCAACGGCGGCCTCCTAAGCCACGACACTTGTTAAAACCCTCCACGTGTCACCTTGAAATTGCTCGCTGTCCTCATAAAATGTCCCTCATTTTTCACTCTCACTCCTCATCCTTCAAATGTAGAGAGAGAGAGAGAGAGAGAGAGAGAGAGAGCAACATAACTCACAAAAGTAGAGATTTTGGAAGGGTTTAAAGAGAGATGAAGATACAGTGCAACGTCTGCAAGGCAGCGGAGGCGAACGTCCTCTGCTGCACCGACGAGGCGGCTCTCTGCTGGCCGTGCGATGAGAAGGTTCACAAATCGAACAAACTAGCGAGCAAGCAACAGAGGGTTCCTCTGTCTTCCTCCCACATATCCAATTGCGATATCTGCCAGGTAAACTTCAATGATTCGAATCCCACAACGAAAAAGTTGAGGAATTTGATCGTATAAATACAAAATTCGAATTGAGTTTTGCTTTAATCTTTTAGATGATGATTTGCAGGAAGCGGTTGGGTACTTTTTCTGCTTAGAAGATCGAGCTTTGCTCTGTAGAAAATGTGATGTTGCCGTTCACACGGCCAATAACTTCGTATTAGCTCACCGTAGGTTTTTCCAAACCGGAATCAAGGTTGGGCCTAAGTTGGCTCAGCTGGATTCCGGCGACGGTGATAGGTTGGTTGTTGGTGCTGGTGCGTCTTATTCAATTGTGAAGTCACGTTCTAGGTCTGGGTTGTTTGGAAAAGAATATCTTTTCATTTAATGAATAACTTTGCAAGATAGTTGTATATATACAACTCATTTACATGTGTCACTGCCAATCATCCTCCAACTAACTAACTACACACCTTAACCAAAGAACAAATATTCAACTAACTCTCTAAGTATTATCCAACCAATTCATTTACATAATTACCCTCAATATCCCAATTTCGGTGCACAACATATTCTCAACATGAGCTTTGAATTTCACAAAGGTACTGAAAACATCAGATTTATATTGCATAGGAAAGAACCAACAATATTTTGTAAAATCATCTACAAAGATGATATAATACTTGTGATGATGTACAAAAGATACATATGCTGGCCTCTAAACATCCGTGTGAAGTAGTTATAAAGGTTTACTTGTGTGACACGGCACATAAAAAATGGTAGTCTAGAACTCTTGCTTAATGCACAACCATTACAGAAAGTGGTATGATTATTACCAGAAACAGAAATACAAGACTTAGAATTCAACTTATTTATGATTTAGTAGAGGAGGGGTGGCCTAATCTTTGTTGCCAAACATCCCTTGAAGCATTGGCAGAAGTAGCAAATGCATGATGATGATCAATCATCGAACTAGAGTTGAGAGGCTGAAAAGGATAAAAGCCATTTCTCATTGGTCCTTTAAAGAGCATCTTCTCTGAAGAAATATCCTTCACAGTGAAGTGAAAAGGATAAAGATGCATTGAACACCAATTATCAATAAGGAATTAATTTCCAGAAAGAAAATTGTGTTTCAATGCAGAGACATGTAACACATTACTAAGCTTTAAATTGCAATGAGAAGTAGGTAATTGAGAAGATCCATAGTGAATAATTGACAAACCTTTGCCATCACCAATATAAACTTGCTCAGGACCTGTGTAAGGTTCTGGATTTTGGAGATTGGTATACAAATTTGTCATGTGAGTGCTAGCTCAAGAGTCGACAAGCCAAGTTGGAGAAGAAGGATTTGTTACTGGCAACCATAGCAGATGGAGAAGAATGACCAGAGAAATTTGGATTCTTTCGCTGAGGACAATCAAATACCTCATGTCCAAATTGTTGACAAATTTGACAAGGAACTTTCTTGCCAGAGGAGTGGAAATTGGAGCGACCACCACGATTATACCTTCGATACCCTAGGCGAGTGGAACTCTGTCGAAAATTGTTAGATCAAAAATTTCCTAGACCCTGAAAATTTCTAGGGTTTGAGACAGAGCCTCGACCTTGAGAATTGTTGCGATCTAGACCACGACCTTGGGAAAAGGTTGAATTAAAGTTGTGAGACACCATAAGAGCCTGAGAAGTAGGCGTTGGAAGAAGACCAACATAAGAATTAAAGGCCTGAAATGGTGAAGACGGTGATGTTTTCTTCCGATTTGTCAATTAAATCTCCTTGCTGAGAAGAAGGTCATGCAGTTCATCGATTGTTGTGGAACCGATGTGAAACTGAATCGCATCAACAAATGAGTCATATTCTGGTGGAAAGCCGTGAAGGATGACAAAGATTAACTCGAAATCTTCAATCGAAGCTCAGGCGCTGGCAAGAGCATTAACGATCTCTTCAATTTGTTGAAGGAATCGTGCAACAGAAGAATCTCCCTTAGTGAGACTTCGAAGGCGAGATCTGAGTTCATGAATATGCGATTGAGAGGTGGTCGCAAGTCTTGATTCCAATTTTGCCCACAGTTCTCTGGAAGAATTGACTCTAACAGTATAAGGAATCTGGGAGTTAGAAAGTGTAGAGTTGATCCATATGAGAATGTTCTGATTATTCTTAAGCTAGGTAACATATGTTGGATTCAGAGTGCGACTTCCAGTTGCATCGGTGAGAAATTGAGGCGGTGGAGGAACAGAGCCATCAATGATGCCTGTAAGGTTGTAGCGACAAAAAATTGGAGCGAACAAGGCACTCCAGGTCAAGTAATTCGTCGTGGTAAGCTTGATCGGCACCAAAGATTCAATGTTCTGGATCATAATTGAAGCACTGTGAGAGGTGCTAGAAAGATTAAGGCTGGAATCGATGATTGGAGGAGGATGAATGTGAGAACCAGAGTCAGAAGAGGGAGAAGCCGAAGTCGCCATTGAAGATTGCAGAAGAAATTAGGGTTTCAGATGCAAGAAGCTTCAAGAAAGTGGAAGCTTAGCGATGAAGATTTGCAAGAAGTGTAGCAGCGAATGCGGAAAGAGAGAGGATCAAGTCGTTAGACAGAGGCGGGTGATACTATGTTTGGAAAAGAATATCTTTTCATTCAATGAATAATTTTTCAAGATAGTTGTATATATACAACTCATTTACACGTGTCACTACCAATCACCGTCCAACTAACTAACTACACACCTTAACCAAAAAACAAATATTCAACTAACTCTCTAAGTAGTATCCAACTAATGCATTTACATAATTATTCTCAATACATGAAGAAAGTTGAGGTTCCACTATAAAATCAATTGGTAATATGGGGAGTAGCCCAACTTACTTATAAACCCATGCAAGGTCCCTCCTCCTATAAATGTGGGACTCATTCTCAACACACCCCTCATGTGTGGCAATTTTCAAGTCTAACACGTGGACAACACAATAGGGTGACGTGGAGCACGTGTGGTCGTTTGGCTTCACACGTGGGAAAACCCGCTCTGATACCATGTTTCAAAGAATATATTTTCATTCAATGAATAATTTTACAAGATAGTTGTATATATATACAACTCATTTACATGTGTCACACCTTAACCAAAGAACAAATATTCAACTAACTCTCTAAGTATTATTCAAATTTACATAATTACCCTCAATATGGGTCTGGGTATGTGTCCAGATGTGAAACGCGAAACCCGTTGCCGGTGGAGTGCAAGGCGGTGCTGCTCGGTGTTGCTGGGGGGATGTCGTTTACTGGGGGTTCTGCAGCTGGGACTATTCCACAATGTTATATAGATGAGTTTCTTGGACTCTCTGATCTTCATCAGAGCTTTGGCTACATTGATAATGGATCTTCAAAGGTGTGTGTGCTCACTACACACATGCTATCAGTTCAACCCATCTTCGACTATTTTTGCATAATCAATTTCAAATATATGTAGAATCAGTTCTGTGTACTTTTTAGTAAGATCAATTTGTATAATTTCGATAGAATCAGTTAGTATATGTATTTTCAACAAAATTATATATATGTCATCAGTTCAACCTCTCATCGACTATTTTTGCGCAATCAGTTTCATATATGAATCAGTTTTGTATTCCTTTTAGAAGAACCAGTTTATATACTTTTAGTAAAGTCATTTTGTATGTATCTAACAAAACTACATACATGCAATCAGTCAAACCTGTCCTCGATAATTTTTTTTTTTTTTTTTTTCCAGAATCTGTTTCAAAAACATGTAAAATCAGTTTTGTGTACATTTTAGTATAATCAGTTTGTATAGTTTTCAGTATAATCGATATGTATATTTAAACCTCTCTTCCTTATCTTTTCTTCTTTCCGATGAATGACAATGTTTACAAAATTTCACTAATCATTTTTTGGTTTACTAAATCCTGGGTGTGTTCAATAAATTTCCATTTACACGGCTTGGTTTTACCAATTTACAGCCAGTCATGGACCCATCTACAAATGTTGATCAAGGCAATGCAGTCCTCTTGTTGTATCAACTTGCATCTGCTTCCAGGTCTTTTGTTACCCAAACTGCAATCCACCGTTTTCCGTTTCTTCCTTTTGAATCTCATCAGAGGACTGCATATTATTGAAAGTAGCCATTAATAATGAAATAGTGCTACTTATCTTCATAATCTATTTTAACATAGTTTCTGATTATGCTTGCTAGAAAAAACGGCACACACACTCTCATTCATCAAGGATAATTTTCTAAAGCTTAATTGTTCATAAACTTTCATTATCTACTAAATCTTCTATTTTAAGCCGTTCTATAAATTGGCTAACATAAAATGAAAACAAACTAAATTGTTTCCATTTATTTCTATCCATTGTTAATGCTAGCATTGTAATTACACTAGTTTTGGCGAGTTTAGTGACCATGGTCGGTATCCTTCATCACATTCAAACTCGGTTTTGCTCTTTACAAAAATGAAGCACACTTTTACTGTGAGTTCATTGCTACCTCTTAAACATCTCAACCGTTGATAACAGCCATATAAATGCCATGTTCTCTCGTTCAGGTGAAATTTGAAACAACATAAAAACCTTCAAAAGCATTTACCCAAGCACCTTTGTAAACCTCTTCAACTTTTAAATGCCTCCGGAAGTCATATATCAAAAAATCCCCTATATGGCTGCTTACGGATTAATGGGTAGACACTTAATTTTTTTCAATTTTTGTGGTAAACGGCATTTAATTTGTTTAAGTTTTTTTCTTTGTTTGGAAATTTATAAATTTAAATTCTTATTATTTGTGTATATAGCTAATTGTTATAAGCATTCCAAAGATTTTGTCCACCTTAAACTTACTATATTAAAAAAAATACTCTTATGAAGACTCCACAATTAAAACTGCAAAAGAAAATAAAAATTACTACAAATACTAGCAGATTATGCCCATCCTATTTGGGTGTTGGATAATTACATGCATACTTGAAGGCTGTCATACTAAAAGAGATTTTACAACTCCAACTATATTGGGAACGTACAGAAAAACAATCACATTAACAAATACACAGCTCATATAAATATATTATTTGGAAACACCGTCGAGTTGTTTCATAAATTTGAATGACAAAACGATTTTTTATTGTACAACTTTGGTGATTAATCAAGGGATTAAAAAAAAAAAAATCAAATTCTTGCTAATTGCCTCCAAAATCTATATATCAGTCAACAGGTCGTGATTTATTCGTTTTAAGAAACCTCCTAATTTCATTGTTCTTTGTGTAAATCTTAAGAACACAGAGTTTCAATTCAATCGCATACCCCATTGATGATGGGATGCATATATTTATATTAACTTGAGGATAACTCAAAGGGTTTGAAAACCCGAGATACAAGGAGATTACAAAGCATACAAACCTAATCTAATCACAAGCCTAATCTGATCACAAGACTGCATGCGCAGCGTGAAGTACAACAATCAATGGAAAATCAAACTTCTATAAACTAGGAACAACTAAAGAGAAGTGTTTGAACTGATGAAGACTCCTCAAGTTGAAGGGATGTCGCTGTGGGCTCTGTGGGCTTGACTTCGTCTAACACCCCCCCGCAAGCTAACAGGTTGGGGAACAACTGGAAGCTTGGACACCAATAGTTTAAATCTAGACGAAGACAGTCCTTTGGTGAACAAATCAGCTAGCTGATCTTGAGAACAAATGTAATTGACTAATAATTCAGCACGAACAACCTTTTCTCGTACGTAATGATAATCAACCTCAAGGTGCTTGGTGCGGGAATGGAAGACAGGATTAGAGGCAAGAGCAATAGAAGAGACATTGTCACACCAAATCGTTGGTTGACTGAGATGCAGATGCAAATCCTTAAAAATTGATCGGAGCCACGATAACTCGGCTGCAGTATAGGCCAACTGTCTATATTCAGCCTCTGCACTAGACCTTGAAACTGTCTTCTGTTTCTTGGAACTCCAGGAGACAAGATTGGAACCCAAATAAATACAAAAACCTCCTGTGGAATGTCTGGTATCTGGATTACCAGCATAATCAGCATCAGAAAAAGCAGTCAAACGAACCGTGCCAGGTTTGTAGAACAGACCATGATTATGAGTAGCTTTCAAGTAACGGAGAATACGTTTTACTGCCTTCCAGTGAGTAAGTTTTGGTGCATGCAGAAATTGACATACTTGATTCACCGCGTAGGATAAATCAGGACGAGTAATGGTAATATACTGTAATGCACCAACAACACTACGATAATGGGCTGGATTCTCGTACGCTTCACCATCATACGCACTTAGCTTTTGTCCACAGGCAATTGGAGTGGATATAGGTTTTGCATCTGTAAACTTGGTACGGGTGAGAAGGTCCAAAGCATATTTGGACTGACAAAGGTGCATGCAATCCCCAAAATATTTGACTTCAACACCCAAAAAATAATGAAGGGGGTCCCAAGTCCTTCATGGAAAATAACGTCCTGAGCTTGGTAATCAAGTGTGCCATCTGTCTTGTACTATTGCCAGTGAGTAGAATATCATCTACATAGATTAACAGGATAAGATACACACCTTTCTGATTAAACACGAATAAACTGTAATCAGAGGAAGATTCATGAAAACCAAGTTGAAGCAAAAATTCGGAAAAGCGTTGAAACCATGCCCGTGGAGCTTGTTTTAAACCGTAAATGGAGCGCTGTAATCGGCAAACGTGATTGGGAAACTGCTTGTCAACAAACCCCGCAGGTTGTCTCATATATACTTCTTCACGTAAATATCCATGCAGAAACGCATTCCGCACATCGAGTTGGCGAACATGCCATTTTTTGGAGACTGCAAGACTGAGAACAAGTCGAATGGTACTGTGTTTGACAACAGGACTGAAGGTTTCAGTGTAGTCAATGCCAGCCTGTTGATGAAATCCATTTGCAACTAAGCGCGCTTTATGTCTTTCAATAGTGCCATCTGCATTCCTCTTTACTTTGAACACCCACTTGTTGGGTAAAAGATTCATGTTTGGACGATATGGAACTAAGTTCCATGTGCCACATCGCTGCAAGGCGTTGAACTCCTGGACCATGGCATGTCTCTATTCTGAATATTTAACCGCCTGAGTGAAACAAGTGGGCTCAACAAGAACATCATTAGTAATAGCATGCATAGCATACTTAGGGTTTGGTTTGTGTATCCCCGACTTGGAGCGTGTGGTCATAGAAGGTAGTGGTGCAATAAGAGCTTCATGAGGCACGTGCATAGGTCCTGGAAGCACAGTAGGTTGCTCATTCAACACGGGTGAAGGACTTACTGTACTAGGTTGGGAAGTCTGTGTGGTGGACATTGGCATAGGGGCAGAATTAGGGCCAAGTAGGGTTATTGGTTCACGTGGGATGGTACAAGGAGGTGCAGGATGGGGCACTGTTTGACGTGAGGGGACAGAAATAGGTGCAGGTTGAGGTACTAGAGAGCACGGGTTGGCAGAACTAGGGACAGGTGAGGGTACTGTTGGGCACGGGTTGGCAGACAGGGGTGCGGTTTGGGTTACTGTAGGACAAGAAGGGGCATACGTAGATAAGAGGTGTGGGGGTGAGGTAGGTTGGAGTTGAGTGAGAGTAGGTATCTCGGTCAAAGAAGAAGCACTAAGGAGAGAAAAATTGAATAAGAGATCTGGTTGAAGATATTTACCTTGTGGTAGAACGCTTACAGAGGAAGATGTGAGTCCTTGAAAAGGATAAAAGTCCTCATTGAATAGAACATGACGAGACAAATAAACTCGTCTCGTGGACAAATCCATACATTTGTAGCCTTGATGATTTAGTGAATAACCTAAGAACACACAGGATTTGGATTTTTGTTGAAGTTTATGTCGTGTATACGGTACCAACCATGGAAAACATTGACAACCAAAAATCTTAAGAGAATCATAATTTGGTGGTTCATGAAAGAGCTTCTGAAAAGGAGATTTGTTGGATAATACACGGGTGGGCAATCTATTTATCAGATATGTTGCAGTACTGCAGGCGTCAAACCAAAACATATTAGGCATGGAGGACTGAGAAAGCATGACAATACTAGTTTCAACAATGTGTCTGTGTTTACGCTCGACAAGGCCATTTTGTTCTGGATGTTTGGGGCACGAAAATCTTTGAGAAATACCATGAAGTGCTAAAAACTTTTGAAAGGCAAGACTTGTGTATTCACCACCTTCATCACATTGAAGTGCTTGAATTTTTAAATGGGTTTATATCACAAATGGTCCCTGAAATTGACCCCATCAATCATGATAGTCCCTGAAATTGAAAATCGATCAATGTAGTCCCTGAATTTTAACCTCGTGAATCAATGTAGTCCTTCTGTTAGTGTTCCGTCCAAATTAACTTTAAAAAATGTTAGAGAACCAATTTTTCATGGTAAAATGACCAAAAATAACCCCGTTACTTATAATTTTACTTACTACCTCTCTTTTCCTTTTTCCATCTTCACTTTTCTCTCCATTTTTTCATGGATTTGGTGCTAAAACTAAAATAAAAACAAAAAAAAGTGGGAAATTTTAAGTTTTTTTAATATCAAGTAAAAAACGAATTCTAACTAGGTTAGCTCCATTCTTTTTTTTTTAAAGAAAATCACGTAAAATTATAAGTAACAGAGTTATTTTTGGTCATTTTACCATGAAAAATTGGTTCTCTAACCTTTTTTAAAGTTAATTTGGACGGAACACTAACATAAGGACTACATTGATTCGCGGGGTTAAAATTCAGGGACTACATTGATCGATTTTCAATTTCAGGGACCATCTTGATTGATGGGGTCAATTTCAGGGACCATCTTGATTGATGGGGTCAATTTCAAGGACCATTTGTGATATAAACCCTTTTTAAATTAAACATATTTTCAACTTTGGCTTTAAACTGTATAAATATTTCAAAGACTTGAGATTTATTTTTCATAGGAAAAATCCAAGAATACCGGGAGTAATCATCAACAAATAGCACATAATAACGAAAACCTTCATTAGAAATAATAGGAGAACTCCACACATCAGAATGTAAAAGTTGCAAAGGATAATGGGAAACAGACTCGGACACTTTGAAAGGTAACTTTGTACTCTTTCCTAAAGGACATAACTGACAAAAGGTGACACTGGATGTTCCATGAACTGGTAACAATTTATTTGCTACTAAAAACTTTATTGTAGAATTACTAGGATGACCCAGACGAGCATGCCATTTTTCTACAGAAACTCGAACTCCTAAAAAGGCTATGAAGGGTTTTGGAAGTTGTCCACCGTCATCTGAAAACGGGTATAAGCCGTTCTCACATCTCCCTCGGAAAAGCGTCCTCCGTGTCTTGAGGTCCTTAACAAGAAAGAAGTGTGGAAAAATTAATAAGTAGCAGTCATTGTCTAATGTGAATTTATGGGCAGAAATAATACTAGTGGAGGCTATAGGGCAGTGTAGAATATCTTGTAAAGTGAATGAGCAAGCATCTGTGTAAAGTTTATTAGAACCGTAGTGTGAAATCAAAATACCAGAATCATTACCTACACCACCAACACCATCATTACCATTATACTCCTTCGGGTTTACCAAGTTTTGTAGATCCGGAGTGATGTGCGCATTGGCTCCTGTGTCCAACAACCAATTGCCATTTTGTTGTTTGTGGAGAGTGACAGGAGACGTGGCCATTGCAGCGAGCCTTTTTGCAGGAATACGTCCTTCAAATGCAGCGTTCATCCATTGATAACAGTCAAGGGCTGGATGACCTGGTTTGCCACATATTTGGCACACAATGCGCTCACCAGGACAAGGAGTACGATCACCATTAGTGGCCTGGTTGCGCTGATTATTGTTGTTACGAGGGTTGTAACCTCGTTGATTAAACGGGACGCCACGGTTGGATGGAGAGCCACCTCTCCCAGTGCCACGTGACCGTCCTCCGCCACGGCCTCGAGCAGCAACAAAGGCATTCACAGATGCAGTCTCGGCCAAGGAAGAATGTTGATCTGCCATTCTTCGTTCAGTGGTCAAGAGAAGTGCCTCAAGGGTGGGATAGGTGATGGGAGAATCCCGAGCTTGAGCAGCACTCACAGTCATTTCAAATGCAGGTCCTAGATTGTTCAACACAATCTGCACGAGTTCATCGTCATTCACAAGTTGCCCAGCTAGGGCAAGGTTATCAGCTATCGCATTCATGTGATCCAGGTAATCCGCAACAGAGATATCACCTTTCTTGGTCTGCAGCAACTCATTTTTCAAGAACAAAATTCGGTTTTGTGATGTGGAGACATACCTCTGCTTCAAAGCTTCCCAAGTGGCACGTGCAGTCCTTTTGCTCGCCACAGTAGACAGTACAGAAGCAGTCAAGGAGCCATTTATCCAACTAAGGAGCCATTTATCCAACTAAGGATCATTTGATCCTGTTGGACCCATGCAGCATATGATGGATTCACAGTGGTGACGCCAGACAAGTGTTTGGGAGGACAAACGGAGGTACCATCCACATACCCCATCAAATCTCTACTTTTGAGGATAGGAAGAATTTGAGCCAACCACAGTGGGTAGTTGGTTCTGTCAAGCTTAATGTTGACAACAGTGGAGAAAGGGTGGAACGGATTGGTGGTGGGAGGGTGGGTAGAACTGGAGGAGTTGCTATTGCTTTCTGCCATTGAAGCGTGGAGAGGAAAAAAAAAAAAAAAACTGGATCGAGTCGTTAGACGGTAAGGCTCAATACCAAGTAAATCTTAAGAACACAGAGTTTCAATTCAATCGCATACCCCATTGATGATGGGATGCATATATTTATATTAACTTGAGGATAACTCAAAGGGTTTGAAAACCCGAGATACAAGGAGATTACAAAGCATACAAACCTAATCTGATCACAAGCCTAATCTGATCACAAGACTGCATGCGCAGCGTGAAGTACAACAATCAATGGAAAATCAAACTTCTATAAACTAGGAACAACTAAAGAGAAGTGTTTGAACTGATGAAGACTCCTCAAGTTGAAGGGATGTCGCTGTGGGCTTGACTTCGTCTAACACTTTGTTGGTTTCACATAAAAGTGGAGGCATGTAGCTTTGTAAGGGTCGGATCCCTTTCCACCTAATCCACAAAGTTCGTGATTCGGACTGTTGAAATTTGATCCAACGGCTACAAACATGGAGTCTCTTTAAAGTTATAATAACTGTAGCTGTTGGATCAAATTTCAACGGTCCGGATCTCGAACTTGATGGATTAGGTGGAAAGGGAGATCCCTTTCCCTTTGTAAGTAGCAATTGATTTTTAAGAGTACGAATCTATCTTTCCTTTTTTTTTTTTTCTTTCTCTTTATTAATAATAATAATAATAATTAAACTATCCTTCCTTTTAGCTTCTCGTGTAGCCAAAAGAATATTAATTCACCAAAAAGGGCTAGAGCTCGATCTTCAAAGACCTGCTCGAGTCATTTAAAGCTCAAAATATGATTTTTAGTATCGCAATTTTTTTTTATTACAAGTGAAAATATCTAGTCTAAACTTTATTAAAAAAAAAAATTGAAGTCGAACGCAATAAATTGAAAAATAATGCCCTAATTATCAATAGAATTTACCACTTGCTTACATATTGCAATTCTAACTTTGAAAAATACGGCAAAACCTCTAAATGTGATCCACACTTGTACAAGAAGTTGTAAAGTTTCAAATATCGTTTATAATCATATTATTTCTTTCTAAGAACTTGTCCAATCTCCATCCCTTCGGCACTCCACGAGAGTAAAAGAATTTGGAGCTCAATTTGTAAGCTAGATGAGATTGGCCCTTAAAGATAAGATTGGTAGAGATTGTTTAAGCTTTGAATCCCAACCCATTGTTTGGGGAAACACTAAGCTGGATGAGACTCAATTGGACTTAAATCCAGTCCATTGTTGGTAGATGACTGGATTGGACATAAAAAAACTATTTTGATTTATTCAATGACACATATAATTAATCCAAACAAATAGAAGAACCACATATGGATAATAAAAAGGTCTTACTCCTTAATTTTGTGCGGGACACTCTTTTTTCCCTTCGACCAGCTTGAAATCCCGGTAAGATTCTTATCGAGACCCATTGTTAGCATCCTATCCCCTTTCTTTGTACGTATTCTACCTGATGAATGAATATTGTACTTATTCTCAAAAGAAAATCACCTATCCTAGCTAACTTACCAAATTGGCTCTTGTGTACAAAAATCCGAATGATTTACTCTCTTTATAAAGTAATTGTGACACAACCAATTAATATTGATGAAGTTCTCATACTGGGCTCTTGTAGATTAATCCGATTCGAAAATAAAAAAAAAGGAAAATATTTTATTTATTAAGGGATTTTGTTTTATGTCATTTTATTAAAATTTAGGTTTCATCGTTTTAACTTTCAAGGAATTATGTTGACATAACTCTGATTGGGTTTGATGTGATAAGATTTTTATCCTAGTCTAGCCTTCCTGTATTGCTGTATATAACCCCCATATTCTCTAGGGAGGTTTAATGAAAAGGTTCCGGTACTGTTCACTTTTAACGAAAAACCACTTTTTTACCTTTAACTGACACTATTCACTATACCTTTAAAAAGTACTTTTCGTCAAAATACCGAAGTCCTAAAGTTTACCCTATTTTTCTGTGCGCACCAGAAAAGAAAAGATGAAGAATAATTCGAACTCTCCTTCAACAAAAACACAGATATTTCTCATTCAAATTGTTTGTCTAGTTGTCTTTCTTCCAACTAGCCACTGCAACAGGCTGACGGTCTTCTTTCCAATGGATGCCAATCTGATCGCACAAACATGCAACCAAACACCATATCCCGATCTTTGTGTCGCTACACTTCAAAAAGACCCTCAAAGCGCCAAAGCAGATGTCAAAGGCTTAGGAATCATAATGGTTGATGCAGTTAGGGCTAAGGCAAGCGAAGCTAATATCCGAGTCGAGGAGCTGATCGATAGAGAGCCGGGAAATACACCCGCAACAAACTGCAGATTGAACTACTTCAATATTTTTTATCATTATATTCCTCAAGCCGTTGAAGCTTTCCCTAAAGATAATTATAAGTCAGTAGAGCTAGGCATGACTAATGTCGTCGCAAACGCAGATTCATGCGAAAGAGGTTTTTCCGGCGGCAGTCCTTTCAAAGACGAAAGCCAAGCTCTCCATGATGTTGCTTATGTGGCTGCAGCAATTGCCAAAGTATTGCGCTCTTGATGTATTATTCTCTTGTCATAAGAGGATAATAAATTTGATATAATAATCAAGGATTGCATTTCTTGTTAACTACTTCTAATTTGATAGCGTCATATGTGGTCATTTCCACTATGTTTGGATGAGGGAAATAAACTTGGAATTTGGATAAAAGTCAGAATTTATAAATTGACATGCATCAATTCCTTTGTTTGGATTCATAAACATAGAAATTTAGAATTTCCGCGTGGAAAAAAAACTTGGAATTTGAGACCTCCAATTCCCAAGTTTAAATTTCATGTAAATAAGTGTCATTTCCCAATTTTTATGATTGAGAGTTTAAAAATAACAAATTTGGTATTCAATTCCATTGTTCTTTTAGGGTTAACCAAACAAGAAAATTCACAAATTCTATAAATTTAAATCCCGTCATTTCAATTTCCGTCATTTTAAAATTTCTTAGTAATCTTAAATTTCTTCATCCAAACATAGTGTAATTGAAAATTTTAAAATCCCTTTACAATTTGGAATATAATGCCGTATAGGATAAAAGATATCAATAAATTTAGGTTGTTCACAAACTCACGCGCCACCAAATCCCCAATATACCTATTATTTGGGTAGACATTTAATTTGTTTATTTTCTTTGGTAAACGGCATTTAATTTGTTTAAGTAATTTTATGGGAGCCTTACATATGGAGACAAAAATATATAAATATTTCAACTCCCCTGGGTTTTAGCAAGTGGCCCTTTACTATAGTGGTGGAAATGTGTTGTGCCCTTACATGACGGTGTAAGTTCGAACCCCGCCGGTGGCTAATCTAACATCTAACTTATTAACGCTATCGTTTGAATAAAAAAAAAAAAAAAAAAAAACCCCTAGTTTTTAAACATTTATAGGGGAGAGAAAAACAATAACCTAAAATATGGAAACAATTTGCTAAAATATTAGTCATATCCTAAGCAATTATGTTTATTATTATAGCACAACCCATACAACTTTAAAGAAATTAGTGTATCGTTCGTAAAAAAAAAAAAAAAAAAAAAAAAAACTCCCCGAGTTTTTAAACATTTATAGGGGAGAGAAAAACAATAACCTAAAATATGGAAACAATTTGCTAAAATATTAGTCATATCCTAAGCAATTATGTTTATTATTATAGCACAACCCATACAACTTTAAAGAAATTAGTGTATCGTTCGAATAAAAAAAAAAAAAAAAAAACTTCCCTAGTTTTTAAACATTTATAGGGGAGAGAAAAACAATAACCTAAAATATGGAAACAATTTGCTAAAATATTAGTCATATCCTAAGCAATTATGTTTATTATTATAGCACAACCCATACAACTTTAAAGAAATTAGTGTATCGTTCGAATAAAAAAAAAAAAAAAACTCCCCTAGTTTTTAAACATTTATAGGGGAGAGAAAAACAATAACCTAAAATATGGAAACAATTTGCTAAAATATTAGTCATATCCTAAGCAATTATGTTTATTATTATAGCACAACCCATACAACTTCAAAGAAATTAGTGTGTGTCATCAGCTCAAATCCTCATCATTTTTGTAGGTTCACTTTTGAAATTATATATAGAATCAGTTTGTATCCCTTATTTCTATAATCCGTTCAACTTGTTATCGACCATTTTTACAGAATTAGTTTAAAATACACGTAGAATCAGTTTTGTGTACTTTTCAGTCAAATCGGTTTTTTATATTTTTAACAATACTACATACATTTTGATGACAAAAAAATTTCTGATTATATCCCTTTGGCGAATATTCAAGGGATAACACAAATCAAAATGTTGCTAATTGCCTCCAAAATCAATATCAGTCAATAAATTATGATTTATTTGTTTGGAGAAACCTCCTAATTTCGTTGTTCTTTATTGGTTTCATTTAAAGTGGAGGCTTGTACTTGTACATAGCTATTGATTTTTTAAGAAGATAATGCTAGAGAGACTAAATTTAGAAACTAAATGATGTGTCACCAATATGAATGGGCACGTTTATCAACGTTTAAGTAATAAATCAATCATCAACTTCTATGCCCTTTAATTTCCAAAATTTAGTCTCCCTAGCATTTCTTCCTCCTTGGCCTCGACCAAAATTTGTGGATGCAAATTTCTTCCTTCTTGATCTTGGACAAAATTGCACCTACAAAACAATTAACACCTTTGGTCAAGGCCAAGAGCCTCACACACCCACGGTGAATGGGGGGCTTTGGCCGAAGCACCTTCGATGCCAAAGTTAGAATTTAGAGAGAAATAGTGTTTAGAGAATTTTGGGATTTTTGCAAGAGTGTTGGAATGATTTTTTTTGTGAAAATGGGAGCATATATATAGAGATAGGCCGGTCCTCTTTGGAGAAAGAGTGGCCGGCCATTAGGTTAATTTTTTGGTTGAATTAGCCAATTTATTAGGGATTAATTGGCTAATTAAACATAAAGAGAATGTTTTGGTGGTTATGGACTTAAATGGCTAGCTAATTAGTGTAATTAATAGGAAAAAAATGGAAAAGGTAGAAAGCATGGTGGACTCCCTTTTGAATGGGGATGGCCGGCCTTTGACATGATTTTGGGGTTAAAAGGTTGTTTATTTGGTGATTAATTAGCAATTAATATATTGATTAGGAATAAATATATTAATTGGCTAATTGGATCAACCCAAAAGCCTTAGCATCCTTCATTATAATCTCTGTAATGTTTGTCGGAGTCCCAGTAGCTGCATCCTTCTCATTCTGCTCATCAGCTACCACAACCACAGTAGATGATTCTGGGATAGTGAACCCAGTCTTTACGAGCTCCCACAGTCCATGAGACTTGAGGATGGTTCGCATTCTGATATTCCAGAATTCATAGTTCTCACCATTGAAAATGGGAGTGCGAAGCTCAGAACTCGTTGATCCAGCCATATTAGACTCAGATCTCCGATTTTCATAGATTTAAAAAGCCACGATTCTTCAGCGATGAAGCTCAAGGAAAGCGCTGAAGAACACAGAAATCACAGATTCACGCCCAGATTAAAACGATGAACCTGGCTCTGATACCATGATAGAGTTTTTGATTTTATATGGGTATGTGGTTTTATGGAGTATCAGAGTACAAATCATAACAGAAATCAATGAGATTATGATCTCTACTCAAAAGAGCATGAAGAAATGAAGGTGCGAAGCAGACGGAAGGTTTTCTCTCTTGGATTCTATTCAGCAATAACTGAATACATCATACAACAAGGATGGAGTGGAGGGTGAGATATAGCTGTTGAAGGCGCACTCACTCATCCACATCACACACACACGTGTACAACACATGCTCACCTATAAGTGAGTTGCTATGCCATGTGGCACACATCTAGCCTATTAGCTTTGATCTAATATGAGCCCTACATTACAAACTAAGAACAAACACTTTGAATTACAAAGGAAAATGAGAAAATTGAATCAGAAAGCAGCTGCAAAGCTTAAACCTCAACATGTTTTATATACCCAGATATGCCCGTGCATTAGAGTTTGTCTTTGAAGGTTGAAATGAGATGCAATGCGTGTTGGCAAGAACTGGAAGGGCGAGCCGTTTCTACCATATGTGGCCACCTTTTGTGTATCCTGTGGAGAGGAAATTTTTTCCTCGACATTTGTATAACTTAACTTTCTTGTGGAGATAGGGTTGTTGGTATATATGAATATAAATTTCCTTAACAGTGTGAAAAGGCACAGATGATGCTGGCAAGATCCTTGGCAGTGATGATGGTGCATGTCCTGTTTGTGATCAAGTGCTCTCCAAGAGGTAAGAAACTCTATTGATCTTAGAATGTTAGCATTTTCTGGGAATCTGTATTCTTCAAGCCTCTCAATTAAGTGTGCAGGTGCACTGAGCATGCATGAACATAAATGTGAGGGTGTCATATTTTCTTTATTAATAAGTAAAATTAGAGTGTAACTATATGCACTGTGTGGAATAACTGCCGAAGACAAAATTTAGTCTGTTTCTGGCATCAATGGTTACTGCAGAATCATTTTTCGTGCAGCAACCAGTTTGAGCAATTCTTGACAGAACCGAACATTCAAGCATTAATATGGCAGTTCCTGCCACCAATTAAACTTTGTGTTTTAAATAGAAGCACTGGCAAACTTATTTCCTACTTACGTATAGCAGTTGCCTTATTTTCCTTTTACCCATCTCATTTGGCTTTCCTCTTGGCAGTCATATGAAAGCTTTTGATATCAATCCAAACGACGAATGGATAAGTGTAAGCAAGCACTCACAGACTAGACCTAGCTTGCCTTCATACCTTATTTTACTTTTCCCTTTGCGTCTGTAGTTCTGTTTCCTTTTGATAATGCTCGCAACATATTATGTTTCAGATGGCCATGATTGGAGTGTCTCCATAGATATGTATCCTTTTCTAATTTTTTCTGCAATCGAATAATCTGATACGGTGATTGGTGTATTTCATATGAGGGAGTGACAGAACTTGATTAGGTTTATATCATATTGTATTCAATGTTTTGTAAAGGGACAATGGACAGGACATCTTTACGTTGACAATATTCCTAGTAATGAAGAGTGCACACAAAAGTGTCATGTTCTACGTTGGCCAAAGTGAATTGGAAATGCAGTACAAGATGAACAGAATAAGCGCTCAGTATCGGCAGAAATTTGAAGCAATGCAAGAAAAGTTTGGTGAGAAAATGGAGCAGTTGCATGCCGCATACCAGAAAATGGCAAAGAGGTGCCAAATGATGGAACACGAAATTGAGAGCTTGTCCAAGGATAAGCAGGAGCTGCAGGAAAAGTTTTCAGAGAAATCCAGGTCTTGTTTCCATACCTACTGATACTAATTCGTGAGGCATAAAGTCCTGTGATTGGGGCCCTCGTATAATGACTTTGTCTATTCATGTACCAGACAGAAGAGGAAATTAGATGAAATGTACGATCAATTGAGGAGTGAGTACGAATCAGTTAAACGATCTGCCATCCAACCTTCGACCAATTTCTTTTCAAGAAACGAACCTGATATTTTCTCAAACCAAGCTAACATTATGATGGATAACAGAGAAGCTGTAAGAAAAGGTAACTCTTTTCCTTTAAAGTTGCAGAAATAATGTATGCATCAACTAATTGACTCAACGCTGCGATAGTATTCTATGAATTACCATAAACAAATTTTTAGAGCAGTAAATAGAATCCATATGCTAACTTTTCTCTTTGATAACCCTCCTAAGTTCTGGATGTTTGATGCTATAACGCAACTGATCTGAACATAATAAGTTCATTTTTTTAATTTTGGCTCAAATATTTCCAAAACCAGTTGACTTATTTCTTGTAGATTGGTTGGTTCTCACTCCTGAAACTCCAGGGCTGAAGGATATATGGCCAGCGAGACAGAATAGTTCAAACTCCGGGGGACCTTTTGACATAACGCTTGAATCACCAGCAAAACAAGCTGCCATTCCAGTTGATGCTGGGAACAGAAGGGCTGGTGGTCACCCTATGTTTGGAAACGGAGCTAGCAACCCCTCAATGTCTCTAAGGAACATGATACTCTCCCCAATAAAGAGGCCTCAGCTCTCCCGCTGCCCCCAGATGTTCACGTAAGTTGTAACGTTAGTTCTTCCAAGTTTACATAGCTATCCATTCTTGAATTTTTCATGACCTGGTTTTTCAGGTTCTAGGCTCGAAGTGGAGTGCTCACTGTTTCCTGAAAGTCATGCTGGCTATATTTACCATGACTGTAATTTTCATCTTTTTTCGGGAAAAAAAAAGAAGAGGAAATTCTTGCAGACCTTATTAAAAACCAGTCATATGCTGTAACAGAAAAATGCATCAATTGTGACATCATTTACTGTGAATATTTTCGTTTTTGCGTGAAGCAGCTTCCGATGACATGGCTATAGGCATGCTCATTGCACCCCGGAAGCTGGTTAGCCTCTAACTCTCCCCCCTTCCCTCTGCTTCACTTTAGGTAATTACCTTAGCAGATATCAATTCAGCGTGATGAACATATAAATTACCTTACGCAGATGTAACTAGTAACGAATGGCACGTTTATTTACTTGGAATGGAGAAGGTTACTTGCGTGCTAGTAAACGCAGGGGATGTCGGGTCTCCATTCCAAGTAAAATGTGTCATGTGATGTGAAGCAAGGATAACCCAGGCATCATACGATTCAATGTTTTTCTCTGTTTCTCTTTAGGCTTCTTGGTGATTACAACAAACATAAAATTGTCATTAATAGGTGGGTGCAGATATACAAAAGCTCGGCAATCATAGACCCTTTTTCCTAGTAGATTTCTACTGGAAATCAAAGAATCAAAACCCTACAATCTGAACGCATGTTTAAAGAAGTTCCGAATTATATACAGCTCGTATCTACAAAAAATTTATTTCTATCTAAACATCCCTCCTTTTGTTTCTTCACTGATTCTCTGTAAATGGTGAGGCAAGAAAACCTTCAAAATTGGGGAATTGGAAGATATCTCTATGGCATCGCCATATTGTATGGAATAGCAAACATGAGAACCGTCAATGTATATGACACCCTCTTTGGACAACCACGTAGCTTCCATGGACTGATGAGATTTGATTAATCCGTGCATTAAGCTCGAGGCTTTTCCTGGTGAAATGGGCTCTCTTACCGTATACTGGAGATCCTGAGATAAGATGGGCATCGGAAATCCGCCTGCTGAGTGATGGAGAAAAGTTAGCAAGTCTATCTGTTGTGGACACAAAAGTCAGGAAACAAGATCCAACAAAATCAGGCCTTTGATCACAAAGTCGAGGTCTATTGTATAGACACTTAGTGCTGTATAGGCTAGCTTTTATTGCATATGGTTGAGTGTAGTTGGGGCAGCTGCTGCCTTTATTGTTTAGAACTCCAGTATTGTTATATATGGAGGTTTTTCTTGTAACATTTTCAAGATACAAAATACAATATCTTTTATGGTATCAGAGCGTTTTGTCTAACGACAAGCCTCTGATTGCATATTTTTTTGGGAGCTTTAATGAAAAGGTCCCAGTACTGTTCACTTTTAACCAAAAACCACTTTTTTACCTTTACCTGACACTATTCACTATACCTTTAAAAAAGACTTTTCGTTAAAATGGAAGTTTTTTTGGACTTTTCATTAGTTTTCCTTATTTTTTTTCTTTTCAAACTTCGCTTTTACTCAACTTCTCTTCTTCTTCCATGGCCACTTCTTCTCTCCTTCTCAGTTCCCTTCCTAATATTTCATATTTGGTTTCAATCAAACTTGATAGAACGAATTATATGCTATGGCTTGCCCAATTCAATCCCTTACTTAGAAGTAACGATCTACTTGGCTATGTTGATGGAACAAATCCATGTCCTACAAAGTTTCTTGAGGATGGTACTACTCTTAGTCCTGCGTATGTGAATTGGCAGCGTCAAGACCAACAGTTGTTGAGTTGGATTAACTCAACTTTGACGCCAAATGTGCTTTCCATTGTTGCTTCTTGTGAAACATCTCGTGTTGCTTGGGATACTTTAAAAACCAGATTTGCTTCTCAATCTCGCACTCGTGTTCTTCAACTCAAGCAACAAATGCAGTCCACTAAAAGAGGTAACCTGTCCATTACGGACTATGTTGATAAATTGACTAATTTTGCTGATCAATTGGCTCTTGCGGGAAAGCCCATTGATGATGATGATCTTACGGAGCTGATTTTGAATGGCGTTGGTCCTGCTTACGAAAGTACTGTTACTTCTATTAAGGCAAGAGAAAATCCAATGACTCTTGACGATATGGTTGCTTTGCTCTTGAGTGCTGAAAGTCGTATGGAAGACTATAGCACTTCTTTCTCTCCTGATCAGACTACTACTGCTCTCTTTGCTCCTGCTTCCTCTCCAAATCGTAGTCATGGAAACACTTTTCACCGCGGGAATGGTCGTGGTTCCTCATTTGGTCGTGGTGGATTTCAAGGTCGTGGTGGCTTTCAAGGTCGTTACTCCTTTCATGGTCGCGGTGCTGGTCATAATTTCGGTGGCCGTCGAGGTGGCTCCTTTCATGGTGGTTCTGGTCGTGACTATTTTCGGAGTCGAGGAATTCTTCCTACACCTGCTGCTGCTATTCCTCGCACTTCCTCTCTTCCCAATCAGGTTCTGTTTGCTTCTTCTTCTTCTGGCTATCGTACCAATGGTTCTTCCTTTGATGGTTGTTACCATTGTGGTGATCGTCGTCATTCTGCTGCAAACTGTTCCCAGTTTCCTTTCTCTGAAGGCCGTTATCCGCCTTCACAATCTCATGCTATGATGGCTGCCTTTCCTATGGGCAATGAAAGGTCTGATACGTGGTATACTGACAGTGGTGCATCGTCGCATATCACGAATGATTTAGCTAATTTGACTCTCCCGACAGAATATACCGGTCATGATCAAGTTGCTGTTGGCAATGGTGCAGGTTTGCCTATTAAACATATTGGTTCCGATTCCTTGTCTACATTTCCTTTACATTCTGTTTTGCATTGTCCCTCAGCTTCCGCCAATCTACTCAGCGTTCATCAATTTTGTTGTGATAATCATTGTTTCTTCATTTTCACCTGTACTGATTTTTTTGTGAAGGCTTTATCCACGGGAAGGACGCTTTTCCATGGCAAGAGTGAGAATGGATTATATCCATTTCGTGGGGGTTCGTCAAAGTTTCCTTTCAAGACCGTGGCTTTCTTTGGACAACGAACCTCTTCATTTGTGTGGCATCAGCGTTTCGGTCACCCCTCTCCTGCTATTTTTAACAAAATTATGTCTTCTGTGCCTATTAAGGATTCAACGTTACCTACTTTTGGCTCTACTTGCCCATTGGGCAAAAGCACAAAACTACCTTTTGCTTTGTCTCCGTCTGTTTCCGTTTGTCCTCTCTAATTAATTCATTGTGATGTATGGGCTTCACCAATTGCCTCTGTTAAGGGTTCTAAATATTTTATAATATTTCTTGATGACTATTCCCGTTACACCTGGATATATCCTATGCGATTTAAGTATGAAGCTTTTTATTATTTTCAAAAATTCAAATTGCTTGTTGAAAACCTTCTATCTGTTCATACTATTTATAAGATAAAATCTTTGCAAACTGACGGGGGAGGTGAATTCATGAGTAATGAATTTCAACAATTTTTAACTAATAATGGAATTGAGCATCGATTAACTTGTCCTCATACACCGGAACAAAATGGTGCTGCTGAAAGGAAACAACGACATATTGTTGATATGGGCCTTACTTTGCTTGCTACTGCTAAAATGCCTTCTTCCTTTTGGGTGGATGCTTTCAACACTTCCATCTATTTAATTAACCGTCTACCTGCACGCCAATTGAATTATGTTTCACCTTATGAAAAATTGTTTGGTCGTAAGCCCTCTTATCTAAGTTTTCGTGTTTTTGGTTGCTCTTGCTTTCCATATTTACGACCTTATAATAAAAATAAGTTGGAATTTCGTTCAAAACAATGTGTTTTTATAGGTTACTCCCTTAATCATCAGGGCTATCGTTGTTATGATATGTCAAATGGACGGGTTTATTTGTCACGCCATGTGGTCTTTGATGAGGGCACTTTTCCTTTCGACAACCTTACACAATCCTTCTCAGTCTCGCCATCTGAAGCCTCTCCCGTGGTTATCACGCCTTCTCCTTTGCCTCTAACTACTCAGGTACCTTCATCTTCTCATATTTCTATTTCTCATGATCTAACGTCTACTTCTAGTGCAGCATCTCTCTCTCCCTTGCATCCTTCCTCAAGTTCTACAATTCCAACTTCCTCACCACCTCATTCTCAACCTGCCCAAGATCACTCTCATGGTTCGCTTTCTCTTGATGGACCTCCATCTTCTTCAATTTCTTCAGTTCCTACTTCACATCCCATGCTTACTCGTTCTAAATCCGGAATTAGGAAACCAAACCCAAAGTATGCTCTATTAACATCATTGCAGGCTCTTGATGATGAACCCACGTCGTTCCGAGAGGCTAATCAACTATCTCATTGGCGTGATGCAATGACATTGGAGTTTAAAGCCTTGAAAGATGCTGGTACGTGGGATCTCGTACCCTCTTCATATGCTACTCATGTTCTTCCTTGCAAGTGGGTATATCGCATAAAGCGAACCTCCGATGGTATGGTAGAGCGGTACAAAGCTCGTCTTGTCGCAAACGGATTTCATCAGCAGATGGGGGTTGATTATACCGAGACATTTAGTCCAGTGGTTAAGCATGTCACCATTCGTCTTGTTCTTGCCCTTGCCATCTCTCATGATTGGCCGATACGACAACTTGACGTTCAAAATGCATTTTTGCACGGGAATCTTTCTGAAGAAGTATTCATGAAACAACCTCGTGGTTTTGTAGATCCCTAGTATCCTCCTCATGTTTGTCGTTTGCGCAAGTCCCTTTATGGCTTGAAACAAGCTCCAAGGGCCTGGTTTCATAGATTTTCTGAATATCTTATTGATCTGGGGTTTTTGGCATCACAAGCAGATCACTCTCTCTTCATCTTCAATAACCGTGGAGTGTATTTGATTCTACTAATCTATGTTGACGACATTCTTATCACGGGAAATCAGTCTTCTTATGTTGATTCACTTATTAATGCACTTGGTCAGAGTTTTGCTATGAAAGATCTGGGACCCCTCCATTTCTTCCTGGGACTCGAAGCAACTCGTGGTGATGATGGGTTGCATCTTAAGCAGACCAAATATGTTATTGATTTGTTGAAGCGTGTAGATATGTTGGAAGCCAAGCCTTGTGCTACTCTGCTGCCTTTATTGTTTAGAACTCCAGTATTGTTATATATGGAGGTTTTTCTTGTAACATTTTCAAGATACAAAATACAATATCTTTTACTGAGAGCATTGCAGCGGTTGATCCAGCAGCCGTTGAAACTCTGAGACCACTTGATCGAGTATGCACCAGCAGGGAACATTGCTGGTCATCCTTTTTAATTCTGCTTGTAGGCGGGGAGGGAAGTTGTGGAATTAAAAAATGAAGTTAGATACATGTTAACAATAGAAATAAGTTGAGCATACAACTGTGTGACCATGGAGGAACCCTACTTGAATGACAATCGTGAAAGTGCTGCCGGACATGGATGTGAAATTAAAATATCATCAAGTGCATAAGTTGGAAGCACTTCTGAGTTTACAAGTATTGATATCCTTGTCAATTTGGAAGGATTAGCTCGACCCTCGAGGATGTTGTCCAGTACCTATGAAAAGAAAAGCAGATCTTCAGAAATTTATGATACTTCAGAAAGGAATTGCTACTTTTGAGTGAAATCACTGAAAACGTATAATAATATCACATTTAGGTTGTGCAGGACTACTTCACAAGAAGTAGAAAATACAAAAATTGCTTAACTAAGCCTAACTTCTGAGTGATTGGGCCTGCCTACGACCAATCAACCGCACTTAATGAAACGTAGAATTTTTTAAAACATTGGCTCAATCCGTCCACGGTTATTTTATTGTGAATCCTGCCTTCGCCTCTTTGTTAGCAGCTCTTCGATCAACCCAGGAAAGAGTACCAGAGGCCATGTTTTCTAATCCAAAAGGTAACTTTCATGGCTTGAATGGGTCAAGAAAAGTAGGACCTTTCAAAAGGATAACATCATAGCAGGTCTTTGGCAGGTAAACATATTTCGTTTGAGTACTCTCCTTTAAAGCAAGTGGTTACTTTGATCGAATATTTCTAATACCAAAAGGTTGAGCACGGCATAAAACTTACATTAAAGATGAATGTCAACGTCTTTTATTAGTGTTAGATGTTTTCTCTCCTTCCAGTACTAACCGATCTTAAAACACCGTAGAATTGTGGAGCAAAACTAGAAAATAGTCTCCGATCATCATTAGGTCAAATTCATGGTCTGTCTTACCTGTTCAAAGTTGTTGATTGTTGCACCGCAAAGATAGCCAGTGCTTCTATTAGCGTCAGAGTCATTCCTGAGCATCTCCACCTAACCAAGTCAAAACCAGGAAAAAGAAAAGAAGGATTAACTGATTACAAGCCATGATTAAGTGAAACTCAGTGAACTAATACGCCAACATAAAGAATGAACCTCTATGGCTTAGCTAAATCAAGAGACTAACCTCTTCAGGTTGTGTGGGTCAGAATTCACTCATAGAACTGGAACCGAGTCATCAATGAAAGGGCTACCTTGTAATAGAGTGCCATCACCCGCAACTGTAACAACAAGGTCCACATCACAAATAGGCTCTGATAGATTGTTACGTACTATAGGTTTCCACTCAACAGGCTTCTGGCGCAAAATATTATGACAAAAGTTTATTGCATCCTTGTGCAGCTTTCGCCTGTTCTCCAAGTAATGTAGTATCTGCAATTTCCAAGAACCTGAAAAAATATAATATGATGAATTAAGAAGATACAAGTTACTTGTACGCTTCGCAAAATTTACAAAAAGATGGAAGCAAACCATCCTTCTGAAACAGTAAGGCCATTGATGTCCGGAGCACTATGAGAAGGCATGCTCGTGGCTCTCTGCTCCTCACTCGAGGTTCCATTTAAAGGAAAAATGAAGAAACAACAAACAATAAAGCCTTAGCCCACTAAGTGGGGTCGGCTATATGAATCCTAGTGAAGAGATATCATGTCCTTGACTAATACATCTGTACAATTACAAAGGCAAAAGTTATTGGTGAAACAATTCAAATACCTTAAATTTCATAAACTTCTTTCTCTAGTTGTGGTTAACAAGAAATGCAATCCTCGATTATTATATCAAATTTATTATTCTCTTATGACAAGAGAAGAATACATCAAGAGCGCAATACTTTGGCAATTGCTGCAGCCACATAAGCAACTTCATGGAGAGCTTGGCTTTCATCTTTGAATGGACTGCCGCCGGAAAAACCTCTTTCGCATGAATTTGCGTTTGCGACGACATTAGTCATGGCTAGCTCTGCTGACTTATAGTCATCTTTAGGGAAAGCTTCAACGGCTTGAGGAATATCAAGTTGGAAAATATCGGAGTAGTTAAATCTGCATTTTCTTGCGGGTACATTTCCCACATCTCTATCGACCAGCTCCTCGAGTTGGCGATCAGCTTCGTGTGCCTTAGCCCTAACTGCATCAACCATTATGATGCCTAAGCCTTTGACATCTGCTTTGGCGCTTCGAGGGTCTGATTGAAGTGTAGAGACACAAGGATCGGGATATGGTGTTTGGTTGCATGTTTGTGCGATCAGATTGGCATCCATTGGAAAGAAGACGGTCAGCAGCCAGTTGCAGTGGCTAGTTGGAATAAGGATAACTAGACAAACAATTTGAATTAGAAATATCAGTGTTTTTGTTGAAGGAGAGTTCGAATTATTCTTCATCTTTTTTTTTTTTTCCTGGTGCACACAGAAAAATAGGGTAAACTTTAGGACTTCGGTATTTTGTGGTTGGCTTATAGAGTATGGGGGGTATATATAGCAATACAGGAAGGCTAAACTAGGATAGAAATCTTATCACATCAAAACCCAATCAGAGTTATGTCAACACAATTTCTTAAAAGTTAAAACAATGAGACCTAAATTTTAATAAAATGACGTAAAACAAAATCCCTAAATAAATAAAATATTTTCCTTTTTTAATTTTCGGACCGGATTAATCTACAAGAGCCCAGAATGAGATCTTCATCAATATTAATTGGTGGTGTCACAATCACTTTATATAGAGTAAATCAATCGGATTTTTGTACACAAGGGCCAGTTTGGTGAGCTAGCTAGGATAGGTGATTTTCTTTTGAGAATAAGTACGATATTCATTAATCAGGTAGAACACGTACAAAGAAAGGGGATAGGGTGCTAACAATGGTTCTCAATAAAAATCGTGTCGGGATTTTAACCTGGTCGAAAGGAAAAAAGAGCATCCCGCACCAATTTAAGTAGTAAGAACTTTTTTATTATCAGTATGTGGTTCTTCTATTTGTTTGGATTAATTATGTGTCATTGAATAAATTAAAATAGAAAAACATAAATGAATTTTTTTATGTCCAATCCAATCATTTACCAACAATGGACTGGATTTAAGTCCAATTGAGTCTCACCCAGTTTAGTGTTTCCCCAAACAATGGATTGGGATTCAAAGCTTAACCAATCTCTACCAATCTTATCTCTAAAGGCCAATCTCATCTAGCTTACAAGCCCCAAATTCTTTTACTGCGGAGTGCCGAAAGGATGGAGATTGGACAAGTTCTTAGAAAGAAATAATATGATTATAAATGATATTCAAATTTTTACAACTTGTTGTACAAGTGTGGATCACATTTAAAGGTTTTGCCGTATTTTTCAAAATTAAAATTGGAATATGGAAGCAAGTGGTAAATTCTACTGGTAATTAGGGCATTATTTTTCAATTTATTGAGCTCGAGTTCAAATTATTTTATAATAAAAACTAGACTAGACATTTTCGCTTGTAATAAAAAAATTGCAAAATTAAAAATCATATTTTGAGCTTTAAATGACTCGAGCGGGTCTTTGAAGATCGAGCTCTAGCCCTTTTTGGTGAATAAATATTGTTTTGGCTACAAGAGAAGCTAAAATGAAGGATAGTTTTATTTTATTATTATTATTTATTTTTTTAAAGAGAAAGAAGAAGAGGAAATTATGAGGTTTCTCAAAACGATGAAATTACAAGGAAGGATAGATTCGTACTCTTAAAAATCAATTGCTACTTACAAGGCTATAAGCTTGCAATTTTAAGTGGGACCAACGAAGAACGATGAAATTATGAGGTTTCTCAAAACGAATAAATCATGACTTATTGACTGATACATTGATTTTGGAGGCAATTAGCAAGAATTTGATTTGTTTAATCCCTTGAATAATCACCGAAGTGATACAATTAGAAATCATTTTATCATTCAAATTTATGAAACAAATCAATGGTGCTACCATATAATGTATTTATATGAGCTGTGTATTTGTCAGTGTGATTGTTTATCTGTATGTTCCCAATATAATTGAAGTTGTAAAATCTCTTTTAGTATGACAGCCTTCAAGTATGCATGTAATTATCCAACACCCAAATAGGATGTGCATAATCTGCTAGTATTTGGAGTAGTTTTTAATTTCTTTTGTGATTTTAATTGTGCAGTCTTTATAAGATTATTTCTTTTAACATTGTAAGTTTAACGTGGACAAAATCTTTGGAATGCCTATACTAATTAGCTATGTACACACACATGAATAATAAGAATTTAAATTTAGGAATTTCCAAACAAAGAAAAAAAACTTAAACAAATTAAATGTCTACCCAATTAATCCGTAAGCAGCCATATAGGGGATTTTTTGATATATGATTTCCGGAGGCATTTAAGAGTTGAAGAAGTTTACAGAGGTGCTTGGGTAAATGCTTTTGAAGGTTTTTATGTTGTTTCAAATTTCTCCTGAACGAGAGAACATGCATTTTTATGGCTGTTATCAACGGTTGAGATGTTTAAGAGGTAGCAATGAACAAAACCGAGTTTAAATGTGAAATTACAATGCTATAAAGCATGGGACCTCGAAGCAAATGCAAGTTGATACAACAAGAGGACTGCATACTTCGCACCCTTTACACACACAAGGAGAGAGAGAGAGAGAGAGAGAGAGAGAGATGGCCAGGAGGAGACCGTTGCTGCTGTTAAAACCGTTCGACGTTTACCCAGTCGCCCAATCAGACGGTCTGACTCGCATCACCAACCCTCAGGTACTACTATGCAGTTTTTATTATTAAGCGAAACCAATGAACTCAAGAAGTTTGTAATTCGAGTGAAAATAGTAGAATTTACAAGTGAGAAAGGTCAAAAAGATTTCAACTTTTTACCACATTTCAAGACATTGTTTGTAGTGTTAACCATAATTTGTCTTCTTAATTTTCTGTCATTTTTGTCTGTTTATATAGAATCATGTATGAGTGTATCATGCTTGACGGTGCCGACTATGGTTGGTTCATGTGTTTAGGACTTGCAGAAAAACTCCAGTATTTCTTTGTCCAGGATTGTAATGGTACTAGTTTCTCGGCCCGTACTTTGTATGATCATGGCTTTTACGAGCTGAACTGATAAGGCTTTGTTGATAAGGCTTTCTCTTCACTAGGATTCATATAGACGATCCCACTTAGTGGGCTAAGGCTTTGTTGTTGTTGTTGTTTCTTCATTTTTCCTTTAAATGGAGCCTCGAGTGAGGAGCAGAGAGCCACGGGCTTCCTCTTCTCATGGTGCTCTGGACGTCAATTGCCTTACTGTTTCAGAGGGATGATTTGCTTCCATCTGTTTGTAAATTTTGCAAAGCGTACAAGTAACTCGTATCTTCTTAATTCATCATATTATGTATTTTCAAAAACACCCTTGTAATTCAGGTTCTTGGAAATTGCAGATACTACATTACTTGGAGAACAGGCGAAAGGTGCACAAGGATGCAATAAACTTTTGTCAGAATATTTTGCACCAGAAGCCTGTTGAGTGGAAACCTATAGTACGTAACAATCTATCAGAGCCTATCCGTGATGCGGACCTTCTTGTTACAGTTGGGAGGCGATGGCACTCTATAACAACTTTACAAGGTAGCCATTTCATTGATGTCTCGGTTCCAGTTCTAGGAGTGAATTCTGACCCCACGCAACCTGAAGAGGTTAGTCTCTTGATTTAGCTAAGCCATAGAGGTTCATTCTTTATATTGGCGTATTAGTTCACTGAGTTTCACTTAATCATGGCTTGTAATCAGTTAATCCTTGTTTTCTTTTTCCTGGTTTTGACTTGGTTAGGTGGAGATGCTCCGGAATGACTTTGACGCTGAAAGAAGCACTGGCTATCTTTGCGGTGCAACAATCAACAACTTTGAACAGGTAAGATAGACCATGAATTTGACCTAATGATGATCGGAGACTATTTTCTAGTTTTACTCCACTATTCTACGGTGTTTTAAGATCGGTCAGTACTGGAAGGAGAGAAAACATCTAACACTAATAAAAAGACGTTGACATTCATCTTTAATGTAAGTTTTATGCCGTGCTCAACCTTTTGGTATTAGAAATATTCGATCAAAGTAACCACTTGCTTTAAAGGAGAGTACTCAAACGAATACAATATGATAAAAACCTAATCAAGTTCTGTCACTCCCTCATACGAAATACACCAATCACCGTATCAGATTATTCGATCGCAGAAAAAATTAGAAAAGGATACATATCTGTGGAGATGGTCATCTGAAACATAATATGTTGCGAGCATTATCAAAAGGAAAGTACAGACGCAAAGGGAAAAGTAAAATAAGGTATGAAGGCAAGCTAGGTCTAGTCTGTGAGTGCTTGCTTACACTTATCCATTCGTCGTTTGGATTGATATCAAAAGCTTTCATATGACTGCCAAGAGGAAAGCCAAATGAGATGGGTAAAAGGAAAATAAGGCAACTGCTATACGTAAGTAGGAAATAAGGGGGGTGCACGAAAAATTGCTCAAACTAGTTGCTGTTTAAAACACAAAGTTTAATTGGTGGCAGGAACTGCCATATTAATGCTTGAATGTTCGGTTCTGTCAAGAATTGCTCAAACTAGTTGCTACACGAAAAATGATTCTGCAGTAACCATTGATGCTAGAAACAGACTAAATTTCGTCTTTGGCAGTTATTCCACAGTGCATATAGTTACACTCTAATTTTACTTATTAATAAAGAAAATACGACACC
Source organism: Cotoneaster glaucophyllus (assembly GCA_036320875.1). Lineage (NCBI taxonomy): Eukaryota > Viridiplantae > Streptophyta > Magnoliopsida > Rosales > Rosaceae > Cotoneaster > Cotoneaster glaucophyllus. The sequence goes on along the minus strand of CM070061.1, from coordinate 28,108,779 downwards.
CTCACATTTATGTTCATGCATGCTAAGTGCACCTGCACACTTAATTGCGAGGCTTGAAGGATACAGATTCCCAGAAAATGCTAACATTCTAAGATCAACAGAGTTTCTTACCTCTTGGAGAGCACTTGATCACAAACGGGACATGCACCGTCACTGCCACGGATCTTGCCGGCATCATCTGTGCCTTTTCACACTGTTAAGGAAATTTATATTCATATATACCAACAACCCTATCTCCACAAGAAAGTTAAGTTATACAAATGTCGAGGAAAAAATTTCCTCTCCACAGGATACACAAAAGGTGGCCACATATGGTAGAAACGGCTCGCCCTTCCAGTTCTTGCCAACACGCATTGCGTCTCATTTCAACCTTCAAAGACAAACTCTAATGCACGGGCATATCTGGGTATATAAAACACGGTAATCAACAACGCATATCTCAAGGATCTCGACTGGTTTATATGCCTGCTGTTATGGGTTTCAAATGAGAAACCGGGGAGAGTTGTGGAAAATGAACAAATGAAGCATAAACTCCCTAAACTTTGTCCAATTCAAAGGAGAGACAAGCATGCAGTGAAATCATTAGCATGCGTTCATATGCAAATATTAACACAAAAATATACAGAGAAAATGATTAATTACTTAAATTAAATCAGTCAAATTGACATATTTTCACATGAATTACATCTTTTTGTTCGCAACGGCAAAGAAAATAACTTCTTGTTCACTGACAATATGATTTCCATTTCCTCGTCAATAAATAGTCAATGCTTAATATACGCAAATTCCTTTGTTTTTTTAAAACATTTTCTCAGCAACCAAACTGTGAAAAGAGAGTTGTTAAACTTTTAGAGAGAATCATACCTGAACGTTGAACAGAGTTCTGCTCCAAAGCTTTGATTCCGTTGATTTCACAACAAAACCTTCAGCTATCAAACAATAGACCGTCCGATTGTGACTTCCGCTCGTCCAACTCGGCCGTCTTCCCATTCGTACGAAAATCTTCCTGAAACGCCAAAAAGTAAAACGAAATTGAAAATTACAGATGATAGAGAAGAAACTGGCGATGAAATCCGAAATACGAAATTGTAATACTTTACGGAGATTTACCGCAAAAGTTGAAAATTGCTTTGTTCTTTTTGCTTCTTCCAATCGGAAAGATGAAGTTACAGCTATTCGAAGAGGACACAAAGAGAGAAATGAAGAGAAAACCCAGCGGTTTGGGAACACATTTGGCGGGAAATGTTCTTGCTGCTGGGAGACTGGTGCGCGTAAGGCTAAAGGCTTCTGATTCGAAAGACCCGTCGAGATATGAGATTCGGGTCGGGTTAATATTGATGTCAATTAATGGGCTGACTCGAGCCCAAACTCTCAACTCTGTCTTAGCCCAGCACAGAGCGCCCAGTTACCATTCGGCACAACGTACCGAATATCCCCTCCAGCAGTCGGAAGTACAATTCCTGAGCCTGCTCAGCCGGAATCAAGGTTGGGCCTGAGCCTGCTCAGCCGGATTCTGGCGACGGTGATGGGGTGGTTGTTGGTGTTGGGGCGTCTTATTCTACTGTGAAGTCACGTTCCGGGTCTGGGTCTGGGCCTGGGTCTGTGTCTGGTTGCCGGTGGAGTGCAAGGCAGCGCTGCCCGGTGTTGCCAGGGAGATGTCGTTTACAGGGGGTTCTGCAGCTGGGACAGTTCCACAGTGTTATATAGATGAGTTTCTTGGACATGCCCGCTGTGTGTGCTTGCTACACACATGCCATCAGGTCAATCCATCTTCGATTATTTTTGCAGAATCAATTTAAAATATATGTATAATTAGTTTTGTGTATTTTTAGTAAGATCAATTTGTATAATTTCAATAGAATCAGTTTGTATATGTATTTTCAACAAAATTATATATATTTCATCAGTCCAACCTTTCATCAACTATTTTTGTGAAATCAGTTTTGTATACATTTTAGAAGAACCAGTTTATATACTTTTAGTAATCATTTTGTATATATTTAACAAAACTACATACATGCCATCCTTGATATTTTTTTCTTTCTTTCTAGAATCTGTTTAAAAAACATGTAGAATCAGTTTTGTATACTTTTTAGTATAATCATTTTGTATAGTTTTCAGTATAATCGGTCTGTATATTTATTTAAACCTCTCTTCCTTATCTTTTCTTCTTTCCAATGAATTTACCAATTTACAACCAGTCATGGACCCATCATAAAAATGTTGATCAAGGCAATGCAGTCCTCTTGTTGTATCAACTTGCATCTGCTTGCAATCCACCGTTTTCCGTTTCTCCCTTTTGAATCTCATATGAATGCTAAGAAAGTGGGTTTTTGTGGAGGTGTAGGGAGTCCATCAGAGGATTGCATATTATTGAAAGTAGCCATTAATAATGAAATAGTGCTATTTATCTTCATTATCTATTTTAACATGGTTCCTGATTATGCTTGCTTGAAAAAACGGCACACACTGCTCATTCATCAAGGATAATTTTCTAAAGCTTAATTGTTCATAAACTTTCATTATCTACTAAATCTTCTATTTTAAGTTGTTCTATAAATTGGCTAACATAAAATGAAAACAAACTAAATTGTTTCCATTTATTTCTATCCATTGTTAATGCTAGCATTGTAATTTCACTAGTTTTGGCGAGTTTAGTGAGCATGGTCAGTATCCTTCATCACATTCAAACTCGGTTTTGCTCTTTACAAAAATGAAACACACTTTTAGTGTGAGTTCATTGCTACCTCTTAAACATCTCAACCGTTGATAACAGCCATATAAATGTCATGTTCTCTCGTTCAGGTGAAATTTGAAACAACATAAAAACCTTCAAAAGCATTTACCCAAGTAAACTTACTATATTAAAAAAAATACTCTTATATTATTGAAAGTAGCCACAAAAATTAAACTTACTATATTAAAAATAATACCCTTGTAAAGACAGCTTAAACTGCAAAAGAAATTAAAAATTACTACAAATACTAGCAGATTATGCACATCCTATTTGAGTGTTGGATAATTACATGCATACTTGAAGGCTGTCATACTAAAAGAGATTTTACAACTCCAACTATATTGGGAACAAACAGAAAAACAATCACACTGACAAATACATAGCTCATATAAATATATTATCTGGTAACACCGTCGAGTTGTTTCATGAATTTGAATGACAAAACGATTTTTTATTGTACTACTTCGGTGATTATTCAAGGGATAAAAAAAAAATTCAAATTCTTGCTAATTGCCTCCAAAATCTATATATCAATCAATAGGTTATAATTTATTCGTTTTGAGAAACCTCCTAATTTCATTGTTCTTTGTTGGTTTCACGTAAAAGTGGAGGCATGTAGCCTTGTAAGGGAAAGGGATCCAGGATCCCTTTCCACCTAATCCATAAAGTTCGTGATCTGGACCGTGGAAATTTGATCAAATGACTATAAACAGAAGACCACTTTAAACTTATAATACCATAGCCGTTTGATCAAATTTCAACGGTCCGGATCCCGAACCTGGTGGATTAGGTAGAAAGGGATCCTTTCCCCCTTGTAAGTAGCAATTGATTTTTACTGAGTACGAATCTATGCTTCCTCTTTCTTTTTTTTTTTAATAAAAAAAAAAAAAAAAACTATCCTTCTTTTTAGCTTCTCGTGTGAGCCAAAACAATATTTATTTACCAAAAAGGGCTAGAGCTCGATCTTCAAAGACTCGCTCGAGTCCTTTAAAGCTCAAAATATGATTTTTAGTATTGCAATTTTTTTATTACAAGCGAAAATGTCTAGTCTAAACTTTATTAAAATATATATATATATATATGAAGTCGAACGCAATAAATTAAAAAATAATGCCCTAATTATCAGTAGAATTTACCACTTGCTTCCATATTGCAATTCTAACTTTGAAAAATACGGCAAAACCTCTAAATGTGATCCACTTGTACAAGAAGTTGTAAAAACTCGAATATCGTTTATAATCATATTATTTCTCTCTAAGAACATGTCCAATCTCCATCATTTCAGCACTCCACAAGAGTAAAAGAATTTGAAGCTCAATTTGTAAGATAGATGAGATTGACCCTTAGAGATAAGATTGGTAGGGATTGGTTAAGCTTTGAATCTTAATCCATTGTTTGGGGAAACACTAAGCTGGATGAGACTCAATTGGACTTAAATCCAGTCCATTGTTGGTAGATGACTGGATTGAACATAAAAAATTCATTTATGTTTTTCTATTTTGATTTATTCAATGACACATATAATTAATCCAAACAAATAGAAGAACCACATATGGATAATAAAAAGGTCTTACTCCTTAATTTGGTGCGACACTCTTTTTTCCCTTCAACCAGGTTGAAATCCTGGTAAGATTTTTATCGAGACCCATTGTTAGCATCCTATCCTATTTCTTTGTACATATTCTACCTGATTAATGAATATCGTACTTATTCTCAAAAGAAAATCACCTATCCTCATGGACGGAGGGAGGTAAGGCCCAGTAGGGGCACATGCCCCCTCTCATCCTTTTTTTTTTTTTTGCTTTGCTTTGCTGATTATTCAATTAATCATATTAAAATAGTGAAAATCCTCCTTTAGTTTTTAAATGCGCCTCCGTCTTGTATATTTTTCTCACGTACTAATGTCTAAACCTTGTTGAGTTGCATGTATTTGGTTAATTGGTACAAATGAGCATTAGATTGTCAACATTTAAAGACAAAATTAGACAATAGAGTAATAAAATTAGGCATTTTGAAATTAATTTTTTCAACATTTGTAAAAGAACTAGCTTTATTTGTCCAAAAAAGAAGGTCAAATTTTTTAAGGTGCCCCCTCTTAATTAAATTTCTGGCTTCGTCCCTGCCTATCCTAGCTAACTCACCAAACTGGCCCTTGTGTACGAAAATCCGATTGATTTACCCTCTATATAAAGTGATTGTGACACCACCAATTAATATTGATGAAGATCTCATACTGGGCTCTTGTAGATTAATCTGATCCGAAATAAAAAGGAAAATATTTTATTTATTAAGGGATTTTGTTTTATTTCATTTTATTAAAAGTTAAGTTTCATTGTTTTAACTTTTAAGGAATTATGTTGACCTAACTCTGATTGGGTTTTGATGTGATAAGATTTCTATCCTAGTTTAGCCTTCCTGTATTGCTATATATACCCCCCCATGTTCTATAAGCCAACCACAAAATACCGAAGTCCTAAAGTTTACCCTATTTTTCTGTGCGCACCAGAAAAGAAAAGATGAAGAATAATTCGAACTCTCCTTCAACAAAAACACTGATATTTCTCATTCAAATTGTTTGTCTAGTTGTCTTTCTTCCAACTACCCACTGCAACAGGCTGACGGTCTTCTTTCCAATGGATGCCAATCTGATCGCACAAACATGCAACCAAACACCATATCCAGTAATTTGCGTCTCTACACTTCAATCAGACCCTCGAAGCGCCAAAGCAGATGTCAAAGGCTTAGGCATCATAATGGTTGATGCAGTTAAAGTTAAGGCAGCCGAAGCTAATCTCCCAGTCCAGGAGCTGATCAGTCGAGAGCCGGGAAATAGACCCGCAAGAAACTGCAGATTAAACTACTCCGATATTTTTCATCTTGATATTCCTGAAGCCGTTGAAGCTTTCCCTAAAGATGACTATAAGTCAGCAGAGCTAGCCATGACTAATGTCGTCGCAAACGCAGATTCATGCGAAAGAGGTTTTTCCGGCGGCAGTCCATTCAAAGATAAAAGCCAAGCTCTCCATGAAGTTGCTTATGTGGCTGCAGCAATTGCCAAAGTATTGCGCTCTTGATGTATTCTTCTCTTGTCACAAGAGAATAATAAATTTGATATAATAATCAAGGATTGCATTTCTTGTTAACTACTTCTAATTTGATAGCGTCAATATTTGATCTATGTGGTCATTTCAATAATTGAAAGTTTTAAAATCCCTTTACAATTTGGAATATAATTCTGTATAGGATAAAATATATCAATAAATTTAGGTTATTCACAAAATCATGCCACCAAATCCCCGATATACCTATTACGTAGTATTTGGGTAGACATTTAATTTGTTTATTTTCTTTGGTAAACGGCATTTAATTTGTTTAAGTAATTTTTTGGGAACCTTACATATGGAGACAAAAATATATAAATATTTCAACTCCCCTAGTTTTTAAACATTTATAAGAGAGACAAAAACAATAACCTAAAATATGGAAACAATTTGTTAAAATATTAGCCATACCCTAAACAATTATGTTTATTATTATAGCACAGCCCGTTGAACTTTCAAGAAATTAGTATGTCATCAGCTCAAATCCTCATCGACCATTTTTGTAGGTTCACTCTTTAAATTATATATAGAATCAGTTTGTATCCTTTATTTCTAGAATCCTTCCAACCTGTTATCGACCATTTTTACAGAATTAGTTTAAAATACACGTAGAATCCGTTTTGTATACTTTTCAGTCAAATCGGTTTTTTATATTTTTAACAAAACTACATACATTTTGATGGCAAAAAAAAATTCTGATTATACCTCCTTGGTGATTATTTAAGGGATAATACAAATCAAAATCTACCTAATTGCCTCCAAAATCAATATCAATCAATAAATTATGATTTATTCGTTTGGAGAAACCTCCTAATTTCGTTGTTCTTTGTTGGTTTCATTTAAAGTGGAGGCTTGTACCCTTGTACGTAGCTATTGGTTTTTAAGATGGTAATGCTAGAGAGATTAAATTTGGAAACTAAATTTACAAACTAAATGATGTGTCGCCAATAGGAATCAGCATGTTTATCAACGTTTAAGTAATAAATCAATCATCAACTTCCATGTCCTTTAATTTCCAAAATTACTCTACAAATTTAGTCTCCCAAGCACTGTTCTAAAAATCCCCGCCTAGCGCCGCCTAGGCCCCGCCTAGGCGCTAGGCGGCTGGTCACCGCCCCGATTAATGCCTAGGCGTTTGAAAATTAGGAAATGGCGCCTAGACCAGTTGAGGCGCCCGCCTAAACACCTGCCTAGGTTGCGACTCACTTAGATAGAAAATAGATAACTTTCAATTTGCATTTAATTTTTTTAATAAATTGTAAGGGACTTGTTGAATACTTAAATGAGCACATACTATATGTTTGTTCCCCATGTTTTCATTATGTTCCAATACTTCATAATACATGTCATTCAATTTTGTAGTTTATGATGAAATTATATATATTTTAAGTATAAACAGACACTTATTTACACGAAATATAATGGATTTAGTTAAATCCGCCTAGTCCGCCTAGGCGCCCGCCTAGACCCTGCCTAGCCGCCTAGGCGCTAGGCCCCAGCCCGCCGCCCGACTAGCGCCTAGCGTCTTTTAGAACCTTGCTCCCAAGTATTACCCTCTTTTAGTGTACGAATCTTCCCTTCCTTTGAGCTTCGTGATAGGATTTTTAGTACCTACAAAAAGAAGGTTAAAATCACACAAAATACTTGCAAGGGTACAAGGATTTTGTAGTATAAATGCTCATGCAAGGTCGTTCTCCACAATGACTATTTAAATAATTTATGTAAAAACAATTCCTAATTAACCACTTAAAATTAAAAATTGAGAAATAAGAATTTGAATATGGTTAATATTATAACGAATTTTAATTAAAAACAAATAGTAAATTAGCCCAAAATTAATACGATAAAAGAAAAGAGTTTTAAATACCAATTTATAAAAGCACTAGGGTTACACCTTCACCTAGCAATCTTATGTATTTTTACCAATTACTTATGATCTACACATGCCACTTTGAAGGTTAGGTTTTTCTAATATATATTCTACTTGGAACCTCCAAAATCGAATGTATATCTAATATGCATTCCATCTGGATGTTCAGATCAAATATGAACATGAGGGACTCATTATTTTTTGTGAAACCGTTTGAAAAATCATGCAACCCTTAAGACGTAGTGTTCATCTTAAGTGAAATTACAATTATCAACCACAAGAAGTCAGCGTCAATTTCGGGGAACCTTCCGACCAAAATTGCATCAAATTACTTTTCTAAAGATCCTAATGGTGATCCAGCGATGATCCAACATTAAGACAATTAGATAGTTTAAGCACAATGATCAATAAGTCAAAGCATGCATGCAATCAATCAAATAAAAAATTACATATTCATGCTAAGGCTCAAGTCTTTGGCCTAGCAAAACGGATTAGTTACGCATATTCATAATTAAAATCTCAGAAAATATTTTTATGAAGAAAAAGAATGAAAACACCTTAAAGTAAAAGTCTGAAATTCTTCAAGAACCCTAACCAATTTCCTATCTCCAAAGTGGCATAAAAGAGAAAGTAGAAAAACTAGGGTAGGCCAAAGCCTTATATCCTTTACAGAAGCTATCGCATAATCCCTAAATAAAAGTCTTTTGTTCCAACTAGGAAACCAAATAATAATCAAATATACTAGAAAATAAAGTCCTAATTAAGTTAGGAGAATCTGCAAGGGAACTGACCAGCCACGTTTTAGCCTCAAATATCCTCCAAATTCGGCCCATGATAACTAGGGATGACAATTCTAACCGTTAAACCTGATAACCGTGGATAACCGTCTGAATGGATTGGATTTGGGTATGAAAAATTGCGTATATTTTGGGTATGGGGAAAAACCGTGAATATTATTCGGTTATGATTTTGGATATGGTTATAGGGGTCCCCAATCCATATTTGTACCCAAATCTTAACCGAATAATATATAATATAATTATATGTATATATATGTATATTCATTATTCACCGAATCTATTACTTTGAGAATACAAAAATTGCATTGTGTGAGTTGCATATTGTGGCAAAGTTCAACAGTTTTGATATGAATCAAAATCTATGAAAATTTAATAGTATTTATGCAAGATATCAAAGCCAGCCAACATTATCAATGTTTAGCTTTAATTTTTATTTATCCACAAGATCCATTACTAAATCATCAAGCATCAATTAGGCAAATATATTTTTTGTATTAACGAAGATGGATATAACCGTTAACCGATGGGAAATCCGTGATCCGGTGGGTATGGTTATGGATAATATCCGATGGTTAATTTGCGGTTATGGATATGGTTAATTTTTGTGATTATGGAGATGGATATAGAATTTCCATCCCCTAAACCGATCCGTTGTGTCACATCCCGACCCGGGGTCCACCACATCCCAGGCCCGCTCCATTACCGTAGCACGATATTGTCCGCTTTGGGCCCTGACTACGCCCTCACGGTTTTGTTTCTGGGAACTAACACGAGAACTTCCCAGTGGGTCACCCATCATGGGAGTGCTCTCGCGCACTACTCGCTTAACTTCGGATTTCCCATGGAACCCGAAGCCAGTGAGCTCCCAAAAGGCCTCGCGCTAGGTAGGGATGGGAATATACATATAAGGATCACTCCCCTGGGCGATGTGGGATCTCACAATCCACCCCTCTTAGGGGCTCGACGTCCTCGTCGGCACACCACGGTCAGGGTTAGGCTCTAATACCAAATTGTCACATCCCGACCCGGGGTCCACCACATCCCAGGCCCGCTCCACTACCGTAACACGATATTGTTCGCTTTGGGCCCTGACTACGCCCTCACGGTTTTGTTTCTGGGAACTAACACGAGAACTTCCCAGTGGGTCACCCATCATGGGAGTGCTCTCGCGCACTACTCGCTTAACTTCGGAGTTCCCATGGAACCCGAAGCCAGTGAGCTCCTAAAAGGCCTCGCGCTAGGTAGGGATGAGAATATACATATAAGGATCACTCCCTGGGCGATGTGGGATCTCACACGTTGTCATCCCTAATGATAGCTTGTTTTAAAGATCTGAACGTTCTGAATACATCTCCAGAAGGGGCTGAAACCAAAATAGGCCATCTTGGGCTCCAAAACTCACAATTAAGCCCAAAAGTCACTTTTCTAGCACTGCGCACTGCTAATTTATTCTATCGCCAAAAAATAACCACTTGGTGGAAAAATTTGATATTTTGACATGATCAAGCTAAGTGACTCACCAACGTTCTCCAACTGAAATTACTCCAAAATTCATCCATTTGATCACGTTTTGCTCTAGAGAAAATCGAAAGTCCTATATTGAAAATACAATTCAAAGTATCAAAATTCTTTCAAAATAATAGCCAAAATATACTAAGAATATGATTAAATATATAATATAAAATCTACTCATCACTTCGCTTGTAGCCAAAACAATATTTTATTCACCAAAAACGGCTACAACTCGACCTTCAAAGGATCCGTTCGGGTCATTTAAGCATAAAATATGATTTTTTATTTTTTTTTATTACAAGTGAAAATTTCTAATTTAAGTTTCGTAAAGAGATAGTTGAACTAGAGATGCAGTAAACTGCATAGAAATATTCTAAACACCAAAAATCTACACGTGCTTTCATATTGCAATTGAAAATACGGCAGTACCTCTAAAAACTTGATCCGCACTTAGCCAACAAGTTGTAAAAATTTATCATTAAACCATATTATTTCTTTCCAAGAACTTGTCCAATCTCCATCCTTTCGAGATTTGATGGTTTTCAACAATGAATGTTTCAAAGAAAGTTGAATATCAGAGTGCGCATACCATGATGAACGAACAAACGGATTACAAAACTAGAAATGTTATTGAAAGACGACAATGCTGAAACGGCTACAAAACCCTAAGAGACTACATTGTGAACAACTTGTTCAAACTAAATTACAAGGAGAACCTTATATAGAGAAACAAACCAAAGCCAAATCCTAGACTAAAACCCTAAACCAAATCCTAGACAAATTCAAATACTTAATGGGCAAGTAACTAATCCTTGACCCATAAGATAACTAATAACAACCAAATTCTAAACCAAATTCCAACACCCCCCGTCAAACTCATGGCGGTACACGACATGCAAAACTCCAAATTCCAGTGCTAATGCTAATGCGAATGCCGATTCCAATGCCAATGTCGATGTTAATGCCAATGCCAATACAAATGCCGATGCAAATTCCAACTTCCGAACAAACAATCAAAAAATCCAACCAAACAGACTTCACGGAAGTACTTGATGTGTTGACTGACTTCCATTTTCTTAATCTGTTTACGCAGACTAGCACCGCAACGGGTTCCATATTTCCCAACGATACCGGCCTTCTTCGTCCTCTTAGTCATTGTTGTGGATTGGAAGGTCACTGGCTGTGAAGGGCAGAAGCGGTTGCTACTTTCTTCTTCTTTCCTTTGCAGCAATACAGACTTGCAGAATACTCTTGCAGGTTGCAGCGTTCAAAGGTGCAAACCAGAGAATGGAGTATGGGACAAAAACGAACGAACAACCTCTTTTTTTTTTTTTTTTTTTTTTTTTTTTTTCTTGCAAACAATCAATACCAACTAACAATCTAACATGAACGATGAGCAAGGCAGACAAATTGATACCAACGAGAACGGATTGAACCCTAAGGATCGAACCCACTCTGATACCAAGTTGAATATCAAAGTGCGCATACCACGATGAACAAACAAACGGATTACAAAACTAGAAATATTATTGAAAGACGAGAATGCCGAAACGGCTACAAAACCCTAAGAGACTACATTGTGAACAACTTGTTCAAACTAAATTACAAGGAGAACCTTATATAGAGAAACAAACCAAAGCCAAATCCTAGACTAAAACCCTAAACCAAATCCTAGACAAATTCAAATACTTAATGGGCAAGTAACTAATCCTTGACCCACAAGATAACTAATAACAACCAAATTCCAACATAAAATTGTAGAAAATCTCATTACAGTTATCTGGTACTCCACAGGGAGACCAATGACTACAATTTATTCTTGTGTGGCCTCCTCACAGGAAATTTTTTTATGTGCCAATAACTCAGTTTGATATACTAACTGTTACAATACAAGTGACTGGATATTAAAAAAAAAAACTATAACCACTTATATTATGGCACTTGATGTATCATATCATGTTCCCCGCATACTGAAAAATTTCTCCCTCCACACCCATAACCTAGAGGCTAGAGGATGTCCGTCTTTCTCTCTCCACATCCATATACTGTTGAAGCTTTCCCTAAAGGTGACTACAAGTCGGCAGAGTTGGGCATGACCAATGTCAATCACAAACGCAGATTCATATGAAAGCGGTTTTCCGGCGGCAGTCCTTTCAAAGATAAAAGCAAAGTTGTCCATGATCCTGCTAATGTGGTTGCAGCAATTCCAAAGTATTACACTCTTGATGTTAATATTTAATCAATGTCATCATTTCAATAATTGAAAATTTTAAAATCCCCTTACAATTCATAAACTGTAAACATAAACTGATGTATATTGTAGCTTTCAAGTAAAATCTAGATATAACTAGTAGTTTTAGCCCATGTGTTGCCACATGAATGTCTAATAGATTATAGAGAAATTGACAGAAATAGCCATTTTGTTAATCTTGGGACAAAAATAGAATTTTTTTTAGAGTAAATTACACAGAACTACATTAATTATTGGGTCATTAACAGTTTCATACCTCATCTTTAAAATGTTTCAATGTCATACCTTATCTACGAATTTGTTACAATTTCATACTGTCACATCCTGGCCCGGGCCCCCACCACAACCCAGGCTCGACTCCGCCGTAGCACGATATTGTCTGCTTTGGGCCCCGACCACGCCCTCACGGTTTTGTTTTTGGGAACTCACGCGAGCAGATCTTCCCAGTGGACCACCCATCCTGGGAATGCTCTGGCCCATTCTCGCTTAACTTCGGAGTTCCGATGGAATCTGAAGCCAATGAGCTTTCAAAATGCCTCATGCTAGGTAGAGATGGGAATATACATTTAAGGCTTACAAGATCCACATCCCTGGGCGATGTGGGATCTTACAATCCACCCCCCTTAGGGGCCCGACGTCCTCGTCGGCACACTTTTGGCCAGGGATTGGCTTTGATACCAAATTGTCACATTCCGGCCCGGGCCCCCACCACAACCTGGGCTCGACTCCGTCGTAGCACGATATTGTCCGCTTTAGGCCCTGACCACGTCCTCACGACTTTGTTTATGGGAACTCACGTGAGCAGAACTTCCCAGTGGGTCATCCATCCTGGGAATGCTCTGGCCCATTCTCGCTTAACTTCGGAGTTCCGATGGAATCCGAAGCCAGTGAGCTCCCAAAAGGCCTCATGCTAGGTAGAGATGAGAATATACATTTAAGGCTTACAAGATCCACACCCCTGGGCGATGTGGGATCTTACACATACCTTTCGCCATTTTTCTGTCAATTCCTCCATTAAATGCTGATGTGGCTTGAGAAGGGACCCCCTTTCTATTAAAAAATTATAAAAAAAAAAAAACTCCAAAAAACCAAACCAAGATCCCATTCCCCCCGAAACCCCCCATTCCCTTCCCATCTTCCCCGTTGATCCCCCCCTACTCCCCGGCCTCCAAAACCTTCATTCTAAGCCTAGAACCCCACCCACACCTCCCCCACAACCCCCCCCCCCCCCCCCCACCCCTATTCTCCTTCCCGAGCCTCCCAACCACCTCCCTCTCCTCCACTCTCCTCACATCCCCTCCCATTCAAAACTTAAAAAAATAAATAAATAAATAAAAGCCACAAATCTGAACCCAAGTTGTCTAGATCGTCGCACCCCACCCAACCCTTCTTTCACGTCGAAGTCGGACCACTCAACTGGTTGGGGTTTTTTTTTTTTTTTTTTTTTTTTTTTTTTTTTTTTTTTTTTTTTAAGTTTTGAATGGGAGGGGAGGTGAGGAGAGTGGAGGAGAAGGAGGTGGTTAGGAGAAGAGGGGTGGGGGGGGTTGCGAGGGAGGTGGGGGTGGGGTTCTGGGCTTGGATATATATATAATTTTTTAATATTTAATTAACTTTTTTAATAGAAAGTGGGTCCCGCCTTAAGCCACGTCAGCATTTAACGGAGGAATTGACAAACAATTGACGGAAGGTATGAAATTGTAACAAATTCGTCGATGAGGTATGACATTGAAACTTTTTAAAGATGAGGTATGAAACTGTTAATAACTTAATAGTTGAGGTAGTTCTGTGTAATTTACCTTTTTTTTAATATGCACAGAACATTCACACGCCATGCACAAAAATATGACAGAAATAGGATTTTTCCAAAATGTGAAAAGACCAAATTCCTCTCCCATATAAATGGTTACTTCATCCAACCCAATCCCCATTTTCACCTTCTCCGAAAATCTCTCTTGTAAACCCCCAACTCGAAGAACTCTAGTCCCCCAAACAACACGACCATTTTCCTCTCTAATTTCCAACTGACGCCAACTTTCCAATCCTTTCTATAAGTTTCGCGGCCAAGGCTAGTTTGTTATCTATTTTTTCAAACAGTTGCAATGGAAAAAAAAGGGATAGGTTTTCCTAATTTGGGAATTTAGGGTTTTGGGTGCGATTGACTGTTTTGTACAGTTAATTTGGGGGAAATTGATGAATTAGGCTTTAGGGTTGTGTAATTGCATGTATTTTGAAGTTGATATTGTTCATGGTTTGTTCGATATTCATTTGTGTATACTGTGTACTTATTGTGTGAATGTGCTTTTGATAATGGGTTGTGCATATTGTGTACATGTTTGTACATGGGCTTTTGATATTGGGTTGAGCAAATTCTTGGCAAGTCGAAGGGTCTATGTTTAATTAATAATATACATAAGGGTGTGTACATTAATGTACCTGCACAACTACTAAACATATCTTTACCACAAACTGACACAATAACCAAAGCATGCAAGCATACCATCAGTTATTATTATTGCCGACCAAAGCTTAGCATTAGGTTTGGCAAAATCTGGACAACCCAACGGATGCACATTATATGCACGTCATGCACATGTCATATATGGGCAATTTCTTCAAAATTTACTAATTAATTATCTTAACCATGGCTATTAAATTGGAGTAAGTAAATTCTTGATATTTTGTTATGTTATTTTAAGCATAACTGAAAGCATACAATGGATAGTGGCAAATCCATAATTTGAACATTAGGGGGTCCCAGTGTTAAATACAAGGATTTTAGATTGGAATAGAACGCGAAGCGTGCAACAAAAAAAAAAAAGCTTTTTCACTTGGTAGGCTTGTTGTGTACACATCAACAAATATTAGTATAAGGTGAAGCAATCTAATGAGTGATGTAAAAAGAATTTATTGAGTGTTGTTGTCATAACATATCGAGATATGCCTAGCATGCATTATATCAAACCTATAGAAGTCACAAATGGGACCATACCAAACATTCGAAAGGTTCTCGGAAGACTTTAAATGTATATTTTCCGGATTTGGGTGGACCTTGGACCTAGGGGTGGGCACTTGGAACCGAAAACCGAAACCGAAACACGAATCGAATCGAACCGCACCGAACGGTTTGGTTTTGCGGTTTTGAAACGGTTTCGGTTTCGAAACCGAACCGCGGCAAAGAAAACGGTTTGGTTTCGGTTTTGGGTTTTCAGAACCGCACCGAAACCGAAACCGAAACCGAAACCGCACCATATAATAAATAAATGTTATATTTTAAAGTTTAAACTTTTAATTAGTTCAACTAGGTTAAGTTTGGCTAGGGACTACGACTATATTCAAACTTCACTGAAACTACACTTAAAACCTTCATTGAAACCCCATATTCAAACTTCAAAACCCTAACATGGCTAGGGACTACGACTATTATTCTTACTGGGACTACTTCTCCATCCCTCTCCACCTTGGCTTCTTCATTTCAATCCTCGTCTTCATCATGGGTTTGACATGGTACATAAACTACGAGTCCATGATTGAGGACTTGATGACTCAAATCAAACTCTTCCTCTTGCTTGTTCCAACCATTCTGTTGCTTGTCGTCCACTGCTTATCGGGTGGGTTATCGTTTTTGGTGCCGCTGCCAGAGCAGGATTCGCTTCACAAAGCCGGAGGGTCTCCGTGGGGTGTCGGACTCGTGCTTGTGTTCCTTTTGATCATGGTCTCTCACCAGTCTTCTCTACGGGAACGTTGGTTCCCCGTACTAAGTAGATGATGATGATTTGTACAGTTTTGAGCAGTTTTTTGCTGCAGTTTCAGTGTTGTTTTACTGCTGTTTTTCTACTGTTTTTTATGCAGTTTGGCTGCATTTTTTTGGCAGTTTTGCCTCTGTTTTTTGCTGCAGTTTTACTGCATTGTTGTTGTTGTTTTTGGTGCAATTTTGCTACATATTCATTAATTAATATACAAGGAAAATAGACCGTCTTATGCATAAATATGTGTATATTTTAAATTGTACATTTTTTTTTCTCAAAAACCAAACCGAAACCGTTTGAAACCGCACCGAACCGAACCAAACGGTTTGATTTCATTGTGGTTTTGGCTTCAAAACCGCACCGCACCGCACCGCAAAATGTTTCGATTTCGGTTGCGGTTTCACTCAAAACCGCACCGAACCGCACCGCGCCCACCCCTACTTGGACCACCTTGGTCCCTATTTTCATATGCCCCTGACAGTGGGTAGTTGAGTGTGCATCTGTGGAGTGAGTCGTGTCAAAGGTGTGCTTTTAATATGTGAACTAATGCATGAGTGCCTAGGTGGCCAAAATTACATGAGTGGGAAAAAGGGCAGCAAAAAGGACAGGAGTAGGACTATGTGATGTGGGCCTAGGGATTCTCTTAAGCACTTGCTGCCAAAATGACTCCATAAGACTTAGTGATAAGATAAGGTAGATATAGGGTTTAGTGATAAGACAAGGTAGATATAGGCTCTTAATAATTTGATTTGCACACTTTCATGGTAATGATGACACCTTAGGTGTCGTCTATTACTACAATTAATTGATGGTTTGCTTTGCAATTACGGCTTGTTTTTTAGGCTCCTTGATGGTTTTTGCAAAAAGGAAAAATAGAAATGTCATATAATTAGGAAGAAAAAGGTACATAAGAAAAGTAAAGAAAAAGAAAAGGTTGTGTTCGAATTTAAATGCTACTATTACAAGAAAATTAAACGAAAAGAAACAAATTTAGTCTACTTATCTTTACCACATAATATATCACAAAATATATTTACTTCCTGATGCCATATGCAGGAATTATAGCTACTGAATCTTTCATGGTCAAAGAAATCTTAATGCGATTGAAGTGTGAAAGAACCCTGTGGATTTCCATAGTCGTTGCATGCTTTCACGACAACATTGTCATCATGAAATTTTAGAATTCTAGCTACTTCCCTATCCACCCAAAGAGCCGAAAAACACCACTGAACCATTTCTACATTCCATTACACTCAACCGTCCCGATTTGTGACGGTTAAGAGAATATAGAAGCTTGAGGGTTTCATGCTTTGAATCCCCCCCTCGCGCGTAGCACACCAAGATCATACCATACACATGCATTGCTACTTCATGACCCTTTGAGATCGCCATCTTCAAAAACTCAATTTCGGCTTTTGTCATATTGTCTTGGAAGAAGTATCTCATCCCTAGCATATCTACTCCATGTACTAAGCGAGTTGAAGCTTTCAAATTTACTAATGTTGATATGTTTTAATATGCGACCGTCTTTGCTGAAAACAGGTCCTTAAAAGATTAGGAAGCAACATTTGTGAGTTTTTGAACAATAAGTTCATCCGGAAGACATTGTATGGGTGATGAAGTGGTTCTAGCTTTTTCTATCTTTTTTACTTGTGGTTTTGAAATAAAATACAAACCCTTAACAAGACAACTTAAACAGATGGTTTATATCTTGGACAAGAAAGGGAAGAGATTGTATGAACCCGATGACGTGTTAACACTTCCTTTAAACAACGTGGATAGTAATTGCAAACTCATGGATAATAACAAATACATTTAAAGATGGGTGTGGGCCTATTGATTAAAATTCATGTACAATACATGCATTATATGGTCACTAATTCTAGAATAATGGTCAACTTTTAGTTATATGCTATTGATTACAAATCCATGAATTATGAGGTACTGATTCTAGAATGGTCAGTTGTTAGTTATATGCTACTGATTATAAATCCATATGCAATAATGAATTATAAGATCACTAATTCTAGAATAATGGCCAATTGGTAGTTAGATATATGAATCCATGTACAAATACATACATGTGTGTATATATATATATGTACAAATACATGATATGTACACTATGTGCACATAATATCACATTGTATGCACATGATATGTAAAAACTCCTTGGGCATGGAGCTGCTTATGGCATTTTTAAGACACATTAGCATGGAAAATTTTAATCAAACAAGAGAGATAGAGTTTTAAAGTATATACGAAAATTTAGTATTGAATCGATTATATCATAAGAACAAAACTTGTTTACGAGGTTTTTTTTTTTTTCTAAAAAAAAATTACCACATTAAATTCGAACAAAAAATTAAAGTTATGACTAAAAACTATATTACTATGAGATTTTCTTTCAATATAATTAGATCTTTCTCTAAACTATATAGAACAAAAATGGAATTGAATTTTATATAGTAAAACATAATGCCGGGTTTAGAAGAAAAAAAAAACAAAAAAGATGTAAAACTAACAAGTTTCGAACCCATATCTTGTTGAAACTATCAAACTATACTCACTAACTCACTTGGCACTCAATATTGTTTAAACTTGCACACAATTGATATATTTTAGAGTAATTCTAGGATGATCCTGGACCAATCCTGGCCTCCATGTGGCTCAGCCACTGATCACATATATAAGGTTAGAGTGACGGTTGGATATATGTGAAGAATTACCATGACATCCAAAGAATAATGTGGTCACATATAAAATTAGAACATAATCCACAACATTGACATACATAATCCACAACGATCATATGTACAATTAGAGCATAATCCACAACAATCATCTATATATATATATATATAATTAGAACATAATCCACAACGATAACATATCAAAATTAACTTTAATCAAAACTTAGCAATGACATCAGAAGAATCATGCGGTCTCTGGGATCGCAACAAGTTCCCTGCACTTCCTTTCTCTTCACCAACTATGTACTCCTTTTCATTATCAGATGTAACCCACCTCCCACCATGACAATTCATCACACGTACTTCCCCATGTTATGTTGCACAAACTTGACATATGACATATGTGCATGAAAACTAATGAACACACCATGCACACCATGTGGTAGGGGGTGTGAGATTTGACAATACACTAACCTATATGCTAGAAAAGAAGTAGCAAGAGTTGATAAAATAAAGAAAGGGAACACTTTTTTCTTGGCACAATTTGGAAGCAATATCCAAGTTTGGACAAAAAAGGAGTGGGGGATTCCTACAACTTTTGTATGCCACATGCATTCAATCCTCACCACATAAACACCTTCAAGACAATCCCTCTTTACCGAACAAGTTTTCATCCACATCATGTTACATTTGTATAAATAATTTTCTCACACTTAGTTACCGTAATCATTAAACCCATAGCAAAAAAGGCATTATGCTTCTCAGATTGCCAAAACAATTCACAACACATACATGTCCAAGTTCAGGCATGAAACTAAGGATCTTAACACCGAGTTCCATAGGTGGTACAACATGGAACCTCTTCCACTTCCGGGGTCACCCAAGGCAAATCCTACATCATCATTTAGTTCTGTCGACTTAGAGACGCCGCTGGAAAATATTGATCAGATCCGTAGGAGACTCGATTATATATGAGACGGGCTTCCTAGAGTCTTGGAACCACAAGTTAATGAAGGCAAAAAAAGAGCTTGTGGACCTCAATGGTAAAGCCAATGAAGCACTCTACCGTGCAAGCAAGCAGAAAACGAAGGCTGACACGTCTGTAGAAAGATTGAAATGGAAGAGGAACACAAGAAGGGTTTGAGGATTTTCGTCAGATAGCGAAGGAAAAGGAACCACATCAACCACAATAGGATTCTATGACAGTGAAGAACGTCGAATTGTTTAATAAAATTTGGTATCGATGATCGTTTGGTGGGGGTTATGCTTAATAACTATGGTAGAATAAATTTGAAGGCGTAGCCTAGCCTATGGTTGACTTGTAATGTTTAATTATATGTTAAGCATTGTAATATAGTTGTGCAATGTATTTGCTAACTATTATATGATAATAAACATAAGGACTATGTATCCTTATTATCTTCAGCGCTTGCATGCCCTAAGCTACCTTAAGGCGAAGAGTATCAAATTTTGAAATATGAAGTATATACACTGTATGTACATGACATGCACATTATATGTATGTATATGATATGCACATGATATGTACATTGTATGTACATGACACTATATGCACATGCTATGCACAAAACTGGAGATCGGGCAGCAAGCTACTTTTGGCATTTATAAGGCACTTTAACGACATGTTATTGGTATAGTGGATACAATTAAAACATAATCCACAATGATCACATACATAAGGTTACAGTGACATATAGTGGATACAATTACAATATAATCCACAACGATCACATATATAAGGTTACATTGACATATAGTGGATACAATTGGCTTGGAATCCACAACTATCACATATATAAGGTTACAGTGATAGCTTGCAAGTCTTGTTACGTATATCAACCATCGATTAGCTGTACACGTGGAAAACATGAAACTCGTTGTCGCTCATTTTATGGACACGCATGACCCTTAACATCCTCTAACCTTTTTATTAATTTTGTTTTTCACAGAGGTAGGGCCACAATTAGATTGTGCTCATATTCGCTAAATTCTGGGGCACAACATACATTCATCATAACTAGTGAACATTCCCACTTCTCATATTAAGTTATAACCTTGTACACCATACGAACATAACGGGAAAATTTCTCCAAATTTCTGCAATTGGACACTTGAAACGGAAATTGGAACATACCCAGTATTCTAGCACATCAAAAACAAAGTTTTTCCCATATCCCATAGCCCCAAACAAAAAACGCAAACCGTAATTGAACTTCTAAGTATTAGTTCATCTCACAAACAACCCATATATTCCATAAATTATTGATACATGAACTTGGAATTAAACACCCTACCTTACTAGCCTCCAAAACTGAGCAGATACCTGGGGTGCCGAAATATGCTCGTCGAAGCTTTAGTCGTTGAAAAAAATGAAAATTTCCGGCCAAAACAGAAAATATGGTACGAACATCTTATCTCAAGGATGAAATAATTTGTTGTGTTTGGTTATTGAAGAATAACACACATAGCTCACAGATTTGAGCTCAAACCCGAAAATCCCGACCTCAATCTTCTCACTTCTCTCAACATCCCTATGTTCAAAATCAGAGCTCTAAGCTCAACCCAAAATCCAAAGCTCATTCTTCTCACCTCTCTCTCGACTTTCCTCTTTTCAAAATCAAAACTCACACATCTAAGCTCAACCTAAAAGCCCACAACTCAAAGCTCTCTATCTTGACATCCGCAACTTCTAAATCAGAAAATGACTTCATCAGCTATGAGTTTTATAATTTACATGTGAGTATTTTCCCATTTCACTTTTATGCATGGTGTGCATGAAGTGTGCATGGCCAGTTGGTCCTATTTTGATCCCAAGAACAAGAAAATGGCTCGTATATGTCAACTTTTGTCATCAGTTAGGCTTGTTTCATATTATTTATTCAGTAAACTTTGAAGTTTTATTAGATTTCTAGATAAATTAGGACTGTTATTCTTTCAAAATATTGTTCGATTTCCTTGACTATCACATTTGCATCATATATAGAGAAATCAAATTTGCACATATTCAATAACGCACATATCCAACTTTTGCAAATAACATATATTCATTTGAAATTAGATAGGTATAAAAATCATATGAATTAAACTAGAGATCATTTAATTATCCAAAGGTATCAAATAAATAGACGGTTCATATTAAATATATTACTTATTACTTATGCCATCGATTTGTTCCATATATTTAGATGACAAAACGATTTTTTATTCTACCTTGGGGATAGGGGTGGGTTCAAAAAACCGAAAACCAAACCGAACTGAAGCCGAAAAAAATCGAACCGAAAAAAAATCAAACCGAAACTACCAAACCGAACCGAACCGAATTTGGATGGTTCGGTTTCGATTTTTAAGGTCCGAAAACCGAACTGGACAGAAAAAAAAATCATATATAAATAATCAAAAACATATTGGCGTCAGGGTTTGAACCCCTTACCTGAAGTTGAGTGTAGTTGCTTCAAGCCAACTGGACTGCATGCTTTATGTTGTTATAATTGTACCAGCAAATCATTTATAGTTTCTGATATTTAATGCCTTATAAAATTTCTTAACTCTACAAACCCTAGCCGTCTCACTCCAATTTCAGTCTTCACCTTTTCTCAAACACTCTATCTATCTTCCCCCTCCGCTGCTTCCTCTCTGCCTTTTGCTTCCTCACTCTCTCTCTCTCTCTCTCTCTCTGATATGGAGTTTGGTATGAGTTTGGGTTCTTCAAATTCAAGGTTTTTATTGGGGTACTTCCAGTTTTAGCTCAGATCACAGTGATGTGAATCAACTGGGTTCGATTAAAGTCGGAAGGTTTTGTGTAATTTGGGTTTTGGAAGTTTTCAATCTGCATCACACTTGCATCATGTGCTACCGATCTGTGATAAAATAGAAAAATGTTTGTTTATGTTTTGGGTGATCTTTTAGGGATTTCTATTCGTGAAGCTTTTGGGTTTTTTTGGTGATCTGTGGTGAGTTTTGCATGTTTCTGGTGGTTCTAATGGTGAATTCCATATATTTTGTGGTAAATTTGTTTACTTCAAAGTCTTTAATTTCATGTGTTGTGCATGAAATTTCTGCTTCCGTTGTAGACGGTAGCGATCCTACCGGTCACATCATATCCACAACCATTCGAGGCAAAAACGAAGAACCGAAAAAAATGGACCGAACTAAAATTTCGGTTCGGTTTCGATTTTGGAAAAAAACCAAACCGGTTTAAACTGAACCCAGCCCTACTTGGGGATTATTCAATGAATAAAACAAATGATTAAATGCTTAAAACCCCCCAAATTTTAGTGTCCTTTCAAATTGGTCTCGTTCTTTTTAAACATTCCAAACAAGTACCAAACCTATTAAAAATGTATCATCCATTAAGCCCCAATTAATTTTCTGATAAATGTATATGTGGTAACAGTGGGTCCCACTTTTTATCTTACATGGGCACTAAAGTAACAATAAAAATAACTTCAAAAAGACATGAAGAGGAACAAATAAAAAAAATAAACAAATTCCTATATTAAATGGAAAATGAAACTGAAGATCGGGAAATATCAATTCCCCGCCACCTCCAAGCTCAACTTACGACCACCAAAACCTAATCCCACCTTTATATTCAAAACCCACCAACTCGGTATATAATGGTCAACATTAATATTAGTTGCCTCAAAATCTTTAAAAAAATGAACCCAAATTAAAATTACATGAGGGCAATCTCCAACAAAGAAGATGGTTAAGAATTCACATAGGGTTTTGAGGAGTTTGTTTCTGCTCATGTGATTTCCTGATTCGTCGATTCTCAGCTTGTAAAGCTTTCAAATCTTCTTTGTGGGTGGTGAAGATGGTGATGGTTGCATCATGGCAATCATACCATTTCATCAACTTCCATGACATTTTTCTTGATGTTGGCTGGTTAACTTGTAGGATGAAGTTGGTGATTATGCGCTGGGTTTGGAGGTGATGGCATGATGAGAGTGGTAGCGATTGTTAGTTGGTAGGGGTCATACTTCCATGACATTTTATTGATTCTGGAGATAAAGTAAGCTCTAGTTAATTTGATAGGAATTTAACTAGGGCTCCACAGATGTGACAATTTTATAAGTTTGGTACTTATTTGGGATGTTTAAAAGTTAAGACCAATTTGAAATTACACTAAAAGATTTCGGGTTTTAAGTACATAATCATAAAACACATCAAGTTCTTCTTAGTTAACTCCAAAATCGATATCGATGAATAGATCATGATTTATTCGATTCGAGAAACCTCCTAGTTTCATTGTTCTTTTGCTGGTCTCACTTAAAGTGGAGGTGTTCGCCCCCTAAATTTGCCATGGGCATTGTGGACATGCCGGGAATTTACTCGAACAGGGAATTGGCGAGTTGCGAGCGTGTCACTACTAGATGCCGCTAGTAGACGGGATTTGAATGATTAAGATTGTGCCTAAGTTCAACTTCTAACCAAGAGATTGTGTCATTAAGTGGGAGTGGCTTAAATCAAGGTTCTTTCTTTATCTTAAAGATAAGGACTTTACTTATGTGGAGAAATGTAACAACATGTAAATGTAAATGACAGAGGAAAGTAAATGACTGGTATTGTAAATTGCTTGTGAACTAAATGACTGGAAATGAGTTGTACATAAACTACAAAGGAGATCGATACTACCGGGTGAGTAGCAAAGCTAATAAACTAGACAAAAGATGGCTTTTCTAAGGAATCTATTGCTAAAAGAACTGGGATCTGGGCTTATTACAGCTTTGGGTTGCAAATCTGGCTTAAGAGCAGAGTTTGTATGTTTGTTTGTTTGATTGGTTGAGTGTCCATAATCCTTATGCCTTTGCTTCTTTATATAGAGATCTGAGAGAGCCCCATGCTGAGAATAATGAACTTGCCCAAAAGAAACTTCAATGCCAGCTTGCATGTGAAATAATATTAAAAAATGGGAACTTGCATCACCACCACATGTTTTCACCACAAGTCTCCACCACTGGCAATAAATTAACATTTAAAAGAAGCAAGGTGGCTTGTTTCCTCCATATGACCACTTATGTGTCTGCATGTTTTCTTCCAATCCAAAAGCAAGCATTTGTTTTGATTAAAAAAAGTTCTTGGCAAACCTCCACCACCCAAACAAAAGGGAAAAATAATATTATATTGTCAAACTACCCAACTTGCAGCCAAATATATTTCTAAGTTAGTCTTCTTGCACAAAATCCTCCAAATACCATATTTAGCCCGAATGGCCCAAATCAGTAAAAATAGGTACATTTTAGGTGCAAGCAGGAAGCTTGTACACCCTTGTACGTAGCTATTGATTTTTAAGAGTACTAATCTTCCCATCCTTTTAGCTTCGCTTGTAGCCAACCAAAACAATATTTATTCACCAAAAACGGCTAGAGCTCGATCTTCAAAGGATCCGTTCGAATCATTTAAGCTTAAGATATGATTTTTCATATTGATTTTTTTTTTATATATATATTTGAAGTCGGAAATTTCTAACCTAAACTTTGTTAAGAAAAATTTAAATTTGAAACGCAAATTGCAGAAGAATGTCCTAATTACCAATAGAATTTACGACTTGCTTCCATGTTGCAATTCTAACTTAGAAAAAATACGGCAAAACCTCTAAATGTGATCCACACAACAAGTTGTAAAAATTTGAATATCATTTAAAATCATATTATTTCTTTCTAAAATCTTGTCCAATCTCCATTCTTTCAGCACTCCATCGTTTGGTGGGTTTGGTGGGATTGACCCTTAGGGATAAAATTGGATTGCCAGAGATTGATTTGGCTTTGAATCTCAATCCATTGTTTGGTGAAATACTAAGTTGGATGGGATTGCATGATACTTAAATCCAGTCCATTGTTTGGTAGAAGACTGGATTGGACTTGAAAAATTCGTTTATGTTTTTTAATTTTCATTTATTCAATGCCACATATAATTAATCCAAGCAAATAAAAGAACCACAAATTTGATAATAAAAATGTCATCTAGAAAAGTACAATTTTTGGAATGTAACAAGGTCCAAATTAATAAAATTAAAAAAAAAAAAATTGGTAATATGCCTACCCCTATGTCTTATCTTCCTACCCACCTTATGTTTACACCCACCATAAAAAGTGAAGCAACACATGAGCTCTTTCCCCACCCACTAGGCCTGGCAAACGGGTCATGTCTGTCGTGTTCGTGTCGTTTTCATGTAACACACGTTATCTTAACGAGTCGTGTCGTGTCATACCCGTTATCTTAATGGGTAAAGTGACCCAACCCGTTATGACCCGTTAAGAAAAATATTTTTTTTCTTCTTAAATTTGCACATATCACACATTGCCACATAAATGTTACTTCAAAACATTAAAACACATTTGTCGTTTAAGTACTACATCTACACTTAAAAATAAGAGCCTAATAAAAAAACATCCATACACTATTAGTCTATTGCAAAATATTAAATGTGCAGGTTGCAGCCTTGCTTAATTGCTTTGCTTGTTCCAAATCTCCAAATCTGGAAAACAAATATAGACCCCACTTATTAACGTCAAGTAAAAAGACCCCAAATGAAACATAGATACAAATGAACGCGCAGCGTTCACAATAAAAAAAATAAAAAATAAATAAAAAATAAAACAGAAAACCCTTGAAACCCAAACGCAGAAAATCCTCAGCCATTAGTTTTAATTTTAACAAAAACCCCAAATCACTAGTTTTTTTAAAAAACACAGAATACCCAAAAATACAAAATTCATACCTTTAACATGTGCTTGCCTGTGTGTGGTTTTCTTGTGGCTGCTAGAGTCGAGTTGAAGGAAGTGAACGTAGGAGGATGCGAGAGAGATGCGGATTAAGGAGACGACACGAGAGTAAGTCTGGACTGGAAAGATCATAGTGAATGAGAGAGAATGATAGCCTCCAACCTAACACACAATGGACGACATGGGAGTAATATATATATATATATATATATATATATATATATATATATATATATATATATATATATATATATATATATATAATTATTATCGTTTTTAGGGATATAAAATAGTTAAATTAATATATATAATTATTATTGTATTTTTTTAGGGTTATAAAGTTATAAAATTAATATTTTGTTTATCGTGTATTGTGTTACCCCACGTGTATACCTGAACCAACCCGTTATCTTAACATGTGTTTATGGGGTTACCAAATAACGATTTAATTCGTTATCGTGTCGACCCGAACACCTGTTAATTTTGTATCGTGTCGTGTCAGGTTATCAGGTCGTGTCAGGAATTGTCAGTCCTACCACCCACCATTATTTCTAAAAGAGAGATTATATTCACACACCCCAAATTACTTCCCCCTCACCTTTTTTATTTTTTAATATTTTCTATACACCACTAACACCTGATAAAAAATATTAAAAATAAAATAAAAAAGTGTGAGAGAAGTAGTTTGGGGTGTGTGAATATAATTTCCCTTTCGGGACGTTTTCAAATAGGTGCCTCAATTTTGAATTTTTTAAATTAAAAATCCATGTCTTTTAGAGATTTGATTAAACTTTTCTTCTCATTATTTTGGTGCCACATGTATTAGAATTAATATTTTTTTGTACCAAAATTACATAACCTGCCATTGCTCCATAGTTCTTAAAACCTCACACCAAAATTCCCTATAATCTAGCATTTTGATTACTCTCTCCCTCTTTGGAGATAATTGTTAAAAAAAAAAGTAGTTAAATACAATTTATTTTCACAAAACTTCCTACAAATTAGCAATGATTATCTACGATTTAATATTATTTTTTTTCAAAATGATTTAAAATATTTTTAAATTCAACGAAATCAAACGTACCAAAACTAAAAATAATGTACCAATATCAACATTATATATCAAATCAAACGTACCAAAACCGTAAATAAACGTACCAATCAACATTCTTTACAAATTCAAACATACCCTACGATAATATACACATAATATGTTGTACCTGATAATAGTTTGTCAACAACTATAAGTAAAAAAAAAAGTGCAAAG
Source organism: Cotoneaster glaucophyllus (assembly GCA_036320875.1). Lineage (NCBI taxonomy): Eukaryota > Viridiplantae > Streptophyta > Magnoliopsida > Rosales > Rosaceae > Cotoneaster > Cotoneaster glaucophyllus. The sequence goes on along the minus strand of CM070061.1, from coordinate 28,081,054 downwards.
AAAAATAGCTAGTCTGACAAAACAAATTGAAAAAAATTATTGTGGATTACCAACGATTTGGAAAAAAAAAAAAAAAAACCATAAAAACAAAACATTTTGAAAAAGAGAGAATATTTAATGTTTGTAGGACAAAACAATTTATTTTGATTGAAAGAATATAAATGGAAAAAGATATAATAGAGTTAATAAGTAATATCCCACTAAATAAGAAAAAAAAAATTATTTTTAAAAAATACATAATGATATGTAATTTAAATTAACTAAAACTGCTAAGATGTTTATTGGTCAAAGCACTTTAATCAAATTTCAAAAAGACACAAATGTTTAGTCTGAAAGATATAAAAAAAATTGTAGGGGATTCTAATTTTATCTTTCTAAAATAACCCTTGCTTTAAAAAATAATTATAATTTAAAAAACAATTATCATTTAATAAAATCACCCAAAAACTCCAAATATGTAGAAAGCTAAATTCAGGAGAATCAAATATGATGGAAACGTTGAGTTTCATTACCGCATTCATCAGGTATAAATAATGTATTTAAGATACAAGAGTCCTATTGGGATTCAGAGTTCCCATCTATATCAAATACAGAAGATTACATTTATCAAATCTATTTACAGATTACAAAGTACCTATAATGGACACAACACCAGGCGCCCCTCCTCGGTCGCCAACCATCGTATTACCACATATCGAAGATCGCTCCAGTACCCATCGATTTTGGACCATGTTAGAGCCGTCGTTGCCCACGATCTTGTTCTTCGACATGCTCATCTCCTCTGCTAAATTCTCGGCCTCTTCTTCTCTGCCAATCACTCGATCAAAGCAGATTTATATACCAAACGCTGCCTTGTTCTTGTCCATTGCCTCAAACATATTTTTCCTTTTCATTTAAGGTTTTTTCTTTTGTCAATATAATTAGTTATTATGTGGCAAGATATGATTGGCTGGTCTCCAGGTCTTTGAATCCATAAATGGGTAAATTACACAAAAATACTCCAAGTATGGGTTGAAACATGAGGTATGAAATCGTGGTTCGACCCATACTTGAGTTAGTTTTGTGTAATTTACTATAAAATTATAATTTTCAAGTGAGTGGAGAAATAAGATATTAGTGCGGGCTTAGTAGCCAACCCACCAAACTGGCCTTTGGTGTACAAAATTTTGGTTGTTTTTCTTTGCAGATTAATTCTGTTCAGAAAAAAATAAAAACAACAAAAACAAAACAAAAATATTTTTATTTATTTAGGGATTGTTGTAGGCCTATGTGATGGAACTATTCTAAGGGGGAATAGGGGGGGGGTAGTGTGAGAGAAGAGAGTACTTTAATTGTTGAGGTGTGTGTCATATCACCCCATTGTGCCTTTATTTATAGTAGTAAGATAGGTAAAAACCTTACCCTTTTAGGATTACAACTTTTAATAGGTAATTAACTCCTAATAGGAATATAAGAGATATTCCTAGATCTACTAGGATTAACACAATCACATTCCTATTCTAAATATGATTGCAACACTTCCCCTTGAGTGTGTAAAGACTCAACAAGCCATCGCATCAGATCTTCAGCAAATTAGGTAGAAGAGTTGATGAAGTCGTCGGCACAATAAGTGAACGTGAGTCTCAAATTTAAAGAAAGTATGCATCGGTAGTAAAACTCACAAAACCTCGCTATGGTAAAACCCAAGGTATGGAATAACCCATAGACCAAGGAGAAAAGTGAGAAGTATGCATATTGTCTAAAACAAATGTCAAACAGGACGAAAGTAGTGAAAATCCCAAGATGGGTGCCTCATCAAAACCTCGTTAGGTAGCAAAAATCCATTGGGCAAAATGCTCCTAATCGTAGGAAAAAGAGTAAATTAAGATCAAGCGAGTATGCTTCTGGATACTCCTCATAAGTTAGACATAACTTTCAAATAAGAGAACTACAAGCGATTCAACTCAGATAATTTACGCATGCCGATTCCTTGGACAAGCTTCTGAAAAGTTGACTCGAGCACTGACTTGGTGAAGAGATCGGCCAGGTTGTCCTGGGAACGGATTTGCTTGCCTTCAATGTTTTGATGTTGTTGTTGCTGGTGAGAATAAAAGAACTTCGATGCTATGTGCTTGGTGTTGTCTCCCTTGTTGTATCACTTCTTTAATTGCTCAATACATGCTACATTGTCTTCAAAGATCGTCGTAGGAAGGTCAACGACGAAAGTAAGACCACTAGCGCTTCTAATATGTTCCATAACTGCTCTCCGCCAAAAACACTCACATGATACTTCATGTAGGGTGAGAATCTCAACATGGTTTGAAGAAATCACAACTAGCGTTTGCTTGGTAGACCTCCAAGATATAGCGGTGTCTCCAACGGTAAAGACATAGCCCATTTGAGAACATGCTCTATGTGGGTCAGACTAATATCCAGCATCTGCATAACTAACAAGGCGAGAATCAATTCGAGAACTGAAAGGGGAGGCAATACTCGAAGATTCGCGAGTATAGAACAAGCCCTGTGGGAGGATAAAATCCGGTTTCGACTCATGGGCCAATACCAATAATCCAAAGTGTTGTGCAAGGTGAAAAGCCCACATGAAATATACGAACACAAGGAGACATGCCTAGATAACTACCCCACTACGAAGGAGAAGTGTGGGAGGGCGATAGATCGTGGCACTTGTTCCCAAAGCATGCAGTTACATGACAGATGACCACTAAGGAAGTGGGGAAGGACGGCTGGTCGTGGCGCTTGATCCTCAAGCATGCAATCCTATAAATAGGGAGAGAAGCCAAAAGACGAGGGGGGAAAAGAACACCGGAGAGAAACCAGAGAATAGAAACCACTTTACTGACTTGAGCGTCGGAGTATTTTCTGCAGGTACCCCGCCCGGGCAAAGCTGCGGAGGAAGATTATTTTGGGACGCTTCGAAGAAAGATTCGGCGAACGTGAGGATTGCGGTCAACAGTTTCTGTGGAGGTATTTCTTCTTGTGGGAAATCTCGCTCCAACAGTTGGCGCCGGCTGTGGGAAAGAAACAAAATCAAGCTATAAACATGACTGGATCCGCACAAGAAGTTCTGAATCCCTCCGAAGACGTAGGGACTCGATCGATACACTCGAGGTCTCAACCCCAAAATAGTGAACCCAGTCTAGCCATGGAACAATTTAGAAGGCTAACGAGGGAATTGCGTGACACAAAAAAGATCGCAGATGAGGCGTTGAGGAAGGCTGAAGCAAGAAACGCATCAGAGGATGTAACCGGCACGAAGAGACAGCGTGCAGAAGATGAAGATAAGAAGGACAGCTCTGGTAGCGTACCATCCAGTAACCGTGTTGAAGTGATGAAAAGTTAGGGCGAAGGTGATCACAGGGGAAAGAGATTGAAAAAGGTAAAGGATGTCGATTTGTGAGAACAAATTAAGAAGATTGTAAAGGGATACAGGCCCCAGACCCCGGCGGGACTTGCTTTAGAAGCGGCCAGAGGGATTCACAAATCGCCATTCACAGAGGACATCCTGAAAGCTAAGAAACCTGCTAAGTTCGCCCAACCAAAGTTTAGGTTGTTTGAAGGCACAACTGATCCCGTCGAGCACATTTACCACTTCCAATAGCAGATGACGCTTGAAGGGGACGACGAGGCCCTCCTGTGCAAGCTGTTCCCCTCAAGTCTCTTGGGATCATCTTTAACTTGGTTCAGACAACTGAAACCGAGGTCTATCGGAAGTTTCACGGAGCTTTGCGAAGCATTCATATCTCAATATGTCTGCAATCGGAGGCCAAGAAAAGATGTTACGATCTTGTTCAGCAACAAACAAAATGTCGACGAGAGCCTCAAAAGCTACATGACTAGGTTCACGGAAGAGATGTCCATCCTAGAAGAATGTGATTCTCACACTGCGTCTTTGGCATTCCGAGAAGAGGTGTTGCCCGGAACGAAGATGCGTAAGTCATTAATCGAAACACCACCACTGGACATGAGGGAGGTGATGGCCTGAGCTGATGGAATCATCAGACTGGAGGAGGAGGAACTTATCCGGTCAAAGCGGGCCACAGCCATTATTGCTGCATCTCCAGCGGGCACTTCCGCGCCTATTCAAGGTAGGTGAATGGGTATTGAGAAGGGTCATGGAAAACACAAAAGATTTGAATGCAGGGAAGCTTGGACGTATAGGGGAAGGACCATATGATGTAACCGAAGCCTTCAGAAAAGGAGCCTATAAACTCAGGTCAGTACGTGACGTGCCAATGGAACGCAATTCATTTGAGAAAGTACCACATTTAGCTTTTCGTGTTTATGTTTTCCATATTAAAATTTTTGTTTCCAGCAATGTTGAAGGGTAAATCCCTTCTTGTCTTCCTTGCATGTCAAAGAGTGTATCCCTGGATGTCTATTGACATCTCGTTATTGTATGATAAATAAAGTTGTACTTCATTCGAATCTTATAGACTAAAGCCTAAAGTTGAAGAGTATAAACCAAAGAGATGAGGATCGAATCAAGATCGAAAACATAAGATCGAGTGGGAAAAGAAAACCTAAGATTGGATGGGCAGAGACCCAATCAAGATCGAAAGTCTAAGATCGCGTGGGAAAAGAAAACCCAAGATCGGATGGGCAGAGACCCAATCAAGATCGGAAGTCTAAGATCGTGTGGGAAAAGAAAACCCAAGATCGAATGGGCAAGGACCCAATCAAGATCGGAAGTCTAAGATCGAGTGGGGACAGAAAACCCAAGATCGAATGGGCAAAGACCCAACCAAGATCAAAAATCCAAGATCGAGTAAAAAATCGATTACGAGTAAATTCAAGGTTGAACGGTTTTGAGATCGATAAAAAAGGGCGAATTTAATCTAATTTTCCTCATCGAACATGTCGTGTGTTTGTAGAGGAAGATGAGGCAATACGTGCGCAAAAGTAAAAGCTTAAGCAGTGGGACATTGTTTTCCTGTCGTAAAAGGGAACATCTTTTATTTAAGAGAAGAAAACCTCTTGAATGTTGGATGCATAGTGCGATAAAAGATAAGAATGAAAGAAGAAGTGAAACTACTAGTAGAAGAGGAAAACAAGGACAACATCACTACTAGATATCCTAGTAACGGTTGGACCTAAGGGCCTAACTTATTATAGGCAAAATGACACCTAGTCTAACGGGGTAGAGAGACTATCCCAATTTACGAAGGGAAAGGCCTCTTTCGCCTTGGAACGGAAATAGTGAATGCCTTGTTTAAAACCATCTCGTATGCCATCTGAGTAAGCAGCGGACACAGCATGATCAGCATCCATCAATTCCCCCCTGAGATGATCCATCTGGTGTTCAGCGCGTTGCAAGTATCCCTTCAGAGTTTCACGCTCGTCTAATAGCAGGGAGTAGTCGAAACACTGGGGGCAGCGTGGGTGGCGACGGGAAGGTGCACGAGAAAGGCCCGCTTCATCTCTTGCATATAGGTTGGGAGAATGAACGATAGAGTCAGAAACCCGAGTTGCGTAACTCTCTCTCGGAGAGACTATTCTATTAGTAACAGAATTATGAGCTCGGGTGGTACAATTTAGCCTCGGAGAGATTTTTCCGCTGACGCCCGTTCACCTGACCTTGTTTGAGACCGGTATGTGGATTCACGAAAAGTGTTAGGGACTTCAAAAGAATGAGAAATCACAGGCTTGGCGAAGAAACTGAGCAGAGAAAGTGAAGGAAAATGAGGATGAAGGAACTCAAGGTAATGACATATAGATATATACACATGTATGCGTAGAGATATATGCAAATATATGAACAGTACATGCTGAGATTTGCATGTCGGTACACAAAAGTATGCCTATGTTGCGGATAAGAATGTGCCTATATATACCAATGTACCCCAGATATATGTATAGATGTATATGTGTAGTCTGGTCAAAGATGTGATGTCTGCAAGTCTACAAATATATATATATATATATATATAGATAGCTAGATAGATAGCCTAGTCAAGGATGTGATGTCTGCATAAATATACATAGATGTATAAGAGAGGGAAAAGCAAGTGTTAACGTGCATGTGATTTCTGCAAAAATGAAATATATATTTATAAAGAGAGAGAGAGAGAGAGAGAGAGAGAGAGAGAGAGAGAGAGAGAGAGAGAGAGAAAGGCAAGTGTGTCGGTGTGTGTGTGTGTGTGTGTAAATATATATATATATATAGATATTGATACATTGATATATGTATATATATATAGGCGTGCAGGTTAGATGTGCAGACTAGATGTGCAGCATAGCATTATGGATTACATGTGTGAGGAGGAAACATGTATATATATGTATATATGTGCAGATTAGATGTGCAGACTAGCATTATGGATTACATGTGTGAGGAGGAAACATGTATATATATGTATATATGTGTGTGTGTGTGTAAATCAGGTAAATGAGTACGTAGGCGTGCAGACAAGATGGGATAGAGATCTAAAGAATAAGTACGTATAAGGTGTCAGTCCACTGTGTGTCAGTCCACTTTCGTAATGTCAGTCCTCGTTCGTAAATCCTCGTTCGTAAATCCTCTTTCGTAAATCCTCGTTCGTAAATCCGTTACCACATCATGCCACTTTCGTAGTCCTCGTTCGCAGTCCTCGTTCGTAAATCAGTATCAATCCTCAAAATCCTCGTTCGAAACGTCAGCCTTCATTCGTAGATTTTGATGTCTATTGATGCTCGTAAATTACCTTCAGTAAATTTATTCTTAGAAAAGCAACTTCCACAAACTTGACCTTAGTAAAAAGTGCTTCAGTTTAGCTCTTGGCCTAAAGAGTGTAGTTTCAAGGCCCCATGAGATCGAAAAGCTCAGTTTTCCCCTATTTCACATGCGTAAAAAAGGGAGAAAGGGGGCACTGTGGGAGGATAAAATCCGGTTTCGACTCATGAGCCAATACCAATCATCCAAAGTGTTGTGCAAGGTGAAAAGCCCACATGAAATATACGAACGCAAGGGGACATGCCTAGATAACTACCCCACTACGGAGGAGAAGTGTGGGAGGGCGATAGATCGTGGCACTTGTTCCCAAAGCATGCAGTTACATGACGGATGACCACTAAGGAAGTGGGGAAGGAGGGCTGGTCGTGGCGCTTGATCCTCAAGCATGCAATCCTATAAATAGGGAGATGAGCCAAAAGATGAGGGGGAAAAAAGAACACCGGAGAAAAACCAGAGAATAGAAACCACTTGACTGACTTGAGCGTCGGAGTATTTTCTGCAGGTACCCCGCCCGGGCAAAGCTGCGGAGGAAGATTATTTTGGGACGCTTCGAAGAAGGATTCGGCGAACGTGAGGATTGCGGTCAACAGTTTCTGTGGAGGCATTTCTTCTTGTGGGAAATCTCGCTCCAACAAGCCCAAATCTGCAGTACCCTGGAGGTAGCGGAAAATGTCTTTAACACCATTCTAGTGCCTGCATGTGAGCATTGTTGTATATAGCCAAAAGATTAGCAGCGAAGGAGATGTCGGGTCTAGTGCATCAAGCCAAGTACAATAAAGCCCCAATTGCACTTAGGTAAGGAACTTCGGGTTCCAAAATCTCTTCCCCATCCTCATTCGGACGGAAGGGGTCTCGTTTAGCATCTAGAGTCCGAACGACCATAGGTGTACTCGAAGGCTTCTCTTTATCCTTATTAAAATGATGCAACACCTTCTAGGTGTAGTTTGATTGATGTACTAGGATTTCATCCGAACAATGCTTGATCTCCAGGCCGAGTCAATATTGAGTTTTCCTAAGATCTTTCATCTCAAATTCCGATTTCAAGTGTGTAGCAATTTCCTCAAGCTATGTGGGAGTTCAAATGAGGTTCATTTCGTCGACATAAACTACAACGATTGCAAATCTGGAGTGTAACTTCTTTATGAACACGTATAGGCATAATTCGTTGTTCACATAACCCTGACTTGTCCAATATTCACTCAGATGGTTATACCACATCAGCTTGGTTTGTTTCAATCCGTAGAGTGACCCCCTCAATCTAATCAAAAGAGTGTTTCGTGGTCTAGAACTATTTGAACTAGCCAAAACTACCAAACTAATTAGGTAGCAGAAAGCTATAACGTCCATTACGGGGGAATACGTTTCATCGTAATCAATCCCAGGGCGCTGAGAGAAACCTTACCCTACAAGGCGTGCTTTGTACTGCACTATTTCATTCTTCTCATTACGTTTTCTCACGAAACCCCACTTGTAGCCAACAGGCTTCACGCATGGTGGTGTAGGAATAATAGGTCCAAACACTTTACATTTCGAAAGAAATCGAGTTCGGCTTGGATTGCTTGTTTATTGTTTGACCAATCTGTTCTACATTGGCATTCATCAACGGAACATGGTTAAATGTCGTCGCTAAGCATGATGTAACATCTCACATTGACCAACGGATAGGGGGTGATATGACTTATATGTACATGCATACCTTCGTATAGCACAAGGCATTTTAGGAGCTCACTGGCTTCGAATTTCATCCGAACTCCGAAGTTAATCGAGTTTGGGCGAGAGCATTTCTAAGATGGGTGACCCTTTAAGGAAGTTCTCGCATGAGTTCCCAGAAACAAAACCGTGAAGGCGTGGCCGGGGCCTAAAGCGGACAATATCATGCTACAGCGGAGTTGAGCCTGGGATATAACCCATGATGTCGATATCAACTATGTATGCAAATGCATCATCGATGGTCATTTCATTCCAATTCCAAACCTCATCCAATACTGCGTAGTGGACCAAAAACTCACGATTCTCGGAAGGCCGGGTTTTCTCATCTAAGACATCACCGTAATCTAGAATAACCTCATGTGTTGGAAAAAATGAGTGAGTGATGGTTGGATTCAAACTAGGGTCACTAGTTGATGTTGTTTTCCTCTTCTGGGGTCGTGAATCCTTTAACCCAAGGGGTCTGCCATGCTTCAGGGTCAGAGCAGATGATTGACTAGCCGCCAATGTACTAGGGCGCGTGGAAAGTGAGGCTTTCCCACCTTTGGGGACGGTTCGGCCTTCCTAGGCAGGATGGTGATGTAACAAGGTACTTATATCCTTGTAGGCGCGTTTGCAGCGAGTATATGTGATCTTGTCACCTTTGCTAGGTCATTAAAAGCATTTGACATGCTTTGAGCAATGCTTTGAAAATCTATAACTCGTCGTACGTCAGTTTCAGATTGGACAGTGCGAGGATATAAATGAGACATGGTGGGAGCATACCACGACAATTCGCAACATTCTCCAAGAACGTTAGCATACTTATCTCCCCCTAATAGTCGGAAGACCATCTCATCAAAGTGACAATCTGCAAAATGTGCGGTAACGAGATCTTCTGTCAAGGGTTCTAAATAACGAACAATTGATGGCGAATCATAACCGAAATAGATTCCTATTTTTCTGAGGACCCATTTTGGTACGTAGTGGCGGCGCTATTGGCACATAAACTGCGCACTCAAACACACATAAATGCAAGACGTCAGGTTCGTATCCAGTAACCAACTATAACGGTGAATAAGGTTGGGTAGCAGTAGGCCTTAGACCGACCAGCATAGCTGCGTGCAATATTGCATAGCCCCAGGCAGATACCAGCATTTTGGTTCTTATAACCAAAGTCTGAGCTATCAATTGAAGACGCTTTATGAAAGCTTTTGCCAGGCCATTTTAGGTGTGAACATGGGGTACAAGATGTTCCATATCAATCCCTACTGACATGAAATAATCGTTAAAAGTCTGTGACGTAAACTCTCCAACGTTATCTAATCGAATCGACTCAATCGAATAATTAGGGTGGTCAACCCTTAGCTTAATAATTTGTGCTAGGAGTTTCGCAAATGCAATGTTGTGTGTGGACAATAGGCAAACATGTGACCATCGTGTCGATGCATCAACTAACACCATGAAATATCTAAATGGCCCGCATGTTGGTTGGATAGGTCCACAAATATCCCCTTGAATCCTCTGAAGAAACTTAGGGGGGGTCGTGAATGATCTTTGTAATCGAGGGTTGAGTATTCAACTTCCCTAAAGAACACGCTTTGCATGGCGGAAATCTAACTTAGGGAGGTAACAGATGCCCATGAGATGATTTGCGGATACGACACATCATGTCATGTTCGGGATGTCCCAAACGGTCATGCCAAAACAGCAAAGTGCTCCAAAACTCAAGCATAAGGGTGGCCACATGATGGGCTTATATGCCTCAAATGGTTGTGATGTACAACCCACTCGGGAGACGTTCTAACTTCTAGTGAATACGCTTCTGGCCATATTCATACAAAGTGATTCAAAGAAATTCAGAACTATTATCTTCAGTGGTTTCAATATGATATTGATTATCTTGACTATCTCTAAAACTCAACAACGTTCTTTCAGAATGTGGAGAATAGAGTGTCTCTTTAATGGTTAAGATTGTACCATTGATACGGACTTTTCCGTATCCTTCAATCAAGTTGGATGGGCCTAAGAGAGCTGTCAGAGGTGCTTTGTTGGGCATAAAGTTAGTACAATAGTGTCGTTCACGCAAGATGGTGTGCGTGGTAGCACTATCAGCCAGACAACTAACTTCCATACTAAACATACCTAGAAATAAATTGATTGAATTGGTCACATGCATAAATATAATTCCATTCATTCAATTAAGCAATTCAAGAAATAATATCCATCAAATAACAATCCATAATTCAAAACAAACCAAAATCAAACAAATTATTCCAAAGACTTAGAAAAATTGTTCAAAATTAAACCATAAACCTAGAAAAATAGGAGAAATGGGCCATCCACTCCTAGTGGGTTCGGCCACTAGGGGTAAAACACTCTAAAAACATGTCTAATTTATTCATCCACAGGAGTTGACCCCTCCTGAAAATCCGATATCTCAATTGATGTAATAGCATTTTTCAGATGATCCACATGTGCAAAGTTAGACTCACAACGAGAATGATACTTGGCAATAGCCTATGGGGTAGCTCAGCATACGCGTGACAATGATCCTTTGATCCACAGCGGTAGCACATATCCATTTAAGTGGAAGCCGATTGAACGGGAGCTTTTCCTTTATTCTTGAAGTTCGGGGCCTTAGAGGCAAGGGGTGGGCGCTACTGGGTCACCTTGACTCAGTGGACCCTAGGCCCGTGGTGGGGCTTGCCGCCCATTACCATGGCCACGATGATTCTTTCGTCATTTTTGGCTGCTAGAATTGGTCGCATACGCTTCAGGCGCGGTGTTCGAGCCAGTCAGTCGAGCTTGATGATTTTTCATCAAAAGCTGGTTCTGCTTTTCAACGAGAAGTAGTACAGAGATCAAATCCAAAATTTTGGTGAATTTATGTGCCCTATATTGTTGCTACAAGACAATATGGGTGGCATAGAAGGTCGAATATGTTTTCTCTAGGATATCTGATTTGGTTAGTTCCTTTTTTATAGAAATTCAGTAGTGATCGAATTCTACAAACTTCAGAGTTATATGAATTCACAGACTTAAAGTCTTGGAAGCGAAGATGCTGCCAGTCATGTCCTGCTTCAGGCAAGTAAATATCTTTCTGGTGATTGAAATGGTCAGCCAGAGCAAGCTAGAAGGTGCGTGGGTCTTCCTCAGCAAGATACTCAGTCTGCAGAGCATCATGGATGTGTCTTCGAATGAAGATCATTGCAGTAGCTTTCTGAGCTTCACTAATAGGTTTGTCATTAGTAGGTGCCTTGATGGTGGCTAGTATACCCTTTGCAGTAAGATAGAGCTTCACGTCTTGAACCCATTTCATGTAGTTTCTTCTGGAGACTTCCAGAGCGGTGAAATCGAGCTTGTTCAAGTTCGACATGTCCCTAAAACGGAGGGTACAAAAAAACATGATTAGTCATATGATGATCCATAGACATATATCATATAACAGTCAGGTTCTATAGACATGTGTTGGTTTAATTTATGCATGAAAACTACAGGTTTCATGTGGTAAGTTTTGAATGAAAACTTCGGGTTTCAAAGGCTTAGAATATGAAACAACAGGTTCAATTTAGTTTTTATGAACGATTAGCTCATAAAGGAGAGGTCCTGCAAGAAACACATAATGTAGTATGCTAATTTAAGTGTAGTGGATTTGAGTTTCTTCGGGAACTCAAGTGTGAGTGCTTCGAGACTACAAAAGGATGTCAACGGTTCAAAGTATAAAAATAAATTATTGAATCGTTAATGTCCAAAAGTGATCTTCAGGTCAATAACTTTGGATTCTTTATCAGATTAATGGACTGCAGGTCATTTTTAATTAATTCAATAAAATTATTTAAAATGCTAAATAATAGCATTGGGTCGAAAAAGCATAGCCCAAAAAGGGTTTGGGCTTAGGTGTGGCTGCAATAGCAGCCCATAAGTGGTACAGGCCACATGCCGAGACAAGTGAGCCTAGCAGCAGCAGCAGCTGCTAGCTTTTGGGCTGAATAGGGGGCACGGGTCAGGCCCAGCAGAACGCTGGCCTTGGGTTGGCGTGGAAAGCCTAGCTGAAGCTGGGTCCGGGTCGAGGTGAGCTAAGCCCAGCAGACTGAACTGCAGAAAGCGGGTCGGGGTGCAGGGCAAGGCCCAACAACCTAATGTTGCTGGCAATGTGGGCCGGGTTCACAAGGACAAGTCCAGGAAGGTTGCGGGCTTCCTTAGGGAGTAGACTGGGCTTTGGGCCCATACAGGTCAACCAGGCTGAACACCTGGAGGTGTTTGTGTGGTTGCAGCAATGCCCAAAGGGATGCTGCCATGGTGGTGCCACAGTGGTGGTGCAGCAACTATGCTGCACCGTGCCCTTTTTTTTTTTTGACAAAAGGGTTTGAAAAAATCTAGGATTGCTTCTAATTTATTTATATGATTTGACTCACAAATTCCACATAGCAAAATAATTGCGTAATGCATGAAACATATATATATATATATATATATATATATATATATATATATATATATATATATTGACAAATATATAAAACATATACAATATATATATTAGAAGGAAAATATAAACATAGAGGGGTTCATGCATCATGGGGAATGTTTTCATGCTTCGTGGACGTTTCAAATATCTTCCTTTATTTTAACCGTACCTGATTAGCAGAAAACAAATAAAATCCTTTGAATTTTTGTAGAAGATAGCCTCCTCCTACGATCCTTCAATTCCTTAGCTTCTGGCAAGAGCGTGTTGATAACGTGTTGTAGGCCTATGTGATGGAACTATTCTAAGGGAATAGAGAGTGGGGAGCTGACGGTAGTAAGAGAGAAAAGAGTGATTTAATTATTGAGGTTTGTGTTGTATCACCCCATTGTGCCTTTATTTATAGTAGTAAGATAAGTAAAAACCTTATCCATTTAGGATTACAATTCTTAATAGGTAATCAATTCCTAATAGGAATATAAGAGATATTCCAAGATCTACTATGATTTACACAATCACATTCCTATTCTAAATATGACTGCAACAGGGATTTTGTTTTATGTTATTTGATGTGATAAGATTTGTATCCTAGTTTAGCCTTCTTGTTTTGCTATATATATGTGCAACATACTATAAGCTAACCACAAAATATCGAAACCCTGAATTAGTTTACCCCATACAGGCTATGGGCGTCAGAGAAGAAAAGATGAATAATGAATGATTCGAACTCTCCACCAACAGAAGCACTAATACTTCTCATTCAAATTGTTTGTCTAGTTGTCTTTCTTCCAACGAGCCGGCGGTCTTCTACCCAATGGATGCCAATCTGGTCCAACAAATATGTAACCAAACACCATATCACAACTTTGCGTCTCTACTCTTCAGTCAGACCCTCGAAGCGCCACAACAGATGTCAAAGGCTTAGGCATCATAATGGTTGATGTAGATAGGGCTAAGGTACACGAAATTATGGACCGAATCGACCACCTGATCGACGACGAACCGAGAAATATCCCTGCACTAGATTGCAGAAATAACTACTTCCATGTTATCCAAATTGATATTCCTCAAGCTAGGGAAGCTTTCCCTAAAGGTGACTATTAGTCAGCAGAGCTAGGCATGACCAAGTTGTCACAAACGCAGATTCATGCGAAAGAGGTTTTTCCGGTGGCAGTCTTTTCAAAGATGAAAGCAAAGCTGTCCATGATCTTGCTTATGTAACTGCAGCAATTGTCAAGTATTGCGCTCTTGATGTATTCTTCTTTTTTGTCATAATAAAATAGTAAATTTAATATAATAATCAACAATTGCATTTCTTGTCTCCTCCTTCTTATATTTGATTTAGGCTAAATTGCCAAAATGGTCCCTGAGATTTGTATAACACATCACTTTGCTCCATGAGATTGAAAATCAATAGAAGTGGTCCCTGAGATTGTCCATCATCCATCATTTTAATCCTTCCGTTAAAAACTCTTTGGGCAATTTTCAAAGCTTCGTAACTCAATCGTTTCTTAACCAAATTCGACCCATAATATATCAAAATGAATATAGGAAAGTGTAAAACAGGATTATACCTGTTTGGAAGCTCAAAGGTGACTGGTCCGCGGAAAAACTGGAAAACTCGCCGGAAACCAGGTAAACTTTAAACGTTCATAACTTCTTCAATACTCAACGAAATCGAGTGATTCAAAAATGAAAATCATACTTCTCAATGAGATGAAAAGAATAATAAATTTCTTGACGGCTAATTCACCAGGGTTTGGCCAGAAAACTGCTCAAAATTGTCTAACTATTTTTGAGTTAACCACTTTTGAGCCGTTTTCCGGCCACAACACGGCGAGTTAGCCATCGAGAAAGATGTCATTCTCTTTTTCTCGTCGAAAAGTATGATATTCATTTTTCAATCACTCGATTTCTTTGATTATTGAAGAAGTTATGAACGTTTAAAGTTTACCCAGTTTCCGGCGAATTTTCCATTTTTTCCATGGACTAGTCACCTTTAAGGCTATTTTCCGGCCATCTCTGGCAACCATTAGGTTCCAAATAGGTAAAATCTTGTTCTACACTTTCCTATATTCATTTTAATATAGGGACATTAAGATATAGGTCCAAAAAATTGACCTAACTATTGGTTTTAGTCCAAGTTTTTGAAATTTCTGATTTAGGTCCACTTAACTATTTTTTAAACCTATTTTACCCTTTGTTTTCAAATTTTGAATATTTAAACATATGCAATCTACTGAACATTTAAGAAAAAACGTTTCAATTTTTTACCTTTTAATAAAATAAAATATTTTTATCATAGATTAAGTTGCAAAAATATACAACCTAATTAAAAGGTACCAATACATAAATGTACATATACCTATAGGTAAGATATCGAACGAAGAAAATATTTCTAATCAATAGGTAGATAAACAAACTGAAAGGTACAAATACACAATTTACCTACCTATAAGCAAGATAAATTACACAAACTGAAAGGTACAAATACACAATTTACCTACCTATAAGCAAGATAAATTACTATGTAATATAGGAAAACATATAGAAGTAATTTGTGATAGAGATAGATAATAAAAATAGAAAAATATAATCGGCCTATAATAGAGGTAGGTTATATAACAAAATCTTGTGATACAGGTAGATAAATATCGGCCATGAAATCAATTAATTTGAGTAAAAATAGGTAAAACTTATCACAAATACTAATCCTAAAATCAAGGGATAATATTGATTACTTATAAGTAATTTTAGGGGTAAATTAGTATCAAAATGAAAAAAAAGCTGACATGGAATATAATTGGACTCATCTCAAAAATGACTCATAAAATTGGATTCATATCAAGTTTCTCCTTTAATATATAATGGGTCGAATTTGGTTAAGAAACGATTGAGTTACGAAGCTTTGAAAATTACCCAAAGAGTTTTTAACGGAATGACCAAAATGATGGATGATGGACAATCTCAGGGACCACTTCTATTGATTTTCAATCTCAGATACCAAAGTGATGTGTTATACAAATTTCAGGAACCATTTTGGCTATTTAGCCCTTGATCTATGTGGTCGTTTTAACAATTGAAAATTTTAAAATCCCTTCCAACTCATAAACTCTAGATACTAAATTCTAAATTCTAAATTTTAATTTAGGGTAAATATCAGTTTACTACCCTCAAGTTTCGTGATTTTCAACATTTAGTACATGAATTTTTTTTTCGTCCCAGAGTCATACCTAAAGTGTTAATTTTGGGACAGTCTCATACATCCGTTAGTCTGGCTGTTAAGTCTCCCCTTAACTGATGACATGGCGCCCATATGGACAATGATTGGACGCCACGTGTCATTAATGGGTCCACGTGGAAATTAAAAATTCAAAAAAATATTTCTTGCCCAAATTTTAAAAAATAAAATAAAATAACCTGAACCCCCGTTCATCTTCCCCACCCGATACCCCTCCATCCCTCCATCCCTCCATCCCATCCACCCCTCACCACCGACACCCTTCCCCTTCCCTGATACCCACAGAACAGAACCCATTTCATCCCCCAATTTTATCAAGACACCCACCACCCAATGAATAGTCGATCTGTGTTGGCCGGCACTGCTCAAACAAAACGACATCGCCGCCGTTGAGGCGCTTTTCCTTGACGTAACGGCTTTAGCCCTTGGTGAGGATGTAGCTCTGATTGCTGTTCCAGTAGGAGTAGCGGAACCACCACAAAGCCCAGAAACATAAATTGATAATCTAAATGTTGAAGGTGAAAAAAATCCAAACCTTGATTGATGTCAAGAGCTCAAATGTCAAAGCCGCTTGAATTTCCTAAAAAAATGGTAAATCTATGAATCAAAATGGAGAGAGAGGCAGAGAGAGGGATGGGAAATTACTCGGTGAAGGAGGTGATCGGTGATGTGGGCAGAGAGAACGTGGGTGGCGGAGGTGCAGATGATTAGGTAGGAGAAAAAAATCCCAAATGTCGGTCTCCCTCTTTTATCCTCCCTCAATTACAAGCTTTTTGTATTAGCCAGATCAAAAACTCCATATCCATGGGGATTTTTGCAGCTCTAAAGTCGGTCAAAGACACAAACCCATTTTCAAATAGGGGTGGAGGCAATGGAGGGATGTCGAGTGGGGAAGATGAAGAGGTTGTGGGTTTTTTTTTTTTTTTTTAAATACTTTTATTCAATGTTCTAAAAATCGGCCTAGGCTGTCGCCTAGGCACTTGGCGGTGGAGTCCCGACCCGATTTAGGCTAAGGCGTTCAGGTGAGGCAGGAAGAATTTAGGCGGCCGCCTAGGCGCTCAAGGTGGTCTAGGCGGCGCTAGGCGGCAGTCAAAGCAACTCCCAATCTCGATGCAAATCTTGCCTCACATCCTCACGATCCACCACCGACAACCCAAATCTTCAAACCAGCACTCCTACACCCAACATCAATTGATAAACCCACTGAAATTATAAAAAATAAAAAAATAAAAAAAAATAAAAAATAAAAAAAATAAAAAAAACTGAAGAACAAAACTAGAATTCACGACGCCTCAAGTAGATTGAAAAGATGATGGGTTTTGCTGCAAAGAAAAAGGGATCTGCAAAGAAGAGAAGAGAGAGAGAGTCGAAAGAAAAGGATGAAAAAAAGGCATAAATGCCAAGGACGCCCACTATTCTTTATTTTAAACTAGCATTGGCCTTGGAGAAAGTTGATGGAGAAGAAAGGTGTGGCCTTGGCCTTGGGAGAGTACCACTTTTCCACTAACCAAATGATGGTTGGGAACTTGGGAATCGGGACTGGCCTTGGCCTTGGAGAAAGCTGTGGAGAAGGAATCGAGGTGGTTCAATTGAAAAAGGGACTTTTCTTTCCATTTTGATTTAAAACTAAGCCCATTATTCATTTTAATAAATATTTATTTATGTTTTTTTTAATTTACATTTTTTTTTCTTCTAATTTCTCCATACAAGTATGGTTTTTTTAAGTGTGAATATATGTATATTTATATGTTAATATGTTATATAATAAATTTATTTTAAAAAAATACAAATCCGCCTAGACCACCTAGGCGCTAGGCCCCTGCCCGCCGCCCGACTAGCACCTAACGATTTTTAGAACCTTGCTTTCATTTAATTAATTTTTAAATATTTTAAATTTTTAAAAAAGTTTTAATGGCACGTGGCGTCTAGTCATTGTCCATATGAGCGCCACATCATCAGTTAACGGGAGACTTAACAGCTAGACTAACGGATGTATGAGACTGTCCCAAATTAACACTTTAGGTATGACTCTGGGACGAAAAAAAATTCATGTACTAAATGTTGAAAACCACGAAACTTCAGGATAATAAACTGATATTTACCCTTTAATTTATGCACAAAATCATGCCGCCAAATCTCCTATACCGCTGATTACGGATATTTTGGGTGAACATTTTTTTTTTTTTGTTGGTCAATGGCGTTTAATTTTTTTTAAGTAATTTTTCTTTGTTTGATTTACCAAATTCAAATCCTAATTATTTATGTGTGTATATTAATAATTGTCATCGGCACTTAAAAGGGGAATTTTTTAAGATGTCACATAAACCTGTACCTATTTTTCAATTTGTCATATAAACTAAAATTTTAAGCAATTTGTCATAACAACTTTCCGAAATCATCAATTTGTCATCTCACGCAAACTCCGTTAAGTTTTCTATCCAAAATAAGTCATGTACCTCGCACATGACTTGTGTTCAGGATTATTTCTTTGATTTTTAACATCCCACTTTCTTCTATTAAGTTGCATTCACCTCGTCTCTCAGGTTTGTCCACTAATTCAGTTAATGTTGCATTGAATCCATGAGTTCCAATCACCAGAAAGGTCAGAAGGATGAAAGAAAATGCCAACCAGATGCTAAAACCATAAAATCTTTTAAGAGTAAATTACATTTTACTCCCTCAGGTTTGATGTCGATTTCAATTCCTTACAACATCTTTAAAACATTTTAATTTCATATATTTACTTATCATTTTATTTCAATTTCATACATCCGTTAGAAAATTTGTTAAGTAATCCGTTAAGTGATGACATGGCAAATATAAGGTTCCCATTTATGCTGACGTGGCTGCCACATTTGTGTCACGTGGCTAAAAACTTAATAAAATATTTAAAATATTAAAATAATTATTTAAAGAAAAGTTCAAAAAAACAAAACAAAACCCATATCCCCTTCTTCCCCACCCTCCCCCCCCTCCCCCACCCACAGCCACTTCCCTCGCCACTGCGCCTCCATCTCCGACGAAAACCTCCCCACCAAGCTCTTCCCTTAGTTAATTGAACCTTCGCAACAACGTGCGGGCTAACGGTTAGCTCATGCTTAAAATCTTTGCGAGTTGCATATAAAACCTCAGTCACGTGGTCATCGAGGAATCGAAAAAAGAAGTATAATAATCAATGAGATAGTTGACAACTTCATGATTCATGTTATCAACATTGGTGAGAGTACTGATAATGCCAAACACTTCCGCTAACTAACCGAAACCTATTCTAAGGGGAGTGAGATTTGATGTGTACGTATAGATTTGATTACCAATAAGACTTTTCTTCGAAACCTAACCACTATGTGCATAAGGTTTCCAATAATTGACCAAGAATACGATGAAAAATCCATCAAATTTTGAATACCATGCAGATATATGATATTTAAGGAAAGATTCCATAGAGGTACATAAACATTACTTCTTAACTGCGACATTCCCACAACATACCAGTATGAGCAATCAATTATTTGCTTGCAAATAACTTTGAATTGCGTCCTTGTTTGGAAGTGATGATAGTATATGTCTGGTCGGTAATTCCGCATCTACAACAGTATCGTTCAGTTCACTTAAAAAATGGGTTTTTATCACAAATGGTTTTTGAGATTGACCAAACTCATCATTTTGGTCCCTGATATTCACTACCTCGCATCAATTTGGTCATTCCGTTAAGATTCCGTCCACTATTCAGTTAGTTTGTATGTGGGACCCACAAATCCAATCAAATGGTGACACGTGGATTACACAAAATAAGGGTTTTTATCACAAATGGTCACTAACATTGATCCCTAAATTTCAAAAATCAATCAATTTGGTCCTTGACTTTCACTACCGCGCATCAATTTATTCCTTCCGTTAATGTGGTCCCACTAATTCAATTATATGCCTCAACACGGATTAACTATAAGAAACTATTTTTTTAAGAGTGAACCAAAAGAAGAGTATTCCGCGCTGATATTTTTCTCGCATCCCACAACCTTAATTGGAAAAAAAAAATTCAATCTAAATTCGATAAAATCAAATCCAAATTCAATTCAAATTTGATAGGATTTAGGATTATAACCAACTAGAGAGAATGAGGAGTGAGTTCAAGAGGCCAAGTACTTTAGTGGTATCAAGGTGCCTTCCTTTTCCTTTTGAGCATACCCTGATGAAGACGACGATGACTTCTTTTTTTTCTTTTAGTTTTGGTTTTTAGTTTCTTATTTTATTTTTAGTTTTAAATCTTAAAAAAAAAAAATAATAGTTTCTTATAGTTAATCCATGTGGTGCCATATGATTGGATTAGTGGGATAAAAAATATTGACGAAACTTTAACAGAAAGATTAAATTGATGTGCAGTATTGAAAGTTAGGGACCAAATTTATCGATTTTTGGGACTCAGGGACCAAAATGAGGAGTTGGATCAATGTCAGGGACGATTTGCGATAAAAACCCTTATTTTGTGTAAACCCCGTGTCACCATTTGTTTGGATTTGTAGGTCTCACGTACAAACTAACGGAATAGTTACAGAATCTTAACAGAATGACCAAATTGATGTGTGGTAGTGAATGTCAGGGATGACATTGATTGATTTTGAAAGTGAGGGACCAAAATGATGAGTTTGATCAATCTCATGGACTATTTGTAATAAAAACCCAAATATGAATGTCAAATCTCAGTACATAATCCATCCACTACCTTTTACAATACAAGCATGCCATTTAAGATTCTTGGAAGGGTCAAGGTATCGGAAACTACATATGTAGATACATTTTCAACTTCCAATCTAAAAAAACATATCCAAATCAATCAATGTGGTCCTTGAAAATGAGTGGTGCAAATCAATGTCGTCATTTCGTTTAAATTCTGTTAGTGTGCTGACATGGCACATTGTGAGCTCCACACTCCAGTATATGACATCATGTGGATTACAAAAAGTTTATTTTTAATTAAAAAAAAACCAAAAATAAAATAATTGTCGTCGTCGTCTTCGCACCCAGCAACCAAACAGATTGATGAATTCCCCATACCCATATTCCGTCTCCTTGACTACAGCCTGCAGTTTTGGTACCAATCAATGATTTGCTGCTTTGCTTCAGCTCCATAACCTTTTCAAAAACTAGATTGCTTCGACTAACATAGAAGACACAACTACAAAAACCATCTTCTTCTCCAAACACTACAACCACGACTACCCTTCTTCGATCGCTCCACCATCCAAAGAAAATCCATGGTCGACCGCGGAGGGGATACGGCACCAACAATCAAATCAGCCAATAAAATTATCAAAGTCGAGAGAAAAAGAATAAGCAAAGCAGCGGCTCCGCTGCCCGAGAAGCCGAAGCTAAGCGATTGTTGTGGCAATGGATGCTTTCGGTATGTGTGGAATGTGTATTCTGATGAGGAGGAAGTGCAGGAAATTAACATAAAGTAAAGGGACATGTTGAAGGAATGAAGTGTGTCCTGATGGGTTTAGGGTTAGTGTGTCCCGATGGGTTTAGGGTTAGTTTCTAGGGTCAGCTAAGCTTAAGGCCATATTGTGTAAATCAGTTTTTCCTTGTCTTAAGGGAAGTGATTGATTAGTGTACAGTAGATAAAGCTTATCCTTAATCTAAGGAAGATGACTGATTGGATGTGATGTTGGCTGTGATAGACAGTCTTCTTCTCTCTTTCCTAGTTAGCTGCTTGCTGCAGTTAACTACCCGGACATCTCCTCCCACTCCTCTCTTATATATATCTTGTCACTTGTACATTTTAATATATGAAAAACATATTGAAACTCAAAGCTAGAAAATCTACATGGTATCAGAGCAGGTTCTTTTGTAACTTGCCTCTGCCATTTGTTTTTCTATTGCGTTATCGTTTTTTAAATTGTTGAGCCATGGCTGAAGAAAGCTCGGTAAATCACAATGAGGAAGCCTAATGTCGCGATGAGGAAACTCAACATAGCCTCTCTTCAAATCTTGCAGACATTGAGGTTAACACCAATCAACGTCTGTGTTCAGTTCTCTTGAACGAGTTCAATTATCTCCCTTGGTCCCAAGCTGTCTCACTTGCTCTCGGAGGCAGAGGGAAATTAGGGTTTGTCAACGGAAGCATGGAAGCTCCAAACAGGTCCCTGTCTGAATACAGTGCATGGCTATGTAAGGATCAGCTTGTCATGTCTTTACTCCTCAACACCATGGAGAAACATGTTGTTGAGATATTCAGCTACTACAATTCGTCACTTGATCTTTGGAAAGCCTTGCAAGATATGTATGGAAATCAAAACAATTATGCACGAGTATTTCAACTGAAGAAGGACATTGTCATTGCCCAACAAGAAGGGAAAGCATTTGTTCAACACCTTGGGAGCCTCAAGGCCATGTGGAATGAGTTGGATGTATATCTTCCTCATACCATAAATCCTACCATTCTCCTGAAACGAGCTGAAGAAGACAGAATCTATCAGTTGTTAGGGAGTTTGAACTCTGAATATGAAGATCTAAGGAGCCACATCTTGATGAGTCAAGAACTGCCCACCTTCAACAATGTTTGTGCAACCATTTTGCAAGAAGAAGCAAGGAAGAAAGTGATGAATGTTGAGCACAGCTCGAGATTAAATGAGACTCGTGCGTATGCCTCAAACTACAAGAACTCAGATGAAAAAAGGTACAAGGGTAGAAATACACACCTAAAATGCAAATATTGCAATGGTGTCGGTCATGTGGAAGACAAATTTGGGAACTTCATCCTGAACTCAAGCCTAAGTTCACCAAAGATGGGAAGATAATACCAAGGTCCTCTCAGCAATTTCACTCTCACCCCAAGGCTCAACTTGCTAATGCACAAGGATCCATGGAGTTCACTGCCAATCTATTGTCACTCATCAATGAATTTGCAACCTACCTTCAAATTAAAGGACACGGAGGAGGTTCACAAGCTCAAGGCAAGGATGAAGGCAGTCATACAGCTATGTTAGGACAGTTTGTTGGCTTTCTTGCAGGAAATGAGAAAGTACCGTATGAGGATGCACCAGGTATACTCAAAGTCTTCTCTACTGCTCTGTTAACTAGTACTGAAAATGATTGTTGGATAATAGATTCAGGCGCCACAAATCACATGACAAACAAAGTCACAAACTTGCATCATTCTAAACGTTTTCCAAGTCCTTCACATTTTTCAGTTGCAAATGGAAAAAATGTCTTAGTCTTGGGCAAAGGAAAAATAAATTTACTCTCACACAAAACACCTTCCACTGCCTTATATGTACCAACCTTTCCTTTTCAACTCCTGTCAATTGGCAAACTCACAAATACCCTAAATTGCCGTGCTATTTTCTCACCTAAAAAAAGTGATTTTTCAGGATGTTCTCACCATGAAGATGATTGGTGAAGGGGTCTTCATAAATGGACTTTAATACATGTGCAAAGATACCTGTTTTCCTCAGGTTTTTTAAGCTCAATCGAAGTCCATAGATGAAAACCAACTTTGGCATAAAAGATTAGCTCACCCCTCAGATGCTGTTTTGTCAAAATTGTTTCCTTTTTTTTTGTAAATCTCCTCTTACTTGTGATACCTGCAAATATTCTAAGTTCACTAGACTACCTTTTGGTAATTCAATGTCTAGGACAAGAAAAACTTTTGAAATGGTTCACACTAATGTATGGGGACCAGCAACTGAATCAATGGAAGGATTTAAGTATTTTGTTCTATTTGTTGATGACTTCACACGAATGAGTTTTTTTATACCTTATGAAATCAAAGAATGAAGTCTCAAACATTTTTAAAGAGTTTCATATGCATGTTAATACTCAATTTCAATCAAACATCAAAGTTTTAAGATCAGACAATGGCACTGAATTCCTATCCAACAACATGCTTCAATACATAAGTTCTCAGGGTATCATACATCAAACCAACTGCGTGGGAACCCCCAAAAAAATGGAGTAGTCGAAAGAAAGAATAGGGATCTCTTGGAGAAAACTCGTGCTCTCATGCTTCATATGCATGTTCCCAAGAAGTTTTGGTCATTTGCTATCCTCACTGCCACTTATCTTATTAATCGACTCCCCAGTCATGTGCTAGAGTATAAATCTCCCTATGAAACACTCAAAGGTAGAAAAATCAATTTGACACATCTCAAGGTGTTTGGATGTGTTTGCTTTGTTCACATTCAAGCCTTGAATTTTGACAACTTGGACGCCAGGGCTACAAAGTGTGTGTTTATGGGGTACTCCACCACTCAAAAAGGTTATAAGTGATTCAATCCTGTCAGTAAGAAGTGCATTGTGTCAAGAGATGTGAAGTTTGAAGAGGACTGTCCTTATTTCACTTCCAAAGGTACTACTACAAGTCAGAGAGAGGAATTGCTTGACTTATTTCCACTCCCTCAGAACTTTGATCATTCAGTGTTGGAAGAAAACCTAATCTTTGTGGGTTCAAATAGAAAAAAAGTGCAGACTGACTTAATCACTGCTAGTTCGATTACTGCCAATGATAGGGACGATGAGTCCCATTCTAATCACTCTCTAACTCTTACTGAGTATCAAGTGATTAAAAGGAACCCTCCTCGAACCAGGAAACCTCCAACTAGGTTGCAGGACTATGTTACTTATGCCTCACGGCATCCTATCACCGAATGCATCAGTTTTCGAGATTTCTTTTAATCTTATGATGCATTTCTCAGTGAAATTGATAAACATTATGAACCTAGGAGTTCCCAAGAAGCATCTCTTCTCCCACAATGGAATCAAGCCATGGCAGATGAGCTTCATGCTCTGGAAGAAAACAAAACTTGGAGCTTAGTTCAACTCCCACCAAGAAAGAGGGTTGTTGGAAGTCGTTGGATTTACAAGACAAAATTTGAGTCAGATGGTTTTGTTAAGAGATACAAGGCTAGACTTGTGGCTCGAGGGTTCACTCAAACCTTTGGAGTAGATTATAAAGAAACATTTGCTCTTGTGGCCAAGATGAATTTCGTGAGAGTCTTACTCTCAGTAGCTGTTAATTATGGATGGTCTCTCTATCAAATGGATGTGAAGAATGCCTTTCTTCATGGAGAATTACAGGAAGAAGTTTACATGCAGCCTCCTCGAGGTTATAGTGATGTTAAAGGCAATGTGGTGTGTAAACTGCACAAGGCAATATATACATTGAAACAATCCCCAAGAGCTTGGTATGCTAAGCTCAGTTCAGTACTATAGAAGGCTGGATTTGTTCGAATTAATGTCGATTCCTCACTGTTTGTAAGAACTGGTACCAGTGGGAAGTTGGTGGTTCTCATCTATGTGGATGATCTAATCATCACAAGGGATAGTGCTATTGAAATTGAGGCACTAAAACGTTCTCTACATCAAACATTTGCTATCAAAGATCTGAGGCAACTCAAGTATTTTTTGGGCATTGAAATGGCAACCTCTTCAAAGGGGTTGTTCCTACATCAACGCAAATATGTCCTAGATATTCTTCAGGAAGCCAACGTGCTTGACTGCAAACCTGCCATCACTTCCGTGGACTGTAAACTAAGACTCAACTCTGAAGGTGAAGCCATGCATGATGTGAGTTATTATCAGCGGTTGGTAGGAAAACTTATTTACCTCACCATTACATGCCCAGATATCACATATGCAATGAGCTTGGCAAGTCAATTTATGCATTCTCCCACTGCTGATCAGCTTCACATTGTCAAGAGAATTCTAGGCTATCTTAAAGGTTCAATAGGGCAAGGCATCATCATGCGCAACCATAAGTCGACTGATATTAGTGGCTACACAGATGCAGATTGGGCAGGGAACGCTCTTGATAGAAAATCTACCACATGATATTGTACATTTGTGGGTGGCAACCTTGTCACTTGAAAGAGCAAGAAGCAACAGGTCATTGCTCGCTCTAGCGCTGAGGTTGAATATCGAGCCATGGCAGCCACTGCATGTGAACTTATTTGGCTAAAAGGGCTCCTTTCTGACTTAGGGTTTTCCACTTCTTCTCCAATGTCCCTTATGTGCGATAATCAAGCAGTAATGCACATTGCTGCTAACCCGGTGTTTCATGAAAGAACCAAACATATAGAAGTGGACTGTCACTTTATTCAAGCTCAAGTTCAAACTCAAGTCATACGGATCTTCTTCACAAGAAACCATGATCAACTGGCAGATCTCTTCACAAAGGCTCTGGCATCGTCTTTGTTTCATCGTTTTTTGGGCAAGCTTGGCTCAATTAACCTCCTTCATCCAGCTTGAGGGGGAGTGTTGAAGGAATGAAGTGTGTCCTGATGGGTTTAGGGTTAGTGTGTCCCAATGGGTTTAGGGTTAGCTTCTAAGGTCAGCTAAGCTTAAGGCCATATTGTGTAAATCAGTTTTTCCTTGTTTTAAGGGAAGTGACTGATTAGTGTAAAGTAGATAAAGCTTCTCCTTAATCTAAGGAAGATGACTGATTGGGTGTGATGTTGGATGTGATAAACAGCCTTCTT
This sequence comes from Cotoneaster glaucophyllus, assembly GCA_036320875.1. NCBI lineage: Eukaryota > Viridiplantae > Streptophyta > Magnoliopsida > Rosales > Rosaceae > Cotoneaster > Cotoneaster glaucophyllus. Next base: position 28,054,478 of record CM070061.1, on the reverse strand, counting down.
CTCTTTTTCTTGGTTAGGTGCTTGCTGCAGCTAACTACCCGGACATCTCCTCCCTCTCCTCTCTTATATATATCTTGTCACTTTTACATTTGAATATATGAAAAACATATTGAAACTCAAAGCTAGAAAATCTATAGGACAATTGCAGGAAATTAACATTGAGGGAAATGGGATTGCAGGAAATTAAAGAGTAAGGAAAAGAGGCAACTATGTTCATTCATTCATCCACAAGGTTGCTGCTAACATGCTTATATTCAACTTAAAAGGAAATCCATCTTGAATTGTGTAGCATCCCTTTGCGATGCTGGAGAGATTGAATTCGTGTGCTCTAGCTTTCCGACGACTCTTGATGGCCCCAGAGAGAAAGGATGGAGTCAAGTTTTTACTTTTTCTTCTTTTTATTTAAATTAAAAATTAAATTTTAATCCACATGTCATCAAAATATTGGATTTGTGGGGCTCACAAGGTCCACATCAGCACACTAACAGAATTTTTCAATGGAATTCAAACAGAAGGACGACATTGATTTGCATTACTTATTTTCTGGAACGACATTGATTTGCATTACTTATTTTCTGGAACGACATTGATTGATTTTCAAATTCAGGGGCTATCTTGATGGACTAGATCAATTTAGGTACTATTTGTGATAAAAACCTAAATAATTTTGATACTCTCAATGTATGCCACTGCCGATCACTAAGAAATTAGATAAACTTTTCGTGTATCAGATCCAACATGACAGCTATAAAAACAGAAGATAAGTTCATCAAATTGTTTAAAATGAGACGTTGAATGAAGACAAAGCATAATAAAGCATCAATGTATTAAAAGGTGGAGGTGTAAGTGAGGCGTTCCATGGATAACACCGCCTAGGCGTGAAGTGAAGCTTTACGGGACCTAAATAATAGGGGACTGTAGTGAGTTATTGAGAAAAATAGGGGAAACAGGGGACTCTTGTAGGTTTTAAAAATAAAAGAAAAGTGACTCTTGTAGGTTTTAAAAATAAAAGAAAAGTGGACTTAGCCAAAACAACGTTGTTTTGGGCCAAGTCATCAAAAAAAAAATTTAAAAACTTGACCAAAACAACGTTATTTTTTGCAAAGTCTTAAAAAAAATATAAAAAAAAAAAATTTCTCTTCTTCTTCATGGTCATCTTCCTTATGAAGACGCTGCACACCCTGCAACCCTAAACCTAGATGACAGAGCCTTTGACTTCGAGTTACCCAGAGGGCCAGAGGACAGAGCCATTTGACTTCGATTTCAGGTCATTGATGGATCTGGGAACGCCCGCCAACAGCATTTAGGCGCACCTCAACCACGCCTGGGCGAGTTTTCGCCTACTCCCATTGGGCAAAGAAGTTATCATTCCCACCCCACCTCCAAAGCTGCCTAGGCACGCCTCATGGCCGTCTTTTAAAACACTAATAAAGATAGTCTTTAGACTTCATACTTCCATAGAAAAACAAATAGTAACTAATATGAATGGTATGCATAATCATAGTGGACTAGCAGTCCACAAATATGTTGCCCACTACCAGCAATAACCAAGATATTAAATGTATGACAGTACAACATCTAACAACGTAGAAAGCAAAACAAAAGGCACCCACACTACAATCAAGACAACCTACGAGATAGCAGCTTTCTAGTAGAAATTGAAAAGAATGGGCAAAGGCAACCATGATAAACAAATGAGACCGAAGCCCACAGAGAGGTGCCAAAACCCAACCCGTCTCTCTCTCATAAATAGCCCAAACCTCCCAACTTTGTCTCTAAACTTGGAGCCCCAAGAGTTGCAAAGCCAACTATGTTATACGATGACGTTTTGGGAGGGACTTCAGTCTTAGACTCAGGCTCAATTAGAGTTTTGACAGATGAATATGAAACATCATCGCACTAAATGCGATTATGATACTTCAAATGTTAGAAGCAGTATTTTCGACAGTGAGGGAGGATTTTGTCAGGAAATTCCCTGGATTTAAATGGATTCTCACTTCAGATGAGATCTAAGAGTCAAAAACTCATTCTTCCTTTAGAAAATTGAAAAGTATCATATGCTTTGATAATTTGATCAGTCTAGTCCTAACTGGTAAGAAAGAATATAAATAGAAACCTAACACAGATTGATGCATTATTCTTAGGATAGTGCATATGTTGAATTTTGGTTTCAAATATTTGTTGTATATTTCATTATGAAGGTTACAAGGAAAAGAAGGCAACTCTTATAGAGAGCCAAAAAGAAAGCTACAAGAAAAAGCAGGTTAACTACTCCAACACAAACCCTAAAATCTGCCTTAACTAGAGGAAAAACCAAAAGCTAATTACAAGGAAAGAAGTTTCTACAAGCAACTAAGAAAGGTTGACAAGAAGGAGGTAAGGTGAATGACAAGGTATGGTAAGTTATGAAAGTAGGGTTAAGACCATCACTTTAGCCTATCTCTTAGCTAAAGTGAGGATGACAACCCATACATATAACCCATCCCTTGAGATCTTATACAAACCGGTTTCAATACACCCCATCAAGATGGATCAAGAGGATTGATTGATCCAAGCTTGCACAAGAAACGATGAAACTGAGTATAGTCTAGTGCTTTTGTGAATAAATCAGCAAGTTGATCGTGGATGCATGTGAACACGGTGTTTATCACCTTGGATTGAACTTGAGCACGAATATAATGGCAGTCAACTTCAATATGTTTGGTCTTTTCAGGGAACACTGGATTGGTGGCAATATGCATGGCAGCTTGGTTATCAAAATACAGTGACATAGGGGCCATGCTTGTGAATCCGAGCTCGAAAATAAGACCTTTCAACCATATCAGTTCACAAGATGTTGTTGCCATGGCCCTATACTCAGCCTCGACACTAGATCGAGCAATAACAGTTTGTTTCTTGCTCTTCCAAGTGACAAGATTCCCTCCAACAAATGTGCAAAAACCTGTTGTGGATTTTCGATCAAGGGCATTTCCAGCCCTGTCAACATCTGTGTAGGCTAAAATGTGATTTGATCCATTGTTCTTCATAACTATTCCCCTACCTACTGAGCCCTTAAGATATCAAAGTATTCTTTTGACGATTTCCCAGTGAACTAAAGTAGGAGAGTGCATGAACTGACTAGCTAGGCTAACTGAATATGAGATATCAGGCCTAAGGATTTTAATAAACTATCTTAAAATTCTAATTGAATACACCTTGAATTCCAAAGAATCACTTAAAATTCTGATTGAATACCCCTAGATTTATTAAAAGAATTAAAATCCCTCAAAATCTCAATTGAATACATCCCTTTAAAAGAGAAAAACAACTGAAACATTGTTCATAAGCACAGTGTTATTTCGTATTTACCCCCACTTAGTTTCTTTTATTTCATTTTTACCCCTATTTTAGTTCTTTGTATTTTACTTCATTTGTGCCTGCAATTGAAGGGTCCAGAGACTTCGTTCCCCCTTTCTTCACTGTCGCTCCTCGCTTTCTCTTTGCAATCGTAAAACTCTCAAACCGCAAGCCAACCATAACCAAACCCTCCTCACCTTTTCTTTCTCCTTTCTCTCTTTATTTATTTTGTTCTTCCCTTCTCTCTTTCCCTCTTGCTCTTCTCTCTGTGACTCGGAGGATGACGATGGCGAGCTATTTCCGTTCGAAAGTCGTCGAATCGGACCTCATCGTTTTACCAATCGTCTCCCTTTCATCTCAGGAACAAGAAACACATGTTGCATGCCTCGATTTGTTATGGTTTCAACGAGGATTTTCAAAAACTTCTCAAAGTTTTCCCACGTTTTTGCGACGATTCCGGCGAAGGTCGGCGACGAGGTTAGTCTCAAACTATTCATCAGTACTTAAGGTAACTTCTACATCTATTGCATGTAAAGATATGCTTCAAATTTTTTATTCAATATAATAGGGTTTTAGTTAAAGTTTTCGTAGATTTTTTCCTTTAAATTTCTAGATTGTGCACGAATTTTCGCTAAATTTGTGAGTTTTTTTTTTTGTAATTTTATCTGAAAGTTCTGGTTTCCTTGAAGAATGGTAACCCCCCCCCCCCCCCCCCCCCCCCTTCCCACTCTCCTCTCTCTCTATAAACTCTTTGTGTAGAATATATTTTGTTTGATTGCAGAGTTTTTGGTTCTTAAAAATTTGCAATTTGTTTTATTTGGTTCCCTCTTAATTTTATTTATGACTGATTGTTGCCTACAAATCTATGAAGGGTTTGCTCTTTTGATTGTGGACTAAAAGATTTGGATGAATTATGATAATCTCTTTAACTTTATTTATGACTGATTGTTGCCTACAAATCTATGAAGGGTTTGCTCTTTTGATTGTGGACTAAAAGATTTGGATGAATTATGATAATCTCTTTAACTTTAACTAGCCTTAGTCATTTTCAATTAGAAGCCCTAAGTTTTCATTTCTATGAAAGCATGGCGGAAAAATTATCCCCAAAAGATATGTATTTTAATAGTTAATTCATTTTGGACCCTTGAATATTAGTATCGTACGCTTCATAGATGGCATTGCAACTTCCAGATCATGTTGAAAGCAGAAAGTGCTTTTGCAAATTTCAATGCTTTTTTTGTCATTGAATACCTTTTGCAGGTTTGGCTTTTCCTCCCATTGCCACTGCAATTTGGTGTTTTTAGGTTCTTAGCATAAGTTAGTTATTTGTTGCACTGTTCTTATGATTATTTGGTTTGATATCAAATTATCAATATGTGTGATTTTTTTTAATTTTCTCTCATAGGTGCTCATTTTCAATGTGATGTGAATCAGTTGGCTCATACATATGGATGTTTCAAACAATATGAAATGCTACTGGACATCCAGAAAGTTTTCAAAGAACCTCAGTTGGTCTATTTGGGCTTGCAAAGGTAACGGAGCATGAAATTGAACGTGCTACACTTTTATTGATGTCTCTGTTGATCTATTTGTTTGCACTCTAATGTTCATCGCGTACAATTTATTTCGTGTTGTGGAGTGGAAATCACACGAAAGTTGACAATTATAGAAAATTATTTTGGAATAAGCCTCATGTTATTCTCTTCCTAATGTTGAGTTTGGTGTGTTCCATCCCATGACATTCTCATATTGTTCTCTTCCTAATGTGGGAATAAGCCTCAAGTTCGAATCCCCCGTCCTTTGATCAAATAACTGCACACAATTGACATATTCCCAGTGATTAAGTTACAACTTGAATGTTTTTCTTGGCTACTTTTTCTAACTTTGGGTGTTTTATTCTGTAGCACCGTGATTGGGATGACTGATCATGTAAGCACCAAACATCCATCCTCTCCATGTCTCTGTATAAATAAACTGAAGATTTTATTTCATATGTACCGATTTATTATTGTGATTGAATTTTTACTAGAAAGTAGTACGAAGAAATTTATATACGATGAACTTTGTAATTAAATTAGTTGCCTTCGTATTGATTTGTTATAATTAATTTGGGATGTTTGGTTTCAGGGGCCAACTGAGAAGGAACAAATTGATGTTGAATGAGATATAGCCTACGACATTGTGGAGCTCATTATGGATTCTTGGCCTGATGTAAGCTACTTCGCTTTCTATTTTTCTTTCAACCACGTGTTTCATCTTTAGTTCAAAACAAAAATCTTAGTTCCAATAAAAATATTAACCTCGTTTCATCTTTAGTTCAGAACAAAAGTCTTAGTTCCAATAAAAATATTAACCTCTTTAACGCTTTGTATATGAATGAATTAGGATCCCAATACATGGTACAAATTAAAATGTACTGAGGAAGTTGGTAAAAACTAAACACTGGTACATGTAAACATTTGGCAAAAATTTAGTTCTGGGACGTATGTATCATGTAGTGTCAAATTTTTATCTCATCGTTTTTAATGCATTCTTTATGAAAGTCAGTGCATAAATAACCTTTTATGCCTTTTTTTTCTTCTTGTTTTTTGTACGAAGGGAGGTATTTAATATGCCATAGAATGCCAAATGCCCTTACTTTAACTTTCAAATCATCAAATAGGCTTATGTAGAGAACCTTTTTCAACATGAATAGAAAATCTTAAAATTGATTTTAGTTTCTTCTTTTTTTTTCATTTTCTTTTTATTTATTAGTATTTAACTCTTCTCCTAATTCTTTTATATGACACTTTTAATCTCCTTTTTTCGACTTTGATAATTACCCGATGAAATTTGTGATTAAGTTTTGTTGGATGTTTTTATTTAATTTAATCTATACTTTGTGTAAAATATGCAGGAGAATTCAAAGTGAAGAGGGGCAAGCATAGATTGGGCTTATGTATCTCAATCTGATTGTTTGTAGATTTCGTACGATTTTTAATAGGGCTGTCTATATGTAAATAGATTAAATTATCCTTGGTATGTAAATAGTACTCTATACAAAAATCTTCGTACGGTTTTCAATCCCGCAGCATCGCGTGGGGCATTTCTTGCTAGGTAACTCTAATCAACAAGAATTGGTCTGGCTGAAGGGATTGGTCTAGCAGAATGGCTTCACAATGAGTTGCATCTGATAGAAAAGAGAAATAAGTAATTATTGCAATAAGATCACTGCTAAGTAGGTAAGCTGCTACCAGGCAAAGCTGGACCTTGATCTACCATTGTTGAGCAAATTGAATAAGCATAAAAAAGTTCCTTGAGGCCATCGGAAACTTCCTTGATCCTATCCAGAGCAGTACTACCGTATATTTGAGAGGAGTAATACTCCACCAACTTCAATTTGAATTGGGGATCCAAGATTGCTGCTACTGCCAAAGCCCAACTGCACTTGCTGGAGTACTTATCAAACTTAGCTTTCATCTTTAGTGCCATAGAACTAAGAAATTTGTCTGGTCTCTTGCACCATTCAGTTAATTGGATGTGAACATGACAACTCTAAGGAAAATATATGCTTGCAGTTGAACATTTAATGCCAGGAAAAAAAAAAAAAAAACATTAGCGATTCCAAAAGTTTCAGATAAACTGTACATTCCCATTCTGTGTCAGTTAAAGCTGATGTGTGTTAAGGGTCATGCTCTTGCAGGACAGAAAATGCACCCCTGTACTCTAAAGCTGTTTCAAGCATTAGACATGTTGAATTCCATCAACTGGGAAATCAAGAATTAATCTCATCTGACTCTCTCGTAAGTCAATCATTCATTCAATACAATATACAGAGCAAATGAATGGGCTTTCCAGATATTTAGTATTTACCAATGTAATGTGACTGCAAACTACTAAATTAATTGAAAAACAGGAATCTGCAGAAAGCAAAAAAATAACCCTTGCTGACGGAAAATTACCCAGAAACAGACGCTTTAGAGATCACAATTTGTATGAAAATCGTCACAAAAAATGCTTTAATGACCAAATATCTGGATAGTTTCTGCAGCTTTTCTATGGTTATTTTTCACTTTTTGAGCTTCTAAACCCCTTAATTCTCAATCTAGGTCAATTCCATCCCCCAAACCTATTTAAAAACATTATATTCAACAATTTAAACATGTTCGCATCATCAAATTGTCTGGAAAAAAATCCAAAATTAGTCTAGGCAGTTTGATTGATTGACTGAAATATGAACTTAACATGCATTTTTATTCTTTCTTTGGCCAACAATAAACCACCCCAAACACATATGCAATGACTAAATAAACATCTGCAAATTTCCTGTAGGATTGCTCCAGGGAAGTAGTAGTTAGATAAATGTGTAACAATCAGGAGTTCATCTTGTAAGAATCGAAACACTAAATTGATTGAGAACTTGGGATGAAGGCTTTGTACACATATAAAAATGTACTGATTATTGATTGAGCGTCCAACATTTTGTCAAATTCATCTTCTATTCAATCTAAACCATGAAGAACCACATCTTACAAAGGAAGAATAGAATGCTCAAAAATCAAAGATACACCTTTCAATGACGAAAGAGGTCCCTCTAATTTACGTACAGGTATGGGAATCTAGTTGATATCCTAAATTAACAACTAAGCTTGACAAGAAACTACAAGCAATTAATGAGTCTCATGTGATGTATTGACATGGAGATAAAGATAAGGTTCACTGCCCTGACCAGCTTTAGGTGTGTCGACATCATTTAGACAGCACAGGATAGGCCAATAGCTGATCCATCAACCTTGCAGCAAATGTAGCAGATTCATACCATTAGAAATTTAACTCTACTCAACAAGAATTGGTCTGGCTGAAGGAATTGGTGTAGCAGAATGGCTTGACAATGAATTGGCATCTGAATCCTGATAAAAAAAGAGAAATAAGTAAATATTGCAATAAGATCACTGCTAATTATGCGTTATAACGAAAGACAAATGTAAAACTCAAGCTGTAATTCACGTGCCTTTTAATTCCACCTGCAACCAATCTTGTATGCACACCAAAGCCTCACAAGCAGATTCAGTGAGCTTTGACATTCATCAAGCACTCTACCACCAACGTTGAATGCTGGTTCTTGTGCAACAGTTGACATAGGAGTTCCCAGAAAGTCGCTATCATGGACAAAATAGGGTACCTGGCATGTGGACCTTCCACCAATTTAATATCTTAAAATCACAACAGTGCAGAAAGACTGGTTCCTCTAGATACTTGTCCATGTCCGATATCATGTTTTGGCTCTGAGAGGTTTGTCAAATCCCTTCAATCGATCCCTACTATCAGTGCTGGTACTGGGTAAGCTGCTGCCACTCAAAGCTGAACCTTGATCAACCATTACTGAGCAAATTGAACAAGCATAAAAAAGGTTCTCGAGGCCATTGGAAACTTCCTTAATCCTATCCAGAGCAGTACTACCATATATTTGAGAGTAGTAGTACTCCATCAACTTCATTTTGGATCGGCGAATCCAAGATCGCTGCTATTGCCAAAGCCAAACTGCACTTGCTCCAGTACTTGTCAAGCTTAGCTTTCATCTTTAGTGCCATAGAACTACGAAATTGTATGGGATTTTGCACCATTTAATTAATTGGATGTGAACATCACACTCAGGAAAATATATATACTTGCAGTAGGACATTTGTTGCCAGAGAAGACAGTAGTGATTTCAAATTTTCAAATCCCTAAAAACTCTGCCATTTTCTCCCTTTTCTATCGTCTTGGCGACCTGAACGAGGATTGAATGGATGGATATCAGCAAGAGCTGCGAATGAATCATTTGATGGCCCTTCAACTGATCCAGTGCCCCCTCTCAAACAAAATTGGAAAACTTTCTTCAGCGTTGGGTCCATGTCATCACTTGTCGAGGGATTGGGGTCCAAGACAAACTCTTCAACAGCAGCATTACCTTCGAGCATATTCACAACTGCAGACATAGTGGGCCTAAGCTTCGAAGTAGAATTACAGCAGTGGAGAGCTACATTGATTGTAGCCAACACCTCTTCCTTGTTGAATTCGGAGCTCAACTTTGGATCCACTAAGTTCATCAAATTCCCTTCCGATTTGAGAACATGCGCCTAGAAACATGAAAAGAACAAAAGCAAAATAACTTATGTATCTCAAAAAATAACGTAAACTTTCAACAAAGAAGATATAAAAAAAGCCTTCTATAGTAGTAAACAGCTTCAACAAAATCAAAACTAAAGTTCAATTAGAAAATTACCCAATCAAGAATATAAAATCCTTCTGCATTTGTCTGCTGAGTTGAGTTCTTCTTCCCACTGATAATCTCCAGTACAACAATTCCAAAGCTGTAGACATCTGCTTTGTCTGTGAGATGACCCCGAAGTGCATATTCTGGTGCCATGTATCCACTGCAAAATTATGAAATCATGACATCAATTCAACGGTTATAGACATATGCCGTAATATAACTATATTGGAAGGAGAAATATAAGAAGAGAAGTTAAAAAAGGGACTCACAAAGTTCCAGCAGCACGGGTGCTTATATGTGTTTTATCCTCCTCGGCAAGTTTGGCCAACCCAAAATCCGATATCTTCGGGTTAAGATGTCTATCAAGCAATACGTTCGTGGCCTTGATATCTCTATGGATAACCTTCAAGCTTGATTCCTCGTGAAGGTAAGCCAAACCTTTTGCTATGCCAACACATATATTATGCCTCGTTGGCCAATCCAACTTCAACTGACTTTCTTCTACCCCTTCAATTTGTCAAGTTAATCAAAATTAGTCGTAATTTTGTGCATACAATCTTTTATACCATGTGCATGGACCAAAGGAAATGTAGGCGTACAAAAGTGATACTTACCAAACAAGGCATGAGAAACGCTATTGTTTTCCATGTACTCGTAGACAAGGTATAGTTGATTTCCCTCAACGCAACATCCATATAGGTTTACAAGGTGAGGATGTTGCAAAGCAGAAATCATGCCTATCTCATTCACAAATTCCCGATTTCCTTGCTTTGACTTGGAAGAAAGCTGCTTAACAGCAATCAGGGTTCCATCTGCAAGAATGCCCTGTATTTGACTAAGATAGTTAATACAAATATCTTCACGCGAGAAACTAATCATAATTAGGATGGCAATTATTAATCAAATTAGAAAATAACTTATTTTTTTCAAAGATTACCTTATAAACGGTACCAAAACCACCTTCACCAATTTTATTGGCTTGGTCAAAGTTGGTTGTGGCATCTTTGAGTTGCGTAAAGGTAAACTTGCGAGTTTGTAGTTCCACACCTTTCAAATCTGCGTGACAAGTAAAACTCATAAGAAATTGTTGTGTCTAAGACAAATTTAAGAATAATTTCATTGTTTTATCTTAAATCCCACTATTGTTTGAAGGCCTAGACCTTAACAACTACCTGGAACTATAGGCATGCATACTTTGCATCGTGAGTTTATAAAATATAATGTACTCTAAGAGCATCAAGCTGTCGAAAAGTTCAATATCTAGACAATTATTATCTCGGAGTGTGCACTTAAATATGCATGAGAAGTCACAAAATAGGATAAATGTTCTTAGAAAAGGAACAATGAAAACAAAAGGCAATATAACGGAGACAGAAAATACCATCCTCCAATGTTTTTTGTCGTCCTAGGAGGCCTCTCTTCCAAAGAATAACGAGCCCTAGTAATACGACAGCGATGATGACGATTGCGATTGCACATCCAATTCCTACCATTGTGCCTATAGGCACATGACTCCTAACACGCTCTCGGTAGCTTATTTTTTTTTTTGGAGGTTCAAAGTCTGCCAAAATAAAGCATAATTTTATTAAAATAAATGTAAATCTAATAGATGAGAAAGTACTTGCAAATATTCTACAACATACGTAAAACTTACTTGGCGTCACACTAATGGCTGATATAAGAGGCCCGTGGACACCTGTATAAGGAATGGCAGTCGTCCCTTTTCCTGCCCAATACAGGTGGATCTCCAGTGTGCTACCAATAACGGTGACATTGTCAAACTCTCTGACAATGCCCTTACCAACACCTCTTGCTTCTTCCATAATGTTGAAGTCTTTCAAAACCAAGTTCCCCTGCACATGATCACAATTTCAATACGGCATTAATATACTTCTGCATTTCTTTTAGAACTTCGTATAAAATAACACCCACATAAAGCAGCTAAACGACATATGACCTTCCAAACAAGTGTCGTGTTCTAGTAAATGCCAAAAGAAATATCATGAACAGTTTTAAAAGCATAAAGTGTGATCTATAATGGAATGCGCCAAACAAACTAAATGTTGCCCATTGAACTTTCTGTAGCGTTTGAAAAGAAAAAAAGTTAAATAAACTAGCAAAGAATCACAAATAATAAATGAAAGTTTATTTGTACTCACTTGAATTGAGATGTCAAACAAGCGTTTTCCGAGACTACTAAATGTTTGGTCATCCGTGAATATGATCTCGGAAAAGTAGAGCCGCACTTTGTAGTTGCCCTTGAGCATGCATAGGCCATAGTACTTAAGTGAAAGAGGGGCAATGCGTGCTGTTTGATATAAATCCGGCCCGGTAATGTTCACAGATGTTGCAATGTAATTTCCATTAGGGTTGCTCATGTCCACACCGGTGCTGCTGTAGCCCCACTCTTGAGCCGACGAAACAAAGTCTGATGGTCCGAAAGAGCTCAAGTCCTCTTCATATGTATGATCATCAAACTTTGTCTTCCTCCCGCCGCAATTGATAAATATAGAATGGTCTGCATTTGTAACAAGAATAGTATTAGAATTTTATACTTAACAATTCATATGTATGACACATATAACGACCATAAAATCATAAGTAGTTGCATGCTAGTTAGAACTTAGACCCAATTGGAACTTGACTCAGATTTCCCAAAAAAATATGCCAAGAAAAGCAATAAATAAAGAATAGAAAATTTACCAATTAATTAATTACAATTGATTAATTAATTAAAAATGACGGGAAGCAGTCAGTTGAAGCATGCAGAAAGTGGAGCAATTCCTCCCTTACTTTCCTCCAACGTGCAAAAATGAGTTAGAAGGAAAACTACCCACTTTCTCCATACCTATCCACCCACAACCTCCACAAATTCCAGTCTACAAAAAACTGCAAAAGAAACAGAAAAAAGAGGGCATAGAGAGAACAAACGGGAAGTGGAGCAAAATACTGCCAAGGGACACAGAAAACGGGAGACAAAAAAAGGGGACAACGGACATACGGCAGAGGAGAAAAGAAAAACAAAACAAAAAAAGAGCAGAGAAACACAGCAAAAGCAAGAGAGAAACAAACGAAAGAAAAGCACAGAAACAAATACACAGCAAAGGAAGCAACAAGCATTCAAAGCACTCAAAGGTATAAACCGATGGAGACGGTGCAGCACCATCGTCAACATCAAACAGAAGCCCAAACAGACGCTACAGCCATCGCCTAGAGAAAGAAGATTCAAAGTGGAAGACTCATGTTCGCTCCCCCCATACCAGTGCCCTCCATCCATGCTCTCCGTTCATGCCTAGAAGGAAAGAAGCAATTCGTGCCACTAGCCGTCGTGGCATTGCTGTTAGAAGGTTCTGTCCGCCATAACGAGGCCATTGAAGACCCGGTCCCTATAGAAAGGCTACCAGGAAGAAGATCGTCGAGTCATCGTCCAAGTTACCCCGTAAAAAGCAACCACGGAACAACCTCAAAATTATGTGCACCAAGTCGTAGAAGATGGTTCTCTACAAGCAACAAGGCAATGGTGCAGAAATGGTATTTCTATCATTTTGTTACTCCCACGAACATGCATGAACCTGCAGCGGATGAAGACAAAAAAAGAAACTTGTCCCCGCTGTGCGAGTCTGTCCGTACTAGCACTTGCAGCAGCCCCTCAACTGATGCTCTCCAAAATCAGATCGTCACGGTCTCTCCCCTTGATTGCAGCAGCTCGGCATGGAAGAACAAAAAAGTGGCCCCTGCCTATTGAAGAGATACCGAAGATGTTTGGAGAGTCAGCATCAAAATCGACGAAGAGAGAAGGTGCAACAGAAGCAAAGTAGAACATCTGCAAATCAAGGACTTGAAGCAAACCACAAGAACATAAAACTTCCACTTGCAAGCCATTCACCTTTCGTTAAAGAAAGTAGCAATAAGCCTCAAGTATGGAGGAATAAAGTTGCAGAGAAGAAAGACAACAACCAACCCATCTCCGTTGTTTGTGTCGCCTCAGTTCATTTGCCACTTAAGCTCTACAAAGGAGCAACCTGGCCATCGCTGTCTTGAAGTCAAGAAGAAAAATCTGCTGCCACTTTGGAAGGGAAGGTTGTGCTGCCCGCACAGTGCACCAAAAATGGTGCGGGCTGCTGTCTAAGTCGCTAGCGGAAAAGAAGACGGTGTAGGTGTTATCCGTGGTCGTGCTATAGAAGTATGAGTTACTAAAAAGAAGGAAAGTCAAAGAAGAACGTCAAAAACCTTTACAGCTGACTCTGGCCATGGGGTTGCTATTTTCTTTCAAATGGTTATATTATAACTCCTAGTTGAATTAATAGAAGACAAAGCATCCAGCAAACAAAAGAAAGGATGGAGTTCTGCTCCAGACAAAATACTACCCAGATAAAATGAGAGAGACTTGGCTGCTGAAGAAAAATTCACAACTTGGACACGTGTCCAGTCGTGATTCGCTGTCAGCAGGAAGGGCTGCTGATTCTTTCATCAGCCAAGTTAAATCCAGATAAAATAGGAATGTTTGCTCCACATGGAGATTAAATAAAAAGAAGAAAAACAATAGCTTTTCCATTTTTCATTCACGTAGGAGTTTATGACTTTTGGCTCTGTGAATAAGAATTGGGCCAAATAAGATGGCACTTAACATCACGGTATAGGCGCACCGGTTTCAAACAGTTTAAAACAACAAGTGTGGAGACCATGTCCACGAAAACATGTCCATTAAATCATCAACTATGCTGAAACTTGTTGGCATAAGTTGAACACGACTCAAGGAATTTGGCTCGCTGCTGCTGCTCCATTCTTCAAAGAATGTTCCAGAAAAAGAGAGAGAAAGAAATAGTCTTGCTCATCGCATGCATGTCACAAAGCATGGCCCCCAGTGAGAAATATTTGAGCCAAAGTACAGAGCACGTCAAAATGGCATGTTCCATGAATCCAAAGCCACCAAAATTAGCTTTCGGAAAGTTCAAGTGGAGGAAAGGCAAATTTAAGAAAAGCTTTGAAGCATTAACATCAAGCCTAAAGTGGTTGTGCTCCATGAAGAGAAACAACAAATCGTAAAGAAAAGCGCCATGGAAATGCCCAAATTCCAAAATAGCAAAGTGAATTGGAAGAGATCTTCATAAAGAAAGTCAATTGTTACTAGCAAGCCCCAGTGCAGTTTCTTCTTAATCAAAACAAAAGGACTAGATGACAAACATGACTACATGCCCGATAAGAAGAGTTAGCAACTAGCTACAAAATCAGTTGCACCACGACAAGTCTCAATTGGCATAAAGCCACTTCAAAATTCAAACGGCACAAAGCCGTCCCAAATCTCAAAAAGAATACAAAATCATTCAATTCCCAAAACGGCACAAAGCCATACCAAAATCATAGCTTGAACTACGTTGGTTTGATTCCATTAAAGGATACATACGCAGTCTAATACCATATTCTAGGCGCAACCGCAAACACAAAAATACTAAATTGAATCCTTGGTTCACCTCAACCAAATTCACTACCAAATCCAAATCGACCCCTGGTTCCACTCAACCAAATTCACCCAAATAAACCAAACACCAAATCATTTTTAGTGGGTCATTCACTCACTGAAAATCCCAAATCCTTTTTAGTAAGTCATTCACTCACTGAAAATCCTAAAACCATGAACTACGAGTGGCTTAATCCCTTAAAAGGGTACGTAGGCAATCTAGGGCTCAACTACAAAATTAAACAAAAAATCCAATCCCCAAAATTCATATTTTTCGTATTAGAATCAAAGAGTATTCTTTTCCCAAAAGAACGGTTGTAATTAAAAGATGCGTAGTCTAGATTGGATCAAACACCCTCTTCGGAAAAATGAACAAGGGTGAAATTGTGTCGACTGAATTATTTGTTCTCATGACAATTTTTGCTCAACACCATCAATTCGATTAACAACATGCAACATCTAACAAAAGTACCCAAAATACCGCTAGACTATACAAACAACCAACTTACTAGGATAGATAAAAGAAAAAAATTTATATGAACTTAAACTCACATTTTGGTTTTGAGGAGCAAGGAAGGTCCTTCTTCAAGCACCACCTACGCGTTGAAAGAATTAAGGTTCAGTCATGACTCATACATATATCTTATGATGTTTGATAAACATGAAATCACAAGTTTTTGTGAACTTACAAGTTTTCTGGCGACGAATGACTAGAAACCAAATTCCTGTAAAAATCAAGACAATTTGAAAACAATATTCGACGGAGAAAGAACATATAATAAGTACATAAACAAATTTAGCCAATAGCATTAGGTTTGGATACTGATAGACTTACACAGTCAAGTGTTGACAACTGAAGGAAGGTGATCCCGTAAAATTATTGTATGACAAGTCCCTGCAACATATTTTGCACGGCATTAATGACATCTCTAAATTTAAATATGGAGAAACAAAAAAAATGAAATTGAAATCGAAGTTGGTTAGCATTTTGCTTTACAGATACAAACACAAATAAATTAAAACTTCAAAAATTAGTAGTACACTATAGACTGACCGGTCACTTTTGCTCTGCAATATCCAAATTGGTACTTCTCCGGTCAGTATGTTGTTGCTCAAAGACCTGCACACGTAAAAATTAACGGTCAATGAAAATGTAAATATAGTTGACTTGAGAAATATGAAAATGTGTATTGTTTGCACCAATAAATGAATGCATCATTTGACCGACTTACATGAAATATATATGGCTAGCACGCTCAATTGTCTGTGGAATTTCTCCAGTCAACTTGTTAAAGCTTAAGTCTCTGCATAGAGAAAAAAAAAACATCATATAACATATGTCAGAGCTTTGTTTTGAACTTTTGAAGATTTATTGAATCCACAAGTAATGGAAAAGAGGAGAGAGCCCTCTAAAAGCTGTACTGGTGTTGTTTTTCAACTTGTTAAAGCTTAAGTCTCAAATTCTTGTTCAGTTTGGCAATAGTAAATTTGTAGATCTATACAACTATATTGATTATAAAAGCACTCACAATGTTACTAGATTTGTCAGCTCGCCAAGGTAATTAGGGATTGTACCCCTAATTGAGCAATTTCTCAAAATCCTGTATCATAGGAATGCGAACAAAAATTAGAAAATGATTGCATTAGGGATTACACTGATAGGGTTATGTAATATGAAACTCACAATATTTGTATGTCTTTCATATATCTCAGAGTAGGTAAAGACATAGTTGGTCCGTTTAAATCTGATATCATCCTGATACAAAAGACACATCAGAAATAATTATTTGTTTTATGGTTTAAGATTTGGAATATTGAATAATTACAAGATAGGAGAAAGTGGTCTTACAATTCCGTTACATATTTCAAGGAAGATATGGTGTAAGGAATAGGACCTTCCAAGGATGCACCTTGCAAATCACTGCAGTGGAACTCATTAATTTAACTCATCACCCAAAATCTGATAGGATACAAGTATATTGAAAGGAAAGAAATGCCGGAACAAAAAGAAAATGCAGAGAAAGGGAACACAAACAAAGATATTCAATTCATTTAACCGATATCCTTTCCCTGATAGCTTAATGCCCTTATAAGACTGAGTCCAGATTTTCTGCACCCAAAACTCTCTATGGCCTCTCTGTGCATGTCACCAAAGTTAACTGCATCCAACTCTGTTATATAATATTATTAAAATTAGGATAAAAAATTTAGAGAAGGAAGAAGCCGGTAGCCATGCCTCCGACGATCACTCAACCCCAAAACAACTTCAGCCTCCCTCTCCAATCGAGGCAAACCCCGCCGAAAACAATCCTTCCCATCTCTCGCCGCCTTCCTCCCCTTTACTAGTCCAATGACAGAGATTCAGATTCTTATATATATGCACCCAAGCCCCTCGTGCGTTGATTCCGACTTCTATTTTTTATGGCATGAAGATAAAAACAAAGGCAGAGAAGGTGGAGAAGATGACCCTTTATTTTTATTTTTTTCTAATAAATTAACTCGGAGGCAGGGACGATTGAGATTCTTATTTAATATTAATATTATTTAACAGAGTTAGATGTAGTTAAATTTGGGGCAGGTGTCAAGCAATGATGTAAAGCACAGAGAAGATCCGGACTCTCTAAGTAGAAAGTAACTAAGAAGCCTCTTAGTACGCGATTAGCAGTAACCAAACCACATGATCCCTGTAACGACACTCACAATCTTCTCATTGAAAACAAAGTCATTGTATACACATATCTGTTTTGAACATCATGTGATGTTGAACTTGTTCCTAAAATAGATGTATATATACAATAACATTGGTTTTAAGTTAGCCCGGTACAATATATGTAAAGAGGATCCTAAAAAAAGCACTCACAGTAAAAGATGGGAAATAAAGAGTAAAAATGGGAGATGACTATAACGAAGAGATACACTCACAGTTTTTCAAGTTTAAAGAGTAAAAATGGAAGATGACTATAATGAAGAGCAACACTCACAGTATTTGAAGTTTGCTCCAGTTTCCAATAAATTCAGGTATCTTCCCTGATATTTGGCTCCCACGTATCCCACTGCAAGCATTAAAAGAAGATGAGAAACTCTATGTAAAATT
This sequence comes from Cotoneaster glaucophyllus, assembly GCA_036320875.1. Taxonomy (NCBI): domain Eukaryota; kingdom Viridiplantae; phylum Streptophyta; class Magnoliopsida; order Rosales; family Rosaceae; genus Cotoneaster; species Cotoneaster glaucophyllus. Next base: position 28,036,355 of record CM070061.1, on the reverse strand, counting down.
ACGCACATTCGTATAATCAACCGATTTTACATAACTTACAAAACAATTAAGTTCTTCAGATTTCTGTACGACTCTGGTATCGTACCAGTAAAATTGTTTCCAGAAAAAAGGCTGTTGAAACATACAAAAGAGTCATAAGATAATCCAATGAATTTGTGAAACATTTACAGTACCATACAAAAGAAGTAAAACAAAATAGCAAAAATTTCACGAAATTTGGATTTTTGAAAAAGTTTGCCCAAAAGAAGAAATGAGAATGCAGACTTACATTCTTTCCAACTGAGTCAACCTCCCGAGGTTTTGCGGAAGAGGGCCTTCAAACTGATTGTCTTCCAACTCCCTGGAAAAATGTAATTTGTCAATCACGGTTATGCATATTCCTTTTTTTTTTAATTATCAGTAAGTAAATAAAATAATTACAAAACTTACAGCTCTCTGAGCAAAGTAAAGCCGTCGGTAGGAATTAAACCACTGAGTCGATTCCCCAAAAGATATCTGCAACACACTAACAACAGTTACATGCCATGCCAGATAATAAATGCATCCGTGCGGCCATTATTTAAGGTCCTTAGAATCACTTACATAAAACGAATGGGGGAGCGGGAAAGGCTGGCAGGGATTGATCCACTAATGTAGTTGCGAGTGAAATCACTGTTTAAAGTCAACAAGCATTAGAAATTCATATCCATAATTCGTAATGCAGTTAATGCGCATAACAAATTTAAAGTAACAACGTAATCACTTACATTTTTTTCAACTGTGTAAGATTTCCAAGTTCCTCAGGTATAACTCCAGTTAAATTTAAACCCTTCATCTCACTGTAAAACCAGCATTTAAAGCAAAACTAATCATTATAAAGGAAGGATAGAATTCAGAACAATAGAACTTTAGACCAACAAAGTCATACATGACATGATGGTGATACCGACTTTAAGGCAACAGCTAAAGATTATTAATCAATTGTACTAAAAACAATAAAACTTTAAGCTAATAAAACCTTACATGATTGTGACATGGCAAGTATTGTGTGGAAAGGAACACTTGCAAGTCACCTTGCTGAAAATTTGGTCGGCAAAGTATTTGAAGAAGCCTGCTCCACCATCTTGGCAAGAACTTTGGTTGATATTCTTCCAGTGAGGATTTTTTAATTTTCTAGATATTGTTTCCAAAGTTTTCACTGTTAAACAAAAACAGCTCTTGGTCAAAATCACATGCAATGAAAAAGGCATGGTCAATCATACATGTTCACCCTACAAAGGCCTAATTGAATAAAAACAATGCTAAAAGTCTTCACCTGTTATAACTCAGTTGCTCAGAAAAACATAAAAGTACATGTTTAAACCAATAAGAATTGCCACATCATTTAATTATTGGTAATAAAAAATTACCATATTATGCAATTATTGGTGTTTGTGAGGCAATCAACATATACTACAAATCAAACAGATGAATCCTTTACGGCCAAACTATGCAAGTTGCACTCATATAAATTGTTTAAGAACCATTGTCTATTGGGTTAGTAAATCAAGGTAGAGAAGTTGTAAAAACCCAATTCCTCTGCATTTAAAGAAATACAACGATGGAAAAGATTGTGGAAAATATGAAACTTTTATACTAACCATTGTCTTTTTGCTTGTAATTTTTTAATAAAAAATTCATGAAAAAATGTAAAAACAAAACGAAATGATAGTGATGTAGAGAAGAATGAAATATTAGATTATCAAAATTATAAGAGCATCTCTAAGGAAACAACCAAACTCACTTCAACCGATGTGCTATTTTCTTATGTTATGCCGTCACCATCCTTTGCCGTCAATTTTTACATGGAGTGCTTAGGCGTTGTTTCATATTTGTTGTTTCATTAACGCAACTTAGTTGAGGAAACAATGGTAGCCATATCGACTAGAGCAAATGTGCTCTCCCTCTTTTCACCAAGTTCAAATCACCCAATTATTTTGCATTATTGAAGGTAAATATTCTTTGTTTAAAAAGAAGTGGATTTGTGCCCAATTCCAATTTCCATGGACTAGCAAAAAAGGAAAATAGAAAGTTAGCAAGCCAGCCCACCCCGTTAAATAGATAATGGGCCTGAATATATGGGTTAACTAACCAACGTTTCTGTATGACATATTCATTCGGGTCCAAATCGGTATGTCAGAGTTTCAATGTTCTAAAATACGCTAGGTGCTAGTCGAGCGGCAACTGAAGCCTAACGCCTAGGCAACTAGGCGGGCGTCTAGGCAGACTAGGAGGATTTAAGTAAATCTATTGTATTTCGTGTACATAAGTGTCTGTTTATACTTAAAATATATATAATTTCATCATAAACTAGAAAATAGAATGACTTATATATTATGAAGTATTGAAACATAATGAAAACATAGGGAGTAAACAAATAATGTGTGTTTATTTAAGTGTTCATTAAGTCTCTTACAATTTATTAGAAACAACAAAATGCAAAAGGAAAGTTATATATTTTCTATCGAAGTGAATTGCAACCTAGGCAGGTGTCTAGGCGGGTCTGGGCGAGCTAGGCGGGTGCCTAGGCGGTCTAGGTGGACGCCTCAGCAGGTCTAGGTGTCATTTCATAATTTTCAAACATCTAGACATTAATCGGGGCAGTGGCCAGCCGCCTAGTGCCTAGGCAGAGATTTTTAGAACAATGGTTTTAGTCTACTCATGTCATGTGTGTGTCGGAAATATTCGGATCGGTGGGAAGTCGCCGGCCTTAGGCGAATGAGATGCCGACGAGAGACCAAAACCATAAACCCAAAACCCTAATTAGTGTTAAAACAAAATGTCCAGTCCATGTTTACATAGTATGATTTTTCAATGAAATCATATCAGGACAGAACCTTCATTTTCGTGGGTTAAGAAGAAGATTTGAAAGCTTCATGCTTTAACTAAGCAATGCCTGATGGCTATCTCCTAGGGTTTGAAATTTCTAAGAATAGAAACTGAAACATAGAAGACACAGATGCAGAGTAACAAGTCCAAAAACAAACAATGAGGAAAATTCCATATTTCTTTGCTTTCCGATAAGAATTTTCCTATGAACCAAACAGAGCAGAGCATTTCTCTAAAGAAACAACAAAACTCACTCCAAATTCCATTTTTTTTTTTAAATTCATGAAAAAATGTAAAAACAAAACGAAGTGATAGTGATGTAGAGAAGAATAAAATATTAGATTATAGAATTATACGAGCATCTCTAAAGAAACAACAAAACTCACTCCAACCGATGTGCTATTTTCTTACGTTATGCTGTCATCACCCTTTGCCGTCAATTTTGACGCCGAGTGCTTAGGCGTTGTTTCATTAACGCAAATTTAGTTGAGGAAACAATGGTAGCCATATCGACTAGAGCAAATGTAGTCTCCCTCTATTCACCAAGTTCAAATCATCCAATTATTTTGGATTATTTAAAGTAAAATTTATTGTTTAAAAAGAAGTGGATCTGTGCCCAATTCAAATTTCCATGGACTAGCAAAAAAGGAAATTAGCTAGCCCACCTCGTTGAATAGATAATGAGCCTGAATATATGGATTAACTAACGGATGGGCTGAAGAGAGGATTTAATCTCGACGGTTAGAGTGCAAGCCCAAAGTTTCTCCATGACATATTCATTCGGGCCGAATCGGTATGTCGGAGTTTTAGTCTACTCATGTGGTGTGTGCGTCGGAAATATTCTGATCGGTGGGAAGTCGATCAGAATAAACCATAAACCCATAAACCCAGCGCCCCAAAACCCTAATTAGTGTTAAACAAAATGTCCAGTCCATGTTTACATGGTATGATTTTTCAATGAAATCATATCAGGACAGAGCCTCCATTTTCGTGGGTTCAGAAGAAGATTTGAAAGCTTCATGCTTTAACTAAGCAATGCCTGATGACTATCTCCTAGGGTTTGAAATTTCTAAGAATAGAAACTGAAACAGAGAAGACACAGATGCAGAGTAACAAGTCTTTCCGAGAAGAATTTTCCCGGGAACCAAACAGAGCAGAGCATTTCTCACAACACAAAACCAACTGTAACCTTCCTCGCAAAGCAACAAAAATCTTCACAAAACCCAAAACTATTCAAGAACATCCATATTTGCAGTAAAAGTTGAGAAATTTAAAGCGAGAAGGAAAATGATGGTTTTATTTTGTGCTGACCTTCTTCCAGAGGCAGAAGCTGAGCACAACTCAAAGCCAGAAATCCGATCAGGAGACCAACGTAAATCACGGAACTCGACATTGTCGTGATCACGACACAAAAACAAAACCAAAGAGTGTGCTGGTAACTTTATAAGAAAGAGTGGTTTGTTTTAGTTTTTTCTGAATGTGATTTTTGGTTCTGAAAAGAAAGCTTCAAACACCTGTCAATGAAAATTGCAAAAACTTTTTGGCTCTGTAATTTTACTTACTCCTCATGAGAGAGAGAGAGAGAGAGAGAGAGAGAGAGAGAGAGAGAGAGAGGGAGAGGTACAGCTAGTTAATTAAATTAAGTTTCCCTTTTTGGCATTGGGGCAGAAATCTGAAGCTGGCTACTCTTCCTCCAATTTTAGGATTTGAAAGTGACTTCTTCTGCCTTTGGGAAGAGGATCAGAAAGATCACAAGTTTATTATTTTTTTATGTACTTAAAATGGTTTTGCCTTTGATGTGTCTTTTCTCTCAGTCCGAGGAAGGAATGAGTGTTGTCAACTCCTCTCATCTCCAGTCTCCACTCTCTCATTCAAACGTGTCTTAAAATTTAGGTCTTAAGTCAAAAATAGTATTTTTCTGTTTAATAGTTTGGGTTAAAATTTTAGTTTGAATTATTAAAAAGTAAATTTTGGCTAGATTATTTTTTCGGTAAAATAAAAGTTGAAAATTACCTAAACCAACCCATTAACATGTATATATGGTACGTAAATATATGTGTATTATTCGGCTCTTTCTTTTAAAAAAAAAAAAAAAAAAAAAAAAAAAAAAAGTTTAGTATTAATGAAAAATGACAAATAAAGGTTCAGTGAAAAGTATCAGAGAAAAGTACAAAAATGTGATTTTTCGTTAAAAGTGAACAATACTGTGAGTGTTTCGTTAAAACTCCCTTAAAAAAATTAATACTTGTTTATTATATTCTTTTTCTTTAAAAAAATGTAACATTTTACATGTATTATTAAAAACTTTGTGAAATAATGTGTATAAAACGTGACCTACATTCATAATACAAAATAAGTATGTTGGAGTTAAAAAAAAAGGTGTAATTTAACACATTATTCGTACGGAAAATTGAAGTTTATATATTAAAAAAAATATAAAAGTGTATAATACACATAGAATTAGTTGTAGAAAGTCATTCATGTATGATGTGGAAAATTACAAAGGGGTGCAGTGGCCTTCATGTTAATTATTATCAGATTAAAATTCAGTCCAACCCCATTTTTAAGTTCTAATTTCGCCCTTAGTGTATTTATGTGTTTATATTAGAGGTGAAAGTTGGAATGTTATTTCTAATTCCGCCAATAAAATTTCTGAATCGTAATCCAAAAATTTTGAATTCAAATATTTTTCTAAAAAATTAAAACGAAAATAGGAATGCATTCAGAGATTCTAAAAGAATTTCCAGGGCGAAGTTTTTGGAGTGTTATGAACATATTCCGATTCCATCAATAAAATTTTCAAATCCCAACATAAAAATTATGAATTCGACTATTTTCTGAAAATTTGAAATGGGAATAGGAATGCATTTAGAAATTCTAAAAATTTGGAATTTCCAAGTCGAAGTTTTTGGAGTGTTTCGAACTTATTTCAATTCTGCCAATAAAAATTTTGAATCCGAATATTTTCTGAAAACTTAAAAAGAAATAGGAGTGCATTTAGAGATTCCAAAAATTTGGAATTTCCAAGGCGAAGATTTTGGAGTGTTTCAAACTTATTCTGATTCCACCAGTAAAAATTCTGAATCAGAACCTAAAAATTCTAAATTCGAATATTTTATGAAAAATTGAAACGAAAATAGGAATTCGTTTAGAGATTCCAAAAATTTGGAATTTCAAAAACGAAGTTTTTGGAGTTTTCTGAACTTATTTTGATTCTACTAGTAAAATTTTTGAGTCTGAACCTAAAAATTCTGAATTTGAATATTATTTGAAAAATTGAAAGGGAAATAGGAGTGCATTTAGAGATTCCAAAAATTTGGAACTTTTGAGGCGAAGATTTTGGAGTGTTTCGAACTTATTCTGATTCCACCAGTAAAATTTCCGAATTCGAACCTAAAAATTATGAGTCCAGATTTTTTTTAAAAAAATTGAAACGGAAATAGGAATGCATATAGAGGTTCAAAAAATTTGGAATCTCAAAGGTGAAGTTTTAGGAGTGTTCCAAACTTATTTCGATTCTGTAAATAAAAATTCTGAATCCGAACTTAAAAATTCTGAATCCAAATATTTTCTGAAATTTTGAAATGGAAATAGGAGTGCATTAAAGATTCCCAAAATTTGGAATTTCCAAGGCGAAGATTTTGGGGTGTTCCGAACTTATTCTGATTCCACCAGTAAATTTTTTTTAATCCTAACCTAAAAATTCTGAATCTGAATATTTTCTGAAAAAATTGTAACAGAAAGAGGAATGCATTTAGAGATCCAAAATTTTGGAATTTCCAAGGCAAATTTTATCGAGTGTTTCAAACTTATCCTGATTCCGCCAGTAAAATTTTCGAATCCAAACCTAAAAATTCTAGATTTGAATATTTTCTAAACAATTTAAACGGAAATAGGAATGCATTTAGAGATTCCAAAAATTTGGAAATTCCAAGGAGAAGTTTTTGGAGTGTTCCGAACTTATTCTGATTCCACCAGTAAAATTTCTGAATCCGAACCTAAAAATTCTAAATCCGAAGATTTTCTGAAAAATTCAAACGGAAATAAGAATGTATTTAGCGAAATTTTTGGAGTTTTCCAAACTTATTCCAATAAAAAAGACTTCTGAAATTTCCAAAATTTTAAAGCTAATTCCTCATATTATATATTTTTTAATCAATTTTTGTATTTCCCTTGTTTTGGTCGAATGGGTGAGATTTTTAACACAGTAATCCTGTTTTCTTTTGACTTGTATTATTTTCCTTTTCCAGTTTTAGCATCCATTCCCATATATTACCTTTCCAGTTTTGGCTTCCACGCAAGTAGCCGCTGGCTCCCAAACTTTCCATCGTTCTCTCTCCCCATCTGACTCCTTTTCTCTTCTTCCCGTTGCATAAAACCCTTAGTACTCATTACTACGTAGAAAGTCATCCATGTAGAATTACCACATAGAAAGTCATCCATGTATCCATGAAAAATTACAAAGGGGTACCGTAACCATTTTGTTAAATATTATTAAATAAAAAAATGTGAGAGGTACTGGGTTCGATGCTCCGAGTTTGTGTGTCTGCTTGACTGTTACGACGGGCAAGATGAAATTCATTATAGCCTCTCTGGGCCAGAATGGTAGATAACCGTGACTTGCCACTAGTTGTCCCTCTTTTCAGAAATTAAAAAAAAAATTCAGCCAGCCCCATTTTTAAATTCTAACCGTGTATAGTGTATTCATGTGTTTACATTAGGAGTGTATTTATGTGTTTACATTAGGAGTGCAAGTTGGAATGTTATATCTGCTTCCGCTAGTAAATTTTTTTATTCTACCAGTAAAACTCTAAAATCGAATATTTTCGGAAAAATTGAAACGGAAATGGGATGCTTTATAGATTCCAAAAATTTGGAATTTCTTATCCGAACTTTTCGGAGTATTCTGAACTTATTTCGATAAAAAAAACTTTTGGGATTTCTGATTTTTTTTAAAATTAATTTCTCATATTATATATTTAGTAATTAATTTTTGTACTTACCTTGTTTTGGTCGAATAGGTGAGTTAGACGATCACATGACTCATTACTCACGTTGAAGATGATCACTTTTAAGAGAAAATCTGCTTAAATATTACCTGAACTTGTTGTAGGGGTGTAGATATTTAACATCTAATCTAAAAATATTTCATTATTAGTTAACAACTTAAACCTAGCTTCGTGTTGTAATTTACCATCTACAGTCAGTTGACTATGATCCTTTTTTTAGAAGACGTGTATATCACACGTTAATTGATGACAAGACATTATAAGAACACAACTCATTCACCGCATCAATTTTACAACGGACACTAATTACCCGTTATAAAAAGTGACCATTTACCCCAAGTTTAGTCAACATGTTATGAATATTTTACAATGAACAAGTATGGCCAGTTATAATAAAATAATTTACTAACAAGGTCTTAATAGTTCAAGTGATATGACTAAAAGCAGCATTCTTATTCTTCATAGAATATCTTCACCGTGCCATGAATGATCTTATCAACACCGCAGATGATTTCTTACTAGTACTTTCCATAAACTGATCATAGAGTTTAATTACTTTGATTGATGATAAATTAATGCAGTAATCTAGTTGACTTGCTAGCACGTGATAGCTTGTGATGAGGTGTAATCATTAGCGGTACCAGCATTGTGTGTGTGTAGGTACGTAAACAATTACTACTATCAACGTACTTGGCTTGTATTATTTCCCTTTCCAGTTTTGGCATCTCATTTTCATGTATAGCTCTTAAACATAAACCTAGCTAGTTGTAAAACTGTGTTAGTAACATCATTTGACTAATTACTTGGAGACGAAAGCCAGCTGATGAACTGATTACTCACCAACTACGATTCATTTGAAAGAGACTAATTAAAAGCTATCGACAAAAGAAGAATTTTTCAATATATCCAAAATACAAAGCATTTCATGACTACGTGCCATCAAGGGTGGATCCAAAAAATTTATGGTAGCCTATGTGAGTAGCTTCGTCATTGAGTGTTATAATATAAAAATAAAATAAAGGAAAACTAATGAAAAAGGCTTGAAAACTTTTAGTTTTAACGATAAGGATAAAATAAAGAGTAAAGCGAATAGTGTCAGGTTTGACTTTTTAGTGTAAAAATGTGGTTTTTGGTTAAAGTGAACCGTACAACGGGCTTTTCGTTAAAACTCCCTATAAATAAATGAATATTACCCTTTTTGTTTTGGTCAAATAGATGGATATTACCTTAAAACATATTATATCAACATTATTGTTCACATACTTAATATCATAACGTTTGGTGAACCATTTTGTATTGTTGTATAAACACAGAAGTTTATCATCGACAAAAGAGTTGTAATTTATGGGACAACAGTAGATGACTTTTTCCATTGCATGGTTTTAGCTCATATCTGAGCCCCTCGTTTTGCTTAAATTTCTCACTTGACATGCCACTCTTTGGAGAAATCTTTTGAGATACCGGGAACATAAGTTGATTTGGAGTTCTAAACCAATAGGGCCTTGACACCTGCATATTTTACTTAAAAAAACTTGAAAAGATGTGACGTTTTATATTTTTATTAACAAGCAGACTTTTTGTCAACTGAATTCCAAATTTACCCCTACATTAATGTTCTCCACTACCCTTCCACGCCAAACATCCACCTCACCAGCAACCGTCCACCTTAATCGCCGCCATGTGACCCAGCCGGCGACACCCAATCTCTTCTCTCTCTTCCTCTTTTTCAGGCTCTGCTTCCCTCTCATTCTCGCTCACTCTTATTCCAAAATGGAACCTGAAGGGATGTTGGTGTCACTTCAGATCTGTTGTTGCCGACCTCCGATTTAAGAAAATGGAACCTGAAGGGATGTTGGTGTCACTTCATATTTTTTTAATAAATTTCATTTTTTTGCTTTATTTGATAGATGTAAGAAAATGGTTTTTAAAGAAGAAATCGATGGTATTGCAAAGAAAAGATTGACGTTTTCGTGAGAGGAATGGTGGCAATGGCAGTCGGTGCGGTGGGGAAGGGTTTAGAGTGGTGGGTGATTTGGGGAACTGGAACAGTTGGTTATTTGTTTCTTATTTTTACAAAAGAATTATTTTTTAGGTTGTTTAACTCCTATTTTACAGCTGTCAATAAATGATTAGTGAGGAACACCACCTGTCTTGTTTAGGTGTATGTTCCCCTCTTTGCACAAGCATGTAATCTCTAACTATTTTAATGAGAATTAAATTAATTCTTTAAGGTTTTGTTGTCATCATCTCCAGACTCCAGTCTTCCAAAATATAAAATTAAGGCAAGAAGGTAACAATGCAAAATATCAAAATGGGTCTTGTATATTCAAAGAGTCGTACTATGACTACCTATTTGATTTTATTTATTTTCCCAACCACCTTATAGTTGTATTTATCGTGAATATATACACTAATTAGTAGCTGAGTAGGCATCATCTTACTCTATAAATTGGATAAAGTTAAACAGTATATAACTAGATCAAGACTGAAAAAGCATATAGTATGTGAAAAATACATATGTGTATTATTCAGCACATTCTTTAAAATAGTGAATACTTGTTTATTTTATTTTATTTCTTTAACAATTTGTTTAGAAATGTAAGCTTTATGTGTATAATTAAAAAATGGTGGGAACATAATGTGTATTAAAAGTCACTACATCCATAACAAGTATGTTGGAGTTAAAAAAGGTACAGTTTAACGCATTATTCGTACAGAAAGTATATATATTTTTTAAAAAAAATACACTAATCTAGTTTACTTTTGACTTGTATTATTTCCCTTTTCCAGTTTTAGCATCCATTCCCATATATAACCCTTCCCAGTCATTAAATTGTTGTATCATTGAGTGGTAAGTAGGTTTTTTTTTTCATGAATCAAAAATTGAAAAACAAAGAGTTCTATCATATTATTCTTAATTTGGGCGTTTAATTTGGGCGTTCTTAGAATTTAAAATTTTTATTTTTTATGGATTTATATATAACTATATCAAATATATATAAATTAACTAATTTGTCATTCTTCTGTTTATTTTAGACACTAGTTATATTTGAAATCCCACATTCCAAATTAATTAATTTTAAGAAAAGGATAATATTTTTTTAAACATGAACAAATTCTAAGACCAGAAAAGAATTGCATGAATAATCCAATTTTATGAGTAATGCAAGAGAAATTAAATTTATAAACTAAATGATGTGTTATGTCACATCCCGTCCCAGGCCCCCACCACATCCTGGACTCGACTCCGCCGTAGTACGATATTGTCCACCGTAGTACGATATTGTCCACTTTGGGCTCCGGCCACGCCCTCACAGTTTTGTTTCTGAAAATTCACACGAGAACTTCCCAGTGGGTCACCCATCATGGGATTGCTCCCATGCGAACTCGCTTAACTTCGGAGTTCCGATGGAATCTGAAGCCAGTGAGCTCCCAAAAGGCCTCGTGCTAGGTAGAAATGAGAATATACATATAAGGCTTACAAGATCCATACCCCTGGGCGATGTGGGATCTTACATGTTACCGATAGGAAATGAGCAAATTTATCAACATTTAAGTAATAATCTAATTATTAACTTCTATGTCATTTAATTTACAAATTTAATATCTCTAATATTATTTTAATATAATAATATTAACTTCTATGTCATTTAATTTACAAATTTAATATCTCTAATATTATTTTAATATAATAATTGTGTGATAGATGAGTACATAGATCAATGTTATGTTTAAAAAACACTTGAACAAATTGTGGCAGGGGAGAGTGGCCCGTCTGAATATATAAAGCGACTCTAGGCTTCCTCCCGATGATTTTCGTAAGGAATATAGTGTTTGGCTGCATGGAAAAAGTCGGTCGTGGCAGCCTTTCATGGATGCGACGGTCCATGTCCATTCGCATCGCACCTCAAACAAATTTGACCTTTTAATTTCCTGCTCGGACAATATTCGACATAAACTTTTGTTCCTGTTCTTCCAAACAAGAAGCATGAAGTCAAAGTGACGCTAGACTGCAATGTGTATGAGATTTCTATTTTATTAAAAAATAATATTTGTTGTGGGATTAGTTTTATATTGAACTTCAACGGAATTGTTGATTTTATAAGTTTTGATTCATAGATTATTTTTACAAAAATTCAATTCAATTTGAAACTATTTGCATGTTTAACTATCACAATGAAATTTCAATGTTTTCATATAAAAAAGTGTTCATTAATTTTTTTGAACTCAATTGGATGTCTCAAATATTTTCAATTTGACTAGTATTTTGCAAAGATAATCTATGAGGTGCAACTTAAAAAATAAACAGTTTAAATCGTTAAATTTTAATGTGATATAAATCCCACAACTAATCCCTATTTTTATGAAAATTGAGAATGCCTTCTCTTAAATCCTCCTATAGTGATATTGTGGAAGAGTGAAGGGATTGGGACTCGGGAGGGTCTTCAAGCTTGATTTGATTGGGGGAGGCAAGTTACAGAAGGACGTTGACATGCTCATCTTCAATATGTGGCATTGGTAGAATCGTAGAGGACCTTTTCAACCGTAAGCCTATAACTACTATAAATGTGAGGATGATTCTTTTAAAATGAGATTTTTTATAAAAATTTTGCCGCGTCATAATTTAACGTTAATTTTTGTATGAATATTATAAAATATTGTGTAAAAAATATGAGATAATGAGTTTGTGTTCAATTAGGAGGCCAGATAAGCAAAGACATCGGCCGCATGTTTGCCTTTTAGAAGACACTCATTACTTAGGGCTGGTTATGGGTAGCATTGATCCACCAAAATCTAGGGTTCTTCCAGGGAAGAATTTCTCCCTCTCAGTACATGTACTTTATTATCTAATATATCCAATGTATGATAATAATCAAAACAAAATTGTTATTAGCACTCTAAGAAAATTATTTTACACTTGCAAGACTCTTCATAATGCAATTCGTCTATTATATTCCCATTAAAGAGGAGTTGCCCAGTGATTGGAGCGAATTCCAAACCCTTATTTCACATGACTCATCTTGAGTTTGATTTCTAGCTGAAATGCCTATGTGAGTCTTTCGATTTTCGGGAGAGCGAACTGTCGTGACTTCGTCACCAGCTTGTCCAATAAAAAAAAAGTGTACTTGAAAACTTTTTAAGTGTTAATAGAAACTGTATTAATTAAAATTCAACTTTTTAGGCCACTCAGTACTATGATCTGATAATATTCCTCTTCGCTTAGAAGTGAGAGGTATTAAGTTCGAATATCGTGGATTGCGAATTCGATACCAAATTAGGCTGCTTATTGTGTAGCTTAACCGAACTGCTCATCTCCCTAGTATAAAAATATCGATGTACTAAAAAAAAAACTTCTTAGTATTAGCTTTAACTTTTTTTATTAGATGTCGTTGTCATTGGTTGTCAATCATGAACATAATAAAAAAGAAAAATTTAACATAGAGTACATAAACTACTAATAATCGTCCAAATACATGTGAAAACCATTGTCATTATAATTTTTGAATCATTTGTTGTGGAGAACTGTTATGAGGTTTATTCCAGTGACATCAATCAAATTAGGAGTAGGATTCTCTCCTCTCTTTTTTCCCCTCCCCTTCCCTCCCCTCCTAATTAAACGGTCACGGTTAAGCCACGTCAACATCTTATATTAATTTTTTATATCAAGAGAAAGACAAAATAAGAAAATGTGAGAGGAGAGGATGGAAAGAGGAGGGGAGAGAATCCTAGTCCATCAAATTAGTAATCTCTTAATTTCGATTGTAGTGGCAGTGAATGGCAAGAACCAGGGGCTAGAAGTTGTGTAGGGCAAAGGGTGCTTTTGCTTGGGTCGACCTATCCAGGAGGTTTGCCACCAGCTCTGAGTGTGCTGAAGAATGTGTTAAGCACAATAAAAAAGCCAGTGACATTGCTGGATATGACAAACCTCTCACTCCTGCGTAAAGATGGACATCCTTCAATTTACGGGTTGGGAGGCCGCACCGGAATGGACTGTAGTCATCGCCTCATTGGTGTCTTTGTGGAGTCCTAGATACTCGGAATGAGATTCTCTTCAATTTTATTCTTTGAGACATCAATTATTGAATACCATAAAAAAGATCGCGTCATATGATATTGAAATAATGGCATGTAGATATAATGTTGGAAATATAGACAATGTGGATGTTATTTCTTCCACAGCAAAATACATAAATATTAGTAAATGATCATTTATGTTGACATGGTAAATCATATAAAATAATGAAACAATACAATACTTGTCTTTTGTAGGCAGAAATGCTATTTGTTGATGTTTGATCAGAACAAGATTTTAGGTTAAGGCATGGAAACTCACATTTTTTAAGAGTAGATTTCGCTCATCTGAGACAATGTCTTGGTGTAGCAGGTTATGGCGTCCTACTCTCTAGGATACAACAACCTATGATTTTTGTTAGCGTACACTTGCAATACTTAGATCGGTTGAACAACTCGATTTTTACGTTGGTATGGAGGAGGTGAAGAATATAATAGAAGAAGAAAGAAGAGGAGATGATTGTAATCCTCAACCTTTTTCATAGAGATTAGCAAGTATGTATATATCTAGGATGAGAGTACTTTTGCTCACCATGATAAACTATAGTGTATACTTATCATATACATAATCATCTCAACGTGTCCTACTTAACTTTGGTTATTTTTTTTTTCAAAATTGAAAAAGTAACATTTAATGTGAAAGTTATTTAGAGTTAGGTGAAATGACATGTGACAGATGATTAGATGTATTGAGCTTACACCATAGTTATAGTGGTGAGCAAAAATGCACCTTGTATAAGACTGTCTGAAGAAGACATTGGAAACGAAAGACATGATAAGCATTTGGCAATTAAAACTAAGAATTGTTATTAGCACTCCAAAAATCTCATTTGGCACTCCAAACTTTCTATAATTTGAAAGAAAAATACAATTGTAAGGAGTATATAATGAGATTTTTGGAGTGCTAATAACAATTCTCTTAAAACTTTGGAGCAATAATAATAATAAATTGCAAGAGTAATCACCATAATAAGAAGAGAATTTTAATGAAAAACTCACAGTAGTGTTCACTTTAAAGAAAAATCATATTTTTATACTAAAAAGTTAATCCTGATACTATTCACTTTACCCTTTATTTTGTCATTATTATTAAAACTCAAAGTTTTCAAATTATTTTTATTAGTTTTCCTTAATAAAAATGGTTGATTGAGGCCACCAACTATAACGGCTAGAATTGGATCTTGATTGGAATCATCTTTAATATTTAAGAGAGAATTAAGCCATAATAAATATATAGATGTCGAACGGCTAGTAGTATTCTGAAGTACCCAAATAAAATTTCCAACAGATAAAACTTTACACATCTTTATTTCTTTAGTATGGAACGCCACGTAACGACGTATTTG
Organism: Cotoneaster glaucophyllus; assembly: GCA_036320875.1. Taxonomy (NCBI): domain Eukaryota; kingdom Viridiplantae; phylum Streptophyta; class Magnoliopsida; order Rosales; family Rosaceae; genus Cotoneaster; species Cotoneaster glaucophyllus. Next base: position 28,021,081 of record CM070061.1, on the reverse strand, counting down.
TCCCTTGTTTTGACATAAAAAAATGAAACGTTAGTTGACATTAAAGTATGAACTATTGAACAAGAAAACATCAAAGGCTGCTACACACGTCAATTTGGAACTTGGTGAGTTATAGAGCCACGGACAGTACGCCATTTGTTATTATACAAGTAAAGAGAAATATTTTCAAGTATCATTCCACTTATATAATGACACAGAAAATATGTATCTGTGTTCCAGCACACTGGAAAAAGTTTTTATTCTTCAACGTAATATCACTTCATTGTAAAATAATGAATGAGAACCGTTCATTCTCTTATCATCATTTAAATATCACCTCTAAAAAAATTAGTTCAATTTGGGCACAGTTTAATAATCTATAGACAAATCAACGCTTGAGCCTTGCGGTAACTAGTAGCACATCTTTATGATGAACCGTCAATTTCTTTGATTGATAAAGAAAAAATAATTCTGATCATAACATTTGTACAGTTTTGTTGCTTATCCCAATTCCAAATAACACAAAATTTAAATTTAAAAACAAAATAACCATGCAAAAAGTTTGTAATTCAATTGGTTAAGAACATTTACTTTTACACTCAACATTCTAAATTTGAATCCGCCTCTACTAATATTGCTTGTATTAAAAATAAAAAATAAAAGCTCTGATTAGCTGTGTGAAACCTTCTAAAAGCAACACCATGGCCTTTGTACAACGTATCATGACCACCCCAATGAAACACTCCACTGCAGGATCGGTACTTCCCTTCGCATGTAATCTTGGCTCCTTTTTCTTGTCATGAATTTGGAACAATTACTTAACCATACTTCCACCAAGAAAATCAGAAAATGCATTCTTAATATCTTTTTAACCAAACTAACGACTCTCGAACATGTTGTCGATAATTTTTGGCCGCCAGCAACATGTTGTCGATAATTCTTTGCCGCCAGCAACATGTTGTCCATACTTTTTTGACAATATCGTTACTCATCTGTCATGCACAGAGTTTTTTCTGCTGAAACGTGTTGTGACATTGATTGCAAATTTTTGTTCAATTACATAAGAGCAAATGAAACCTACGAAAACTTCCGGCCAGATTCCAATACCAGACTGGAAGCAAACAGCCATCCAAGACTGATGTAGAAAATGGACATCTACATTCAAATATATAAACACGAAAAAAGCCGGGTTCTAACAACCAAAGTAAGTACTGTAGAGTTCAGCTTCAAATCTACTTTTGTATCTGTATTCTTTTGTCCCTTATTGGCAGCTCCACTGGCATCTGGGCTTCATGGGGATGATCTGGCCCCTTGTACACCTTTAGGTGGTTGAAAAGCGCTCTCCCAAGCTGCACGACAGAGTTTGTTTTAGAAGAAACTATTCAAGACAGATGATGCAGAGCGGTTGGGTAGTGAAAAACAACGCTAAAGCCGAGCACAACAGTCATGCAGAGAGAATCACTTGCATATACTTTTTCGCTGCGAATGAGTTTCGTAGTTTCAAGTTCCATCTATTTAAACTCTATGTTTAGCATTTCAATCATACAAAACCAAAATGAAATATCTAGCTTTATTTGTGTATGCGTATGCATATAGGAGAAAATAACTCACCCTCCCTTTTGGAAGCATACCACGAACAGCATGTTCAATAATCCTCTCTGGGATTCTCTGCTGTAACTGGTCAAACGTTTCCACTGTCATACCACCTGGTCGTCCAGAATGCCTCCTGTAGAGTTTTTGGTTCCTTTTCTTGCCAGATACGGCAACCTTTTCAGCATTTACCTATAAATTTCGACACAATCATCCACCATAGCATAGAAGTATTAGCAAGCCAAAATAAGAGAAAAATGAAAAGAAGTAAAAGTTAAGCAAATTCCAGAACCTTGAAAACCAGAGAGAACAGCAATATAACACTCGGAAAAAAAACACTGATCTGCTAGAAACCCAAAGCTTGAGTAAAGCATTTTCGGGCCTGCCCACAGTAAAGCATACACAACTGAGAATACAAAAATGATTTAAAGCTAATTTTTCAAAACCAAAAGGTTTTAACACCCTTTCAGACTACATTCAGGGTAGATACTGAATATTTATTAAGATTCATGCATTTCTTCTTTGCTCAATCCTTGGTTGCCTTCTTTTCCTTTCCAACTTGTGTGTGACTGAGAGAAATTCTTTTGATGTTTTTCAAGACAAAATATGAACAAACACCAAGGGGATGGTAGACAAAGTATAAAAAAGTAGAAACGTAAAGATAACTCAAAACCACTAATGGTGGAAAAGGATTGAAGGTATATTTGGAGAACAGTCAAAAGCCTATGCAGTAACCGGCACTTTCAAAAAGACTTCCTTTCCTCTAGCAAACAGAAAGGACATATTGAAAGAAATGGGAAGTGGAGTCCACTCGAAATACAACCTAAATAAACAGAATCTCAATAACATGACAAATAAACACATCAACCATTTTCACCCAAAGAATAACGACAAGCAGAGAAGAAAACAATGAACAATAAAGGAAAAGGCGGTTCTCACTAGAAAGCTATTTCTTAGCCTAGTTACATTCTATACAAACCTATACCATAAGCAGTTTTAAAAAATTAATATACTAAATGGCATCTGTGGTCGAGTCTTTATCAGTTTTATCTTCACATTGTATAGTTGAAACTATAAAAGTAGACTCAATCGGCAATTATATAAGTAGACCAGGAAACACTGATATTACCTCATTTTGTGGATTTTGTACCCATTTCGCTCCTTAACACTATCAGTATCAGTAACCAAAGCCATTTCTCAGAAGTTGCATATAATAATCTCACTTGGCAGTTGGCATCGAACTAGAGGCTTAAATAAATCCCAGCTACTTGGATTTTAAATATTCTAATCTTCCAGACAGGCATGGAGCACCTTCAAAACAAATTACGAAGCCCAAGTCTTGACCAAATGGTGACGGAACCAAACAAATCGAAATATACAGAAATAAACTAGCAGATTAAATTGGGACAGAGACTAATCAACTTCAATGTACATGGGAACATGGAAGAAAGCATACAGACGCATGCAAATACGATTCTAAACAAGATCTGAAAAGAAATCTCAGCACAAGGAATATTCCCCATTGGGTCAAACATGTTACCTATATCCAAATGGATTGCACAATAATCTAAACACTATTATAATTATGACCTAATAATCTAACATTGAAGATGCTTATTTGATTCCGACAGTTATACAACTAACCACCCATTGAACATAAACTAAGTAAATTGTGTGAGGACGTACCGCACGGTATATCCATGCTCTCAATATTTACCAAGCCAACATGTTAAAAAAAGAAAAAGACATCATAATGTATGAGAATTATATCCATCATATATTTTCAATGATCTCAATTAAGGACTAGACGGTGATCTAGAATATCTAATTCTACACCAACCAAGAACCTTAAGAACCACTCCTCACTCCTCAGCCACTACCATTTAAGTAAAAGGAAGATTGTAATATAGTCTGCATCTAGAGCAATTATAATGAAGAAAATGCTTGTGCATGACTAGAAACTCCACATACCACAATGACAAATGCTGGGAGTGTAGGTCACCAAATTTTTCCCACGGATGTAAATGGCAATTGTGGATGCCATTCGTCCAAGAATCTTATCTGCGGCATCAACGATAAACCACGGTTTGTCAGTATTCACGTGGTCTGCAGCATTTGGATACCATGTATTATTCCAAATGTCCTGGATAAAGAGTGGAAAACCTGAATAAGGACCTAAGTACATTTTGATATTGCCCTCAAAGAAAAGTATATATCGACATCAATAACTTCTAGGAGAGCATATTTAAACAACATGTAATAAAAATGCATGTTATAATATTATAAACAGGCCGAAAACATATACCCAATAACGGTGTTTGAAGAAATCAGTAGAAGTTTCTGACATTCATAATCTACCAAGTATCCTTTAGAAAACTATCCATTGGTCTCAATATTTCACATGGAAGACTAAATAAGTTACAGTTTATACTAAACAAGCATACGAAATTGGAGATTACATAGAAATTAAGCATGAAGCACAAGTCTTGAGCACACCTACCATTAAAATTCGTAGTCTTCAAACATCCATCGCTGATCCAAAGGGACCCGAATGAAGTCCTTAGTTTTGCTGTTGAAGACCTCGAAGCTCCGCCGTGTGTTTCCTTCATTGTTGAAGCTCAGGTCGGTGGTGGACGGAAGCCAGAGCTTTTGCGGTGGCGCCACCGAGAACCCGACAAATGGGGTTTTAAAGGCGGGTTTTGCAGAGGAGGAGAATGGGGGTTTTGGGGAAGAAGAGCAAGTGGAGGAGGATGAGAGCAAGGAAGAAGAAGATGAAGCTGCGAGAGAGAGAGAGTACGGACATCTTTGTGTCTCAGTCTCTCTCACTCAGTCCACTGTGTTTCTGTGTTGGGTTTTTGGGGGTTGGGTTTCCGAGTGTCTGTTGATAAAATAGGATAAGATGGTCGACTTGCAGATGAACATGGATCAAAACGCAACGCATCGGTCGAATTATTTTAATTATTTTTTACAAACATTTCATACTCAAAGTTAGTTTTACAACAATTTCGGCTTTAGTCTTTAACTTTTTATTTGTGTTGAAGATATTTAAAACTTATATGGGAGAATGCATGCCTTAAATTAATAGGGAAGATTTATCTAAATTACAGAAAAATAATTCGAACTAAGCAAGAGGAGTATACTTCTCTAACCAACATAGCTTTGCTCCAGCTTTTCACTACTTGAAATGCCGAATATTTTTCTCTAGATCAACAAGATGGGGTGATTCAAATTTAAAACAATTTGGAATTAAAAACAGAAATATGTTTGTACCGGAATTTTAATTGATTAAGAGCAACTCCACCCATGGAGCCTTCCCCCCAGGCAATCTACTATGCAATCCACCCTAATGAACAGTAACTGCCTTAAATGAATAGTAACTGCCATTAATGAATAGTAACTGCCATTTGCATCTCCACCCATGGAGCCCTTTCCCCAGGCAATAGGCAATTAAAATATTAGTTTTTTTTGTTTGTTTAAATAATACAAAATAAAATTATTTGTAAATTCGGATAAGAATTTTTAAATCGTTCTCGTTGCGCCACGTGTCATTTTATAAAAAAAAAAAATTATTTAGCGAAGGATTTCGATAAGATTTTTATCCAATACGATCGTGCCATGTGTCGTTATCTTTTCAGAATCTTTGACGATAGATTTCGATCAGATTTTAACTCGTTCGAAATTGCGCCACGTGTCATTTATCCGAAAAGATAATTATTGGAGATCGATTTCGATAAGATTTTTATCCAATACGATCGTGCCACGTGTCGTTATCTTTTCAGAATCTTTGAGGATAGATTTCGATCAGATTTTTAACGAATGACGGCATGCCACGTGGCCCTATCTACAATCAAATCGTTTCTGAATCATCCATATAATCCACCCTTCATCCTCACAAATCTCACACCAATTTTCTCAACATCTCTATCTCATTATTCATAGTTTCTGCTTCTTCTTCACCATCCATCCTTTTACAATGTTTTCTTCTTCATCAAGGATGATGTGGGAACTCGATCAGCAAGAGGAAGAATTGTTTAACCAATCTGAAGGAATGTTCAACCTTCGGATAGCCCAAAATGAGATGGAAGAGGATGAGGAGCGTACAAGGAGAGATGATGAAGCAAGAATGGCCAAAGCCTCACATTCCCGTCGAGTCAACCAAGCTTTTGCTCAGATATGCAGGCCCAGCCGTTCCGGAAACCTTGATAGAAGCAGGCAACGACGAGGTGAAGAGCTGTTGGACGATTACTTTGTCCATAACAGTGCATTTCCTGATACGTACTTCAGACGTCGTTTTAGAATGGAACGACATTTGTTCAACAGAATCATGACTGATGTTTGCAACCATGATTCTTACTTTGTTCAAAAGAAGGATTGTTGTGGTGCTATGGGTCTCCTGCCTGAGCAAAAAATCACTGCTGCGTTGCGGATGCTTGCGTATGGAGCATCTGCAGACCAAGTGGATGAGATAGCGAGGATGGGGAAATCAACCATTCTTGAGGCCCTGATGAGGTTTTGCGGAGCAGTCGAATCTTTGTATACCGCAGAGTACCTCCGAAAACCTACTGACGAGGACTTGCAAAGGCTTCTGAAGAAGGGCGAGATGCGAGGTTTTCCTGGGATGATAGGAAGCATCGATTGTATGCACTGGACGTGGAAAAACTGTCCAAGTGCATGGCAGGGCGCATATGGGGACAGAAAAGGAGCAAAATCTATCATTTTGGAGGCAGTGGCATCTTTTGATACATGGATATGGCATGCCTTTTTTGGGGTTCCAGGGGCTCAAAATGATCTCAACGTCCTTTCCCAATCCCCAGTGTTTAACGACGTCCTGCAAGGAAAGGCACCAAAAGTCACGTACGTCGTCAACGGACGTAGGTACGACGGGGCATACTACCTAGCTGATGGCATTTACCCACGGTGGGAAACATTTGTCAAAACAGTGCCACGTCCGCGAAGTGCAAAGGAAAAACACTTTGCAAGCTGTCAAGAGTGGTGCAGGAAGGATGTGGAGCGTTGTTTTGGTATCCTTCAAGCTCGTTGGGCGATCGTCAGGGGTGCTGCCAGAATGTTCGATGTAGAGTCACTTCGATCCATCATGATGACGTGCATTATTCTTCACAACATGATTGTGGAAGATGAGTACGATTATGATGCGGTTGATGAATATGAGCTAGAGCCAGACACGATGAACAATTCAAGAACACGGATATATTGTGCCCATGATGCCACCGAAGAACCCGTGCAACACGAGCCATTAGGGGATGGACGTTACAATGAAAGGGTCATTGCACGATATACTGCACTTCAAAGGACATCTATGCACAATGCTCGGCAAATTGACTTGATAGAGCACCAGTGGGCATTGAAACAAGCTGAAGATACTTAAGTTTATTTAGTATGTTTGTTTGTATTTGGTGTGTTTTTTTGTAGTGAGTTTATTTGGTGTGTTTTTTAATTTTATTTGGTATGTTTTTTTAATTTTATTTGGTATGTTTATGTAATTTCATTTGGTGTGTTTATGTAATTTCAGTCAGTGTGTTTTTTAATTCCATTTGGTGTGTTTTTTAATTCTATTATTAGTATAAATATATTACGAAATTAAATAAATGTACTCTCACTTTAAATAAAGTACTAACTTCAATAAATTGGAAACAACGTAAATAATAAATTACAACCCAAAGTGATTGGAAAATTATGGGCTCCAATTACAAAAACTACCCTATTCATCATCACTTAACCAATTTGTTGTGCTAGGACCATCTCCTCTTGATCTCGCTTCTCTTGCACGCCTCCTTTGCACCACATCCTTCTTCTCCAACCGCCAAAAATATTTAGAATCTGGAGACATCCCTTCTAAAGGCGTGTTCATAATGTCACGATCTCGTTGTGCCATTCTTTCTTCTCTAACCAACTCCCTTTCTTGCCTAAGTAGCTCTCTTTCCCTCTGTTCAGCTTGAAATGCTTGTTGAATAGCTGCAGCTTTTGCCTCATCTCTAGCCTTATCAGCCTCATATTTCGCCATTTCCCGTGCCAACGTCAATTCACCTTGACGAGCAAGTTCTTGCATGTACTTTCCATAATCATTCTTGGAAGCACTCCCTTTCCTCTTTGAAGCCTTCTTACCTTGAGGCCTAATTGGATAACGGGTTGACCCCGACGCTTGTTCAGGAATCGGCGTTTCAGGAACTTCTTCTCCATCTTCTTCATGAACATGGGAGCCATGATCGGGTGTAGAGTGTGGAGGGGTGCTGTGTAGAGGGGTGCTGTTCATGTATACTTCTGGACCAACAGGCACAACTTTGAATTTAGGAGAATCTTTAACAATATTCCAACATTCCCACCGGTTGAATGATTTTTGTTTTGCTTTGATTTTGGAAGCATACCATGCTTGTGCTTGAAGTTGCTACAAACGAATAATAATAATGAAATTATTAGGTAACAAATAAATATTACAAACAAATAATAATAATGAAATTATTAGGTAACAACTAAATATTACAAGCAAATAATAATAATGAAATTATTAGGTAACAAATAAATATTACAAACAAATAATAATAATGAAATTATTAGGTAACAACTAAATATTACAAACAAATAATAATAATGAAATTATTAGGTCACAAATAAATATTACAAACAAATAATAATAATGAAATTATTAGGTCACAAATAATAATACAAACAAATATATTCTTACCTGATCCGCATAATTTTCCCCACTTCGAAGATTACTACTAGCTTGTGCCAAGGCGTCTCTCCACGTACTAAATGAATGGCTAAGTAATTTCCAACGACTGGCCACCGATTCTTTGGTTCTTGTCCCACCCATTTGCTCAAGAAATTTGGTATGTATGAAACTCCACATTTCTCGCAAATGCATCTCATTACCCGGAACGGAATTATGAGTAACTTCATACCAGCTAGTGCACAACGCAACATCTTCAAGAAGCGACCAATTCGTACCTGCATCAGTAGTCATTTTGTGGAAAAAAATTGGATTGAAACTTTGTGAGAAAGATAGGAATTTGATTGAAAGTAGTTGAGAAAATATGAAATTGTGGTGTAAGGTAGATGGAGAAGAAGTGGTATTTATAGAAAAGTTAAAAGAATTTTTTACAAATTATTTCAGAATTTTTACAATTTTTTTAGGATTTTTTACATTTTTTTTTAAAATTTTATTCAAATAATTAATCTCTGCCGTTGGATTTAAAAAAAATTGAATTCCAACACTCCAGATTGTGCCACGTGTCACAACGGTAACTTTTCTTAATTATTAAACTGTTTTTTCTTTTTTTTTTAATTTCAAATCATTTTTTTTTTTTTGGATCGGACGACTTTTATTTAAAGGGGGTTTGATTGAACGGACCGTGGGAAGCCAAGTGGCTTCCCAACGGTAACTGACAGCCCTGCAAAACTTTTTTTTTTTCTGATTTTTCGGTCGGCGACGCGCCCCCACTCACGAGTGAGGGGCACGCGCCTGACAGAAAAAAAATAAAAAATTCGAACGGGCTCGGGCCACAGGCCCGTGAATTCCTGACTGCCCTCTTGCTCGGGCTCCCACCTGGGCTCGAGCTCCGAACGGCTGGAGCACTTTCCACCGGCCCTCAGGCCTCCTGTCCTCCACTGTCCCCCGAGCAATATGCACGGGTGGACTTGCTCTAATGTTGAGTATTGTGTTTCTTAAAACCTTTTTTTTTACTCAATAACTTGGATTTTGGTGTTTGGATGTTTCTCATATGAATGTTAAAAGATGTTTTAAGTTTAAATTCTTTCGTCATTTTTGTTAAAAAAAAAAAAAAAATTCTCTCGTTACTCATTATTAAATAAAAAAATGGAAAATCAAGTATCTAAATAAAAACATCATAATTATTGCAAATGACTTTTTCAAGCGCAGTTGCTAAAAAACAATCATATTTATATATTTTAATGCGAATTTAATCTTACTAATATGTCTTGCTAATAACAACTAATTATTTAACTCATTAACGTTATTGATTTACTAAACGGAAAAGGATTCTCGCCAGATTTTTTCCTAAGGATCTTAAAAATCCTATGATCATAATCGTTCATCATTCAAAATGCAACCAATTTTCATTAGATATTATTTATATCTAATTTTAAATTTTAAAATGATTTCTTACGTTCAAATTACACAAAAGAAATGACATTGTCAACTCACCTCCAGACCAAACCCCCTCCAATTCGTTTATCAAAAAAAAAAAAAAAAAAAACGCCCTCCAATTCCTTCCTTATTCCAATCTCAATCCCACCGCTCCTCCTCCTCCCTCCCCATAAAATTCCGAATCCCAATCCACCCTCACCGCCACAATCGCTCCAAACAAACAATGAACAGGCCTCCCGCAGCCAGTGTGCAGAGTGCCTGTGTCCCAGGCAATGAGCCTGATCCAATCGTCGCCTCCGACCTGGCAGTCCGCCGTCCTCAGCAACGTCCTCATATTTCTGCTGGGTTCTCCAATCCTGGTCTCTGGACTCTCTGCCTCTGGCATTGGAGCTGCTTTCTTGCTCGGTACTCTCACTTGGCGCGCTTTTGGGTCTTCTGGGTTTCTCCTGGTGGCCACGTACTTCGTCATTGTGAGTAAAATTTCTCTTGCTTTTATGTGCCTGAGCGTTTGTTGGGTATTAACTTTATCTGGGTTTTTATTTTGTACTGTTTCCTGGATATGAATTGGTGAATAATTTCATAGAGCTTTTTGATAATTGGAATCAAACTCGCCATCAAGGGAATACCTAAGAGAGGAATACTGCTAGACCTTAATACTAAGTGACAATAATTGGTATGTAGTATTCTTTCTCTATCAAACGAAATTGCGCCTTAAAGTTCTGTTCTTTTATAATATTTGTTAAATTTTTGGTTTTTCTTTTCTTCGAATTTGAGTGACGGATGCAAAAGTTAAGGTGCTGAACTTTCATAGTGACAGTGGATACTCAGGTCTAAGGGGATTTTCATGAAATCTGTAACTTCGTAAACTTAACAATTCCACGCTATTAGGCTCATTAATGAATCTAATTTCTGAGCGTTATTGATCTCCGATGTTTTGTAATGCGGTTTTGTCAAAATCTTCAGGGGACGGCAGTGACAAAGGTGAGAATGAAACAGAAGGAGGCTGAGGGGGTAGCCGAGAAGAGGAAAGGACGGAGAGGCCCTGGCAGTGTCATTGGATCCAGTGCTGCTGGCTGTGTTTGTGCTTTCCTCACAATACTTGGAGTAGGAGGAAGCGGATATTCTCGGCTTTGGCAACTAGGGTTTGTTGCCAGCTTCTGCACTAAGTTAAGTGATACTGTCTCGAGTGAGATGGGAAAGGCATATGGCAAAACCACGTAAGTTTCTGTGTTTGGCTGAATTAAGCTCTTCATGTTCATGTTGTTAGAACTGATGTTATGGGTCTAATATTGGTATTCCATGCTTAATAACATCATATTTGGTTAATAAGTTCCATTTTTTTTTGGCATTACATGATTAGCAACCCCAGAACGGCTTCTGATAGTCTATTTTTTGAAATTGTTATAGTTCATCTGTCTCTTCGTCTTTGCTTATTAGATTTTATACATAGTTCAGCTTTTCATGCTCTGGTGATTTTCTACATAGCGTTTAGGTTTAATCCTGTTAGGATGCCAAGTGGCTGGTGGCATCACTTAGTTAGCCTAGGTGTCTCAATTGTTGAGTTGGAGATCTTGAGCCTGCAACCAGATTTTTTAGCTGAGATATGTGCAGATGCAAAGGGTGAATGAATATTTGATTGTATTAGTGTTCTTGTTAATATCTCTTAGCAATCTTGGGTTAAGGTTGATTTAGGTTCTATCATTGGTATCGAGCCAGTCTTGATCCTTATATCCCTTCTCTGTTGCTGTATGACTCGTGCGTTGACGAAGAAAGCCATGGAATCTCATAACCATCTTGCTGCGATTAACGACACTCTCAATGTGCTAATCCAGCGATTCCATGGAAGCTTGCCAAGATTTTTCTGATGCTCAATTCGAGAAATTGTCCCGCGATTTTGTGGACAAATGCGATATGGGTTTTCCCGGTGAAACGTCAGATGCAACCCATTCGGATCCCAATTCGCATCCTCTGTTCATCAAAATGGCATCTCATATCTCAGTTGTGAAATCGAATCAAGTCATTCTCAAGCTTCAATCCTTCCATGAGGAAAAGATTCAAGCCCGAGAGAGAGTGAATCAGTAATTCTCTCAATTTCGTCGAAGATACAAGCCCAAGACTCATCCTTGTTTACTCGACAAGAAAGTTGAAGATTCTGTGATAGTTTCTCCAGTTCTTGATTCTGATTGCATGAAATCCAAGGTTGCGTTCTGGGTTTTGCATTTCCTAGCTACTGCTTTTGGAGATAAATGAATCAGTTAGGAACGATGCCTTTGTCTATTCGTGAATCTTACTGCAAGAACGACGTGGCCCAAGATTTCATTTTTAAAATTTATGTTTCTGAAGATGGGTTCATGGAAATTGATTCACCTACACTTCAGGTGTTTGATGAAAGGTCGCACTCAACATATGATGATCTTCAATTAGGCTATCATATGTCGATTTTTGACACGGGGGGTACACTTATTCGTTGGCTGTTTACTTTGAATCTTCCGACCAAAGATGCTCATAGTTCTAAATTTCTTGTTTTTAGTGGTGAATTAATGAAAAATGGTATTATTGTGCATTTGAAGCTTGGCTTCCATGAGTTGATTCGTGACAAAGGAGGAACATCTAGTCCAGGCCTCTTTAATTTGAAGTCTACTGGGGACAAACATTTGGAGACAGCAAAGCCTCTACTGCGGACGATTTTTTGGTGACAGCAAAGCCCTTTGGGTTGCCCGATGAGACGACTTTTTTTGCCTTCAATCCGTCTGATAAAATGTGGTACTCAGGTTGCTGTGTTGTTCGATCGTGACATGTGCTACTGCAAGGGCATTCGGGATAAGGGTGGAGGCTCCAAATTCAGGTATACGGTTGCTCCAAAAAAATAAAATTCCTTGTATGAATGAATTTGGAAATTTTACTGAATATAGACAAAGAATAGATATGATGTTGGTCTCCTTAGGTGGAGAAATTTGGGGACGAATTATTTCAGTCACAGTGTCCACAGATACTAGATTCTTGCCCTCAGCTGAAGTAGTTCATTCAGTGATCAAGACATATTCTAATTGCTTAGTTGTGAGAGAAGTATTGAACAAAGCAGGGAGGGTATTGCTTTTGGGCATTTCAAACTGGCCCAAGTAAAAACAAGAGCAAGATGACAATTTTATGTTGTATGCTATTGAGAATAGATGTACGAGTCAGGCTGTTTAAGTGGAGATTGAGATGCATGGCTATGTGTTGTTGTGTGTAGCTGCCCTGGGTATCTTTATGCGTGCTAGAAATTCTGATTGTATGGTCACCATTGCTCCTTTTTTGGGAAGGTGTAATGTGGAGTTAATGTTTTCAGCAATGAGCTCTTGGTGGAAGCACACGCCTATGGTTTCATTAGTTCAGTACATATGTTGTTGCTCGTTTACAAGGGAAAAATATATATGTCTTTTGTCCTACTTGTGGAAGCATATTGCTGCAGCAAGTTGCTATGAATGCTGCTGCTATATACTACTGGCTTTCGTTGCTCATTGTCTAAAGATCAACTTTGAGTAGTTGGATCCATTGCCAAATCATAATCAAAAGAATGCAACTGGAATTTTCAAAGTTAAACCTTGAGGACAAGGTTGATTTCTAGGGGAGGGGTAATGTTAGGTTTCCAAATGGCATCAGTTAGTTAGCCCAGGTGTCTCAATTGTTGCGTTGGAGATCTTTAGCCTACAACCAGATATATAAGTTGAGATATGTGCAGATGCAAAGGGTGAATGAAAATTTGGTTGTATTAGTGTTCTTGTTAACATCTTTTAGCAATCTTTGGTCAAGGTTGATTTAGGTTCTATCAAATCTTGTACACTGTATGATTGACACATAAGGTTGCCTCAAATTCTGAAGCTATTATTAATTAGAAATGTATCTAATGGGTGCCAAAAAGGAAGTTAAATGGTTGTGCCTGGAACATTCCAGCAGTTTGGCCCAACCTAATGTCATGTGGCACAGCATTTTAAATATTGAAAATAAGAAAAGTATGAATTACTGATATCCCTTACCTTTTCTATTTACGATCAGATGAAAGTCGAAAGCTTCAGTTGTCAACTGAATCTTGTGTTGGCTTGTAGGATTCTTTTTAGATGACTAAGTTATTTGGGAACGGGCCTGCAAAACTTTGACACATAATGAGAAGATGGTTCTAGTAGTTTTCTCATTCATCGTGGTCCTGTCCATCAGTAAAAGAATGGACAACCATTACTGAAGCTATATTTTGTTATATTTAGCTAGCCAATAGAATTGCGTAAGGTATATTTCGTTAGATTTAGTTAGCCAATATGTAAGGGCTGATACTATAAAAGTGCCTTAATCATGGTCTGGTTGGAGAGGTTAACCTTTCATTGACTTTTTAATGCTCTCATAAAGTGAAAATAACATAAAATGCATAATGCTTTAGCATTCACGTACAAAATCATTTAGTCTACTGTGCGGTTTCTAGTGCAGAATGATTGCAGCATAGTGAAATTTGAAGCTTTAATTTTGTGTTGACTACTTTTGGGGACATAAAGAAGCTAGGAACTGAAAGTATCAAATTAAGAATTAGATTCTCGTGACTTAGGTCGAGTCACTTGAATCGACAACAAAACTGATGTTTTTCATTCATGAAGAATCTTAGGGCTTACATTTGAATTCTGCTTTCTAACGGAATTAGAAGAAGCTAGGAACTAAAAGCGTCAACCTGAGAATTAGATTGTCATGAAATTATGTTGAGTGACTTGCGTCAACAACTAAACTGATGTGTTGTCATTCATTAAGAATCTTAAGGCTTACTATCAAAGTCTCTTTTCTAATCCAATTAGCTGTTTTCTTTAGGATACACCTTGTAAAGTTATGTAACTGTCCCTTCATAGGTCAAGTTTCTCATTGGGAAAGAAATCCAACTAGTGTTGTGCTAATTTTTCTGCTAACCGGATAAACGTGTTTCTTTTTTCTTTTGGACTAAAGATCAACAAAGATTTCTTTGACATCATCACAAATTTAGTATTTTCTGTTACCCCAGATCAATTTAAAATTCCAACAACATAAATTTTACTTCTTGAGCAGGTACTTAGTTACAACATTGAAGGTAGTTCCAAGGGGAACAGAGGGGGCTATGAGTGTTGAGGGAACCTTTTCTGGACTTTTGGCTGCTATCGTTCTTGCATTTGTTGGTTGTGCCATGGGTGAGGTGCTGTTTACGATATATACCCTTCGATGTTTGCATTTATTATTTGTCTGTCACTTAACTTTTATGTTTATAACATTCCTTGTACTTTTGGTCAAACAGATAAGTGCACCTGAAGCAATGATATGCGTAATAGCTTCCCAAATAGCTAATCTTGGTGAGAGCATTATAGGTGCTGCTCTTCAAGAGAAGGAAGGATTTCGATGGGTAAGCAACGATTCCCATGTTTTATTTTTTCATATCAAATTTTTAGTTCCTTTATTTTATGTATTCTGTTCATTCTCTAATAGAATCAGTTTGGTATGATTGGGCCATGGGTGTCGGGTTTTTTCTCTTAGCACATTAAGGAGCAACAATAGCCATCCCGTTTCATGGGGCTCCTGCGTATGTTGAGTTTGATTCCTGGGTTTACTGAGCATGTTGGTGAATTAGTGATGAATATGGGAAGTATGGGGCTCTTTTATCCTGTAGAGAACCTGGTGATAGAATTAATGGGCAATATGGGGAGCACAGGGGGGTTCCTTGAATAATAACAGTTTCATGATACCATACCACTCTGACTCCCCAAATCGTGCGGAATTTTTTTTTAAAATGCATAATTTTCTTTGTGCTTCAATTGCACTAATTCCCCTTCAAAAGCATGGACATGGAGGGCCTTGGAGGTTACAGCTCCATAATATACATTGTTCCTTGTAGTTTGTTGTCAGTTTCAGCAGCGTGCAACATATTTCCCTCTGTCCTTACACCCTGTCCGCGCTCTATTTTTCAGCTCAACAACGATGCTGTGAATGTCATAAACATATCGATGGGCAGCATTTTGGCAGTCTTGATGCAGCAGGTTTTACTCCAGAACTGGAGTATGTAAATTGCCAAATTCATGAAGGTAGAAGATTCTTCTCCGACGTGCCAACCAGCTATGCTAACAAAATCGAACATGATGCGTATACTTTACACCGGTGACTGAAAAGATCGTTGCACTCTACGCGGAGGCATGTTGCCTTACTCAGATGGCGGTATTAACAATTTAGCGAGACTCTGTTCATACGAAGTTCCCCGAAGAGAAAAAATTACCCACGAAACGTTTTGGTGAACTATTTATCGTCGAAATGTATATACAATGGAAATTATTTTTTAAGTAGTCAGAAATAGGATTATTTTGCTATATTCGATCAAGAACATCTTTTCTTATTGAAATGTAATTAAGCTAGTGAAATGTGCATGTAAGTTCATGTAAGATTATTATTATTATTATTATTATTATTTTCTAAATTTTTTATTATTTGAAACTTTTGTTTTTAGACCTAGTTGCCAAAATCCCCCAAAACTTGTACCCACTGCCAACTGACCCTCTCAACTTTTATTGATAGCTAAAAGCATGTTTGAATGTACTTTTAAAATGATTGAAAGCGTTTTTAGAGAAAATGTTTTTGAGTTCCAAAAGTACTTAAAGTGTTTTCTGCAAGAAGCACCGTTATGTGCTTGTTCCAGAAAACGCTTTAAGTGCTTTTCTATGATTCACTTGCATGTTTACTAAAAATTAGTTCTAAAAATATTTTTATCAAAAATGCTTTCGATCATTTTAAAAGTACATCCAAATAAGCTCTAAATTACCTCCTACTGTTAAAGCTCTCCACATTTCATCTATGATTCTGTTAGTTTGGGAAACTAAATATTCTGTATTATGAATCATTTATATTTTTTTTCTTTTATGATTTAAGTGTTTTTTTATTGGGAGCACTAATTCTTGAATACCAATTCTTAAAAAAATTCGGCTAAAATACAACGTTTTTTGGTTAGGTATCAATGGAAAAGTAAAAAAAAAGTAATGTTAAAAATTATTCAATACAATTACATGATTGCCATTCAATTCTAACACATTTTTTGGCCGGCCAATATTTCTTCCAACTAGTTCATCAGATTTTCTAACGACCAGGCAATTAAATTTTTCAGTCTCAACGTCACTGTTCAATAGTGACGTGCAATGAAACATGTTAATTAATGAATTTTATCGTAAGTTCTCTAATTGTATTGTGTATACATGTATAAACGAATAGTCACACAACACATAAAATTGAAGATGTAAAAGTTGCACATCTGAAATTTTCCGGCAATCGAAAAAAAATCCGGCCATTATGACAGTGGTCGACAACAGTTTCTGGCTCTAGCACAGGTGCCATGTGTGTCGTATGCAATGGGGAACAAAAATATAAATGTTTCCATACATAAAAGTGTATTTGCCGCCAATTTACGGCTTAATCCAAATAAAAAGGGAATTAATTAGTTGTTTTCTTTAAGGTTGATAAATCTTTTTCCTAAAATCATTATCTTGAAAGTAATCTTGTATTTAAATTTTAATCATTACTCACTCACTTTCTCTCTTTCACACGAAAATTTTATTTTTCTAATAACTTCCGTCACATGCACAGCATGTTTAGAATATCCAGTAACTTTACTAACCTTCCAAATGAGACCTAATTCTAGAGTCAAGTCAAAATGAATTGAATAAGACGGGTACTAGTCGGACTAATTTCTGTAACCGTCATATCGTCACGTAGTGCTACCAATCAAGAAATCCGGTTGGAATCTCATCATTTCAGAGCAGACTTTCATGCAACCATATAAACCAAAACAAGAACTCAGACCAAACCATCCAATTTCCTCTAACAAAATCAGAAGCAGCCAAATTTTGATGATAAGCACCTTGTTTTGAACGCCGCCCAAAGAACAACCACCTGAAGTTCCTCTCTTTAAACATGCCCTCCTCGTTTTGCCACCTCCCTTAAACCCCCCCATTCCATGCCTTATATTGTCTCTTAGCCTACCTGAAAAACATGTCCTCTTCTTCCCATGAAATTGTCCTCACCAGCTCCCCTGACGGCCCGATTATCGCCTATGATGCTTCCTCGGGCACTGCTCTAGCACAGTTCACAGGCAGCAGGTCCCCGCCTCGAGGTCTCACCATTGTTGGGAAGCCTTACATTGCTGCCTCTCACGTATCTCCCACCACTGGTTCTGGTTCAATCCACCTTTACAGCTGGTGTTCTTCATCTGCCTTGCATAACTTGCAAGTTCCGGAACCCGTTGCCCCCCTCGCCGCCATGTCTGACGGGGCGTACCTCTTTGCCGGCGGCCTGTCAGGGAGTGTTCATGCATTGTCCATCCCGTCTGGGGATGTGCTCAAGTCATTGGCTGTGCATAACAAACCCGTGTCGTGCCTCGGGATCAGCGACGACGAGTCGCTCCTGATTTCTGGCAGTGATGATGGAAGCATTGTTGTTGTTCCTATCTTCCAGCTTGTGGCGGCGTCAGGATATGTATTATACGATAATGTGGAAGAGCTGGTGTTGCATAGGTTTTCTGCTCATTCGGATTCGGTGACTGCCGTTGTTTCTGGTGTGGGATTATACACCTCCCAGGTTATTTCGTGCTCATTGGATGGCACATGTAAATTCTGGAGCCTCTTGCGCGCGGCGCTCCTGCGTACGGTTGTGTTTCCGTGCGCTATTTCCGGTATCGCATTAAACCCAAGAGAACCCGAGTTCTATGCTGCAGGATCAGATGGTTCAGTATACAAAGTAGTAACTGGAAGCACGCAGCTTGTAATGCAAGGCAAGGACTTGATCACCTGGAGTCCGAAGCACGACGGGGGAGTTGTATCTGTGGTGATGGTGAATGAGGGAAGGAATTTGTTATCGGCTTCGGAAGACGGGAGTGTCTGGGTTTGGCAAGTTGATGCAGGACAGGTGGTTATGGTTCTCGCTAACGAGATGGGGAGCATTAGTGATCTGGTGGCAGCCACGGGCACAAACTACAGCAAAGGGCATGATTTCAGCGCGAGCAACAGGGGTTATCGAAACGGGAGTTGCGAATTTGGGTTAACTGGAAAAGAACTGACGAGTACGCCGATAAAGAAGATGTTAAAAATGGACGAGATGTTGAAGGTGGCGGCAAGGGATAGAAGCAGAGCGATTGATATGCTCGAATCTGCTATCGGAATGTATGAGAGGCTCTTGGAACTCATCCTCAAGGAAGCCAAGAAAAGTAGCAGCAGCAACAACAGACAATGGTGATGAAAAGGATAAAAACATCATACACAATTTCTATATGCTAAAATGTGTTATTCAGACAAATGTATATCTCTATATAATACACACATTGGTAAACATTAGTTCTATTTTCTCTTCGCCTTTCGCGTCCACCTTCCTCAAGAAAAAATAAAACAGATGCACCGTTTAGTGTTTGTTCAAACGGGCACTAACGCAGAATTGCTAATGTTACATTCATCATATAGCGTTCATTAGAAAGGAAATTCATCAGATACAGAAACATACGAGTAAAGGGTCGGTTTAAAACCGCCCCAACCATTCAAATCGTCCAAAACCATATCAATCCGACCAGTTCAGTTCGAATTTTACGCTACAACAACATAATCGTGAGCCTAAATGAACCAAACCGCAAATAGTTGGCTTGGTCCGGTCTACATGAAAACCGCCTAAACCGCGTCTACCCCGATAAACAGACCATACAGGAAGCCTAAAGAAGAGATATTTCCTCCATTGCATTTCTTTTTTCTGGCTGGTACTTGTAGGCCAACCATTGAAGTATAAATCCTTCCATGTGAAATGTTTTGTCCAACAATTCAAACATTTAACAGATGCTCTCCTGTCCTATTTTCGACAGGTTGTTCATAATTCAAATTCCAGATGCAATTTGATTTGAAACATTCCTAACAGTAAAAGACACGTGGCAAATTAACCCCTAATGCAAAACAAAAACAGAAAGCATGATTTGACAATATGGAAGTTCATAAAGTAGTGGTAGGCATGGGGCTGGGACTAGGAATATCATGCACAGTGAACAAGCACATAACGTTCTAGTAGATCATATCTGATATCAGTCAAATGAAAACTCTAGGCTGCGCATTTAAATTCCGTTAACAATTACGTCACAGGGTGACGGTATCTCAAATGAATCATGATACCGGCAACTTAGCATCCCAGTTGTATAAGAAACTGAAATCATAATGCATCACACTTTTAACAATGTCAAATGAAAGGACAAGCTAGGAGGTCCAGCCCCTCTGTGCAATTGCATGTGAAAGAGAGAAGCTATGCACATGACATGAGAGGCAAAGAGTCATAGGCAGGTCATCAGTTGTTTAGATTGTCTAAGTGAAGATGTCACATCAGCCCGACTGAGATATTTTTGATAGCATAAAATTATCAAAGGATGAAGAAGCAAGCACAGATTCAACGTTTCTTAGACATTGACGAAGAACTAATATCTCTATTTTCATCAAAACGAAAAAAGTGCTTACAGACATTTTGAAAAAAAATGAGTATTTTAACATGTCACGAGGTAATGGAATATATGACAGTATTACATAAACACGAGATTTTCTTCATTGAATTTCTTGAGCATGGTAGTAAATCTGACATTTTTTCTATCCAACAAAGG
This sequence comes from Cotoneaster glaucophyllus, assembly GCA_036320875.1. Taxonomy (NCBI): domain Eukaryota; kingdom Viridiplantae; phylum Streptophyta; class Magnoliopsida; order Rosales; family Rosaceae; genus Cotoneaster; species Cotoneaster glaucophyllus. The sequence goes on along the minus strand of CM070061.1, from coordinate 28,000,751 downwards.
AGAACCTTAATAAATCTAAATGGGTAAAAATCAAATCGAATATATATGCAGTAACCAAATACAAGTCATAAATTTTTGTATCATCGCAGATTGATGTTTGCAAACACTTCAAGGATGATGGGAAGTGGTAAGTAAGACAAATCTACTTTCAACAGATACCATTAGAAGATTGCTTACACTTATTCTACCCTAGCGGAGAAAGAACGGTACAACAGATACTATATTATAAGCACAACAAACAAACCCAGCATACGGTAATTTTTGTAGCAGGGACTAGAACTGCCTACGACGTTTTGAGACAGTACCATTATGTTGGGAACAAAAAGGGTTTTCCATTTGTGAGTGGCAGATGTCTGGAACAAACATTGTAGAAGAATCAGACGGATTCTGAAGACTTTTTGGCCAGTATAGTCCCGATGCTGTAGGTGGGGAAGGTATCTGTGGCACCATCCATGAGGCATCCGGCACCTCACCTATGCTCTCATAATCTTCCAGTTCCTCCTCAGACGATCTTAAAACTGGTGAGCCATATTCCCCAAGTTTACCGCAGTCAGCCTGACATCACAAGAAAGAAGCAACATTATGCACTTGTATAACCATAAAGCCTAGAGAAGCAGGCCAGGCCATCACTCATCAGTCATAGAAAATTCAAGAATTTTGTCAACGGCCTAACTTTAGCCAGTTCTTCCATAATCACAGGACCTTTGCAACGCAACAGCGGTAAAAGCACTTTATGATGACCTAGAGTACAAGCTTATAGGACATCTCCTATTTGCAAAAATAAAGTGCAATCCTCCGAATCTCTATATACTTGTCCATTAAGAGTGTTTGAGACCCAATATCCAGTACTTTGCATTCGAATTTTCATGAAACCGAAAAATTGGCACCATAATTTCGACAGGTTTCTCCAAAATCAATTGTTAAGTGCAATCAAAATAAAGAATGCAATTTGCAATATTGCAATAGGATAATGATGGTTAAATAAATCAATAATTATAAGATTAGCATTGGGTGCAAAGAGCGCACACACCTTTGAAGATCCATTATCAATGTAGCCAAAGCTCTGATCAAGATCAGAGAGTCCAAGAAACTCATCTATATAACATTGTGGAACAGTCCCAGCTGCAGAACCCCCAGTAAACGACATCCCCCCGGCAACTCCGGGCAGCGCCGCCTTGCACTCCACCGGCAACGAGTCGTGCGGTTCATATCTAGACACTGAGCCAGAACCAGACCCAGGACGTGACTTCATGGTAGAAGAACACGCACCAACACCAACCCCATCACCGTCGCCGAAATCCGGCTGAGCCGGCTCAGGCCCAACCTTGATTCCGGTAAGCAAAAACCTCCGGTGAGCTGACACGAAGCTATTAGCCGTGTGAACGGCAACATCACATTTTCTACAGAGCAAAGCTCGATCTTCTAAGCAGAAAAAGTACCCAACTGCCTCCTGCAAAACATTATCTCAAAAATTCAAGCAAACCCCAATTCGAATTTCATTTTTTTACGACAAAATTTCACACCTTTTTCGATGTGGGATTTGAATCATTGAAGTTTACCTTGCAGATATCGCATTTGGGCATGTGGGAGGAGGACAGAGGAACCCTCTGGTGCTTGCTCGCGAGCTTGTTCGCTTTGTGAACCTTCTCGTCGCATGCCCAGCAGAGAGCCGCCTCGTCGGCGCAGCAGAAGACGTTCGCCGCCGCTGCCTCGCAGACGTTGCACTGTATCTTCATCTCTCTCTAAACCCTTCCAAAATCTCTGCTTTTGTGAGTTATGTTGGTCTCTCTCTCTCTCTACAGTTGAAGGATGAGGAGCGAGAGTGAAAAATGAGTGACTTTTTATGAGGACAGCGAGCAATTTCAAGGTGACACGTGGAGGGTTTTAACAAGTGTCGTGGCTTAGGAGGCCGCCGTAGCTTTGCACTGAAATATCTTTGGGAGCTCAACTGACAGGGCGTTCTGACAAATACTTCGTTCGGGTCGGGTTTGATTGGCTCGTATCTATTGTCTACCTGGTTTTAAAGTAGAATTAGCAAACGTCGGCTCATCCTATACATTTAAATTTTTATTTATTTTTTTATTTGAATGAGTTTAGTAAAAATTATCTAATTGTTTGTAAAAAAAAATTAAATAAGTAGTATTAGTAAAGTTGTATAATTAATGTTGACATGAAAATTAAAAAAAAATTCCAATGTTTAAGATTGGGAGGACAAGTTAGAAAGAGTGGGAACACCATTACGTTAGCGTCTTAGTTTAATAATCGATTATTTTTTTAATCATTTTCACATTAGTTTTAAATGGTTTGTTCTCAAAATTAGGTAACTTGTACCACAACAGAAACAACACCCGAACCCGCAAACCCCAAAATGGACACCGGCCGTAGCAAGTAGGCAACATATGGAGGGTACCAAAATTAATTAGAGGGCTCATTCAAGGACTGGCATTGTTTGTTATGGGATGGTACACCTCTCTTGTTGAGTTTTTGAACTTAATGAGATGAGATGTAGGAACTAAGTAAGGGTAGGTGGGTGAAGGATTATTGAGGCTATAAAGGCTTATTTAAGCTGCCTTAAATATCATCAAGTATCAACTTGTGTGGTTGTAAATAATTTAATCTTATCTGTTATTTATATAATCATATAATGTAATGGAACTAGCAATTTAAATAAATAATTAGCTCTATAGGCGTCATGTCGTTAAATCACAGGGTTCAAACCCTGGACAGGCGGTGAAAACTATCAATCTGGAGTACAGTTGAGGCATAGTTTGGTTTTCTTCCCATTAATTAGATGTCTGGTGGACAACTTACAAGAAATATGTATATTGTTATGTGTTATTTTGTCTAATAATGCAATATTATATGAAAAGAAACTTAAATATGCTTTTCATTAACGAACATGAACCCTACTCGAGGACACACATATTTTATATAAGACATTCTCCTAGGCATAATAAAGGTGACTTGTTGCCTTCTTCCAAGGGTTTTAGGACATTTGTTGAGCTCCTTGTATATGGGTTGTTTAAGACTTATAAGTCATGGTGCATTCAAAAATGTTGACTTCAAATTTTGAATTTATCGTTCGGAAATGTTCACTTACTTGAAATGAAAGGAAAAAAAAAATAAGGCTCAGATTTAATACCTTTGAAATTTGGCTATGCCTATATATCATATTGGCACGCTTTAAACGTGAAATATTTTTATGTTTGAGTTTGACTATAAAAATTAAAAACGAAATACCAAACAACTCTTTAGTTTTTATCAAAATTTGAAGAAGTAAACTGATTAATGAGTGATGGAACGGAATCAAATCGTGATCATTCAACTCAGTTAGTTAGTTCTACGATGCGGGTGGAGGCTACAACACGAGAGATTTTTCAGTGTGACGGGAACACGAGGTGGTACACCACGTGTCATTATACAAATGATGAGATATGTGTGTTAAAAAGTTAATAATTTAAAAAATATAATTTCCCACCACTTGTATAAAAACACGTGATGTACCATTCGTGTTCCGGTCACAAGGAAATTTTTTTCCTACAACACGATCATGATCCATCATCTTGGCAGGAATTTAATTCCGAATGTGAGGGAAGTATTCGGTTGGGTCTGCCGAACAAGGAGGGAAGGTTCGGTGCTGGGCTAAGACAGTGTTGAGAGTTTGGGCTCGAGTCAGCCCATTGTTTCACATACATATAACCCGACCCGAATCTCATATCTCGGCCGTTTTTTTTTTTTTTTTTTTTTGGAATTTAAATTCAGAGAGCGTCTCGTTTTCACGAAGAAAGCTCAGCGGAGCACATTGTCCCCGCCATTTCTAATTCGAATCAGAAGCCGTACGCGCACCAGTCTTCCCAGCAGCAAGAACATTTCCCGCCAAATCCGTTCCCAAACCGCTAGGGTTTCTCTTCACTTCTCTCCCGCGTCCTCTCCGAATAGCTGTAACTTCATCTTTCCGATTGGAAGAGGCAAAAAAGAACAAATAAATTTTCAACTTTTGCGGTAAATCTTTGTAAAGTATTACAACTTCGTATTTCGGATTGCATCGCCAATCTGTCATCTGTGATTTTTTATTTCGTTTTGCTTTTTGGCGTTTCAGGAAGATTTCTTACGAATCGGATAGAAGGCAGAGTTGGACGAGCGGAAGATCACAGTCGGACGGTCTGTAGTTTGATTGCTGAAGGTTTTGTTCTGAAGTCAACGGAATCAAAGCTTTGGAGCAGAATTTTGGTTAACGTTCAGGTATGATTCTCTTTGGAAGTAAAAGTTTAACAACTCGCTTTTCACTGTTTGGTTGCTGAGAAAATGTTAAAAATAAAAGGAATTTGCGTTGGTTATTTATTGATGAGGAAATCGAAATCATATTGACATGAAGTTATTTCCTTTGCCGTTTCGATGAATAAAAAGATGTAATTTATGTGAAAATATGTCAGTTGGACAGATTAATATTTAAAATGATATCACTAAGTGATTTGAGTATAGGAGCACAATAACCTAACTAGAGCAACATAGAAACCAAGGGTGTTTTCAAGTGCACAAGACGAGGGACAGAACATATCCGTAAGCTCTTTTTATCCTAGACACTTAGACAGGGTAGTATATAGTGCACGAGAATACGTATGGAATTCATAGTTGTGGAAAGAACTGATCATGTAATTTGTTAAATACATGCTCAGTTGGAACAAGTTACAGGTAAAATTTTCTTTGCTCGAATTCTGATAAGTCGTGTCATCTGAGTTTAGAACCAATCTTGTCCATCGTTAAACTATAAATGACTTGACAGAAATTCATCAGACTTGTGAATAATAATCAAAATATGAGATGTCCTGGAAAAGAAAATTTCCTCTTACTCGTTTGATCTTCGAAGTTATCTAGTTAAGATTTCAAAACTTATTGCTGCATTGTTGGAAAGATTGTCTTACGCTAAATTGATTTTGAATTCCCAGTTGTGAGTTGTAAAAACTCTCTCTGAATTTTGAAACCATCATGCTGCCTTTATGTCAATTATGAATAGGCCGGTATCTTATTTTACCAAGTTGCTTTCATGTCAAATCACTTGCAGGATGGTATTTTGTGAGTATTTCCAAGTCACAGCATGATTTCAAGGCATTCTTGTCTCTCCTTTAAATTGGAAATTTTTTTATTCCTCCTGGTTTCTCATTTGAATTGAAAGTATAACAGAAAGCATATAAACCAGTCAAGATAAGCGTTGTTGATTACCATGTTTTATATGCCCCAGATATGCCAGTGCCTTAGAGATTGTCTTTGAAGGTTGAAATGAGATGCAATGCGTGTTGGCGAGAACTGGAAGGGCGAGCCGTTTCTACCACATGTGGCCACCTTTTGTGTATCCTGTGGAGAGGAAAATTTTTCCTCGACATTTGTATAAATTTAACTTTCTTGTGGAAATAGGGTTGTTGGTATATATGAAAATATGAATTTCCTTAACAGTGTGAAAAGGCACAGATGATGCGGGCAAGATCCTTGGCAGTGATGGAGCGTGTCCAGTTTGTGATCAAGTGCTCTCTAAGAGGTAAGAAACTGTATTGATCTTAGACTGTTAGCATTTTCTGGGAATCTGTGTTCTTCAAGCCTTTCAATTAAGTGTGCAGGTGCACTGAACATACTGTGTTCTTCAAGCCTTTCAATTAAGTGTGCAGGTGCACTGAACATACATGAACATAAATGAGAGGGTGTCATCCTTTCATTTTTAATAAGTAATATGAGAGTGTAACTATATGCACTGTATCAGTATGGAATAACTGCCGAAAACGAAATTTAGTCTGTTTCTGGTATTTCATGCAGCAACTAGTTTGAACAATTCTTGGCAGAACCGAAAATTCAAGCTATAATATGAGAGTTCGTGCCACCAAAAAACTTAGTGTTTGGAATAGAAACACTGGCAAACTTCATTTTGCCCATCTCATTTATGCTTTCCTCTTCGCAGTCATATGAAGGCTTTTGATATCAATCCAAATGATGAATGGATAAGTGTAAGCAAGCAATCACTGACTAGACCTAGCTTGCCTTCATACCTTATATTACTTTTCCTTTTGTGTTTGTAGCTTCTGTATCCATTTGATAATGCTCGCAACATATTCTGTTTCAGATGGCCATGATTGGAGTGTCTCCACAGATATGTATCCTTTTCTATTTTTTCTGCAATCGAATAATCTGATACGGTGATTGGTGCATTTCTTATGAGGGAGGACGGAACTCAATTAGGTTTTTATCGTATTGTATTCAATGTTTTGTAAAGGGACAATGGACAGGACATCTTTCCCTTGACAGTATTCCTAGTAATGAAGAGTGCACACAAAAGTGTCATGTTCTACATTGGCCAAAGGGAATTGGAAATGCAGTGCAAGATGAACAGAATACAAGCTCAGTATCGGCAGAAATTTGAAGCAATGCAAGAAAAGTTTGGTGAGAAAATGGAACAGCTGCATGCCGCTTACCAGAAAATGGCAAAGAGGTGCCAAACGATGGAACAAGAAATTGAGAGCTTGTCCAAGGATAAACAGGAGCTGCAGGAAAAGTTTTCAGAGAAATCCAGGTCTTGTTTCCATACCTACTGATACTAATTCCTGATGCATATAGTCCCGTGATTGGGGCCCTCGTATAATGATTTTCTCTATTCATGTACCAGACAGAAGAGAAAATTAGACGAAATGTATGATCAATTGAGGAGTGAGTACGAGTCAGTTAAACGATCTGCCATCCAACCTTCGACCAATTTCTTTTCAAGAAACGAACCTGATATTTTCTCAAACCAAGCTAACATTATGATGGATAACAGAGAAGCTGTTAGAAAAGGTAACTCTTTTCCTTTAATAACCCTCCTAAATTCTAGACGTTTGATGCTGTAACGTGACTGATCTGAACATGATAACTTCATTTTTTTAATTTTGGCTCAAATATTTCCAAAACCAGTTGACTTATTTCTAGCAGATTGGCCGGTTGTCACTCCTGAAACTCCAGGGCCGAAGGAGGATATATGGCCGGCGAGACAGAATAGTTCAAATTCTGGGGGACCTTTTGACATCACGCTTGAATCACCAGCACAACAAGCTGCTATTCCAGTTGATGCTGGGAACAGAAGGGCTGGTGGTCACACTATGTTTGGAAACGGAGCGAGCAACCCCTCAATGACTCTAAGGAACATGATACTCTCCCCAATAAAGAGGCCTCAGTTCTCCCGCCGTCCCCAGATGTTCACGTAAGTTGTAATAAACATTCAGCCAAGTTTACATAGCTATTCATTCCTGAATTTTCATGACCTGGTTTTTCAGGTTCTAGGCTCGAAGTTGAGTGCTCGCTGTTCGCGGAAAGTCATGTTGGCTATGTTTACAGCGACTGTAATTTTCTGTTCTTTTTTTCTCTGAGAAAAAGAGAAAATTCTTGCAGACCTTATTAAAAAAACAATCATATGCTGTAACAAAAAAATGCATCAATTGTGACATCATTTACTGTAAATGTTTTCGTTTTTGGGTGAAGCAGCTTCCGATGACATGGTTATAGGCATGGTCGTTACACCCCGGAAGCTGATTCGCCTCTAACGCTCCCCCTTCCCTCTGCTTCAATTAAGCAGATATAACTAGTAACGAGTGGCACGCTTATTTACTTGGAATGGAGAAAGTTACTCGCGTGCTAGAAAACGTAGGGGGTGTCGGGATTCCGAATATTTCCAATACCATTTCAAGTAAAATGTGTCGTGTGATGCAAGGATAACGAAGGTGCCGAGTAATGCTGGAGAGACTAAATTTTGTAAACTAAATGACACATCATTTATTTTGCAAAATTAGTCTACAAATTTAGTCTCCTAGCATTACTCCGAAGGTGTCATATGATTCAATGTTTTTTTATTTCGTTTTCTGCTTTTCCGTGATTATAACGAACATAGAATTGTCATTAATTGGTGGGTGCAGACATACAAAAGATCGGCAATCATAGACCTTTTTCTTAGTAGATTTCTACGGGAAATCAAAGAATCAAAACCCTACAACCTGAACACTTTGTTTACATAAGTTCCGGCGATATGCACAGCTCGTATCTACAAAAAATTTATTTCTATCTCGACATCCCTCTTCATGTTTCTTCACTAATGTTCTGTAAATGCTGTGGTAAGAAAAGCTTCAAAATTGGGGCATTGGAAGATATCTCTACGGCATCGCCATCTTGTATAGAATAGCAAACATGAGAACCGTCAATGTATATGACCCCCTCTTTAGACAACCACGTAGCTTCCATGGACTGATGAGATTTGATTAATCCGTGCATTAAGCTCGAGGCATTGCCTGGCGAAATGGGCTCTCTTACCATATACTGGAGATCCTGAGATAAGATGGGCATCGGAAATCTGCCTGCTGAGAGCATTGCAGCAGTTGATCCAGAGCTGTTGAAACTCTGAGACCACTTGATCGAGAACGCACCAGCAGGGAACATGGCTGGTCATCCTTTTTAATTCTGCTTGTAGGCGGGGAGGGAAGTTGTGGAATTAAAAAAATAAACTTAGATACATATTAACAATAGAAATAAGTTGAGCATACAACTATGAGACCATGGAGGAACCTTACTTGAATGACAATCGCGAAAGTGCTGCCGGACATGGATGTGAAATTAAAAAATCATTAAGAGCATAAGTTGGAAGCACTTCTGAGCTTACACGTATTGATATCCTTATAACTAAAAGGTTGAGCACGGCATAAAACTTACATTAAAGATGAATGCCAACGTCTTTTGTTAATGTTAGATGTTCTCTCCTTCCTGTACTGAATGATCTTAAAGACACCCTAGAATAGTGGAGCGAAACTAGTCACTAGTCGCCGATCACCATTATGTCAAATTCATGGTCAGTCTTGCCTGTTCAAAGTTGTTGACTGTTGCACTGCAAAGATAGCCTGTGCTTCTATTGGCATCGAACTCATTCCTGAGCTTCTCCACCTAAACAAGTCATAACCAGGCAAAAAGAAAAGAAGGATGAACTGATTACAAGCCATGGTTAAGTGAAACTCAGTGGACTAATACGCTAATATAAAGAATGAATCTCTATGGCTTAGCCAAATAAAGAGACTAACCTCTTCAGGTTGTGTGGGGTCAGAATTCACTCCTAGAACTGGAACCGAGTCATCAATGAAATGGCTACCTTGTAATAGAGTGCCACCACCCCCAACTGTAACAACAAGGTCCACATCACGGATAGGCTCTGATAGATTGCTACGTACTATAGGCTCTGATAAATGGCTACCTTGTAATTTGTCAAAAAATAAACTATCGTTGGATTTTTTTAAAAATATAGTCGTTGAATTTCAAATCAATTATTACAATTAAGGAGCTGAGTCCCAAAAAAGGGCTAAGAGGGCTACATTTGGCCAAATAATGGTTTGATAGACTCAACATAATTATAGCCCAGCCATCGATTATATATGAGTTTTTTTGACAAATTAAATCATTTTTTGGCTTTTAGACCTTTGGTCCTGTCTATTGGAGATGGCCACAGTGTTTTAGTGAGCAATTTTTAGGGTCTAATTAGTAGTTAGAAATTTTCTTATATTATATTATTTTTATTTTGTGATGAAATTGTTCCGTTTTTAATTTCTTTTTGTTGCCATCTTTTACATGGAAAACTATGTAACTATTTGGCCTTTTTCACTTCAATTTTTAATGTATTAATTTTATATGAAAAACTTTAAATTTACAGTTTATGATTAAAAAAAAAGTAAATAAAAATGGTTTGTATCTCCCTCTGCGTTGAGTTGTTTTCTTTTCGTTATTTTACTAATTTGTCTTTATTTAATTAAATTGTTATTTTTGAAAGTTGTAAGAACGGATGGGTGTTTATGGTATTATGAATGTTTTACTAAATTTGCCTTTCTTTCTTTATATTAGTAATAAATTTTTTACTTTTATTTTTAAAATTAAAGGAAGAGAGAGGATGTCGAAGTTTGAAAAGAGAGGGGTTTATTTTTTTATTTAAAAAAAATTAGAGATGATAAAATCATCTGTAGGTGAGACTTTAAAAAAAAAAAAAAAAAAAAGCAAGCTTTGTTTTGTAAAATTACGTTTTGTCTTTAACTTTTTTGTTGTGATAAAAAAAACAAAATTATCTTTTCACTATCTTTTGATTAACAAATAAATTTTTATTAATATGTAGTTTAAATAGCTAACTGGCACACACGATCTGAGTGTGAAAGCCCTTTATGGCCTCACGGTGGGAAGCCTTCTTGCCTATTTCTATCAAATGTGCTGCCGTACTCATATTTTTTTAGCTTGATGTGTGTGTGCGCGCCAATTTTTCATTTTTGTCACTCAATTCACTGGAATATGAGTATAGTATCCATTTATTCTTTAATTTATAAAACCCTAATAAGCTTAAAAAAAATTAAAAAAAAAAAAAAACCCACAATACCGTCATTCCACCCCATCACCTGTGTCAAACGGTGCCCCTAGTGAAACACATCTAAGGGTGGCCTCATCCAACACTCATCACACGCGCACCCTTTGCGACCTAATCTCAGCAATTCGATCCACCACCACCTCCTTCGAACCACTCATGATCTTGTTCCCACATGCCCCGTCCACCCATCCCACCCAAGCCCGACTCCGATCTGTGACGTCGACAATGAAAAAAGAAAATAGAGAGAGAGAGAGAGAGAGAATGAGAGAGAAGAGAGGAATTGAATTTCCAACAAGGGCTGTATCATTACATGACTGTAAGGTTCATATTAAAAACAATAAAATTTGCGTCCATGTAATTATTAAATTGCTTGTAATTTTTATTCAATTCAATTTTAATTAGAGGATTATATTAGTAATTTCATACAATTTTGGTTAACAACTAAAGTTCTATTAATGTGTAGTTTAGATAAACGACAAATTTTTTAAAATTAGTTGTTTGTTTTTCAATTTGTGTTACATTTCTTCCGCTTCCCTCTCATCCTCATTCCTCAACTATTTCCTTTCTTCTCGTTGTCTCAGGTCTTTCTTGTTAATCTCTAACACAACTGATGAAGAAAACCTTGAATGTAGATGAAAAACAAAATAAACGTTCAAACAAACCAAACAAAACTAACTCGGATGGTTCGGCCTGAGCTTTGCACTAACAAAAACTGTAATTTTGGAACAAAGCTACACTTGTTATTCTAGTAATCTAATTAATCTAATCTAAATTGCTACTCTAACCAATATTCGGCCTCTTTATAAACGACTTGAACGAGCTAATTGTTCATTCTAATTACTTTTTGATACATGGAATTTGCTTATTGCTTGTTAGCATTTGTTATTCCATTCCACACATGGAATTAGGCATGGCAATCGTGTTGTGTCAGTCGTGTTCGTGTAAACAGTGACGGATCCAGGATTTCAACATTAGGTGGTCCTAATTGTAAAAGTTTCAAAAAAACTTAAAACGAAAATAACATTGACAAATTTTACAATAAATTACTATTCGATGTTGGAGAGAAACATTCCAAGATCAAATTGTTTGATATAATCAAAATAAAAAATCATATGAACTAACAAAGACATAAAATATATACATACATGTATGCATATATACATTAGAAATTGTTATTTGCACTTTAAAAATATCACTTTGTATTTCAAACTTTCTAAAATGAGAAAGAAATCTATACTTGCGAGGAGTGCAAAATGTATTTTTTAGAGTATAGATAAAAAAAGTTCTCCATAAATTAACCAACAATGATCAAATTGTTATAAAAAAATCATAAACTACATCACAATAATCATATGAATATTTTCATCTAATATACATAAGACCAAAATCATAAAATTTATTTGAAATTCAATATTGTAATGAGGTGATGATGGAAAGATAAAGGTGGAATAATTTATTTGAAATTCAATATTGTAAGGTTTTTATTGGATGAGTGGATTTGGGGCTTTGTGCTAATTAAAAGAGGGAATGGGCCTCGGGTTTGTAGACGAAAGAGAGTTCTAATTTTTTGAATGGTCTGGCTCAAAACGACATTAAAAACAATATTAAACTTTCTTCTTCTTTGCTAAATTATGTTGGGTTCTACGCTGCAAATTCATAAAGTTCCAAAACCATCACGAGACCAGGCAGTCGGGTGGTCCTGGGACCACCCAAGTTCTGTAATGGATCCGCCTCTGCGTGTAACACCTGTTATTTTAACGGGTCGTGTCGTGTCGCACCCGTTATCTTAACGGATCCTTAATAGGTCGGGTCACTTTACCCAACGGGTAAAGTGGCCCGACCCGTTATGACCCGTTAAGAAAAATATATATTTTTAAAAAATTTGCACATACTACACATTGTCACATAAATATAACTTCAAAACATTAAAACACATTTATCATTTAAGTACTACATTTACACTCGAAAATAAGAGTTTAATAAAATTGTTAAATTAATATATATATATATATATATATATATATATATATAATTATTATAGTTTATTTATACTTTTATTAAGAATAACATAAGATTTTGTGGTATCCATCCACTATGTATAAATATATTAAATTGAAGATCGAATTCATTCATTGTATTCATATAGGGTCAAGGAGTGTAGCTGTACAAAATCATCAAAATCGGAGTTAAAATAACCGTTAAATCGTGATTTTTTGTTTATAACCGTCGAAATTTTTTGTCCCGTTACTTGATCTCTGAATGTTTGTTTTTTTGCAATTTTTGGCGTATGCGATCTCGAAGCATATACAAACAAGTTTGACGGTTGGATCGTTGAAACTAGTTTTGTAGAATGCGTATCTCATCAAAACAATAGATTCACTAACACTTAAAGAGTTTATTCATACTTTCATTAAGTATAACATAAGATTTTGTGGTATCCACTAATGTAAATATTTTAAATTGAAGATCGAATTTATTCATTGTATTCATATAGGGTCAAGGAGTGTAGCTGTAAAAAATCATCAAAATCGGAGTTAAAATAACCGTTGAATCATGATTTTTCGTTTATAACCGTCGAAAAATTTTGTCCCGCTACTTGATCTATAAATGTTTGTTTTTTGCAATTTTTGGCGTATGCGATCTCGAAGCATATACAAATAAGTTTGACGGTTGGATCGTTGAAACTAGTTTTGTAGAATGCGTATCTCATCAAAACAATAGATTCACTAACACTTAAGAGTTTTTACATACTTTCATAAAGTATAACATAAGATTTTGTGGTATCCACTAGTGTAAATATTTTAAATTGAAGATCGAATTCATTCATTGTATTCATATAGGGTCAAGGAGTATAGTTGTAAAAAACCATCAAAATCGGAGTTAAAATAACCGTTAAATCGTGATTTTTCGTTTATAACCGTCAACAAGTTTTGTCCTGTTACTTGATCTCTGAATGTTTGTTTTTTTCAATTTTTTGCGTATGCGATCTCAAAGCATATACAAACAAGTTTGACGGTTGGAACGTTGAAAATAATTTCGTAGAATGCGTATCTCATCAAAACAATAGATTCACTAACACTTAAGAGTTTATTCATAATTTCATTAAGTATAACATAAGATTTTGTGGTATCCACTAATGTAAATATTTTAAATTGAAGATCAAATTTATTCATTGTATTCATATAGGGTCAATGAGTGTAGCTGTAAAAAATCATCAAAATCGGAGTTAAAATAGCCGTTAAATCGTGATTTTTCGTTTATGACCGTCGAAAAGTTTTGTCCCGTTACTTGATCTCTGAATGTTTGTTTTTTTCAATTTTTGGCGTATACGATCTTGAAGCATATACAAACAAGTTTGACGGTTGGATCGTTGAAACTAGTTTCGTAGAATGCGTATCTCATCAAAACAATAGATTCACTAACACTTAAAGAGTTTATTCATACTTTCATTAAGTATAACATAAGATTTTGTGGTATCCACTTGTGTAAATATTTTAAATTGAATATCGAATTCATTCATTGTATTCATATAGGGTCAAGGAGTGTACCTGTAAAATATCATCAAAATCGGAGTTAAAATAACCGTTAAATCGTGATTTTTCGTTTATAACTGTCAAAAAGTTTTGTCCCCTTACTTGATCTTTGAATGTTTGTTTTTTGCAATTTTTTGCTGATATGTTCTCGAAGCATATACAAACAAGTTTGACGGTTGGATCATTGAAATTAGTTTCGTATAATTCGTATCCCATAAAGTTGAATGGTATGTGTGTGTGTGTGTGTATATATATATATTTAGTATACTTACGTGCCTTCTTTCTTCCTAACCCAGTGGATATGTGTGCAAACATGGTTTCTCTGGGATCTGGGTTCGAAGGTTGGTGTCCATTAAGATGGTGAATGCGACGATGATGATGATCCACCAAGGAAAAATCTATTTATTTTGTACATAATTATTATATTTTTTAGGAGTATAAAATTTAATTTAAAATCTAATACACATATATATATATAATTATTATAGTTAATATTTTGGGGTATAATTATTCAAGTATATATAATTATTATAGTTAATTTAATATATATATATATATATATATTATAGTTTTTAGGGGTATAAAATTGTTAAATTAATATATAAAAATTTTATAGTATTTTTTTAGGGTTATAAAATTAATATTCTGCTTATCGTGTTTCGTGTTACCCACGTGTATACCCGAACCAACCCGTTATCTTAACAGGTGCTTATCGGTTACCCGATTCGTTATCGTGTCGACCCGAACACCTGTTAATTTCGTGTCGTGTCGTGTCGGGTTTGTGGAGCCAAAAATAATCACAAGGCGACACATGGACATTTTAGCAAAAAAGGATCAAACTACCCCTGAGGTACACCGGGATTTCTACACGCGAGCAGCAGACAATCATCTTTCAACAAAATCAAAAATGCTCCAAAAAGAGGTAACCAAATCAAATCCATCTCATCAAATCCTTATCTTGCAAAGTAACCTCCAAAATAATATTAATTGGTTAATTAATGGATTAATTACCCAATTAATCCATTAACCACCAATTAAATTATACAATTCAACCCAAAAAATACCAAAGGGCCGGCCACTCCCATTCTCATCCTCACCTTTCCCATTTTCTCTATTTTATTACCCTATTTACACAAATATTCAAACTTGTAACTTCCTATTTATTTCCTTCAAACTTAATTAGCCAATAAATTGGCTAATTAACAAAACCATAACCACCAAAGGCCATTAGTGGCCGGCCACACATAGGAGAAATTGGGCAAAGCCTAGTCCTATAAATAGGCACCCATTCTTACCAAAAGATCATTCCAACACTTTGGCAAAAATCCCAAAATTCTCTAAACACTTTTCTCTCTAAAATTCTAACTTTGGCATCAGAGGTTCTTCGGCCAAAGCCCCCCCCCCCCCCATTCATTGTGGGCGTGTGAGGCTCTTGGCCTTAACCCAAGGTGCTACTTGTTTTGTAGGTGCAAATTCATCCAAGATCGAAGAGGAGAAAATTTGCATCCACAAATTGGTGCTTTCATTGAGAGTTGAAATCCATACTCGTAGAAGACTCTCGCATAAAAAAGGTTTTTTCTCTATTTTCTAGTCCACTTGTATTTTTTCATATGTTCTTATTATTAGAATTTTTTATTTGCAAAGATTCTTTGATAAAACGTGAAAAAAGAAATACAATGGCTAGAAATTTAGAAAACTCCACGAGTGAAAATTCCAAAATTTAAGAGATGGGACCGCGGCGATCCACAAGGCTAAATGTGACAATAATTGGAGCGGCACCACCACTACGAGGCTCCACCATGGCAACCACCGCGGTGGCCACCACGACAACCACCCGCGGCGAGGTCCATGGCACCAAAGCTACGGCCCAAGTTATGTCATTCCAAGCCCAAGGAAAACCGGCCCGTGCCATCCAAATCCAACGCGAGCCCAATGCGTTGCCGAACCGAGCCCAAGCTTCGCACTTACATGCGCCACATGTCGAGCAGCCTGCTCCCGTCGAGCAGCCCATTCCCGTGGCCCAGCCTGCTCTCGCCGAGCAGCCCACTCCAGTGGCCCAGCCTGCTCCCGCCGAGCAGCCCACTCCCGTGGCCCAGCCTGCTACCGCCGAGCAGCCCACTCCAGTGGCCCAGCCTGCTCCCTCCGAGCAGCCCACTCCAGTGGTCCAGCCTGCTCCCGCTGAGCAGCTCACTCCCGTGGCCTAGCCTACTCTCGTGGCCCAGCCTGCTCTCGTGGCCCATCTTGCTCTTGTGGCCTTTCAAGCAGCCCAAGTAGGCCCAAGACTATATTAACCATCCGGACCTATCATCGAGCCGGGGGCATTATCACCATATTTCTTTGTGGATTTGGCATTTCCTAACTCAAATCTTGCGCCAGGAGTCTACCACCCTTCCACTGCTGAAGGAGGCACATTCCTTCCAAGCTTTTCCAATCTAAATGGTGAACAACACTTATCTCGACAAGTCATAAAGTTAACCAGCGCCCTAGCACAGCAGACGACCTTGGTGAACCAGCTCTTGTAGCACACTAAGATGCAACGTGCCCCTGACGAGGTGTCCCAAAGTAGGAAGAGGGCAGACAAAAAACCTCTCCAACAGCCTCCCGGCAAGCAACCACTCGACCAGCCACGAACCGAGCGTTCTAACGGAGTACACTCCCAACTGGGCCCCCGAGATAGCGTATACTCCCGTCTTAGCGCGTGGAGGAGCGTGCACTCTCAGTTAGGCCCACGGACAAACATACACTCACGGTTGGGGCCACATTCCGATAATCAACATGAGCAACCTTCCAGGTGAAGTGTTCATTCGCGGCAAGGCCCACAAGGAGCATCCTCCACCTCACATCGGAGTAGGCAGCACAATGGACGGAGATAAGTAGTCACTCAATCCGGCTCAAGTTCAACCAGTAGCCTGCGAGTTACCCGCTCGCCTGCTAGGAATATACCACACCCACTGTAGCCGCGACATAGACAAGCCGAACACATGGAAGAGCAGCCTAGACTAGCAGGTTACAATCGGCGGTAGCCGAGAGCTCCGCCACCTTAACAAAGGCAAAACTTCCATGCTCTCCAGTGCGAGAGGGTAAACCAATCCCCCGACACCCATATGGGTCTGCTCTCCAGTGCGAGAGGATAAACTAATTGCTCTCCAGCGCGAGAGGGTAAACCAATTCCCCGACACCCATATGGGTATGCTCTCCAGTGCGAGAGGATAAACTAGTTGCTCTCCAGTGCGAGAGGGTAAACCAATCCCCCGACACCCATATGGGTCTGCTCTCCAGTGCGAACCAATCCCCCGACACCCATATGGGTCTGCTCTCCAGTGAGAGGATAAACTAATTGCTCTCCAGCGCGAGAGGGTAAACCAATTCCCCGACACCCATATGGGTATGCTCTCCAGTGCGAGAGGATAAACTAGTTGCTCTCCAGTGCGAGAGGGTAAACCAATCACCCGACACCCATCTGGGTCTGCTCTCCAGTGCGAGAGGATAAACTAATTGCTCTCCAGTGCGGGAGGGTAAACCAATTCCCCGACACCCATATGGGTCTGCTCTCCAGTGCGAGAGGATAAACTAATTGCTCTCCAGCGTGAGAGGGTAAACCAATTCCCCGACACCCATATGGGTTTGCTCTGCAATGCGAGAAGGCCACATATTTCAAAAGATCGAATGCTTGAAGACCAACCAGGCAGCGAATGGTCAGGGGGCAGCAGCCACCGCTCCGATCTCGGCAGCTTCATCCTTGACTACTCCATCTACGGCAGCTGAGAAATCAAACTCAAGCAGTTTCCTCATTTTTGGCAAGCAGCCTAGACGTGGCAGCCCAAACTACGCCACTTCCTCGGCCCATGCCAAGCTAATCCTTGGCTCTAGCCAAGCCAAGCAACCCAAGCAACCCAAGCAGTGGCCCTTGCCACAACATCTCCTCGGCCCATGCCGAGCCGACTCTTGGCCCCTGCCAGCCGACGTGCCGCACCACCCCGACAGTTGCCCCACGACAGCACTATCCAAGAAGAAGACAAGAAAAATTATTTTTTTCTTACATCGGTGCGGCACGGAGAAGACAAAGAAATCAACGAAAGACGGTCCTTTGAACGGGCAAGATGTAGAAGATTGCTAGAGGAGGGGGAACAAATATCCTCTAAGCTCTCTCTCTCTTGTAGGGTAGAATAAATCGCTCTCCAAAGTTGATTTAATAACCCACTTAAGGTGGACTTAAATAGGCTTTGAGAGAAATTTATTTCCCTTTCCTAGAAGGATCTAATTTCCTATTGAAGAGGGAATCTACATCAAAATAGGAAGCATTCCTAAGTCTCCTAAAAGCAAGGAAATCTCTACACCTGCTGCCCTTTCCTACGAGCAGCCCAACAGGTGTGGGGGCATTTGTGGAGCCAAAAATAATCACAAGGCGACACATGGACATTTTAGCAAAAAAGGATCAAACTACCCCTGAGGTACACCGGGATTTCTACACGCGAGCAGCAGACAATCATCTTTCAACAAAATCAAAAATGCTCCAAAAAGAGGTAACCAAATCAAATCCATCTCATCAAATCCTTATCTTGCAAAGTAACCTCCAAAATAATATTAATTGGTTAATTAATGGATTAATTACCCAATTAATCCATTAACCACCAATTAAATTATACAATTCAACCCAAAAAATACCAAAGGGCCGGCCACTCCCATTCTCATCCTCACCTTTCCCATTTTCTCTATTTTATTACCCTATTTACACAAATATTCAAACTTGTAACTTCCTATTTATTTCCTTCAAACTTAATTAGCCAATAAATTGGCTAATTAACAAAACCATAACCACCAAAGGCCATTAGTGGCCGGCCACACATAGGAGAAATTGGGCAAAGCCTAGTCCTATAAATAGGCACCCATTCTTACCAAAAGATCATTCCAACACTTTGGCAAAAATCCCAAAATTCTCTAAACACTTTTCTCTCTAAAATTCTAACTTTGGCATCGGAGGTTCTTCGGCCAAAGCCCCCCCCCCCATTCATTGTGGGCGTGTGAGGCTCTTGGCCTTAACCCAAGGTGCTACTTGTTTTGTAGGTGCAAATTCGTCCAAGATCGAAGAGGAGAAAATTTGCATCCACAGGGTTATCGGGTCGTGTCAGGAATTGCCAGGCCTACATGGAATGATGCTTGTTTCAACCAAACTCATAGGTGAAAATTATGGCACTTGGTGTCGTTCCATTGTCAATTGCACTTCGTGCGAAGAACAAATTAGGGTTTGTTGATGGACGTGTCGGACAACCATCTACGAAGACGAAGCCCACATAATCTGCTCTTTGGCAATGTTGCAACGACATGATCTTCATGTGTCATGTGGATTCTCAATATGCTTTCCGGTAACCTGGCCACCAGTGTGGTGTACATGAAGACAACCAAAACCATTTGGGATGATCTTCTACAATGTTTTTCTCAACAAAACGTGTCTCGTTTCTTTGAAATCTAGGGTGATGTGGCAAGTCTTGCACATAATCAACAACCCATCAACGTGTATTTCACCAAGCTTAAAGGTTTGTGGGATGAGATGGATTCCTACCAAACTTCTACGCCATGTTCTTACAGGGCTGTTCAATCCAACAATGAACAACTGGCGGGAACCAAAGTGTTGTAGATTTTAATGGGCTTAGACGATTTGTATTCTGCGATTCGTGGGCAGATTTTACTTATTAAGCCATTGCCTTTGATTCGATCCGTTTATTCTAAGGTTCTAAAAAACACTAGGCGCTAGTCGGGCGGCGGGCAGGGGCCTAGAGCCTAGGCGGCCTATGCGGATTTATGTAAATTTATTATATATTTTGTAAATAAGTGCCTATTTACACCCGAAAGAAAACTATATTTATATAGATAATAAAAGAATAATAAAATGCAAAAATAAAAATAGAAGACTACACAAAATATATACATCCAAAAAGACCTTGTATGTTTAGTTATTTACAAAGAAAACCCTAACCTAAAGATGATAAAAGATTTGACAACTTCTAGATATTTTGTTTAATTTATTATATATTCTCAATCCATTATTTTATTAAACAAGTCCTTTTCTTTATTCATTGAATCATTTCTGACACCAAACTCTCATCTTCTTTTTCTTTATGTCGTCAATTCCAAAGTCTCCATCCCTTATCTTCGCTTCTCCATCAAACCGCAGATCCCTTGGTTTAAACAACCCAGTTACCCTCTTCCTGTAGTGTCATCTTGACATCGAGCAAACAAGCTTTCATCTTCATCAAACCGCATATCCCGACCATCCCCACCCAAAAATCAATTCAATTGTGTGGGTCAGTGTAGTGGTGATCCTCGACGGCGATGGTTTCAAGAAGTTCCTGATGGCTCTCTTTCTTTCAACAACAAAATTGCAGATCTCTCTCTCATTCCTCAACATATCACTTTCTTGTCGTTAGTACAAAGAGATTTTTTATTTTTTTGTTACAAAACCAATAGGCCGCCTAGCCCGTATTGCTCGCCCAATGGCCGCCTAGACACTGATTAATATCACTTCCGATTTGTTGAACGATTTCATAATAATCGCGGCGGAGGCCTGCCGTCCAGCGTCTAGACGACGGCCTAACATGCGTTTTAGAACATTGGTTTATTCCATGTTGACTCAAGAAGAGAAACAAAGAGGCATGGTTGTTCAGTCTAGCCTCGTTGAACCTGCAGCCATAGCTGTTCAAACAAGGCGTGGACATAGCAGCAAAGACGGGAAAGGGAGATCCTCCGATAGGAAACCATTGCATTGTTCATACTGTGATAAGGATCATCACGTTATTGAAACATGTTGGAGGCTCCATGGGTATCGGCCAGGTCACCGTTTTCACGGCAATTCAGTGGTTCAAGCAGTTTTGGTGGGCGCGACAACAAATTGAGCGGAAAACCAGCGGTCAACAATGTGGCGTTCTCCTTCACAACATAACCGTTCCAACAACTTTTTCCATGATGAGCCAAAAATTGGGCCTTGACTCTAAGGCAAATATAACAGATTGGCCTTTTTTTTTCTTCAATGGGTTATAGATAGTGGTTCCACTGACCACATATCGAGTCTCCCGTTGACTAATGCAACCACAAATCTGCCTTTACCACCAGTGGCATTACCTAATGGGACTCGGGTTCCCATAAATTCTGTTGGCACCTACAATTTTGGTTTCAAGATATCACTTTATAATGTTTTTGGAATAGCTTATTTTTTATCAATTTAATTTCCGTTAGTCAGATAACTCGATTATTGGGATGTTCAGTAACCTTTTATCTTGATTTTTATATTTTAATAGACCTGGATACAAGGACGATGATTGGTTGGGGCCAACAACATAATGGAATTTATTATTTAGTAGACTCCAAAGGACGAACATCACCTACAACTACCTCATCTCCCAAGGTATTTTCTGTCACGTGGCACCATCGACTTGGTCATCCTTCACCCTTGAGACTACAAATGTTAGCTAAAATTTTTCTTGAAATTTTCCATTCTGCAAATAAACCTTGTTGGCAAAACAAACTTGATTGGCTTTTGGATTAAGTCATATTAATACTAATCATGCTTTTGAACTTATACATTGTGATATTTGAGGACCACATAGAGTAGCATCTCATTCAGGTGCTCATTATTTCCTTACTGTTGTTGATGATTTTACGCGTTGCGCTTGGGTCTACCTCGTGTGTCATAAATCAAACACCCAAACATTGCTTAAATCTTTCATTGCCTATGTCGAAACACAATTCCACCACAAAGTTAAACCATTAGAAATGATAATAGAGGCGGATTTGTTTCTATGCATACTTTCTTTAGTTACCATGGTATTTTTCAACGCTTTTGTGTTTCCACCCTTCAACAAAATGGGGTTGTGGAGCGTAAGCATAGACATATTCTTCAAATTGCATGGCCTTTGCATTTTCAGTCACATATCCCTTTGCAATTTTGGGATGAATGCATTCTTACATCTATTTGCTTGATTAACTGCATCCCTACCCATCTCTTATCGGGCCTCACGCCTTATGAGAAATTGTTTGGCCACCCTCCTTCATTTACACATTTATGTACCTTTTGGGTGTTTAGCATGTACAACTAATCTTCACCCACAACATAAGTTTGATGCTCGGGCTAAACAATGTGTTTTCATAGGGTATCCTTTTGGGCAAAAAACTTACAAATGATATGATCTTAATTCCAAAACAATTTTTACAGTGTTGCAATCTTATTAGATCAGGAATTTGATTGTGTAAATCCTAGTAGATCTAGGAATATCTCTTATATTCCTATTAGGAGTTGATTACCTATTAAGAGTTGTAATCCTAAAAGGGTAAGGAATTAACCTTCCCTACTACTATAAATAAAGGCACAATGAGGCAGAATAGAACACATCTCACAATTACACATCTCTCTCTTCTCTCTACTATTGTTGCACCCCTCTCTTTAGGGCTTCCATAATTGTTTAGTAAATTATGTCTACAACACATTATCAACACGCTCTTGAAGCTGCACTAAAGAGAGTTTGATCTTCAATTAGGAGAGTATTACGTTTTAATCATTATTCTTATGATTGATTTATTATTTTATTAAAGTGATCTACATGCTATTGATTCAATTTAATTTTTCTTTGTTGAACGTGATACAATGCATTGGAGATGCAATTCTGGCTTTCCGAGATGGATCTTCTACAAATTCAAAGGCTTTTGTTGTTTTCTGCCAATCAGGTACGCTTAAAATAAAGTAAGATATTTAAAACGACCTTGAAGCATGAAAACATTCCCCATGATGCATGAACCTGCCTACATTTATATTTACCTTCCGATATATATATATATATATATATATATATATATATATATATATTGTATATGTTCCATATATTTGTCAATATATATATACACGTTTCATGTATTACATAATTTTTTTTTGCTATGTGGAATTGTGAGCCAAAGAATCGAAATAAATTAGAAGCAATTAGGGTTTTTCAAATCCTAAGATTGTCGAAAAAAAACAATTAAACTTTTGGGAAAATTTTACGGCTGAGCCCAGCCTTGAAACTCACCAAGCCTAAAGTTTGGGTAGGCGACTGGACAACTGTTTTAGGCTCACTTGCTGCTCGCGCCTCAGCCCATCGTCGGTAGCCTTTGCACTACTGGGCCTCCCTCCAGCTGCTTTCAACTGCCAGCTGCAAGCTTGCTTTGTACGCTGGGCGGCACAACAGCCTTTCCCAAGCCTAATAGCAGCCAAGTTTTTTTTTTCTGCTTTGATGGGCTGTTTATCTCGGCCTGCTGCCATATGTAGCCATCTGGGCTGTTTTCGCAACCATGACCCGAGCCCAATGGCCTGCAACTTTTATGTTTTTGCACAGCCGTGTATTGCAACCAGCCCACTTGTGATAGGCTGCATCCTTTTTCGACCCAATACTAATTTTTAGCATTCTAAATCATTTAATCCGAATGTTATTATTATTTTTGCTTTCACGATCGACCCAGTTTTGTCCCGATCTATTGAATTAATTAAAAGTGACCTATAGTCCATTAATCTGACAAGAAATCCAAAATTATTGACCTGAAGATCACTTTTGGACATTAACGATTCAATATTTTATTTCTTTTCTTTGAACCGTTGACCCACGTTCGTAGTCCCGAAGCACTCACACTTGAGTTCCCGAAATAACTCAAATCCACTACATTTAAATCAGCATATTGCATTTTGTGTTCTTGCATGAACCTCTCTTTTATGAACTAAACGTTCATAAACTAAATTGAACCTGTAGTTTCAAATTTAGTGCATTTGAAACTCAAAGTTTTCATAAAACAATACACCCATGAAAATCCGACTTTTTATTCATGAAAACCATGTTTTAGAACTCGAATGTTCTAACTTTAATGCTTATGGATGGTTCATTCCCATAGCACCAATCACAATCTTGTTCCCTCCAATTCAATGGATTGTACAAGTTCGATTTCCCTTATTTAGACGTTTCTAATATAAACCATTTTATATCTCGGTGCAAGATGACAATCTATACTTGACTATTAAGAAGCTGAGAAACCATTGTAGCCAACAATGGCATGGAAGAGCTGAATAAGCTTCCGCCATAATCTTCATTCGAAGATTTATGCTCGAAGCATTACAAACGGAAGTACCTCTCGAACGAGGATTCCATGGCTATTTGGCTCACTCCTACAGACTGTTTAATCATGAAAGACATTGCCTAAAGCACACCATGATTACGTCCACGAATGATTACAATTCTGAAGTTTATAAATCCGATCAAATTTTGACTAGAGAATACTTTTCTCGTACTTCCATGTTTCTAACTCGCTCCTGAAGCAGCAGTGTAGAAAGCGAAAGTTTACCAAATTCTCGGATCTGATACTACCACAAACGTGAGAGAAAGATATAGACCCAGCTTGGCTGGAGTCTACTGAACAATATAGACTCAGTTCAGCTCGAGTCTACTGAACGGTATAGACCCAATTCGACTGGAGTTTAAAGAATGGCTCGACTTAGTTCGGTCAAAGCCTACTGAATGGTGGTGCCCTGTTTCAACAAGAATGCACCAAAAGGCATGCTCTGCTTCGGCAGAGGCCTACCGAACAGACCCCTCCAGCTTTGGTTAGAGCCTATTGAATCCAATTTTGGGTCTTTCTTTCACATTCCAATTTTGAGTTTGTTTTTAGAACCTATTATAGAATCAGGGCCTGCTAAGGTATGACATCATTCCCGAAGCATGATCCTTGACACCTAAGACCTAAAACTTCAAGAATAAGGGATAGTATTCCCAAACTCTAACCCTGCAGAATCTACTTTCATCTTCATGGAATAGATTATTGGTTATGCACCTATTTTTGCCCCTACCAATGTTGTTAAGGAGTACCATTCTAGTAGTCAATATGTGAGTCTAATTTTGCTCTACCAAACACCGTTGGAAGAGCAGAATTTTGACAAGAATGAACTTATTGGCCGAATCCACCATAGTGACTTTGGTTTACTTTGTGAACATTTTTTCACGTTCTTGGATTCAAGTTTGGTGTATGTTTTAGTTATGGATAATCTTATTGATATCGTCCTCGAATATGAGTTAATTGAATCATGTTTCTTGTATACATGTGACCAAATTCATTTGAACACATGATTAGGTAGGAATGTGGAAAAGTTAGTTGTCTGGATGAATGCAAGACTACACACACTAACTTTACGCCTAAATCACATCTCTAACAACGACTTCAGGTCTATCCAACCTGATTAAGAGCATTGACACGCTCCTCGTTGTATGAATGATACTAAATTATCATTTAAGATACCTTATATTCTCACTGTTCCAAAAGAAAGTCGTTGAGTTTTTAAGGATTTTCGAGATGACAACATTCATAAATGAAACCACTGAAGAAAATAAAGTTGCATATCTTTACACCACCTCTAAAAAATGAGCCTGAAGCTTTGCTTTAGGGCTAATAGGCTATTTCCCAACTGGGAACACGCCACATGTGGCTGGCCTAGAGCCTGGTGATTGAGCAATTTACTTGCTTTGACACAACCATTTGGGACACTTAGGTCGAACAATGATGCTCTAATGCATTCTCCTTACCCGAAGTAAGGATCTTGTGCCTACAAGCACACGTTGTCAAGCCTGCTCATTAGGGAAATTGATTTTTCTAAATTATCCCTAGCAAAGATACGAAATGACCTTCTTTTCATTGTGGACAAGGGAATATATGTGGACTAATCTAACCAAAATGCGGACCATATAAATACTTATGGTTTTGGTTGATGAATCAACAAACTATTCACATGTTTGTCCAAACACATTGCTGCTAAGCTCCCTGGCCAATTAAGGGTTCACCACCCTACTTACCTCTTAAAGTATGAGAGACTGGATAATGCTGGAGAGTTTATATCGATGGTTTTCGATAAAGTATTGCATGTATTTTGGGTTTATAAATGAACATCGAATTCCCATGTTCACCCCAAATAGCCTCAACTAGCTATCATAAACCGCAATTTAAATGATTGCTCGGATTTTGGTAAACTTACCAAGTTTTTGGTTTCTGCCTAGGCCTATGCAATCTTGTACGTAGTTATTGGTCCGCCTTGAGGCCTAATGCCACCCAACCATTTTGACGTTACAGTTGGTTACTGGGTACAAACCTGATGTTTTTCGTATTTACGCATTTGGGTGTGCATTCTATGTGCCAAGTTGCGCCGCAATGTACCAACATGGGTCCTTAAATAAGGATGTGAATCTTTGTCGATCATGATTCTCCTTCACACTAGCTCTCTTAGAGCCCTTGCACGCGATCTCTTTACCGTTTATGTGCGGGTTATCACTTTAATGAGACAGTCTTCCCGCCGTTAGGGGGAGATAAGAACGTCAACATTCCTGTAGAACGACGTGAAGTTGGGTGGACGTTGCCCACTATGTCTTATCTCGATCCCCGTACCGCACAAGTGTGATAAGCAAGTGCGATGAATTCTAGCTTTCAGAATGTTTCTCTAGATGCATTCCTCTGATCTAGCTAAAGTGACGAGATCATATACCTGTTGCAAACATGCCTGCAAGGATAGACGTACTCAATAGATGTCGAGTCAACATCCCTGGAGGGTGTTCCGCCCCCATTGGATGGTTTGGAAGCCTCTGTTGCACGATGCGGTACATCGGTGGATAGCTAATCAATTCGTCTTGGTTTGGAGCATGACAGATCACTTAGATAGCCAATCAATCTATCTTGATCGCTGTCTGAAATCATTTCCATCTCATGAGATTAATCCGGATTACCCCCAAGACTTGAAGTTCTTGGTCCAGTATACTAGTTTGGATGAGTTTAATGGAATTGAAATGAGATTACCATCAATGATGTTTTCACTTATATGGTAGCTACCGACATAAATGAAAAGCGACGATATCGAATCGTGTTCCATTTATTAAGTGACAATATAGAACTGATTGGACAACTGAAATTACAAGTGTGTTTTGGACCTATCGTTCCTACATTGCCCAAGGTAACCCTATTGTGTTACAGGTGGGAAAAGAAGTCTTATGAGATGAATGAAATAATATGGTATGATGCATGCCTTACGGCGCAAGGTTTCTCACAAAACGTCATGTGATTGATAGCAGTATTATGAAATGTGGTTAGTGTTTCTCCATGAGTATATAGATACGGAGAGTTACATGTAAGTTCCCAAAGAATTACATGGACTGCTTCAAATAGTTCCAAACCACGAAACACCCTCTTAACTTGTTTGAGGCATTCACTTACGAATTAAAATAATCTGATGGATATGGTATACCCGCCTAAGTGATTATTTGATCAGTCAGGGATATGAATAAATGCCCCTGCCTGTTAAACTATGAAGTCTTATTCCGATTTGCTAGAGTTACAGTTTATGTCGTTGACACAAATCTCATTAAGACTCTAGAAGAGCTTGAGAAAACTGCCTCGCACCTGAAGACGAAATTTGACATGAAGGATCTTGGGAAAACTCGTTTATGCCTTGACCTGAAGTTGAAGCATTATTTTGACGGTACTTTGGTCTACCAGGTTAAACTACACCCCGAAGGTGTTACCTTTGAGTATACCTATGATCTTCTATACGTTATATGCAAATGAGACCCTTGAAAAGGTTATGGAATCCGAAATTCCATATCTAAGTTCAACTTTGCCTTTCATTGTATGTAGCTCATTGTATTAGATAGGACATCTCCTTTGCCGTTGATCTATTGGTTAAAATGTAGCATCGCGCCTACACGCAACCACTGAATTAGTATTAAAGACATACCCTGAAGTTACTATGAAGACAAATCCCAACGTATCTCGAGCGGATCTAACCCCCTGATCCTCAGAATAATGCTTGCCTTGTTTGTTATGCTGACGAAGGTTACTTATCAAATCCGTACAAGGCAAAATCCCCGAATGGTTATGTCTTTACCGTTAAGAGATATCGCAATATCTTGAAGGTCCACGCTATGACCTTAGTTATGAAATCTTCGAATAGTTCCAAGACTAACCTCACTTCACTACCCCATAAGTGAGACATGGTTATGAGTTCTTGTTGAGCATATTCGAAGTACTTGATGCGTTTTCATCCATTGTTGAATCCCAACGACGATCCATGAAGACTATGATGCATGTATCCACCCGACCAAGCCATGATACATCAACAAAGTCAATGCCAAGACATATTGCGTCTACATCTACATCAGCAAAGCATCAGGAGATTGAAGTCATGCAAGCCGATCCCAGATAACCTTGCCGACCTCTACATGAAGTCACTGCTGAAGAACCTTCCAGAAGCTTATCCAAAGGAATTGATATGCCTAACTATCATATGCAATGCTTGTAGTTCTCATTTGGAAGTTCTGTCAAACTTAGGGGGAGTATCTAGAAGTATAATCACTTGATCTTAGTGTACTCTTTTTCCCTACGATTAGGAGCATTTTTCCCACTGGGTTTTTGATACCTAACTAGGTTTTGATGAGGCACCCATCCTGGGCTGATCATACCCTTGTGAGCTCTTCTACTTGCATCCAGAAGACGTATAGTTTTGACTTAATGCAACTTCTCACTTTTCTCCTTAGTCTATGGGGTTTTCTCCCACCTTGGGCTTTACCATAGCAAAGTTTTGTGAGTTTTACCTTTTTATGCATTCTTTCGTTGATCTCAAACTCGCATTTGCTCATTGTGCCAACAACTTCATCAACTGTACTTACTTCATCACTAAAGACCTGATGCGCCATTTACTTGAGTATTTACACACTCAAGGGGGAGTGTTGCAGTCTTATTAGATTAGGAATGTGATTGTGTAAATCCTAGTAGATCTAGGAATATCTCTTATATTCCTATTAGGAGTTGATTACTTATTAAGAGCTGTACTTCTAAAAGGGTAAGGAATTAACCTTTCATACTACTACTACTATAAATAAAGGCACAATGGGATGGAATAGAACACACCTCACAATTACACATCTCTCTCTTCTCTCTACTATTGCCACACCCATGTTTCTATGACATCCATAATTGTTCAATACATTATGCCTACAACATACATGTATAATTTCACCCATTTCACAAAAATAACCCAAATATTGGCCCAACACTAGACCCAATACCTTCTTTACCACCACCCATTCAAACTAACCCACCATAAAAAACACAGATAGCTACCCGAGTCGAGCACCAGTCCAAAATTTACCCAACCGCATTGTCCCCTCATTAGCCCAGCAGCAACCCACCTCTGCCACTGATGGGCTTGACCACGTCTTAGCCCTCCCTGATGGGCCTGCTGCCTTTCTTGACCCATGCCTAGCAGCTGCTTCACTAACACCTTTGCGACATTCCGGTCGCATTCAAGTCCCGTATGCAGAGCTCCATGATTATATTTGCCCGACCATTATGTTGCCCGTAGTTGATTCCTCGATTTCTGGTCCTAGTACAAGGTTCTAATTACTTGTCATACCAAGGACTCTCCCCTACATATTAATCCTTCATTGCACAACTGTCTTTCTGTTTTGGAACCTAATAGTTATGTAGAAGTCGAAAAAGATACTAAGTGGATACTTTCTCCTCTTCCCCCTGGGAAAGTACCAATTGGATGTCGATGGGTTTATAAGATAAAAAGAAAATCCAATGGGAGTATCGAACATTATAAAGCTCGTTTGGTTGCTAAAGGTTACACCCAATTGGAAAGTATCGACGATTATGACACCTTTTATCCATTGGCCAAACTTGTCACTTTCCACTGCTTGCTTACTTTTGCTACTGCTCACTTATGGTCCCTGCATCAACTCGATGTCCATAATGTATAAATTCATGGTGATCTTATGGAGGAAATTTAGATGCTTCCATCACCTGGTCTTCAGCAACAGGGGGAGAATTTGGTGTATCGCCTCAATACGTCGTTTTATGGGTTGAAGCAAGCTTCTCGACAATGGTTTTTCAAGTTCTCACAAGCTATTCGGTCCACTTGTTATGTTCAATCCAAAGCAGACCACTCACTTTTTACTTAGAGAAGAGCACAGTCATTTACTGTGCTTCTCATTTATGTTGATGAAATACTGATAATAGGGAATGACTTGACAACAATTAATAATCTCAAATCATTTTTGTGTACCAAGTTTTGTATCAAAGATCTTAGTAATTTGAAATATTTTCTGAGGATCGAGGTGGCACGCTTGAAACAAGGTATTTTCATTTCACAAAGAAAGTATATGTTGGATATCCTTAGGATCATGGTGTGCAAGTTTTCCTATTGAACAAAATCTAACATTGCTTCATGATGATGAGAATGCATAAGATGGATCCAGCCAAGTACATAAGATTGGTTGGTCGGTTGATATATCTCATTATAACCAGATCAGATATTACATATTCACTTCATTTATTGAGAGAGTCATGCAGTCACCTCAAAAGTCTCATTATGAAGCCGCCCTTCACATCTTGAAGTATTTGAAAGGCACACCGGAGCAAGGTATGATGTTCTCCTCTTAAAATTCATTAAAGTTAAAGGCATATTGCGATTCTGATTGGGTAGGATGTCCAACCACTCGAAGTTCAACTACTGGTTATCGCATTTTCCTTGGAAATAACCTTATTTCAAGGAAAAGCAGCAACAACAACAATAAAGCCTTTTCCCACTAAGTGTGGTCGGCTATATGAATTCTAGAACGCCATTGCATTCGGTTCTTAGCGCAATTTCATTCAGGATTCATTATCATAAGGATTTAACGTAAGATAGGAGTGCCGGTTGTCGACTACCTGACGCCCTCCCCTTCTTCCTTTATCTGGGCTTAGGACCGGCAATGTAAGATAAACTTAACAGACAAAGTTTATTTCATGGAAAAACAAACGACAAAAAAACGTGTACCGTATCTTCTGATGAAGTCAAATATATGTCCATGGCAACAACATGTTGTGAGCTTGCATGGCACCAAAACCTTTTTCGAGATCTTCAAATTCAGGACCAAGGGCCGACTACCTTATTTTGTGACAATCAAACAGCCCTCCATATTGTAGCAAACCTGGTGTTTCACGAACGAACAAGGCATATTGAGATTGATTGTCATTTTGTTCGAGATAAGATTATGGAAGGATAAATTGTGACGGGATTTGTTCCATCCATGTCACAACTTGCTAATTTGTTCACTAAAGCTCTTGGGAAGGAAATATTTCATACTTTGTTAGGCAAGTTGGGAGTCGCAACATTCACTCACCAAGTTGAGGGGAAATGTTGAGAAAGTCAAGGATCATCACATGGAATTTTATATCTTTATTTCCTTCTCAGCAAATAATTTTTTTCAACAAGGTATTGTGATGTCTTCCTATGGGATCGCAAGTCCTTTTATGAGCTCCTATTTATGGTGCACATTTTCGTGGAATGTAGGTAGTGGTTATGATCAATTTGATATAAAAGAGGACATAGTGTGTATTTTTCGTTGTGTCGGACTCCTTGTGAAAGACGTTCAGCCCATAAGAATAGAAATTAAATAGGGTAATTATGCTCGTCATGTCCTTTATATGGAAATAAAAGGATAAGGAGCCATTCTCTTGACTCGTACTGATGAGAATTTTACTCCACGAGAGATTAAGCAAAAAGCTGTTAAATTGGCCTATTTCTTGCGTGTACCAATTGAAGTATTTTGAAAAAAGGAACTGAAGAGTGAATACACTTACCCCAAGATTGATATCAAGGACAAATATATTGTAATTGGTAACATTCCTAACTTGTCTTATTCACAGCCTCCGGTAATGAGTGTTTGGTGAAACTTAAGAAACAATTTTAGATTTATAAATAAAGGTAAAACAGTAATGTTTATTAACACAAGAAATCACGAGTTCTACGGATATGAACACAACTAGCATTTACTACTGCTTTTTTTTATTTTTATTTTTTTTATTTTATTTTTTTATATTTTATGTAAATATTTTTCCTCACATTTCTTAACTGTTGTCTGTAAATGGCGAGACAAGAAAACCTTCAAGGTTGGGGCCTTTGAAGATATCTCAATGGCATCCCCACTTTGTGTAGAATAGAAGACGTGAAAACCGTCGACATCTACGACACCTTTACAAAACCATGTAACATCCATGGACGGATGAGATTTGATTAATCCATGCATCAAACTTGAAAAAATCTTTATTACAAACGATCAAGTAAATACTTGAAAAATCTTACAAAATTGGTAGAATGTGCAAATCCTTGCTCTCTTCTTACTTCTTATTTTTCGTACTCATTGAATTTTATTTTTTCAGTTGAAAGAAGTAATATTTTCTTATTTTCCCAATTCTTATTTACAAAGATGAATTGGAAAACAAAAATAAGGCAGACCCACAGAGTGTTCAAACGAAAGTTATCGACTTTGGCATTAAAACGTTAGTTACAGTTTGCTTGTACCATGTAAATTTCCCTCAAAATATCCATGTTACCAAATGATTCAAACCCACACCTAAACCCTGCCTAACCTAAAATCAAACGGACCGAAACTTGGGTCAGCTCAAATTGACGGCACATTATGTTGATGAGGACTGGAAACTACAAAAAAAAAATTCTGAATTTGGTCACACTTGATTCTAGTCGTATGGAGGACTTGCTTTCAGAAGTAGTTATCAAATGTCTGATGGACTGGGACATTGACAGTAAGTTGTCTGCCTTGACATTTGATGATTGTTCCACCGATGATGACATTGTTCTAAGAATCAAAGACCAGATCTCCCGAAACAGGCCTTTCTTGGTCCATGGTCAGTTATTTGATATTCGCTCTGCTGCACATCTTCTAAATTCAATTGTGCAGGATGTTTTGGAAGCAATGAGAGAGGTGATACAAAATATTCGAGGAAGTTTCAAACACGTAAGAAGTTCACAAATGACACAAGGGAAGTTCAATGGAATTGTTCAGCAAGTTGGAATCAACATATATCTTATGTTTGAAACAGCCATGGAATACAGGGGTGCATTTTCTCTCCTGCGAGAGCATAACGCTTCATATACATCAGCTTTAACAGACAGAATGGGAATGGACGAGGTTTGTTAGAGTTTATTTGAAATTTCTTGTTGAAATTACTTATGTTTCTGGCAACAAGTGTCCAACTGCAAGTATATATTTTCTTGAGACATTAGTGATTTCAAATGTATCAAATCCCTAATAACTGTGCCATTTTCTTCCTTTTTAATTGTCTTGGTGGCCTGAATGAGGATTGACTGGATGGATGCCATCAAGAGCTGCAGCTGAATCATTCGATGGCCCTTCAAGTGTCCCAGCGCCCCCTCTCAAAATAGACTGGAAATCTTCGTTCACTATTGGATCCATCTCATTACTTGATGAGGGATTGGGGCCTAAGACGAACTCTTGAACAACAGCCTTATCTTCAAGCATGCTCAAAACTGCAGACATGGTAGGCCTAAGCTTTGAAGTTGAATTACAGCAGTGGAGAGCCACATTGATTGTAGCTATCATCTCTTCATTATTGAATTCTGAGCCCAACCTTGGATCCACCAAGTTCATCAAATTCCCTTTCGATTTGAGAGCATGCGCCTGGAAACATGAAAAGAACAAAAGAAAAATAGCTTACGTATCTTGAAAAATAACGTGAACTTTCAGCAAAGAAGAATGTAAAAAAAAAGTCTTCTATCTAGTGGTAAACAACATCAACAAAATCCAAGTTAGAGTTCAATTAGGAAGTTACCCAATGAAGAATATAGAATCCTCCTTGATTTGATTTCTTCTTCCCACTAATAATCTCCAGTAGAACAATTCCAAAGCTGTAAACATCTGCTTTATCAGTAAGATGACCCAGATTTACATATTCTGGTGCAATGTAGCCACTGCAAAATCATGAAATCATCACATCAATACAATACTTCTAGACATATGCCGTAATATAACTATATTGGAAGGACAAATATAAGAAGAGAAGTAAAAACAAGGACTCACAAAGTTCCAGCAGGATTGGTGCTTATATGTGTTTTATCCTCTTCGGCAAGTTTAGCCAATCCAAAGTCCGATATCTTCGGGTTAAGATGTCTATCAAGCAATACGTTCGAAGCCTTGATATCTCTATGAATAATCCTCAAGCTTAATCCATCATGAAGGTAAGCCAAACCTTTTGCTATACCAACACATATCTTACGCCTCGTTGGCCAATCCAAATCCAACCGACTTTCTTCTGCCCCCTCAGTTTGTCAAGTTAATCAAAATCAGTCATAATTTTGTGCATAAAATCTTTTATACCATATGCATGGACCAAATGAAATGTAGGTGTAAGTGATACTTACCAAACAAAGCATGATAAACGCTATTGTTTTCCATGTACTCGTAGACAAGGAATAACTGATTTTCTTCAATACAATATCCGTATAGGCATACAAGATTAGGGTGTTGCAAAGCACATAGCATCTCTATCTCATTAAAAAATTCACGATTTCCTTGGTTTGATTTGGGAGAAAGTTGCTTAACAGCAATCTGTGTTCTATCAGCAAGAATGCCCTGCATTTGACTAAGATAGTTAAAACAAATATCTTCTCTATGGAGAAATTAATCATAATTAGGACTGCTATTATTAATCAATTTAGAAAAGAAATTATTTGTTCTGAAGAATACCTTATAAACAATACCAAAACCACCTTTACCAATCTCATTGGCTTGGTGAAAGTTGGCTGTGGCATCTTTAAGTTCTGTAAAGGTAAACTTGCGAGTTTGTAGTTCCACACCTTTCAAATCTGCATGACAAGTAAAACTCATAAGAAATTGTTGTGTCTAAGAAAAATTTCAGAACAATATTATTGTTTTATCTTAAATCCCATTACGGTTTGAATGCCTAGAATTTAACAACTACCTGGACCTATAGGCAGACATACTTTGCATCATGAGTTTAAAACATATAATGTACTCTCGGAGCGTTCAATATCTAAACAACTATTGTCTTAAGAGTGTGCACTTAAATATGCATGAGAAGTCAGAAAAGAGGATGAATGTTTCTTAGCAATGGAACAATGAAAAGAAAATGCAATATAACCGAGAAACAAAAAATACCATCCTCGAATGTTTTCTGTAGTCCTACGAGGCATCTCTTGATCCAAAGAATAACGAGCACTGTTAATATGATGGCAACTGCTACGCACCCCCCAATTTTAACTATTGTGCTTATAGGCAGACAACTCCTACCATGCGGTATGGTGCTTACACTTTCTGTTGGAGGATCAAGGTCTGCCAATACAAAGTATAATTTTATTAGAATAAATGTAAATCTAATAGATGAGAGATTACTTGCAGATATTCTACAACATAGGCAAAACTTACTTGGTGTCACACTAATCGCAGATATAAGAGGCCCATAAACACCTCTATAAGGAATGGCAGTCGTTCCTTTTCCTGCCCAATATAAGTGGATCTCCAGTGTGCTACCAAGAACAGTAACATTGTCGAACTCTTTGACAATTCCCTTACCAACACCTCCTGCTTCATCCACAATATTAAAGTCTTTCTGGACCAAATTCCCCTGCACAACAATATCAATATGTAACAACATTAATTCTAGTTTCATATTTCAATTCCACTCGAGAAAAGTCATACAATAGGGTACCAACTGCAGCTAAACCTATTGCGACATACAACTTCCTAAACATGAGTATAATATACTAATATACATAAGACTAGCTAAATACTGCCTTCCGTTTCCCTCCCAAAAATGAAAGAAAAGAAAATTAGGTGGTAATAAGATCAAATTGACGAACTTCTGTTCAAATGATGACTGAAAGCCTACATGAAGTGTATCAGGCAAAGAAGGAAAACTAGGCAGCACTGACTTGAGGCTTAAACAATCAGATGAGAGAACTTAAATAAACAGGTTTACATCTGAAAGTTCTGCATTTCTTTTAAAACTTCGTATAAAATAACACCCAAATAAAGCAGCTAGATGACATTTAACCTTCCAAATATGTGTCGTGCTCTAATCATACCAAAAAAAAAATCATGTACAGTTTTAAGACATAAAGTGTGATCTATAATGGAACGCGCTTAAACAAACTAAATGCTGCCCATTGAAGTTACTGTGGTGTTTGACAAAAAAAGGGTAAATAAACTAGCAAAGAATCACAAATAGTTAATGAAATTCACTTGTACTCACTTGAATTGAGATGTCAAATAAGCGTTTTCCGAGACTGCTAAATGTCTGGTCACTTGTGAACATTATTTCGGAAAAGTAGAGCTGCACTTTATACCTGCCTTTTAGCATGCAAAGGGCATAATACTTGAGTGATATAGGGGCAATGCGCGCTGTTTGATAAAAATTTGGACCGGTGATATTCAAAGATAGCGCATTTGTTGCAATGTAATTTGCATTAGGCTTGTGCATGTACAGCCCCGTGCTACTATAGCCCCACCTTTGAGATGACGAAAAAAAGCTTGATGGTCCGAAAGTGCTTAAGTCCTCTTCATATGTATGACCATCAAACTTTGTCTTCCTCCCCCCACAATTGATAAATATAGAATGGTCTACATGTGTGACAAGAATACTATTATAAATTTATACTCTACAATTCATATGTATGACACCTATAACAACAATAAACTCATTAGTTTTTGCATGTTTGTTAGACCCCATTCGAACATTGACTCAGAGTTCTCAAACTATCAATTCGATTAACAACGTGCAACATTCAACAAAAGTACCAAAAAACGTTGAACTACACTACCAACCAATTTACTAAGATAGAAGAAAGAAAAAATTAAATGAACTTAAACTCACAATTCGGTTTTGAGGAGCAAGGAAGGCCCTTCTTCAAGCACCACCTACTCATTGAAAGAATTAAGGCTCAGTCATACATTTGTCTTATGATGTTTGATAAACACAGAATTACAAGTTTTGGTGAACTTACGAGTTTTCTAGAGACGAATGACTAGAAACTAGATTCCTGTAATAATAAAGGGAATTAACAAATAATATCTGACGGAGAAAGAGCATAAATAAGTACCTAATGAATTTAGCCAATAGCATAAAAAGAGGTTTAATTGGATATTGATAGACTTACACAGTCAAATGTTGGCAACTGACGGAAGGTGTTCCCGTAAAATTGTTGTATGACAAGTCCCTGCAACAGATTTTGTGTGGCATTGATGACAACTTTAAATTCATATAATTGAGAAACAGAAAAGTGAAATTGAAATCGAAGTTTGCCAGCATTTTGCGTTAAAGAAACAAACACAAATAAAGCAAAACTTCATAGATTAGTGAGTATAGACTGACTGGTCATGTTTGCTTTGCAATATCCCAATTGGTACTTCTCCGGTCAATATGTTATTGCTCAAACACCTGCACACCTAAAAATTAACGGTCAATGAAATGCAAATAAGGCTAACTTGAGAAATATTTAAAATTAATGTGTACTGTTTGCACCAATAAATGAATGTTTCATTTGACCGACTTACATGAAAGAGAGATGGCTAGCACGTTCAATCGTCCGTGGAATTTCTCCTGTTAACTTGTTAAAACTCAAGTCTCTACAATAAAGGAAAAAAACATCGTACTAACATACATCAGAGGTTTGTTTTGAACTTTTGAAGGTTTATCGAATCCAAAAACTCAAATTCTTGTTCATTTTGGAAATAGTACATGTATACATGTATACATGTATACAATTATGTTGATTAGAAAAGCACTCACAATGTTAATAGCTTTGTCAGCTTGCCAAGGTAATTTGGGATTGTACCACTAATTGAGCAATTTCTCAAAATCCTGTGTCACATGAATACGAACAAAAATTATAATAATTGTGTCAGGGATTACACTGAAGTACAATTTGAATAAGTTTATGTGATATGGAACTCACACTATCTGGATATTTTTCATATATTTCAAAGTAGGAAAAGGCATACTTGGTCCATTCAAATCAGATATCATCCTGATACATAACAGATCGGAAATATTTATTTGTTATATATAGTTGAAGAATTGGAATACGTAATGATTACAAGATAAAAGAGCAGTGGTCTCACAATTCCTTTATGTATTTCAATGAAGATATAGTGTAAGGAATAGGGCCTTCCATGGATGTACCTTGCAGATCACTGCAATAAATTTAAGTCAACTCTTCAGCCGAAAAGTGATAGGATACAAGTATATTGAAAGGAAAGGAAATGCAAGAATGAAAAGAAAATGAAGAGAAAGGAAACACAAAAAAAAAAAATCATTTCATTCAGTCACTATCCTCTTGCCTGATGGCTTAATGCCCTTATAAGGCTAGAAAGTAACTAAAAATGACTAAGAAGCTTCTTAGTACCATATTAGAAGTAAACCTAACCACAACATGATCCCTATAGCAACATTCTTAGTCTTCTCATTAAAAACAATGCCATTGTATACACATATCCGATTGGAACGCCATGTGACAGCAAACTTGTTCCATGTAAGTTCTCTCCTAAAAGAGATGTATATATACAATGACATTAGTTTTAAGGAAGATTTTTTAGAAGACTGTTGAATAACTCGGTACAATATATCTAAAGATGATCCTAAAAGAAACGCTCACAGTAAAAGATGGGAAATAAAGAGTTAAAGATGGGAGATGACTACAATGAAGAGCAACACTCACAGTTTTTGAAGTTTACTCCAGTTTCCAATAAATCCAGGTATCTTTCCTGATAATTGGCTCCCACCTATCCTACTGCAGGCATTAAAAGAAGATGAGAAATTCTTTGTGTAAAAATTATGCACATTCCTATAATCAAGCCATTTTGCATCACTTACAAATCAATTAAGTTCTTTAGATTTCCGTACGACTCTGGTATTGTACCAGTAAAATCGTTCGCAGAAAGAATGCTGTTGAAAGTAAAGAGTCAGTTATGAAAAATAATCCAATGAATTTGTGAAATATTTTTACATTCTCTATAGAGCACTCGAGGTGAGAAGTCATACAAAATAGCAAAAGTTTCATGAAATTTGGATTTTGAAAAAGTTTGGCAAAAATAGGAAATGAGAGTGCAATCTTACAGTCTTTCCAAGTGAGTCAACCTCCCAAGGTTTTGCGGAAGAGGCCCTTCAAATTGATTATCTTCCAACACCCTGGAAAAAAATGTATTTGTCAATCAAGGTTATGCATGTTCCTTCTTTCTTTTAATTATCAATAATTAAATAAAATTAATACAAAACTTACAACTCTCTGAGCAATGTAAAGTCACCAGCAGGAATTGAACCGCTGAGTTGATTCCCTAAAAGATACCTACAATACACTAACAACAATTACATGACATGCCTAAAATATATTACAAGTACCCACGCTGCTATTCTTTAAGGTCCTCAGAATCACTTACAGAGAACGAATGGGACACCGAAAAAGACTGGCAGGGATTGATCCACTAATGTAGTTGTGAGTGAGATCACTATTTAATGTGAACAAGCATTAGAAATTCATCTCCATAATCCAGGTAATGTGCATAACAAATTCAAACCAACAACGTAATCACTTACATTTCTTCCAATTGAGTAAGGTTCCCAAATTCCTCAGGTATAACTCCGGTTAAATTCAGACCCTTCAGCTTGCTGTGATACCAAAATTCAAGCAACAGTTAAAACTTATCAATCAGTTGTACTTAAAACAATAAAATTTGAAGCCCATAAAGCCTTACATGATTCTGACATGGCAAGTGTTGTTTGCAAAGGAACACTTGCAAGTGACATTGCTAAAAATGTGGGCAGTGAAGTATTTGAAGAAGCCTATCCCACCATCTTGGCAAGAAGTTTGGCTGATATTTTTCCAGTGAGGGTTATGTAATTTTCTAGAAATTGTTTCAAGAGTTTTCACTGTCACATAAACAAAAACGGCTCTTGAAATTCATCACTTGCCAAAAATCACATGCAATGAAAAAGACATGGTCAATCATACATGTTCACCCTTCAAAGGCCTAACTAAATAAAAAGAATGCTAAAAATCCTTTACTTGTTACAACTTATTTTGATCATAAAAGCATAAAAGTACATGTTTACACCAATAAGAAATTGCCATGTCATTTAATTATAGGTAATATGAAATTACCATATTATGCAATTATTGATGCCTTGTGAGGCAATCGACATATACTACAAATCAAACAGATGAATCCTTTACTACCAAATTATGCAATTTGCACTCACATAAATTGTTTAAGAACCATTATGAAAAAGACATTAATTTTTTTTATTGGTTTAAACATGTACTTTTATGAAAGATAAATATTATATTATATGCCCAATTCCAATTTTCATGGACTAGCAGAAAATGAAAACAGAAGATTAGCTAACAGATGGGCTGAATATATGGGTTAACTAACAGATGGGCTGATGAGAGGACTTAATCTCGCCCATTAGAGTTCAACCCAAAGTTTCTCTGTCACATATTCATTACACTCTAAAAAGTAATGTTATTCTTATCATAATTTTATACCATATTTCTTTACTATCTTAGGTGTGTGAGACGAGTTGGACAAGCTACATAATTTAATTTCAATCTTTTTATTAATTAAAATATTTAAATAATCTTAGGTGGCAGAAGAAGACTTCTCGTATACCACAATCATAATTTAATTAACAATCTTTTTATTAATTATTGGTTAAAATTTTGAAATTAAATGTTAATTAATTTAAATGATGTTGTTGTCCACATCAGATGCTATCTAAAATGGTATACAATTGTGATAAAAAAAAAATGATAAAAATACTATTATTGGGCTGGAAATAGGAATGTCGGACTTTTAGTCTACTGGTGTCGACGTGTCGTGTGTGGGTTGGAGATCTTCTGATTGGTGCTCAGTGAAGTACATTTTCTTAAACTAGAACCCCTAAACGCCACGATTTCATATGATTGCAATATTGAGTGGACCTTTTTTTTGTGGTCTGAGGAGAGAGAAGGGAGTAGGTGGCCGCTCCCTCCACCTCAACCTCCTCGTCACTCATTCGAATCCCCCTCCCTCCGTTGCTCTCCTCCCCTTCCTTCCATCTCCACCCAAGTCCTTTCTCTTCTGGAAGAAGCATGGCTCCAAGAAACTCTCCCCCAACATTCTCCTCTTCTGGGACCTCTCCGAAGCCCAGTTCGGTTCCGGACCCGAACTCCAATCCGGGTTCTACATCTCCGTCGTCGTCGACAACGAGATGGAGGACGGGTCGGACCCGCTTGCCGCCGGCGAGAATAGAATACCGCATCGCTCGTGTATCATAATCGGGTCGAGGAGGGAGACGGCTGCGTCCAAGCCTGGTTAATAGCCTCGGCCTTCTAGAGCATGTAGGATTTGAAATTGAAGGTGGGTTTCGGGGATTCTTCTGTGAACGTTTCTTGCTTGGTGAGGATAGCGGAGACGGCCAAAGGGGAGGCGGGTCGACGACGGTGTGGAGCGGCGGAGGAAATGGGTATGGTGGTTTTGAGCGGGTGGAGGAGGTTGAAGGATTGGGAGGATCTGGATCTGCTTGCTTGATTCAACATTGAGCAGATCTGGAATTCGACCCATGAGCTGAAGAGAGGACTTAATCTCGCCCATTAGAGTGCAAGCCCAAAGTTCCTCTATCACAGATCGGTGTGTCGGAGATATTCAGATCGGTGGAAAGTCGCCAGCTTTAGGCGACACGGAAGCTGAGAGACCTAAACTACAAACCCTAACCCCAAAACTCTAATTAGTGTCAGGTAAAATGTCCATTGCTGTTTTATATAAGTAGTAGAACCTGAAACAGAAGAGGATTTGAAAGCTTCATGCTTTAACTTAAGATGGCCATCTCCTAGGGTCTGAAAATTCTAAAAATAGAAACTGAAACAGAAAAGACACTGATGCAGATGAACAAATACAAAAACAAACAATGAGGAAAGTTTCAAATTTCTTTGTTTTCTCAGAAAAATTTTCTCAGGAACCAAACAAACACAGCAGAGCAATTCTCACAACACAAAACCAACTGCAATCATCCTCAAAAGACCAACAAAAATCTTCATAAAATCCCAAAATTACCATTCATATTTGCAGTAAAACTTGAGAAATGTAAAGCGAGAAGGAAAATGATGATTTTATTTTGTGCTAACCTTCTTCCGGAGGCAGAAACTGAGCACAACTCAAAGCCAGCAACCCGATCAACAGACCGACGACAATCACAGAACTTGACATTGTCCTCCGATCACTACACAAAAACAAAGACAAAGAGTGTGTTGGTAACTTTGTGTGTGAAAGAGCTTATGCCCTAGTGATAAATGCATGTCATGGCTTCGAATGATAGATATATAGAAAGAGAGAGAAGATGCAGATCGACAAGGCTAGTCAACAATCTTCTTGTACGAATGGGTGATAGTGGATTCCAATTGTACTACAAACTGCTTGTCGTTTGGTCCAGAATGTCAAAAAGGTGTACATAACCTTTTAAAGAAACTTAAAGTAATACATTTTAGAGAAATTAAAGTAACACTTTTAGAGAAAATTAAAGTAATGCGTTTGGTGGGATTTTGCTTCAACTTAGGATAAGGTAAGCAAAGACATTGGCCACAACATGGGCAAATTACTGAACATTCACCGCAAAGACATTGAACGTAGTCTCTTAATTTTGATTGTAGTGGCAGTGAATGGCACGAACCAAGGGCAAGAAGTTGTGTAGGGCAAAGGGTGCCTTTGCTTGGGTCGACCTATCCAGGAGGTTTGCCACCAGCTCAGCTCTGAGTGTGCTGACGAATGTGTCAAGCACAATCAAAAAGCCAGTGACATTGCTCGATATAAGAAACCTCTCGCTCCTGCGTAAAAATGAACATCCTTCAATTTATGGGTTGGAGGCGGCCGCACCGGAATGAAATGTAGTCATTGGTGTATTTGTAGAGCCCCGGATACTTGGAATGATGCTCTCTACAATTTTATTCTTTCAAGGATGGAAATTGGACAAGTTTTTAGGAAGAAATAATATGATTTTAGATGAAATTCAAATTTCTCTTCAACCTACTGTGTCACATTTAAACTCTCCCCATGGAACTTAGATAAGAAATATCTTTTATAATAAAAAAATATTTGCGATATGAAAAGTCATGTTTTGAGTTAAATGTTATTTCTTTGACTTAGAACGCCATGCAACGAGAAAAGAAAAACAAAACGAGGGAGGAGAGAATTATTTACCTTTTGCTAAGTTGCCCACATACGTGGCTTTCAAACCAAATAGATATGTTGTGCGCATTACGAGAAAAAGAAAAACAAAACGAGGGAGGAGAGAATTATTAACCTTTAGCTAAGTTGCCCACATACGTGGTTTTCAAACCAAATAGATATGTTGTGCGCATAGATATGTTGTGCGCTCTTTACGAGAAAAAGAAAAACAAAACGAGGGAGGAGAGAATTATTAACCTTTAGCTAAGTTGCCCACTTACGTCGTATTCTTTTGGATAAATTACATAGAAACTCTTCAGATTTGAGGTTTATTAAATCTCATACAACATCTTTCAAACATTTCACTTTCATACCTCACGTACTATTTTATTTCAAAATAATACCTTCGTTACATTTTCTATCCATTAATCCATTAAGTGATGACGTGACTGCCACATTTATGCCATGTGGCCGCCACATATGTGCCACGCAGTGGCGGATCCACTGTGGGGTCAATGGGGTCGGACGACCCCTTGGAAGCCATGAAAATAGGCTTGGAGCTCCATCTGCAACCCCTTGGAGCTAGTGGTGCGACCTCTTGGAGGTGCACACCACCTGTTCGACAGAAGGCGCTCGGCGCAGGAAAGAAGAAGAAGAAGACGGGTCCTGGAGAGTGGATGTGTGTGTGCGAAACGACCACGGTTATCGCCGGAATCTGGGTTTAGCTCCTCCGAGGTGTTTCTTCGTAATTTGATGTCCAAAACACATCAACATGGTCAGATATGAAACATGGGGACGAAATGGGAAGCATTTGAAGTATTTTGAGGCTTACCCAAATTGGAGGTTGTGGAAGCTCGTCGGATTCCGAGTTAAATCGCCGGTGATCCACCTGGCACGCACCGCTGTAGTGTTGATAAGGAAGAGATGGGTGAAGGTCTGGGGTTTCTTGGCCTCGTAAGGCTTGGTGGTCTCGGCTGGGTCTCTGGATGTGTGTGGATGCGTCTCGGCGCAAGTCGGAGAAGAGAGGGGCGAGAGCTTCGAGAGAGAGAGACCGAGAGAGTTTCAGGAAAAGAGGGAAGAGAGAGAGAGACAGGAAAACAAAAATTCAAAGGGTGGGCCCCACGGGCTCACCAATTAAGGTTCCAAAAACAATTTTAAAATGAAAAGGATCCCCAAACTTAATAAAAATACAAAAGTACTCTTTTTATACAGTAAAACTCGAGACGGGTTGTTTCATGCTCTCCCCTTTTAGGTACAATTGCATGTTTTAGTTTGATTTTAGGGAGCTCTTGCAATGGACTCTTCCCCTTTTGAGAAAAGATCGATGATTGTAGCTTGTAATATTATTTTTATCTTGAATTATGATTTATGAATGTACTATCGTTTAACTTTTCATTGTTATTTTTGTTTAAAAAAAAAAATCGACATTTTTACATCTTGACCCCATGAGGTCAAAATCCTGGATCCGCCACTGGTGCCACGTGGCATTTTTTTTTTAAACAATGAATCTTCTAAATTTATATAAAAAAAACAAAAAAAAAAAAAGACAAGACAAAACAATAGCTGTGAACCTGCAACCCCCACGCACACCCCCCCCCCCCCCCCACGCAGCCACCCAACCTGCAACCCGGAGGAGGAGAGGAAAAAAAGAAAAAAAAAACCCATCTTCATCTTCCCCGACCCCCCTTTCTTGCCCCTCATGTCTTCTCCAAACCCACCGTGCACTCGTCCTCCAGCTCCTTTGCACCCACCACCTGCAACCCGCAACCTAGAAAAAAAAAACCTCAGAAAAGGAAAAAAAAAAAAAAACCCATCTCCCTTTCCGCAACCAGATTTCATCTTTCCCAATGAGTGAATTTAAGGAGTGGGGTGTGAAGAGGGTGCGTGCGGAGGGTGGGTGCCCTGCATTTTTTTCTCTTTCTTTTTTCTATGTTGCAGGCTTGGAGGCTGGGGTGGATCT
Organism: Cotoneaster glaucophyllus; assembly: GCA_036320875.1. Classification (NCBI taxonomy): domain Eukaryota; kingdom Viridiplantae; phylum Streptophyta; class Magnoliopsida; order Rosales; family Rosaceae; genus Cotoneaster; species Cotoneaster glaucophyllus. The sequence continues at coordinate 27,955,802 of CM070061.1, read as the reverse complement.
TGGAATCTGGGTCGCGACGGGGGTGGTGTTTCAAAAAAATAAAAAAATAAAAAATAAAGGTAAACACCTAAGCAGAATCTCTCTTTTGCAAATTTTTGGATCTTCATTAGATACGTTACTAGGACCGGCACAGATGTGAATTAAAATTCACCATTTGATATGTATACATATGTGGATATAAGTGCCTTTAAATGATTTTTGAAGAAATGATTTTGAAACCAAGCATTGATAAAAGTGGAAGTGAATCTTAAAAAAATATTAAATGCTTTTTACAAGAAGCGCATAACTGGATGTCTTTCAAAATGTATTTTCAATGCTTTTGAAACCAAAATACTTTTACCAAAAATAGTTTTAATCATTCTTAAGTCACTTCCAAACATACCTAACAAATATATATATTGTGTTATTTAATGTGATAAAGTGACTCGATTTCATAGTCAATTAGTATTGACCAAAACAACAAGTTAGTAAATTAGCAAACATGCCCAACAAATATACGTACTGTGTTCTTTAATGTGATAAAGTGACGCGCTTTCATAGTCAATAGTCAATTAGCCGTTTGTTTGCCCATCTTAGCTTTCATTTTCCGTATTTGTTTTCTTGCGGGATCAAATATTGTGTTAGCTCACAACTATGGTTTTTCCACGTTCAGTGTTTTATTTGATTCTGGTTCACAACTGTGGTTTTTCCACGTTGTGTTTTATTTGATTCTGGGTTTGAGTTGGAGTTTTTGGTTATGTGCTCAACATTCTACAAAAAGGTGTGATAAAAGGTGAGAGAGAGATTGAGAAAAGGTTGATACAAAAAATATCAAATTCCAAAAAAAATTAGTCCGTTGTTAGTCTGGTACTGTATTAAACGCTTAATTATTCTTATACTGCTTAATTCATGTTAGGCTGGTCTAACTTAGTTACTGAAACCAGTCCATTCTGTAATAGAGAGATAGAGAAAAGGTTGAAATAAAAAATATCAAATTCCAAAAAAATTTAGTCTGTTTGTTAGTCTGGTAATGTATTAAACGCTTAATTATTCTTATATTGCTTAATTAATGTTAAGCTGGTCTAATTTAGTTACTAAAACTAGTCCATTCCGTAATAGTTCGATGCAATTAAAATTAGGATTAGTACACTTGCAAACAAGATTGATAAGGTTAAGGAAATTAAATTTATAGATAAAATTAAAAAAATTAAAAGATATAAAAATTGATAATTAGTTTATTACTTAGGCACGGATAAAGTTAAATAAAAAATCTAAATACACCTCAAATCACAACTTTAACATGAATATCCTACAATTATTTTTCTTCAACTCTCAAAGCTAATCTCATCCTCTATTGTAGTACAAAACCTAAATCAATGAAACTACAAACACGTTGATCACAACTTTAAAGCCCAGGGATATTGATCAATAGCCTCTTGATTTTCATTCACCGTACCACTACAGCTTCATCTTCGTATGAAATCAACAAATCTGCCTTGTTATGAAGATTTTCATAGAGGGGACTCAGAACTTGCGTATTCTCGTTATGACGCCTCAAATTACACCCAAACAAGAAGGGAAGGAGAGGAGTGTCCAAGTCAAGCTACTCGCCTCTTTGGCTGTGATACCAAAAGCCCTCGCAAATGCACATATGATTGGTTGTTTTGTACATACAATGAAATTCTTCAATCCAATGATTCATGGATGCGTTCTATCAACCCCACATTCTTCTTCAATCCGGTTTCATTGAGTAAAAAAATTAAAAAGTGTGGGGTGTATGTTGAGAGTGTGGAGTGTGAAGGTATTAAGGGAAAGTACGTGAGGTGTATAAAGATAACTTTTAATTGAAAAAGTAAGTGTGGGGTGTATTAAGAATGTGGGGGTGTATTCAACAATATTAGAGATGCTAATATAATAAGCCTATTTCTATTAGTGACACATCATTTAATTTTTAAATTTTGTTTATAAATTTAGACGGCTAAGCATTACCCGTTTCGTTAAAGTTCTTCTTCTCCTTTTGACTTGGCCAAAAACGCGCAGCTCCATTTAAAGAAAAAGCTAGGCTTCTTCTCCGTCAGGTTTGCAACTTTGCAGAATACCAGAACACTAGAACAGTGCAACGCCGCTGCTCCTCCTCCACCATATATCCCGACTTAGTTGGCCCTTGGAGTTCTTCGCAACCAATTATTCAGGCTTCGGGTGGTTCTGGGGCCACCCGGATCCCTTAATAGATCCGCCCCAGGCAGTGAATGGCAACAACCAAGGGCAAGAAGTTGTGTAGGGCAAAACAAGCCTTTGCTTGGGTCGACCAGGAGGTTTGCCAGCGCAGTTCTGAGTGTGCTGAAGAATGTGTTAAGCACAATAAAAAAGTCAGTGACATTGCAAGATATAACAAACCTCTAACTCATGTCTAAAGATGGACATTCTTCAATTTATGGGTTGGAAAGCCGGTACCTATGCCATGTAAGTTATTGTCTTGATATAAAAGAAACGTTAATAGTTGACGTTCAAGTATGACCTGCTAAACAAGAAAACATTACAGGCTGCTACACTCATCAATCTGGAATTCAAATTCTCATGGGCCGTACGCCATATGTTATGATAGAGTAGCAAATTTTTTTTTCAAATGTTTCAACTTGTATAATGACAGATGACATATGTGCCCATATTCTAGGTGCACTAAAAAAACTCTCCATGGATGGTGGCCACTTTATTTGAATCCTCTTTAGGGTTTCTAGTTCAAGTATCTAGCCATTAGTTTAGCAAGAAAAAATTGTTATAACAATCATATAGTTCATACCAAAATGATTACAATTAACATTGAGCTGGAACTAAGAACTTTGCTTAATACGTTATGGATGTTGGAACATGTTTTCCTTCCTTTTTGTGTTACTTGTTGGTCCATTGTGTACTATTAGGACAATACTCTCCCTCATTTCCACGAAGACAGTTCTTATTCTTCATCAACGTGATATCATTTCACTGAATAACAAGGATATGAGAACCATTCATTTTCTTTATCACCACTAAAAAATTCATTCAATTTGGGGGCAGTTTATTAATCCATGTGTCTAACAACTCAACGCTTACAATAACAAGTAGCATTCTTATGATGAATCGTCAATTTCTTTTATTCATATAAATGACTAAACAGTCTCTAAATCAAATAAATTTTTGATGATAACATTTTTATAGTGAAATGATGCCACTGTCTTATGAAGAATTTTTTTATCGATTATCCCAATTTAAAATAATAAAAAATTTAAATTTTAAAACAAAATAGCTCTACAAAGATTTTGTAATTTAAATGGTTGAGAATATTTACTTTTACACTTGAAGATTCTAAATTTGAATCAGCCTCCATCAGTATTTCTTATTAAAAAAAAAAAGAGTCTAATTCCTGATGTGAAACCTTCAAAAAGCGAAGTCATTGCCATAGTACAATGCAATCTTTCCTCCTCTTTCTTGTTATGAATTTGAAATAGAAAATTTCCTCCCCTCCTAATCTCTTTTTTCTTTCATTTCATTCTATTTGAACGATTACGATTAGATCAAGTCAACATCTTATATTAATTTTTTTAGAAAAAATAAGATAAAAAGCAATGTGTGAAATAAAGAGTTGGAGATGAAAATAGGAAAGAAAAAAATCTTATTTCATTTGGAATCTATACTTTTTTGCTGCCGACAAAAAGCATTGAAATGTTGTACGTACTTTTTTTGGCAATAACGATACACATCTGTTATGCAGACTTTTTCTGCTGAAACGTGTTGTGAGATTGATTGCAAATTTTTGTTCAATTACATAAGAGCAAGTGAAACCTACGAAAACTTCCGGCCAGATTCCAATACCAGACTGGAAGCAAACAACCGAGACTGATGTTGAAAATCGAGGAATTTTTCAACGGGAGCGTAAATGATACACCACGTGTTTTAATAGAAGTTGTGAGAAATTTTATTTTTTAAGTTATTAATTTTTTTAGCACACATATCTCACTATTTGTATAGTAACACGTGTTGTACTATCCCGTGTACCGATCACACTGAAAAATCTCTCGTTGAAAATGAACATCTACATGCAAATATATACAGGAAAAAAGCCGGGTTTCAACAACCAAATTAAGTGTAGAGCTTCAAATCTACTTTTACATCTGTATTCTTTTGTCCCTTGTTGGCAGCTCCACCGGCATCTGGGCTTCATGGGGATGATCTGGCCCCTTGTACACGCTTGGGTGGTAGAAAAGCGCTCTCCCAAGCTGCACGAGAGAGTTTGTTTTAGAAGAAAATATTCAAGACAGATGATGCCGAGCAGTTGCGCAGTGAAAATAATAGTAAAGCCGAGCACAACAGTCGTGCTGAGAGATTCACTTGCATATACTTTTTCTTCCCAATTTGTGTGTGTGGTTGTGAGAAAATGTTTTGATGTTTGTCAAGCCAAAATATTAACAAACACCAAGGGGATGCTAGACAAAGTATACAAAAATAGAAACGTAAAGATAACTCAAAATGGTGGAAAGGCTATGCAGCAACCGATACATCAACAGACTTCCTTTCCTCTAGCAAACAGAAGGGATACGTTGAAAGAAAATGGGAAGTGGAGTCCGAAATACAACCTAAAATAACCAGAATCTCAATAACATGACAAATAAAAACATCGGCCTTTTTCACCCAAAGAATAACAATTAGCAGAGAAGAAAAAAAAGGAACAATAAAGGAAAAGGCGGTTCTCACAAGGAAGCTATTTCTTAGCCTAGTTACCTTACATAAAAACCTACATCATGAACAGTTTTTAAAAATTAATATACTAATCTCATCTGTGGGTGAGTTCTTTATCAGTTTTATCATCACTCTGTACAGTTGAAGATATACAAGTAGACTCACTCGGCAATAGTATACTGGGAAAATATTGATGGTACCCCATTTTTGTGGATTTTGTACCCATTTCGCTCCTAAACAATATCAGTATCAGTAACCAAAGCCATTTCTCAGAAGTCGCATCAAATAATCTCACTTGGAATCTACTGGAGGCTTAAAACAAATACCAGGTATTTCGGATTTGATGTATTTTAATCTTCCAGACACGCATGGAGCACCTCCAAAATAATTACCAAGCCCAAGTCTAGACAAAATGGTGAAGGAACCATACAATTCCATATATACAGGGATAAACTAGCAGAATAAACTGAGACAAAGACTAATCAACTTCAATGTACATGGGCGCATGGAAGAAAGCATACAGATGCACGCAAATACGATTTTAAACAAGATCTGAAAAGAAATCCCAGCACAAGGAATATTCCCCATTGGTTCAAACATGTTACCTATATCCAAATGGATGGCACACTAATCTAAACACTATTATAAGTATGAATTAATAATCTAACATTGAAGATGCTTATCTGATTCCGACAATTATACAACCAATCATCCAATGAACATAAACTAAGTCAATCGTGTGAGGACATACCACATGGTATACCCATGCTCTCAATATTTACCAAGCCAATATGAGAATTATATCCATCATATATTTTCAATGATCTCAAGTCAGGACTAGACAGTGATCTAGAAATATTTTACATAATGTTATTGCCCTCAAAGAAAAGCACATATCAACATCAACAACTTCTAGGAGAGGTATTTAAACAACAGTTAATAAAAATGTACGTTATAGTATTCATAAACAGGCTGAAAACATATAATCAATGACAATAACCATGTTTGAAGAAATCAGTAAAAGTTTCTTACATACAAAATCTACCAAGTATTCTTTAAAAAACTAACCATTGGTCACAATTTTTCACATTGAAGATTAAATAAGTTAAAGTTATACCAAACAAGCTTACGAAAACAGAGATTACTTAGAATTTAGTATAAAGCACAAGTCTTGAGCACACCCACCAATAAAATTCAAATCATTTTTCTGCCTATGCTTTTTGGGTCCACATTTCTCACTCAAAATTTTCAGAAACAAAAATAAAAAAGTACTTTCCTTTGCTACATTTTATCCAAAACCAAACAGAACCCAATATGCATATGTATATTTATATATATATATGTATGTATATATATATTATATGTACGCCTGTATGGAGAGAGAAAGTGAGTGTGAGTACATACATACAGGGCCGTCGACTTTGTAGTCTTCAAACATCCATCGCTGATCAAAAGGGACCTGAACGAAAGTGAGTGTTAGTTTTGCTGCTGAAGACCTTGAAACTCCGCCGTTTGTTTCCATCATTGCTGAAGCTCAGGTCGGTGGTGGAAGGGATCCAGAGCTTTTGCAGTGGTGCCACCGAGAAACCATGATACACAGGGTAACAGTATCTCCAACGTATCACGATACCACCAACTTAGCATCCCAGTTGTATAAGAAACTGAAATCATCCATGCATAACAGTTTTAACAATGTCAAATGAAAGAACAAGCTAGGAGGTCCAGCCCTTGTGAGCCTCTATGAAACTGCATGTGAAAGAGAGAAGCTATACACATGACATGAGAGGCAGGTCATCAGCTGAGTTGAGATTTCAGATCAGCCCGACAGAGATATTTTCGATAGCATAAAAGTATCAAAGGATCAAAAGTAAGCATAGACTCAATGTTTCTAGACATTGAGAAGAACTAATTTTCATCAAAACGAAAAAAGTGTTATAGACAATTGAAAGAAAAAAAAAAACATTTAACACGAGGTAATGGAATATATGCGAGTCTTACATAAACACGAGATCTCTTCATTGAATTCCTTGAGCATGGTAATAAATCTGACTTTTCTATATAACAAAGGAGAACCTTATAAACCTAAATGGGTAAAAATCAATTCGAATCTATATGCAGTAGTCAAACAACTCAATTATTATTTTTTATATTGCAGATTGATGTTTGCAAACGCTAGAAGGATGATGAGAAGTAGTAAGACAGACAAATCTACTTTCAATAGATACCATTAGAAGATTGCTTACACTCATTCTACCCTAGAGGCGAAAGAACGGTATGCCAAATACTATATTATAAGCACAACAAACAAACCCATCATACAGTAATTTTCGTAGCAGGGACTAGAATTGCCTACGATGTCTTGAGACAGTACCATTATGTTGAGAATGAAGAGGGCTTTCCATCTGTGAGTGGCAAATGTCTGGAACAAACATTGTAGAAGAATCAGACGGATTCTGAAAACTTTTGGGCCAGTACACTCCTGATGCTGTAGGTGGGGAAGGTACCTGTGTCACCACCCATAAGGCCTCTGGCACCTCACCTATGCACTCATAATCTTCCAATTCCTCCTCAGACGATCTTAAACTGGTGAGTCATATTCCCCAAGATTACCGCAGTCAGCCTGACATCACAAGAAAGAAGCAATGTTACACACTGCAATAACCATAAAGGCTAAGAAGCAGGCCATCACTCATCAGGCATGGAAAATTCTTGAATTTTGTCGACGGCCTAACTTTAGCCAGTTATTCCCTAATCACAAGACCTTTGCAACACAACAGCAGTAAAAGAGGTTTACGATGACCTAGAGTACAAGCTTATAGGACATCTCCTATTTGCAAGAATAAAGTGCAATCTTATTGAAGAAAATTGAGGTTCCACCATATCCATTAAAGAGTTTTGAGACCCATTTTGCAATACTTCACATTCGAATTTTCATGAAACAAAAAAATTGGCACCACAATTTCGAAAGGTTTCTCCAATAAAAATAAAGAATGAAATTTGCACGTATTGATATCCTTGTCAATTTGGAGATTAGCTTGACCCTCGAGGATGTTGTCCAGTACCCAAGAAAAGAAAAGCTAATCTTCAAAATTTATGATACTTCAAAAGAAATTGCTACTTTGCACCGGAAATCACTGATTTTCAACAAAATTCTTCACTACTTATCTCCAAAATGTATAATAATATCAAGTTTGGGTTGTGCAGAACAACTTCACAAGAAGTAGAAACTACAAAAATTGCTTAACTGAGCATAACTTCTAAGTAAGTGGGCCTGCCTACTACCAATCAACTGCACTTAGTGAAACGTATATTTATGGACCCGACTCTAGATGGCTTTAACACCATAGCAGGTCTTTGGCAGGCAAATAGATTTCATTTGAGTACTCTCCTCTAGAGCAAGTGGTTACTTTAATCGAAAATTCCTCATAACTAAAAGGCTGAGCACGACATAAAACTTAAATTAAAGATGCATGTCAACGTCTTTTGTTAATGTTAGATGTTTTCTCTCCTTCCAGTACTGACTGTTCTTAAAGACACCCTAGAATAGTGGAGTGAAACTAGTAACTAGACTCCGATCATAATTAGGTCAAATTCATGGTCAGTCTTACCTGTTCAAAGTTGTTGACTGTTGCACCGCAAAGATAGCCTGTGCTTCTATTACTTGTTCCTCAGCTTCTCCACCTAACCAAGTCAAAAACCAGGAAAAAAAGAAAAGAAGGATGAACTGATTACAAGCCATGATTAAGTGAAACTCAGTGAACTAATACGCCAATATAAAGAATGAACCTCTATGGCTTAGCCAAATCAAGAGACTAACCTCTCCAGGTTGTGTGGGGTCAGAATTCACTCCCAGAACAGGAACCGAGTCATCAATGAAATGGCTACCTTGTAATAGAGTGCCATCACCCCCAACTGTAACAACAAGATCCACATAACGGATAGGCTCTGATAGATTGTTACGTACTATAGGTTTCCACTCAACAGGCTTCTGGCGTAAAATATTCTGACAAAAGTTTATTGCATCCTTGTGCACCTTTGCCTGTTCTCCAAGTAATGTAGTATCTGCAATTTCTCCAAAAGAAACTGAATTGCAAGGGTGCTTTGGGAAAATCATAATATGATGAATTAAGAAGATACGAGTTACTTGCACACCTTTGCAAAATTTACAAAAAGATGGAACCAAGCCCATCCTTCTGAAACAGCAAGGCAATAAATGTCCGGAGCACTATGAGAAGAGCAAGCTCGTGGCTCTCTGCTCCTCCCTCGAGGCTCCATTCAAGGGGAAAATGAAGAAAGAAAGAAAAAAAGTTTATATTCCCACAACCAAAGACATTGCTTGTGAAGAGATATCGTGTCCTTGACTAATATACCTGTACAATTACAAAGCCAAAAGTTATTGCTGAAACAATTCAAATATCTTAAATTTCATAAACTTCTTTCTCTTTTTTGGGTATGGCATTTTCTTATTTACAGGGTTTTCCAGTGAAATCACAGTTCACACAAATCTATTGCGAATTCTACCCGATCCAACAGTTTTCTCAAACATCAGTTCACCTTGTAAAAGCCATGATCATACAAACTAGTACCATTATTAAAAAAAAAAAAAAGGAATCCTGGACAAAGAAATCCTGGAGTTTTTCTGCAAGCCCTAAACGCACGAACCAACCATAGTTGGCCTCGTCAAGCAGGATGCACTCATACAGGATTCTCCAAAAATAGCAAAACAACAGAAAATTATGGTTAACACTACAATGTCTTGAAAACTGGTAAGAAATCTTTTGTACCTTTGTCACTTGTTATTCCATTTTTTTCACTCGAATTAGACTTCTTGAGTTCATTGGTTTCGCCTAATAATAAAAACTAAATATTTTTTTCCATGTTTCTTGGCATTTCAAACCAAATTTATTAACTTTGGCATTTTAACAAACAGCTTGAACGCTAAAGCTGAAAATTGCAAGCGACCCAGTAAAACAAGCATGGCAAGCAGTTCGAACATGAGGGCCCACGACAAGGATCATGTTCTAGCGGACCACTAAATCAGAAAGGATCACAAGAGGCATAGTAGTTCCTGAGGGTTGGTGATGCAAGACAGGCCGTCTGATTGGGCGACTGGGTAAACGTCGAACGGTTTTAACAGCAGCAACAGTCTCCTCCTCCCCATCTCCCTCTCTCTGTGAAGGGTGTGGCGCTTAGCCAAAGATTAAAACTAACCTCTTCGGGCTGTGCGGGGTCAGGATTCACTCCTAGACTGAGCCATCAATGACATGGCTAGGTTGTAAAGAGTACCATCGCCGCCACTGCAAACACAAGGTCCATGTCACGGAAGGGCTGTGATAGAAAAGTGAGTTTAGGGAGTGTTTGTTAGGCCTCGCTATGGACTGGACTGGTTTAGTATTACTTAACCTATGTCAAGTCAATCACTTTTAGTTTATGAAGTTAATTCAGTTCGAAATAATTCGATGTAACAAACGCAACCTAAACACTGATCCACCAGTGCTATCCTCGGCAAAGTTGGCACAACGAACACATTGCACATATTGAGCAAACATCGGAGTCGGATTTTGTTATATGTACAACTACAAAGCCTAAGCTTTTGGGATGAAATGATGTAAAGACCTAAATGTCGCCGACTTATCTTTCTTTCCCGGGTTTTTCCATTCTCCTAGACAACTCTAAACTTTGGACCAAAATCCGAATGTTTAGGTCAATACAGGATTTAGGTATGTGAACCGTGGAGGTCGTCCAACTCTCAAAACCTAAATTTTGAGGGAATTAAAGAAATTTTATAATGTGTTTTAAGCATCGCAAATCTCTCTTCTCTTTTTTTGTTTTGAGATTTTGAGAGATTTCACTCAAATTGTACATGAAAACAATTAAACTTCACGGATTTAAAAATTCATTAAAATTCCTCGAACTTCATAGAATTTCGAGTAAATAAATATATTAGAATGTTGTTCTGTAAAAAATACATAGGATTCAACGAGGCCAACCTTATTTTTTTCAAAATAACTAAACATATATGTCTAACCCTAAATGTGTAATAATAATTTATATGATATGAGTACACTATTATCTTTACTCATTGCCAAATGATTCAAACCCGCACCTAACCCTGCCTAACCTGATACCAAACGGATCCAAACTGGGTCAGCTCAAATGAATAGGGTCCGCACCTTCTTTCGTCAATTGGTATCGGTTCGACTAAAAGAATATCCTTAATCCGTTGACCCATAAACCCGATATAGTGGGTATTATTCTATCGGATCCAACCCATTTTATCTCACACCCGCATCCGGGTTAAGACTCGCTCGCTCTCTCTCTCTCTCTCTCTCTCTCTCTCTCTCTCTCTTTTCAGGGTCACCCGCAATCCAGCCCCGATTCGCCGGACCACCGATCGGATTCCCTGAGATTTTTTTTAAGATACAAGGTTATTTCAACAATTGCGGTAAGACCCATTTCGAATTTTGTCAAATTTTGTACTTTTTTATTCCCCTCACTCTGTTAGGCTGGAAATTTTAAATGTTTATTTGGTGGTTTTGGTGTGACCCAGATCTTAAATGCATATGGTTGTTCTGTTGCTTAGGTATTTGAAGATGGAATGTTGAAACTTTAGGGTTAAAATTTTGTATTTTGGATGTGAATTTATTTGAAATTAATTTTAGTTTAAGTTGGTTTTTGGGTTTTGTTGAAATTCATGTAATGTGGTTGAGTATATGTCATGATTTCGTATGATAGCAGGATTTGACACTAGTTTTATCACTTAAATTGTGATATGGGTTCCAACCAAATGTTGACTCCCGGTCCATTTGATATAATTTTTTTTTTGGGTTGAAAATATTTACCTTTGAAGTACCTTGTTGACTTGTCAAGTTGTCATGACATTTTCTTCGTTTATTTTTCGGGTTATCTCGGTGGCTTCATGCACATTTTTCTTGAGTTTGAGATACACAGTTTGCATTCGGACAGTTTTTGTTGATCTGAATTGTTGTCACGCGTTCTAAAGTTTGCTGTTTTTGCTCTGTATTAAGACTTAGTGATCTGCAGCTCTCTTGATATGCGTAACAGGCTTAGTGAGAGGTTCAACGCTGGATCGTTCAGCTATTAACTTATGATCGTAAATTCCCTAAATTCATGTTGATTCATATTTAAATCTTGTATGCAGTGCTATTCAATGGATAATTATGTCTGAAGATTTAATTTTGGAATTGATCTTCAAGTTGTGAGGCTTCATGGGTTTGGTTGACATAATTTACTTTAGCTGCATTATTCACTCGTTTTAAGGTTGAATTTTTGGCCATGGTGTGCGCTGTGTTCTAGTTTGCTTCCAGGTTTGCCTCAGGAGATCTCTGTAGGGATAAATTAATTCTGTCGTTGTCTTGTGCACTAAAAAAGTAGAAAAAAAAAAATCAGTGTTTCAGGATCCAATTAGTGAAATGAAAGTACACATACGTTTTGAATCTTGTCATTCGTATCTTCTGACTGATAACTTTCTTCGTGACTTTAAACAAATGATAATGTGGTGTTTTCTTCCTGTAGCGATATGGTGCATATATGCTGGTGCGTGTCTGTGCATTGTTTGTTTATAGTTCGGTGTTCATTAAGTATTGCAAGGGTTTGGTCTGAAAATATTTGACTTCTTGTAAAGGGTGTATCCCAAGGAATTTACTTGCACCAAAATTTTATCAGTTTGGTTAGTTGTAAAATCTCTATTAGTATGAGAGCTTTCGCGTATGCATGTAATTATACAAGTATATGCACACTCACATGTAATGTCATTCACCTTTTATTGGTGTTATGCACCATGGAATGGAATAGGATGTTAATAATCTGCCAGCATTTGGAGTATTTTTTTTAGTTTTTTGGGGCTTTATCAACTTTTTTATTGATGTGTGAGGTTCCGTAAATTCATTGTGTAGTTGTATCTGATTTAGTTGTTATATCTCTTATGTTTTGCAGAGTTTGGTTGATTTCATGCCTATGTGATGGAAATAATACCAGTTGAGTCTGCAAAGAAACCAAAGAGGTTGACATCTATTGTCTGGAATCATTTTGAAAGGGTTAGAAAGGCTGAAATATGTTATGCTGTCTGTGTACATTGTCACAAGAAGCTCAGTGGATCAAGTAATAGTGGGACCACCCATCTGAGAAACCATTTAATGCGATGTCTGAAACGATCGAACTTTGATGTATCACAACTACTTTCAGTGAAGAGAAGGAAAAAGGATAATATCGTTGGCATAGATAGTATTAATGGTGATGAAGCACAGGGAAAAGATGATTATATTCAGCCAGGAATTATAAAGTTCGATCAGGATCCGAAAAAGGATGAACTAGTTACCATTGCAAGTGGAAAGTTTGATCACGACCGTAGTCGTTATGACCTTGCTCGTATGATTATATTGCATGGTTACCCGTTCACCATGGTTGATGATGTTGGATTCAAAGTTTTTGTGAAGAACCTTCAGCCATCATTTGAGGTTGTGCCAAATAATGATGTTGAACAGTTTTGTATGGAAATTTATAGGAAGGAAAAACATCAAGTGTATGAGATGCTTAACAGTTTGCACGGCAGAATTAACCTTTCTGTTGAAATGTGGTCTTCTCCAGAAAACGTCGAGTACCTGTGTTTGACGGCACACTATATTGATGAGGAATGGAAACTACAAAAGAAAATTCTGAATTTTGTCACACTTGATTCTACTCATACTGAGGACTTGCTTTCAGAAGTAGTTATCAAATGTCTGATGGACTGGGACATTGACAGTAAGTTGTTTGCCTTGACATTTGATGATTGTTCCACTGATGATGACATTGTTCTCAGAATCAAAGACCGGATCTCCCAAAACAGGCCTCTCTTGGTCCATGGTCAGTTATTTGATATTCGCTCTGCTGCACATCTTCTAAATTCAGTTGTGCAGGATGTTTTAGAAGCAATGAGAGAGGTGATACAAAATATTCGAGGAAGTTTCAAACACGTAAGAAGTTCACAAGTGACACAAGGGAAGTTCAGTGAAATTGTTCAGCAAGTTGGAATCAATAGTCAGAGGAGATTAATTCTTGATTTCCCAGTTCGATGGAAGTCAACGTATCTTATGCTTGAAACAGCCTTGGAATACAGGGGTGCATTTTCTTTCCTGCAAGAGCATGACCCTTCGTATACATCAGCTTTAACAGACACAGAATGGGAATGGACGAGGTTTGTTACAGTTTATTTGAAACTTCTTGTTGAAATCACCAATGTCTTTTGTGGCAACAAATGTCCAACTGCAAGTATATATTTTCCTGAGATTTGTGATGTTCACATCCAATTAATTGAATGGTGCAAGAGCCCAGACGAATTTCTTAGTTCTATAGCATTAAAGATGAAAGCTAAGTTTGATAAGTACTGGAGCAAGTGCAGTTTGGCTTTGGCAGTGGCAGCGATCTTGGATCCCCGATTCAAAATGAAGTTGGTGGAGTATTACTACTCCCAAATATACGGTAGTACTGCTCTGGATAGGATTAAGGAAGTTTCCGATGGCCTCAAGGAACTTTTTGATGCTTATTCAATTTGCTCAACAATGGTTGACCAAGGTTCAGCTTTGCCTGGCAGCAGCTTACCGAGTACCAGCACTGATAGTAGGGATCGATTGAAGGGATTTGACAAATTTCTCTACGAGACCTCTCAGAGCCAAAACATGATATCAGACTTGGACAAGTATCTAGAGGAACCAGTTTTTCCACGCAATTGTGATTTTAAGATATTAAATTGGTGGAAGGTCCACACACCAAGGTACCCTATTTTGTCCATGATGGCACGTGACGTTCTGGGAACTCCTATGTCAACTGTTGCACCAGAATCAGCATTCAACGCTGGCGGTAGACTGCTTGATGAATGTCGAAGCTCACTGAATCCCGACATTCGAGAGGCTTTGGTATGCACACAAGATTGGTTGCGGGTGGAATTAAAAGGCATGTGAATAACAGTTTGAGTTTTACGTTTGTCTTTCGTTATGACCTATACTTAGCAGTAATCTTATTGCTATAATTATTGATAGCTCTTTTCTATCAGATGACAATTCATTGTCAAGCCATTCTGCTAGACCAATCACTTCAGCCAGACTAATTTCTTGCTGAGTAGTTAATTTTCCGATGGTATGTTTCCGCTACATTTCCTGCATTTCTCCATATCTATTTCGCTAACAGTACGCAGCAATGTACCGACTTATGGTGTAATCTTGTGATGCAAGGTTGATGGATCAGCTATTGGCCTATCCGGTGCTGTTAAAATGATGTCAGACACACCTAAAGCTGGTCTGGGCAGTGAACCTTATCTATATTTCCATGTCAATACATCACTTGAGACTCGGTAATCGCCTGTAGTTCCTTGTCAAGCTTAATTGTAAACTTTAGGATGTCAACCAGATCCCCACATCTGTACGTAAATTAGAGGGACCTCCTTCGCCATGTTTTAGATTGAACAGAAGCTGAAATTAACAAAATGTGGGATGCTCAATCAGTAATCTATATATTTATGTTTATGCACCAAACCTTCATCTCAAATTCTCAATCAATATATTTTAGATTATTCTCACAGTATGAACTCCTCACTGTTTCTGGAAGAGTATCATCGATGATGTTATTCCCGCGGACTTTGGACATGCAGGTATTACTTTACCGGTAGATATAGACAAGCTTTCGTCCATGTTGCTCCGCATTGGCTTCAATCCAGTAAGGTGGGCAACGATATGGTGAGGGAATCATTTGGAAAGATAATGGTAACGGTAACCATAGGCAATTTTTAAGCCCCTTTTGGTAAAAAAAAGCGCAACTCCAATAAAAGGTTGGGTCAAAAACGTGTGGAATCCACCAGGCCGAATGATGGCCTTTTGGATATCGTGCAGGCTATTTCTAGCCACCCTCTCAACCGTTTGTTGGGCCCATCTGTCACCCTCCAACATGTTGACATCTGAGCAACAGCTAGCTGACGTCATCTAGCTGTTGGATTTTTTTTTTCTTCAGACGAAATCTAATTTTTTTATTTTATTTTGTAGTCTTTAATATTTAAGTTGTTGTAGTTTTAATATTTAAGTTCTCGTATTTCAATTAAAACTTTCCTCAACCTTGAAAATGAGAGAAAGTATTATGCAGTGAAATGATATCACATTAATAGAAAATAAAAACTTTCCTCCGCCGTGAAAATGAGAGAAAGTATTGTCCTAATAGGATACAATGGGCCAAGAAGTAGAATGAGGATCCTCTTTGTGAGGATCCCGGAGATCCTCCAATCACATCTGTTCATTGTACATCGTGCGGTCAGAAATCACTGTAATTTTTTTTATTTGAAATTGAATATAAATCGTACCTGATGAAAAGTGGCCGCACGATGTACGATGAAATGACGTGATTAGAGGATTCCCAAGATCCTTGCAAAGAGGATCCTCATTCCAAGAAGTAAACATAAAAAGGAAGTAAAAAAGGTTCCAACATCCATATCCGATCAAGCAAAGCTCTCAGTTCCAGTTCCATGGTAATTGCAATTATTTTGGTTTGAACCATACGATTGTTTTTTTTTTTTTTTTTTTTCGGGACATAGAACTATATGATTGTTATAACAAATTTTTCTTGCTAAACTAACGGCTAGATAGTAGATACTTGAACAAGAAACCCTATGGAGGATTCAAATAAAGTGGCCCACCGCCCACGGGGGTCTCTATATCTCACCAAATTCCAAATTAATGAGTGTAGCAGCCTCTGATGCTTTCTTGTTCAGCAGTTCATACTTCAATGTCAACTATTAACGTTTCTTTTATATCGAGACAAAGGACAGGTACATTGTTACGTGGATTCATTTCATGCTAAAAAAAATAAGAACATGTAAAATTTTATCTACATGTTTTTATTTCAATGGCACAAGACGCCATCATTTTGATAGTTTCAATCATGAATGCTTCAAAGAATAAAATTGTAGAGAATCTCATTCCAAGTATCTGGGACTCCACAAAGACACCAATGACTACAGTCCATTCCGGTGCGGCCTCCCAACCCATAAATTGAAGGATGTCCATCTTTACGCAGGAGTGAGAGGTTTGTTATATCTAGCAATGTCACTGGCTTTTTTATTGTGCTCAACACATTCTTCAGCACGCTCAGAGCTGGTGGCAAACCTCCTGGATAGGTCGACCCAAGCAAAGGCTCCTTTTGCCCTACACAACTTCTTGCCCTTGGTTCTTGCCATTCACTGCCACTAAAATCAAAATTAAGAAAAGAAAGTTAGAGACTTATGATTGATGTCACTGGAACAAACTTCATAAACAGTTCTCCAAACAACTTAATAAAAAATTATAATGACAATTGTTTTCACGTATATTTGGACGATTATTAGTCGTTGATATACCATGTATTAAATTTTACTTTTGTATATATTCTTGATTGACATCCACTCACGACGACATCTAATAAAAAAAATTAAGGCTAATGTGTATGTCACCAAAACGTTGAACTTTAATTCACAGAACTTTTAATTACACTTCAATAAGTCGTTCTAAATTCTACGTACAGTCTTCTTTATGAAAATATAATGGAGAAACTGCACTATGAAGGGCGTTGTGAGTATAAGATAGATTTCTTAGAGTGCTAATAACAATTCCGTTTTAATTTAAAATTTAACGATTATTATCTTAGATTAGTTATAGTAGATGGATTTGTGACACTATTTTTTTATACAACTTTTGACACACGTCTTAGTAGGGCCCACTTTCTAATGTGTTTTAACGATTCCAACTGTCTATATTTTAGATCTTCCCTCATAGATCATGTATACCAAAAATCACTCAAATTTGAAATCATATGACCATTGGATCTAGGATTTCTTTGTAGAACCGTATTCGTCTATTTTCTTACTACAAATGAATATCTTAATGATTTTGGATTTGTCAAATTTTTTGGAAGATGACCTATGAATGATATTCTAAAAGATAAACGGTTCGAATCGTTAAAATATATTACAAAATGACCCCACAAAAATATATGGGAAAAATTATGTAAAAAAATAGTGTCATAGATCCGTCCCTTAGTTATATTAGACAAGGAACGTACTTGTAATGAGAAGGAGATATTCCTTGGAAGAAAACCCTAGACTTTGCAGGATCAATGTTTGAATCAACCCATCCAGCCCAAGTAATCAGTGCCTTCTCAAAAGCAAGCATGCGGTCAATGTCTTTGCTTATCTGGCCTCCTACTTCAACGTAATCCCATCTGCAAAATTAATAATTAATTAATTTTTTTGGTTTTTGCCTTTTAACCACAGTTAAAATTAAATCAAAAGAGCCATTTAATATTATGGTCTACTTGTGTTATTATTTACTTGTAAGTGAGAGGTCTTAAGTTCGATTCTCGTCAAAGGCGAATTTGAACCATATTATTGCTAGCTCATTGTGAGGTTAAACTTACCATTTTTCCTTTAGTGTAGATAATATCGATTATTAAATAAATAAATAAATAAATAAATAAATAAATCAAAAGAAAATTAAATATTATAGTAAATATAGTTGTAGGACTTACGGTTGAGAGGGTCCTCTCCGATTCCACCAATGCCAAGTGTTGAAGATGAGCATGTCAATATCCTTCCATAACTTGCCTCCCACTATTGAATCAAGCTTCAAGACCCTCCCAATCTTTTCTTTTACAGTATCTACTAGATACACATTGCGGTCTAGCATCACTCTAACTTCATAATCCTGCAGTGATTTGATTGTATTTTTCACCATGCCATTTACCGCAAGAAAAATAAAAATCAGAGAGAGGACCACTTGCTTCTTGTTTGGTAGAGCCGGGACAAAGGTTTATGTCAAATATTGTCCAAGCAGGGAATTGAAAGGTGAAGTTTGTCAGGGACCAATAGTTCGAAAAAGAAAATGGACCAATAGGGATGGACCTTAACCAAGTCTAAACTATTGTCTATGATGGACGCATTGCATTCACCTATACCAAATTGATGTGATTTCATTTGATGAATTAAGTTGGTAATTTTTTGAAAAGTTCATTATTATTAAAAGGAGGGGAAGAATTCGAAACTATTACAATAATTTAAGGTTGGGGGGGGGGGGGGGGGGGGAGGGAGGGAGGGAGGGAGAGAGTTTCGAACCCGAGACGCATGTGTGAAAACCCAACTCCCTAAGATATTGAACCACATGCAAATTAAGTCGGTAATTAGATATAAAGTGCTAATACAATTTTAATTATGCTATTTAGATACAAAACTACATTGTTGCCGAACTCTTTAAATAGAGTTGGAACATGCCAATTATATGTGGAACTCAAATAGCATTACTCATACACATTTTTCTATCAGTGTCTTCTTATGTTATGCTGCCAAATTATCAAGTTCGACTACACTTTTTGAACAACTTACTAATTAATGGTTTGGATTCAAAGTCTTGCAACAAAATATGTATACCATTTGGCAACAGATTTATTCACCTAGCAAAGATGAAATAATAACAAAAACAAAGTGCAAGTTTAACGTACCGTAAATTCGAAGATAGAGACATCGTCTACTCTTGTCACATTATACTTAGCAGTTGGCATAGCTGAGTGAAGCATGCATGTTAGGGACTGCCATTGATTTCGGCTTAATGAATCTCCAACGAACATGATGCTTTTCCCTCTAAATCTTTCAAAGAAGTCAAGCCCGTTAAATCTGCAAAATAAAAGTTGTCAATATTTTAGTGTTTTTGTATCAGACAATTTGCCATGTTATATTGCTAAACTGTAAGATTAAAATGATTAGTTAGAACTTATGTCTGGCTTTGGTTAACAATTTAGGTACACAATCTCCTTATACATGGCAAGAAAATTTACATCCGGATTCATCAATGGTGGACAATCCACGATTCCACTTGTATTTGTGTACTTGAGAGAAAGTTAAACGATAATCATTATTCATAATCCATATAAGCATGTTAATCCTTTCCAAATTTTAGAAAAAACATTAAGAGTTTGGATTTCTATTTACTATGACTCAACCCAAATCCCCGCTATTTTGTATAATATATTATTGTTATTGCAAAAAATATAGAGAGTTTTAACGAAAAGCTCCCGGTACTGTTCATTTTTAACGAAAAACCATTTTTTTACCTTTACATGATACTATTCACTATACCTTTAAAAAGGGTTTTTCGTTAAAAGGGAAGTTTTTTTGGACTTTTCATTAGTTTTCCTAAAAATATAAGCGTTGGTAAAATCAGGCTAGGTTTTTTCGAGTATATGGTCTAATATATCTTAATGAATAGCGTGTCGAGTTCCACTCATGCGTTCTGAGTTCGAAACTCGATTCTTCATCTTTTAAATTATTGTAATAGTTTCGAAGACCTTTTCCTAAGTTTTTTCTAAACCTAATCATATGATAATTTTCTTTTATGTCAAACACGAAGAACTCACATGACAAATATGGCACCACCGAAGCCCGTGAGCTATATTACACGACTTTAAAAAATAGTTTGATTAGTTTCATTGATAATTGTCACATGAGTCCATATCACATGAGTGGGGGACTAGAAAGAATCTAATTCCGTCACCACTGTGCCATCGCATTATCAAGACGATCACAGTTCACACAAACCAAAGATGCAATTGTCACCTATGAAAGGCTGCCATCACCGACATTTTCCATGCGGCCAAACATTATATTTCTTAGGAAAATCATTGGGAGAGTGTCGCTTTATATATTCAGAGGGCCCCTCTGCCACAATTTTTGTGTTTTTAAACATAACATTGATCTACTCAGTTCACAGGATGTCTCCCCCACGAATTATATAAAATTAGTTCATGTGTTTTTCTTTTTGGTAAGAAAATGTGTTCATGTGTTTGAGATGTAAAAAGGATCACAGTCAAGATCTAAATTTACTTTTTATATTTCGAAAATATTATCAAAACAAGTCATTTTCTTAGAATTGATTTGGAATGTGGAATTTCAAATGTAAACAGTGTAATTCATGTCTCCAAAATAAACAGAAGAATGACCAATTAGTTCATCTTTATAAATTCATATAGTTATATAAATCCATAAAAACAAATTAGTCTAAACTTGTGTAACCTGCATTATTCACAGTAATGTTCAAATAGTTTTTAGTTTTAGTCCTATAAAATCCGAAGTCTTTATACTGATGCATCGGAAACTCGAGGAAAGAAGATGGAGACTACTAAGAACTAAAAACTACCAAACCCTGTTTAGTCTAAGAAACCTCGGAACTAGGCAAATAAAACACTAAAACATCTGTTAAATTCTAGCAATGTCGAGAGAACTCTTTGTTTTTTTTTTCCTTCAATTTTTTGATTCATGAAAAAAAAAATACCTTCCACTCAATGATACAACTATTTAAAGACACTAGGAGCAACTGTTACAAGAACTTCAACAGCCCTCACTTACTAACAACATTAAAACATAACCCATACAACTTCAGATACATGAAACGTATAAAATCTAAGAACCTAATCTTCTTTTTCTATACTAAATTAAAGCATGACCCATCTAACTTCCTTATGCATGTAACTGGCCTATCCAACGATGCATGTAAGTGTCATCGTATATGGCATCATCTACTAATTAATGAAAAATTTACCCCCAGTTTTTGGTCCACCAGCTATAGCTACAGTGGCAAAGAGTACAACTGCTGGTCCCGATCTCATGACACTTAGGCAGGAGATATATAGGATGAGCCAAGCCAACAACTAGGAAAATAATAAGCAATAATATTTGCAGCTAATAACTGCAACAAAAGAAAGGCATTAATAGTAATAAGTAGAAGAAGAGAAACCAGAGAGAGAGAGAGCTTGGTATGCACCTTGCTAAATCACAGTCATGTGGTTGCCATCTGTATTTGGTGTAAATCTGATCGGGACGGCCATTCTTTTGGCAGGTAAACTCATGCTCAATGAAGGGGCATGAGGAAGGATTGTAGAGCGGGTAGGATTGGTCTAAAACCCATCTCCCTTTGAAGAAATCACATGACAACGACGACGATGACGATGGCTCACCAATTCTTTCACCATTTACTAATACTACTACTTGGTAATCAGAAACAACAAGGAGGAAAACAGCTATACTAGTCATACAAAAACTACTATTAACCCAGACATCCATGAGCCCTTTTCTGGAGAGAGAGAGATCGGTGTTTAAAAGAAATGGTAATGGGACTACAAACTGTTATCTCTATTTTCGCTTTATCTCTTATAGCTCCTATATTTATAAGTCTTGTCTGTATATACGTGAGAGAGAGAGGATGGAAAGTTGGCAATTTGTGTATCTTTGAGGCAATGGTTTACGTTGCCCTTTTCTCTTCACGCGGATCTCTTTTGGGTCGAATAAATAAAAAAGGAATTAAATGATAGCTTTAAATAAAAAATTTCAAAAATAAAAAGATATGTAGAAACTATAATCATTTATTTTATTTTTTGGGTTAAACAAATGGGCTAATAGCCCGACAAATGAGAAAATACAAAATTATGTTGCGAGGTTGAGAGACTCTAGAAATATCAGACAATAATAACTGCTACAAGAAGAAGAAGCTTACTCAAAATAGATCTGATCCAAAGAATGAGGGAGGCTTATGTTGGCCAACTCAGCCACAAAATCTATCTCGTAATAAATATACCAAATATTACATTCCTAGTTACGTAGTGACATCGCATGACAAACTTGTCAATTCACCAATAGGAAAATTATTAGTGGCACAGTAGAAGTGTTGCCTATTTTATCAAGAAAAATCTTGCAATACCTTATAATTAACAATTATTTTATATAGAAAATCGTCCGTAATTTATTTCTGATTTTACCCAATTTAAGTTCCTAACTCTCAACCAAATAATAAATACTAATTAAAACCCTAAGTTAGGAATTTCGGATTTGTAATTTCATGGTCATTTTGAATAGCAATGCGAACTTTCATGTTTCTTCATTTTTTTCCCTTTCCATAAATTCACATATACATGAGCATTAGTTACGGATTAATGTTCGTTATTAGAATTTGCCATTGTAATTGTATTAACTAATTTATTCATAGAAATTAGCACGTCATGTTTCATATGAGAAATGCTAAGAGAACTATCTAAAAGTGAGACTCTTCATGAAATCTCTGTCACATTACAATTTAACGTCAATATCCCCGGAAAGATATGTGGCCATGAAACATGGATTAAGTGGAACGGAATTGACTAGGTGATAGAGTCGTGGAAACACCTGTTTCTTCCTTATTTTGGACCTTAGCTCCATGAAATAATATACTAAATACTGCTGAAACATAGAAGAATTGAAATCTTATATTAAAGTGCCAACATTATAAAACATTGTGCAAAAATATGAGATGGCACAGAGTCTTGCTTTAGAGAGTATCTCCTTATCATTTCTCTATATTAGTTTTTTTTTAAAACAAACGATATTATCTACACTAAAGGGGTGAGAGATTGAGCTAACACTCACAATGGATTATGAATAATGTGGTTCAAATTCGCCTTTAACCAGAGTCGAATCTAAAACCTCTCATTTACAAGTGAAGAGCAATACCACTAAACTGTAATAATAAGTGAACATTTCTCTATATTAGTTGATAACTAAACATTGAAATAAATAGTCGGTGACTTTAGTATTATATTATTGTTTCTTTATTGCTTTTCTTGCTTCTGTCATAGTTGTTTCCGATGAGCAATTGGCTAATCTTTTTTTTTTTTTTTTGGAAACACAATTGACTAATCTTTATACCTTGCATACTTGTATGATTTATCACAATAAAGTTTAGAAAAGACTTTGGGGTCTTTTTTCTTAAATGTTCCATTAATTGCTATCTCAAAGGGTCCAGTATATCAACATCAATAAAAATTGAAACCCTCACGCAACTGAGCCACATGTTGTAGGGGCTAAATTGTGGAACCGGACAGCTCTCCTAACCCTCTTACTCTTTTTGTTTTTTTTTTGGAACTTTTATGAAAATGAATTGGACTAAGTTTATTTTAATAAAAAAATCATGCTATAATTTTATTTAATGAATAAGATCTAAATTTTAATGAAAAACCTTTAAATTTTAATAAAAATCCTTTAAATTTTAATAAAAATGACAAAAGAACTTAAATTTTAATGAAAAAGACATAATTTTAATATTAAAAAAAACTGACGCACGGGATCCGCGCGTCCTCACACATACTGTTTATGAAACTTACTATACTGTTTATGAAACTTATTACACTGTTTATGAAACTTAATAGTACTACACTGTTTATGAAATTTACTACATTGTTTCATAAACTTACTACATTGTTTATGAAACTTATCGGTACTAAATTGTGTATGAAATTTACTACACTGTTAATGAAACTTACTACATTGTTTATGAAATTTACTACATTGTTTATGAAATTTACTACATTGTTTATGAAACTTACTACACTGTTTATGAAACTTAACGGTACTAAATTATTTATGAAATTTACTACACTGTTAATGAAACTTACTACATTGTTTATGAAAATTACCGGTACTACACTGTTTATGAAACTTAATGGTACTACATTGTTTATGAAACTTAACAATACTACATTGTTATGAAACTTAACAGTATTACACTGTTTATGAAACTTAACACGCGCTGGGCACACATGTTTATATTTTATGTTTTTTTTTCTTTTTGTCCTTATCATTAAATAAAGTTATTAGATGATTTTTGGTTAAAATGTAAAGTTTGAAGCCATTTTCATTAATTTTTTTTTAAAGATTATGAAGGTGAGATTTTCACATCGGTAAAAAGGAAAACTTTACAAAGACTTATAAGAGCATTTTCAAAAGAGATGTCATTTCTTAAATGGAATGTCACTCAATCAAATTTGAAGATAGGAAGAAACTCCAACCACTATGAGAAAAAGTGTTATCAATTATTATTTTTTTGTAATTTTTGTGTTGTGTCATGTGTGGATCCTTTAATACACTAATTATAAATTATAAAGCTTTATTTTAATTAATTTTTTTTATATGGATCCCACAAATATTATTATAAAAAATTAGATTGATTGGAGGCAGAGAAAATCTGACACTACCACGTCAACCATCAAATTAACATTTGACATCCCAAATTCTAAAAAGTTGAGATACTCTTCCTATTGGGAATTGATATTATAGTGTAACTATAACTTCCTTGCCGACCTCTACACGACCAAGACATGATACATCAACGTCCACACCAAGACATATTGCGTCTACATCTACATCAACAAAGCATCAGGAGATTGAAGTCGTGCAAACCGATCTCAGACAACCTTGCCGACCTCTACACGACGTCATTGCCGAAGTCAACTTTCCATAAGCTTGTTCGAGGAATTGGTATGCCTAACTATTCATATGTAATGCTTATAGTTCTCATTTGGAAGTTCTGTCAAATTCAGGGGGAGTATCCAGAAGTATACTCACTTGATCTTAAATTGCTCGTTTTCCCTATGATTAGGAGCATTTTTCCCACTGGGTTTTTGCTACCTAACTAGGTTTTAACAAGGCACCCATCCTGGGCTGATCATACCCTTGTGAGTTCTTCTACTTGCGTCTAGAAGACGTATAGTTTTGACTTAATGCAACTTCTCACTTTTCTCCTTAGTCTATGAGTTTTTTCTCCCGCCTTGGGTTTTACCATAACGAGGTTTTGTGAGTTTTACCTTTTATGCATTCTTCCGTTGATATGAGACTCGCATTCGCTCATTGTGCCAACGACTTCATCAACAATACTTACTTCATCGCTGAAGACCTGATGTGCCATTTAGTTGAGTATTTACACACTCAAGGGGGAGTGTTGAGTCTTATTAGATTATGAATGTGATTGTGTAAATCTTAGTGTATCTAGGGATATCTTTGAATATTCCCTTTAGTAGTTAATATCCTATTAGAACTGTAATCCTAAAAGAGTAAGGAATTAACCTTCCCTACTACTATAAATAAAGGCACAATGGGGTGGAACAGAACACACCTCACAATACACATCTCTCTCCTTCTCTCTAGTATTGCCACACCCCTCTCTCTATGGCCTCCATAATTGTTCAGTAAATTATGGCTACAACACGTTTAATTTTTTTAACTTCTTATGGTGGTGGGATTATAATGTGGGTGAGAAATAGAACACTAGGGTGGGTCTAGTAGCTTTCCTGTTATTTTACTTTGAACAAAATTGAAGGTTGTACAGAGACAAAAGTTATGTAAACATAATTTTCCAAAACCTTACAAGGGCTTATAAAGAGTTGGACTACTCTCCATATTGTCAAATTAATTTTATGGTGAAATCTCAACTTTCTTCACTTTTCATAATAAGGCAGGAGCAAATAAAGAACGAGTCAGATCAGTTAACCGGGGAAATGTATTTTTACACCCAAGTTCGGATCCTCTCATGATAAACTTTCTTAGAACTTGAATTTCTGACTTAGTTAATGAGGAAATGTATTTTTACATTCAAGTTCAGATCATCTCATGATAAACTTTCATAGAATTTGAATTTTGGCAAAGTTTGGTGAAAATATCATTCTCGGGCTCTTGTTGCATAGTAAGTTCATTTTAATGTTGTTTCCCACAATGATCGCAATGTGACTTAAACTAACGCTCATCATATCTTCAATTTTTTTAATGCACATTTTTCTTTTAGAATTTAGATTCTGAAGAGTCGTAAAGTTGTACAAAAAGTTTTAAGTTCCATTTTGATCGTTGGAGCTCGAGAAAAGCTAGCCAAGGTGACTTCATCTCATCCCCTTTACCTTTAACTATCTAAATCTACTACCTCATGCCTTCCAAAGACATACTGATATTACATAACAAGTACCAAACCACATTGTTTTGTAGCTCACTTTTGTTTGAGCACGCAAACATTCAATTATCAGCGATGACAAAGTTTAGCTGACAAGTAAAATTACAAAGCGTTAAGTACGTGTGTGACAAGAATTTATGTTGAAATGTGTTGTTTCCTAGCCTCCAGAGTCTGCTATCAAGGGTGACCCCTAGGGTAAATCTCCAGGGTAAGGCTCAATGTAATCTCTAGGGTAAGGGTAAGGCTAAATGTATTACTGTAAATCAGCTTTCCCTTGATTTAAGGGATGAGACTGATTGGGGTAATGTCTTTGTGTAAGGTTTAGGTTAGGTAGGCAACATGCTTTCTTTCTTCTTGTCGGTTGCTTGATGCAGCCATCCTTTCCATCTCTTTTCTCTTCCTTTTTCATATATACCCAGTCTCACTCTTGTACATCAAATATATGAAATATACATTGAAACTTTAAACTAGAAAATCTACATGGTACCAGAGCAGGTTCCTTTGTGACCCGTCTCTGCCAATTCTTGCAGCTGCATTTGTCTCGTTCAAAAAATCTGAACCATGGCTAAAGAAAGTTTAGTGAACCGTGATGAGGAAACTCAGCATAGTCTCTCCCCAAATTTCTCAGACATCGAGGTTAACACCAATCAACGTCTGTGTTCAGTTCTCTTGAACGAATTTAATTATCTCCCTTGGTCTTGAGCTGTTTCTCTAGCTCTCGGAGGCAAAAGGAAATTATGGTTTGTAAATGGAAGCATTGAAGCTCCAGACGACTCCTCCTCTACATATGGTGCATGGCTTTGCAAGGATCAACTTGTCATGTCTTTGCTGCTCAACACAATGGAGAAACATGTTGCTGATATTTTTAGCTACTACAATTCTTCATGTGAGCTTTGGAAAGCCTTGCAGGATATGTATGGAAACCAAAACAACTATGCACGCGTCTTTCAACTTAAGAAGGACATTGCATGTGCTCAACAAGAAGGGAAAGCATTTGTTCAACACCTTGGAAGCCTCAAGGCCATGTGGAATGAGTTGGATATATATCTTCCTCATACCACAGATCATACCATTCTCTTAAAACAAGTCGAGGAAGACAAAATCTACCAGTTGCTAAGGAGTTTGAACTCTGAGTACGGGGATCTAAGGAGTCACATCTTGATGAGTCAAGATCTGCCCATCTTCAACAATGTTTGTACAACTATCCAACGAGAAGAAGCAAGGAAGAAAGTGATGAATGCTGAGCATAGCTCAAGATTGACTAAGACTCATGCATATGCCTCAAATTACAAGACCTCAGAGGCCAAGGTGTACAAGGGTGGAAATACACACCTAAAATGCAAATATTGTAATGGCATTGGCCATGTGGAAGACAAGTGTTGGGAACTTCATCCTGAACTCAAGCCTAAGTTTAGCAAAGATGCAAAAATGATACCAAGGTCCTCACATCAATTTCAACCTCAGTACAAGGCCCAACTTGCTAATGCTCATCCCTCTATTGTCTCACAAATATCCATGGAGTTCACTGCCAATCCATTGTCACTTATCAATGAGTTTGTAGCTTATCTTCAAAAGTAAGGGACACGGAGGAGGTTCACAAGCTCAAGGCAATGAAGAGAACAGTCATGCAGCCGTGTTGGGATAGTTTGCCGGCTTTCTTGCTGGAAATGAGAAAGTTCCAAGGGATGAAGCACCAGGTATACTTAAGGCATTCACTACTGCTTTGTTAACTAGTACTGAAAATGATTGTTGGATAATTGATTCATGAGCCACATATCATATGACAAACAAAGTCACAAATTTGCATCATTTTAAACGTTTTTCAAGTCCGTCACATGTGTCCATTGCAAATGGAAAAAATGTCTTAGTTTTGGGAAAAGGAGAAATAAACTTACTCTCACACAAAACACATTCCACTGCCTTATGTGTACCAACCTTTCCTTTCCAACTTCTGTCAATTGGAAAGATCACAAGCACCCTAAACTGTCGTGCCATTTTCTCACCAGATAATGTGATGTTTCAGGATGTTCTCACCATGAAGATGATTGGTGAATGGGTTTTCATAAATAGACTTTACTACCTGTGCAAGAACGCCTGTTTTACTCAGGCCCTTCAAGCTCAATCGAAGTCCATAGATGAAAACCAACTTTGGCATAAGAGATTAGCTCACCCCCTCTGAAGTTATCTTGTCTAAACTATTTCCAAACTTTTGTATATCTCATTTTACTTGTGATACTTGTCAATTTTCTAAGTTTACTAGCCTACCTTTTGGTAACTCAATGTCTAGGACAAGTAAACTTTTTGAAATGGTGCACACCGATGTATGGGGACCAGTAACTGAATCAATATAAGGGTTTAAGTACTTTGTTTTATTTGTTGATGATTTCTCTCGAATGAGTTTTGTGTATCTTATGAAATCAAATAGTGAAGTCCAAACTATTTTCAAAGATTTTCATATGCATGTTAAAACACAACTTCAATCAGACATTAAGGTGTTGAGATCAGATAGTGGCATTGAATTTCTATCCAACAATATGCTTCAATACAAAAGTTCTCAAGGCATAATACATCAAACCAGTTGTGTCGGGACTCCCCAACAAAATGGAGTAGCCGAGAGAAAAAATAGAGATCTCTTAGAGAAGATTCATGCCCTCATGCTTCGCATGCATGTTCCAAAGAAATTTTGGTCATTTGCTATCCTCACTGCCACTTACCTCATCAACCGACTCCCAAGTCATGTGCTATAGTTTAAATCTCCCTATGAAGTTCTCAAGGGTAGAGAAATTGATTTGACACACCTCAAGGTATTTGGATGTGTTTGCTTTGTTCACATTCAAGCATTGAACCGTGACAAATTAGATACCAGGGCAACCAAGTGTGTGTTTGTGGGGTATTCTTCCACCCAAAAAGGATACAGTGCTACAATCCAGCCATTAAGAAATGTGTTATGTCAAGGGATGTAAAGTTTGAAGAAGATTGCTCTTATTTTACTCACAAAGAGGATACTTGACACGCCCCGACCCGAATATTCTCCGAATACCAGGGTAAGCACGTGCTTACCCTGGTATTCGAGGAATATCCGGGCTCTGAACACGTTCCTTAAATATCATTCATTATTCTTTCATATTTAAGTCTTATTTATTCCTTTTCTCAGCATTTGCACTCAGTTACTGTGATATCACATTTGAAGAAATACAAACTAACTCAATCACTGATAGCCGTATCCCTGCCAATGAGAGAGACGAGGAGTCCCATTCTGATCATTCACAATCTTCTGCAGAGTCTCAAGTGCTTAGAAGAAATTCTCCTCGAACCAGAAAACCTCTAACTAGCTACAAGACTATGTTACTTATGCCTCACAATATCATATCAGTGAAAGTATCAGCCTTGGTGAGTTCTTAACATCTCATGCTGCATTTCTCTGTGAAATTGATAAACACAGTGAACCTAGAAGCTTTCATGTGGCATTTCTCCTCCCACAATGGCATCAAGCCATGATAGATGAGCTTCGTGCTCTAGAAGAAAATAAAACTTGGAGTTTGGTTCAACTACCACCAGGAAAAAAGGTTGTTGGAAGTCGTTGGATTTACAAGATTAAATTCAAGGTTGATGGTTCTATCGAGAGACACAAGGCCAGACTTGTTGCTCGAGGTTTCACCCAAACCTTTGGGGTAGATTACAAGGAAACATTTGCACCTGTGACCAAGATGAATCCAGTGAGGGTTCTACTCTCAGTTGCAATCAATTGTGGGTGGACTCTTTATCAAATGGATGTGGAGAATGCTTTCCTTCACGGAGAGTTATAAGAAGAAGTGTATATGCAGCCTCCTTCATGTTATGATGGTATTAAAGGCAACATGGTTTGTAAGCTGCACAAGGCAATCTATGGATTAAAACAATCCCCAAGAGCTTGGTATGCCAAGCTCAGTTCAGTTCTAAAGAAGGTTGGATTCCTACTAAGTAATGCTGATTCCTCATTGTTTGTAAGAACTGGCACTAGTGGGAAATTGGTGGTGCTCATCTATGTGGATGATCTCATCATCACAGGAGATAGTGCGGCTGAAATTGAGGCACTAAAACTCTTATTACGCCAAGCCTTTGCTATCAAAGACTTGGGAAAGCTGAAGTATTTTTTGGGCATCGAAATGGCAACCTCTTCAAAGAGGCCATTTCTACATCAATGAAAATATGTATTGGATCTTCTTCAGGAAGCAAAAATGCTTGATTGCAAATCTGCCATGACTCCCGTAGACTGCAAACTAAGGCTCAACACAGATGGAGAAGCTATGCATAATGTGAGTTACTATCAACTATTGGTAGGCAAACTTATATATCTCACCATCACACGTCCAGATATTACATATGCAGTGAGCTTGGTAAGCCAATTTATGCCTTCTCCAACGGTTGATCATCTTAACATGGTTAAGAGAGTCCTGAGTTATCTCAAGGGTTGGATAGGGAGAGGAATCATCATGCGTAGCAATAATTCCACTGCCATCAGTGGCTACACAGATGCAGATTAGGCAGGGAATGCACTTGATAGGAAATCTGCCACAGGCTATTGCACGTTTGTTGGTGGAAATCTTGTTACTTGGAAGAGCAAGAAGCAACATGTCATTGCTCGCTCCAGCGCAGAGGCTGAATATCGAGCCATAGCTACCATTGCATGTGAACTTATATGGCTTAAAGGGTTTCTTTCAGACTTTGGGTTTACTAGTACTTCTCCCATGTCTCTTATGTGTGATAATCAAGCAGCCATGCACATCGTTGCTAACCCTGTGTTCCATGAAAGAACAAAACACATTGAAGTGGAATGTCATTTTGTTAGAGCTCAAGTGCAAACTCCAGTTATCCGGACCATTTTCACTCGAAGCCATGATCAACTGGCAAATCTATTGACCAAGGCTCTGGCATCTACTCCATTTCATCTTTTTTTACGCAAGCTTGGCTTCATTAACCTCCTCGATCAAGTTTGATGGGGAGTGTTGAAATGTGTTCTTTCCTAGCCTCTAGAGTTTGCTACCAAGGGTGACCCCTAGGGTAAATCTCTAGGGTAAGACTCAATGTAATCTCTAGGGTAAGGGTAAGGCTAAATGTATTATTGTAAATCATCTTTCCCTTGATTTAAGGGAGGAGACTAATTGGGGTAATGTCTTTGTATAAGGTTTAGGTTAGGTAGGCAACATGCTTTCTTTCTTCTTGTCGGCTGCTTGATGCAGCCATCCTTTCCATTTCTTTTTTCTTCCTTTTTCATATATACCCGGTCTCACTCTTGTACATCAAATATATGAAATATACATTGAAACTTTAAACTAGAAAGTCTACAATTTAGTTTTAAATTATGTCGTTGTAATGCAATCTTATCATGGACACAATGATCAAATATTTCAGTTTCTATGCTAAAGCACGTTGATCCAATATTGCAGTTATAAAATAAGAAAATCAGTTTTATCAAAATTACAAGAACTAAAAAGACAAGTTCATGGAAACTGTTGATTTCACACTTGCTGGAAACTTCTTTAATTCTTATTTCACCAATATTTATAAACTCTTAAAAAAAATAACTATCCTTCTTTCAAAAATAATATGTTGATAATCATCAATCAAACAGTTTCCCAATTTCTCTTATTTATGTTCTCTCTGTAGTTCGAATCAGGATTGATTGGATAAAGATCATGACCAGACGCATATGAAATTGTCCTTGACTCTTCAATTGACTCGGTTTGTATCTGGCTCTCACCTGCACTCCCTTCTAAATAGGATTGAAAATGGTTCCTCATCGCATCGATCTCATTACTTGAGGGATTTGGATCTGAGACTAGCTCCTGAACAGCAACTCTGCCTTCAAGCATGCTCACAACTGAAGACATAGTAGGCCTAACTGCCGAAGTGACATTAGAGCAAAGGAGAGCCACGTTAATTGTAACCATCATCTCTTCCTTATTGAAGTCTGAACCCAATCGTGGATCCACTAGATCCAACAAATTCCCTTGCGCTTTAAGAAGAGTTGCCTAGAAACATGAAACAACCTTTATTGATTCGAGAACTTTGACATATATAAGCTATATATAGTCTAGGAAAAGGACACTAATAACTTTTTTTTGGTGTTATGGACAAAATAAACAGCAAATGAAGCAATAGTATGATGACCTGATTTTGGATAATCATTAAAACTTTTACCCGCGGAATATAATTAAGTCGATTTCTATCTAGGGTTAACAGCATCAACAAAATTTGAAGTTAAATTAGGATGCAGTTAGATTCAAGTTACCCAATCAAGAAGATAAAAGCATTCTGCCTTTGTTCGGTAACTTGTGTTGTTCCTCCCACTAACAATCTCCAATACAAGAATTCCAAAACTATAAACATCTACTTTATCAGTCAAATAACCCCGCATTGCATATTCAGGTGCCATATAGCCCCTGCAAAATCATGAAATCATGTCCCCCATATTTAGCTTAAAGAATTCTAAAATAATACCAAGCTTTAGAAAGCAGGGTTTTTAAATTTTAATTGAAAGTTTAACAACAATACAATAGCTATATGACAAATCTGGCCTTCAAGTTTATTTAACATCAACGATCTTGGTTAAGTTGAAATTTTCGTAAGGTAGAAAACTTTCCGTTTGGTTAGGGACGAAAGAATCAAAACAAAAGTATACAAAGTAAAAACATAGGCACTTACAAAGTTCCAGCAATACGGGTGCTAATGTGTGTATTATCTTCTTCATCAAGTTTGGCTAATCCAAAGTCAGATATTTTTGGGTTTAGATTTTTATCAAGCAACACATTAGTTGCCTTTATATCTCTATGAACGACCTTCAATCTTGATTCCTCATGGAGGTAAGCCAAACCTCTCGCTATACCAACGCAGATCTTGTGCCTTGTTGGCCAATCCAACTTCAAACGACTTTCTCCTGCCCCTTCAATTTTTCAAATTAATCAAAATTAGCCATAACTAACAACATATATAATTTGTGTGCATAAGATTTATTAGACCCATTTGCATGAACCAAATGAACTGTAGGCACACAAAAGCGATAGTTACCAAACAAAGCATGAGCAACACTATTATTTTCCATGTACTCGTAGACAAGCAATAGTTGATTTCCTTCAATACAACATCCGTAGAGGCTAACAAGATGAGGGTGTTGCAGAGCAGAAATCATGCCTATCTCATTCACAAATTCACGATTCCCTTGCTTTGATTTGGAAGAAAGCTGCTTAACAGCAATCATGGTGCCATCTGCTAGAATGCCCTGCATTTGAGAAATTAACTTTAATTAGGATGGCTACAATTAATCAAATTAGAAAATATGAAACAAATATATACATGGAAATTATTGGTTCAGAAGAATACCTTATAAACGCAACCAAAACCACCTTCGCCAATCTTATTTGGTTTGTCAAAGTTGGTTGTGGCAGCTTTGAGTTGCTTGAATGTAAACTTACCAGTTTGCAGGTCCACACCCTTTAAATCTGTGTAAGAAGTAAACTCACATAAGAAATTGTGTCTAAAAGAACTTTCAGAATGATAGCATTTCTTATTCTTAATGTTCCGTGAGCACCGTGACTGATTCAGGACCTAGAATTTAACAAGTAAAGCTATTCGCTGCACACTTGCATCATGAGTTTCAACATAAACTTATACTGTAGGAGCATCATGAGTTTCAACATAAACATATACTGTAGGAGGAGCATCATGAGTTTCAACATAAACATAAAGTAGGAGCATCAAGGTGTTAGAAAAATCAATACCTAAACAATCATAGTGTTAGAGTTTGCACTTAAATATGCATGAAAAATCGTACAAAATAACATAAATATCCTTCTTAGTTATGTAAAAAAGAAAAAGAAGACGGCTTTTCACATACAAGCCCTTGACAGACTTGCATGTTAGACAAAACCGTTTCAAATTCAATACTTTCAAAAAACACCCTTCTTACTTTGCACTGGGAGAAGCACAACAAGATCAGTGAGCTATAATCACGGTATATGTGACTGTTGTTGGAGTGACAATGATGTTGTCAATGTGAAAATGGTAATAAAAACCCAAAAAGTAGGTAATAGTTACATTGTGGTGACGAATGCATTAAAATATATACTTTTTAAATTTTTGTCGACATTTTCTCATTGATAACGTTGCTCTCACCAAACAACAGTCACACCTAGAGCGTGACTATTGCTCACTTGTCTTGTAATGAAGGCTCCAAAAAGAACCTTGCAACTAAGAATAGATGTCAAGTGAATAGTGGACTTTTTTTTTAACCTCCATTGCTTTTTAATATAACTTAGCTTTAGGGTGTTTTTTGTTTCCTAATTTACTAAAAAGAAGAGACAAGTATAAGAACATTGCAAATACCATCCTCCAATGTCTTTTGTTGTCCCAGGGAGCCTCTCCTCCAAAGAATACTGAGAATCACTAATGTAATAAAGATTCCTCCGGCCACAATTCCAACCACTGCACCTACAGATACGCCATTTACACCAGGTGATGTGCTACTTCCGGTTTTTTCATCGGCTGCAAAAAGAAGACCATCTTTGTAAGATAGTAAATGTAAATGTATAGATAAGAAAGTGCATTATCCAACCAGCTACCCAATGCACAAAGAAACAAAAGATTCAACTATTTGGCGGAACCCAAACTCAAGTGGATCTTAAATGACATAATTCTGCTGTCATATTTTATGGCTCCTCCAGTGAAAAGGATAAGTTTCTTTAACTACTTAAAATACCCTCTAAGTTTGAATTTTGTTGCATTTTTGTGATAGGAAAGTTGAACAGAGAAGATTCCTTCAAACTCTTGACACAAACAAGGAAAAGAAACAGAAGAAGAAAGGAAGAACCCTGCTAAACTAGAGTCGGATTTCTCTTTTTTAATTTATTTACCTTTTTCTTAAATAATGATATGTCTACACGGGTGGGCAATAAATTGGTTGCGAACCCATCATTGGAGATTCATACCTAAAACCTCTTACTTAAATGTGAAGATGAATATCACTAGACCGTAGATTAAGTGACAACTAACTAGATTCGGATCTCTTAAATTGTGTTGAAATATTAATGCCTAAAATGATATTTGATGCGCTGAAAACTCCCAGCGGTGGACAAATAGCAGTAAGAAGCTCAGAGCGGTGTAAACTTACCTGCAGGTTCCACCGAAATAGCTGATATAAGAGGACCATAGACTCCTCTATAAGGGATACCTGTCGTCCCTTTGCCAGCCCAATTGAAATGGATCTTCAAGGTATGATTAGTTACATTAGCGGTAAAATTTCGTATGACATCACCAAACTCACCAGCGTGATCCATAATATTGAAATCCTGCAGTACTTGTATATCCTGCAACGTTATTAATTTAGTTACCTAACATTTCATAATTGTCAAAGTAAAAATTTGAACTGACCAAAATTAAACAATCAAAATACAATGATAGTGTAGCTTTCTACCTGAATGTAAATATCAAATACCCGCCTTCCCAGGCTTTTATATGTGTTTCCACTTATAAACACTAGCTCTGCAAAATGGAGGTATACGGTGTATTTTCCATTTTGCAGACAAAACCCAAAGTAAGTTAGAGAGATGGGAGAAAGCCGTGCGTTCATGTACAGTTGAGGATTGGCCATAGAGAGTCTAGTTTCATTAGTCCATATAAAGGTGTCTGTAGGGTTGTCATCATCAGGGAAGTAACCGGTACTGCTTAATGCCCAATTTGTTCTGCTCTGGTAAAATGATGAAGGTCCAGCTGAATATGTGTCATCCTCATATGTTGTATTTTCAATAGTTACTTCTTTACCACCACAATTAATATGAAAGGAGGAGTACAAAGCTACAAAAAAAAGAAAAAAAAAGAAAAAAAAGAAGAAGGGGTAAAAAGAGATTAGCTGCCACTGAAGCATAACAGATTACGGCCTTACAAGTGATCTCCCACTTCCCCAAACAAAAGAAAATCAGAACAAATATATCTTGCAGCAACATGTGGGATCCCAACTTACTTTTTGGACATTTTGCAGCTGTGGAACATGAAACTCTTCTGCTCATAGAATAATGCAGGGTCCATAAAAAAAGGTCAGCAAGATAACATCATAAATGTGAATAAGTTACAAAACAAAAAAATTAAGAAATACACAGTTGGAATGCCAATTAAATTGATAGATGAATGCTTTTTCGAGGATTAATTTGAAACTTACGAACTATTGCTGTCAAACAAGTTCCTGTAGAATCACAAGTTGAAAAGTTAAGCTTGCTCCACCAGACAAACAACAAAACTCAAGCTAATGAAGAGATTCTTACAAGCCCTTTGATTGACAACTTGTGTTCCCTATGGTGAACTTGTTAAATGAAAGATCACTGCACAAAAACGACTACGATGTAAACTATTTTACAGATTTTATATGCGAATAGAAATAGTTACTAAGTAATTAAAGAGTAGGAAATAAGATGGATTGACCGCCGTTTTTTATATCAATTCTAGTAATAGATAACATAAATTTCTAATTGTAGACGTCGTAAATACCTTACTAAGTAATTAATTAGAGAGAAGCATTTGAAAGAGAAGCATTTGAAAGCGAAGCTTATACATTGCCCATCCGCCAAGCAGGCATGGGTCCGGTCAGCATAAAATTCCATACTAAGTAACCAAAGAGTAGCATTTGGAAGAGAAGCTTACACGATGATTTTCGGCCAAGGAGGCACGGGTCCAGTCAACAAGTTTCCAGTTAAGAATCTAGACATAATGAATATAGAAAAAATTTAGTCAAGAATGTAGTGTTTATCCTTATGAATTTCATGAGTAAGGTTTGAAAATTTGAGTTGCCAACTCTGAGTGCATTATATCAGTATTTGCATCTAAAAGACACATCCAAGGGTATACTATAGACTTAATATGCAATGAAATTATGAATTACCAGAAAGGTGTATAAGTTAATAAAAGGAGATTTTAATAAAATCTTTCCGTACTGCTGATAAAAATTACTTGGGAGAAATTGCACTGTACAAAGAAATAGTGACTTGAGCCGAATTTCACTTTATTCATAAAACTGCCACCGCCTCTTCACTGCCGTTCAGATTGGAAATTTCAATTTATTTACGAAATTACCACACCGCTTTGCACAGTGAAGGGGCCCACGCGTCAATCACCGTGGATTGCTCTGCTTCGACTTTTTTTTCCGTGAGATTAGATCTTCTGCACCCATTTTTGCATGTGACTTCTCTGTGCCTTTATTAATTAAACTAAATATAATTAATGAAGGCACATAGAGGTCACAACCAAAAATAGGCGTAGAAGATCTCATATCCTTTTCCGTCCGTTTCCATCCCCTTTTCATTCCCTTTTTTTCTCTCCCGACTCTCTCTCTCTAACCATCCATCAAATCCCCCCATTCCCCCCTTTTCTCCCTCTGTAATTTCCCTCAAATCCCCCGCCGATTCCCTCTCTCGCCATTCTCAGTCTCGCCAGCAATCTCGCGAGACCTCTGATCTTGAAGTGGACACACCCAGAGGTAAAAATTTCTCATTCTCTCTCTCTTCGATTTCATATATGTTGGTAGATTAAAAGGGAAAATATGAGAATTAACTCAAGCAAATGTTCTGGATGTAAGCTAAAAGATCAATTTAATTTTCTTCCCTGTTAATTTAGTGCTTTTTCTTTTCTTATTACTTTTAGAAGTTAACTGTTGAAATATATTATGACTAACAAATTTACTGTTGCCCCTGTCATACTTTTTGCTGAATATTTCTTTTTTGAAAACTGTATGCCATGACAAAATATTTTACAAATTGCTAATTTTTCTGTTTTGTATAAAATCTTTGTTCATTCCACCTGAATAGGTACACTTGACTGAGAAGGAAAGTCTTCATATTAAATCCATGTTAGCCAGGTCGCTGCCGCCCTGGAACCATCGCTCTTCGGTAAGTTTTCAACATAGCATAGTTCAAATCCTCTTAATCATGTTCTTGAATTTTATTATATGTATCGTGTTCTTTGCATTTCATTATCTGAATTCTAAACTCTGTTATTTGAATTTGGTTACCTGAATCGTGCCTAATATTTGATGTGGCCAGTGGCTTTGTATGGCTGGCTGGTGTGATTTGGGAGTGTTTTTAGTCAGTGGGAGACAGGGGAATCAGAAACAGTGGTGGTAGAGTGTACGGGGTTTACTTGAATTTTTATATGATGTCCCTGGTATGTTAGATCATTGAGACTAACTAACTGGTTGATTAATCACTAATTTGAAATATTTAAAGTGTAACTTTGCTTTAATTCCTTTTCCTTTTGTATTTTCATTGGATTCGTTTCATTTATTTGCTTAATTTATCTTAAGAATGTTTGCATCTTAATACTTTAAATATGTTAATTTGTCCCCTTTTTTTATAGAATTTTGTGCAATGTGAATGTTGTAGGTTATTCTCAATCTACGGATGGTGATTACTTGACTATTTCTCCAAAGTTGGCTACTCAGCCTTTGAAATACAGAGCTGAGGATGAGAGAGGAGTCAGATGAGCTAGAATCGGGTTTGTATCATTCTAAATTATTCGTTTAATTACCGATAAAAGATATGGTTGCCTAATCCAGTTTTGTATTCTCAACATCTTAAACATTTTCTTTTGATAGCACTTCGTTTTGATTTGTAAACGAACTATATACTTTATCTTTATTTTGGGTCGCAGTGTAACATTTAACGATTGAATTTGTAAGATGGTTGAGCAATTTTTTTTCAGAAACTTAGTATTCCTGCCAGATGCTCAAGTATTATGTCTTCTACTTTTCTACTTTCCCTTTTCTGTATTTTTCCTCCATGTAGTAGGCTGATTACTTGAAATTATGATATTGATGACACAATACAATCTACAAATGAATGTTTCTTTAGCAATCATATCCATATATAACAAGCAAAGTTTGACTTCATTGGTTCTTAGGTACAAACGTCCTTTTAGTTGCTTTGTACTATTCATGCCTGTTGCAACTAATACATTCAACTCCCACAGCAGAGCACGGACACATTTTCTAGGGTAAATTACACAAAACTACCTCAACTATTGGGGTCACGACAGTTTCATACCTCATTTTTAAAAATTGACAATGTCATACCGCATTTTACGAATTTGTGACAATGTCATACCTCCGTCAAATTTTTTGTTAGTTTTTCTGTTAAGTTTTAACGTGGCTACATGCGGGGCCCAATCACTAATCCAACTGGATTAAAAAATTATTAAATATATTTTTAATAATTAAAAATTAAAAAAAAAATTTATTTTAAATCTCTTTCTCTCAAACCCTCTCTATTCTCTGCATCCCCGAACTGGGGTTGTTTTTTTTTTTTTTTTTTTGCTTCCTCCTACTTCTTCTCCTCCTCTCCTCCTCCCTCCTTGTTTTTCTTCTTTCTTTCTGGGTTGCACGGGGGGTTTCTTTTTTTTTTTTCCTCCTCCTCCTTCTTTCTGGGTTGCAGGGGGCCGTACCCACCCCTCTCCTGCGGAAGAAGAAGAAGAAGGAGAAAAGAAAAAAAACCCCTCCTTTTCCCTCTACCTGTACCGGCAACCCAGAAACCAAAAAAAAAAAAAAAATGGAACCCAGTTTCGACCCAAGAA
The DNA here is from genome assembly GCA_036320875.1 of Cotoneaster glaucophyllus. Taxonomy (NCBI): domain Eukaryota; kingdom Viridiplantae; phylum Streptophyta; class Magnoliopsida; order Rosales; family Rosaceae; genus Cotoneaster; species Cotoneaster glaucophyllus. The sequence continues at coordinate 27,915,720 of CM070061.1, read as the reverse complement.
GGAGGAGGAGGAGAGAGGAGAACAAAAAAAAAAAAAAATCGAACACCCAGTTTCGACCCAAGAAGAAGAAGAAGAAGAAGAAGGAGAGAGAAGAAGAACAAAAAAAAAAAAAAAGTTTTCAAACACCCAGTTTCGGCCCAAGAGAAGAAGGAGGAGGAGAGAGAAGAAGGAGAGAGGAGAAGAAAGAACAAAAAACAAAAAAAAATTCAAACACCCAGTTTCGGCCCAAGAGAAGGAGGAGGAGAGAGAGAAGGAGAGAGAACGAGAAGAAGAAGGAGAGAGAACGAGAAGAACAAAAAAAAAATTTGTTTTTTTATTCTTAATTTTTTAATATTTAATTATTAAAAATATATTTAATTATTTTTTAATCCAGCTGGATTATTGAGTGGTCCACGTTTCTAACCACGTCAGCACTTAACAGAAAAACTAACAAAAAAATTGACGGAGGTATGACATTGTCACAAATTCGTAAGATGCGGTATGACATTGTCAATTTTAAAAGATGAGGTATGAAACTGTCGTGACCCTAATTGTTAAGGTAGTTTTATGTAATTTACCCCATTTTCTATTATATTCTAAAGTGATGTTAACTGGATTTAAAGATGTAGAAAAATTCAATTTGCAGAGCATGAAAAACTTTCATTACTTGAAAGGAGGATTGGTTGAGACTTATCTGTTACCTATACCAATATCATCTTATGTCAATTTTGGTGGTGTTTTCAGTACTTTTCGTGACCATATATGAATCAAAATCTGACTTGGTCTAACTAAACCATAATAGAGCCACATTTTACTCTGAGATATTAGACGAAGACTATCCCGACAGAGTCACTCGTCTTAAATGTGCTCGGATGATAAGTAAATTATATTTTGTGTGTGTATTTATAAGTTTAGCATGTTTGAGCTTGTCTCTAACATTTACAGGCTTCTTAGTGAGTTATACAACTTATACTCACTAGATTCTAGGTAAGCAAGATGAATATGCAAAGTCAGTTCAATGGTGGTGGTGAATCAGTTTTCTTAGCTTGTTAGTTTTCATTATTATGACCATCTCGTGTCAGTTATTTGCTTGAGTATTAACGTTTTTCTAGTTTTCATTATTATGACCCTCTGCCTAAATTTTGTGCAAGTCAAATTGTTATTAAATAAACTTCCGGCTTGTCAGGCTGGGGTGTAACAGAAGTACAAAACCATGAAGAAGGTGTGCGTGAATTTCATGTGATGAAGACTAGATTGGTCATTCAAATTGCTTACATATAAGCCATATTTCGTAGACTGGCGTAGGTGCTTGGAATTTCTCCGGTCAGCTTATTATAGCTGAGGTCTCTGCACAAACAAATTGCAAATGCAGTTTAGATATGCTCTCCGAGAGGGCAATGCCATCTGAAAAGCTGTTCTCTTTAGGCCATCTCCAACCCAGGGGATAAAGCTTAAAATGTAAGCATTAAAACTTTCCTAACCATCTCCAATTATTGGGCTAAAAAAAGCTCTAGAGAGAATATATATTTGGGTTAGATTTCTCCCAATATTTAAGTTTGGCTTAAACTATTATGGACACACCAAACTATCATATTTCAAATATTTTTTTGTTTTTTTATTTATAATATAACGACTGTGATAAAATGAGATCAAACCTAATGGCAAAAAGAAAAGAAAAAAAAATTGGACGGCCAAAAATTAAATCTAACGTCTAAAATAATTTAAGAAAATTATTTAAATCAAATTTCACTTGAAACTTTATAAATTTGTATGATTTTTAATTACTTATCGGGATTTGAATATTTTTAAATTAAAATGTTCATAAAAATAAATTAGGATAATCTACATAATTTTATTTTTTAAAAAGTTACCGAAAATAAAAAATTAGTCTAAAGTCATTATTTAATAATTTCGGGCTAAAATTTTAAGCCATAAGGGTTAGAGGAGAAAAACAGTTTTTGGGTTATGGAGTCCTGCTCGTTGTTTTAAGTTGTCAAATATTTTAAGCCTTTGAATCTAAACTAATAATTTTGTGGCTAAACATGTATTTAGTCCTTACATGTCCTCAAAACGAGGGTCTTAGGAGAACAAAATTGTTGGGTTATTGTAGACATCGAAATTTCGGTGAAACAAATGTTCACCAATGCATTAAAGTTTTGATATGTCAAGGCATACATGGCATACGCCACGTGTCGTACAAATTGTACACATGGCGTGTGACTCAAACAAAATAGGAAGAAATACCCTTGGAGGATCAAAACAAGTTTTTCTTCTCATTTTGGGAAATGACAAAGCAAGCACATTTTAAGTTTAAAATTGCATTAAGTGGGAAATTAGGCCATAAATTTACCACTTCAAAGTTTAAAATGTTATTAAGTGGGAAAATTAGGTAATGGTGCTTGGGTGGGAAAGTTTTGTGGTGGTAATTCATTCCCAAAAGCCTATAAATAGGCCTCTCCATCAAGGTATCAAATCACCAATTCACCAATACATTTCTCTACTCCCAAATTGGAAGAGAATTCACTTAGAATTGTGTCCTTGGAGCTTTGAAACTCTAAAGCTCTCAAGCAAATACCGAAGGATCAAGAAAGCTCTCTTCGTTCTTCGTCAAATCATCCTTCAAGATCAAGTTCCGACGGCCCTTGAAGAACTTCCACCAATTCAAGATCAAGCCCCAACGGCCCTTGAAGAAAGTGTTCATCGTTCATCCTAAGATCAAGCCCCGACGACCCTTTGGATCAACAAAACCAATTCATCACCAATTCACCAATACATTTCTCTACTCCCAAATTGGAAGAGAATTCACTTAGAATTGTGTCCTTGGAGGTTTGAAACTCTAAAGCTCTCAAGCAAATCCCGAATGATCAAGAAAGCTCTCTTCGTTCTTCGTCAAATCATCCTTCAAGATCAAGTTCCGACGGCCCTTGAAGAACTTCCACCAATTCAAGATCAAGCCCCAACGGCCCTTGAAGAAAGTGTTCATCGTTCATCCTAAGATCAAGCCCCGACGGCCCTTTGGATCAACAAAACGAATTCATCACCAATTCACAAATACATCTCTACTCCCAAATTGGAAGAGAAATCACTTAGAATTGTGTCCTTGGAGCTTTGAAACTCTAAAGCTCTCAAGCAAGTCCCGAAGGATCAAGAAAGCTCTCTTCGTTCTTCGCCAAATCCGCCTTCAAGATCAAGCCCTAAGGCCCTTGAAGAACTTCCACCAATTCAAGATCAAGCCCCGACGACCCTTGAAGAAAGTGTTCATCATTCATCGTTCTTCAAGATCAACATCAACAAATCAGTTCATCCATCAACCTTCAAAATCAAGCCCAAGAGCCCTTGAGGAAATCCGCACAACCGTTCTTCAAGATCAAGCCCAAAAGCCCCATTGAAGTCCAGTTCATCAACCTTCAAGATCAAGCCCAAAAGCCCTTGAAGAAACTTCCAACCGTTTATCCAAGATCAAGCCTCGACAGCCCTTGGATCAATCACACATCCACAAATCAACACCTTACGGAGATCGAATCAGAGGATCAAGGTTAAGAGAGATTGCAACCCAAAATTAAACACAAAATATTTGTTTGTACACGTGTCCCTGTCGCGTTTCGTTTCAGGAAATTTTCGTGTTCACAAATTTGGCACGCCCAGTGGGACTATCTCTACCTCTCATCTCTTTCTTCGTTCAAGAAAACCCAAGCACACCTCAAAATCAATGGCATCAAAGAAGGGCCAAGGCATTCTCGCAACCGTCGGAGCTACCTCCATTGAACAACAACTGGCTCAAATGAGTGAAGCAATTGCAAGGCTCACAAAGACCGTAGAGGGGCAAAACTTGCAAGTCACCGCACTCATCAACCGCCTGGGGGCACAACACGACGTGAAATCAAAACCAAGCTCCCTTCCAATCAAGAGGACTGAAGAATGTTTTGATCCAAACGCCTACAAGCTCATGTCAAAGGCTGGGTACAACTTCACTTCCTCTTCAAATCTTGGAAAGAAGGTTGCAAACATTGTCAACGACAAAGACCGTGACCTCACCGAAACTCAAAAGAAGTTGAAGGAGCATGGTTATGGAGTTGACAACAACAGAGCTGGACTTGGCTTCACACCAAATGCACCTGTGAAGATTTCAAGTAAGGCGAAAGACGCTAACACTCAACACATCAGTGTAAGCGTTGAACAAGATCAAGAGGAGCCTAAACCCGCCTTTCGAACTTCAGTCTTCGATAGATTGAACCTTTCAAAACCTAGAATTTCGGCACCTGATCGCATTGGTAGTCAAGACCGAACTTCCGTCTTCAAAAGGCTTAGCACGCCAACATCCCAAAGCTCTGTTTTCAAAAGGTTGTCAAAACCAAAAGGACAAAGCAACACGACTGGCTCTCCTCCGCGACGGTCGGCTTTGAATAGACTTGAAGAAACCAAGAAGCCTTCTAGAAAGAGGAAGACAACGCCAAAGGAAGGAAAACTCGACAGTCTAGCAGAAAAAGATGATGTTCGAAGCTTGATTCCTTCAAGAATGAAACGCCAAGCAACTTTAGAGGTTGACACAAAAGAACCACTAAAGGTAAGGAGGCGCACCATCGTCCACACAGGGCCAATCTTCATACCAACAAGCCCAAAAGGACGACACTGTAAAGGAGGTCTAAGACGTCTTCCCCATCACCATCCAAGAAGACAAAGAAGATGAAATCCCTGAGGAAAATGTCACTTTTGGCTCTTTCGACTCAAAGTCTTCACCTCGACCGTTGGGGGCATACTCCAAGTCAAGTAAAGTCAAAGAATGGACTCATGTCACTCCGGAGAAACTACATGAGAAGCATACGTTTTCTCCACAAGTGTACCAATCGGAAAAAGGGCAAAGTAGCTTTCGCTAACCTCCAAAGCAATGTGAAAGTGTTGAAGATGAGGAAATTTCGACACAAAGATCGTCCATACGCGATCTGTTCTTCCTCGAACACTTATTCAAATACTCGGTCAAGGCTCCTTGCTATGAAGATTGTGAGGAACGCTTTTCCAAGATTGCTTCAAAGAAATTGGACAAGCAGCAACCATCTCATCCGTCGGAAAGGGGGCAAAGCAGCTCTTGTCAACCTCCAGAGCAAGGTGAAAGTGTTGGAGATAATGAAACTTCGACACAAAGATCATCCGTCCCCATCACAATGTGCGACCTCTTCCTCGAAGACTTCTTCAATTACTCGGCCAAGGCTTCTTGCAATGAAGATTGCGAGGAACGCCTTTCCCAGATCGCTTGACAAATCCACGCCACGTCCGCACGAGCCTAAAAGGCGACAATTAAAGCTCCTCGTTTGCACGAGCCTAAAAGGCGGCACAAATGCTCATTGCCTGCACGAGCCTAAACTGCACACGGCACCAATGCTCCTCGTTCGCACGAGCCTAAAAGGCGACACCAACGCTCCTTGCCTGCACGAGCCTAAACTGCACACGGCACCAACGCTCATTGCCTGCACGAGCCTAAACTGCACAGGCACCAACGCTCCTGGCCTGCAGGAGCCTAAACTGCACACGACACCAATGCTTCTCGTTCGCACGAGCATAAAAGGCGACAACCAAAGCTCCTCGTTCGCACGAGCCTAAAAGGCGACAACAACAGCTCCTGACCCGTAAGAGCATAAACTGCAAACAAGTCACACCAAAGCGAAAGTATCTTATATCATGCTTTCTCCCTATCCTTTTCTTTGTCCTCCCTCTTCACTACAGGACAATAAGAAGAAGAGCAATCGGGCGGCACCTTGTACCAAGCTTCCAATCAGGAACGGACTGCTCCATTCCTTCCTTTATTGCTTACCTAGTCTTGCTTTCGAGTACTCATCTGCCTGGAGAACAGACAAGATGAGCGACAATGAAGCATCAACCTTGAAGATTCATCTCCTGACCCTCTTCAATATGAGTTGGGGAGATTGAACAAAGAAACAGGCCATCATCTCCACCTCGTGTCGGCTTGCCAGATGTTCAAATCCTGAAACCGCTCGTGGGCCCGTTTCCATCAAGCCTCAACGGCCCTTGAAGAAATCACAAGTCCGATTCAAGATCAAGTGTCCACCACCCTTGAATCGAGCTCAGCTCCAGGTAAAATGAGTAAATTTAAAACATTTGGAGCCACTATAGCAGAAGAAACTTCCCAGCCCAGTTCAAGATTAAACCTGTGGAAAGCTACTTCTTCAAAAGAAAACGTATCTCATATCATCAGGGACAAGAGCAAGAGTATCTCATATCATGCAATCTCCTTGTCCTTTCCTTTGTCCTTGTTCTTACCTGCAAGACAAGGATAAAGAAAAGCAATATGTCGGAACTTCCACTCAAACTTCTGCATGATGAGCCGTTGAGAAGTGATGTTCTGAATGACCATTCAAATGCAAGGTTTGCATTCAACTCCTGCATCAGGGGGCAAATACTGCAAGAAAAGATGTCAAACCTGCATGAAAAAAAAAAAAAAAAACTAGGGAGAATACCACATCCGCCTGAAGAACAGATGAGGCAGGTGAAATTAATACATCGAAGCATGTGGAGACAAGCGCAACCAATATATGTGCTGGTTCATCCGCTACTTCTTCAAAAGCAAAGGTATCTCATATCAGCAGGGTCGAAAGCAAAGGTATCTCATATCATGCTTTTCCCTTTTCTTTCCTTCACCCTTGCTCTTACCTGCAAGACAGGGAGAAAGAAAGCAATCAGTCAGAACCTGAAATCAAACGTCCAATCTGGAGCTGATTGATCAAAACCTTTTGCCTGGTTGCTTACCTAGCCTTGCTCTCAAGTGCTCAAATGCTCTGAAGGACCATTTAAAGGCAAAAGGTTGCACACCACTTCTTCCAGGCAAAAGAAACAAGCAGAGAAGAATGCAGCATGGTGAGCTGAAACAGATCACTATAGCATGACACCTTTGCCTGCAGAATCGCATGATCCATACGGAGGAAACCAGAGAATCCTCCAACCCAGTTCAAGAATAAGGCTGTGGAAAGTTAAAAATTGGAGGAAACCAGAAAATCTTCCAGCTGAATTCAAGAACAAGCCTCAACGACACTTGAAGAAACTTGCAGCACAAAATTCAAGATTCAAGCCTCAACGGCCCTTGAAGAAATTTGCAACCCATTTCAAGATCAAGCCTCAACGGCCCTTGAAGAAATTTCAAACAAAATTCAAGAACAAGCCTCAACGGCACTTGAAGAAAACTCCAGCCTGATTCAAGATCAAGCCTCGACGGCCCTTGAATCGACATCTACATTGAGGTACTTCAAAACACATCTTCTACACTTGACAAGCACATGTATACGATGCGCCTTGAAGTGGGGGCATTTGTAGACATCGAAATTTCGGGGAAACAAATGTTCACCAATGCATTAAAGTTTTGATATGTCAAGGCATACATGGCATACGCCACGTGTCGTACAAATTGTACACATGGCGTGTGACTCAAACAAAATAGGAAGAAATACCCTTAGAGGATCAAAACAAGTTTTTCTTCTCATTTTGGGAAATGACAAAGCAAGCACATTTTAAGTTTAAAATTGCATTAAGTGGGAAATTAGGCCATAAATTTACCACTTCAAAGTTTAAAATGTTATTAAGTGGGAAAATTAGGTAATGGTGCTTGGGTGGGAAAATTTTGTGGTGGTAATTCATTCCCAAAAGCCTATAAATAGGCCTCTCCATCAAGGTATCAAATCACCAATTCACCAATACATTTCTCTACTCCCAAATTGGAAGAGAATTCACTTAGAATTGTGTCCTTGGAGCTTTGAAACTCTAAAGCTCTCAAGCAAATCCCGAAGGATCAAGAAAGCTCTCTTCGTTCTTCGTCAAATCATCCTTCAAGATCAAGTTCCGACGGCCCTTGAAGAACTTCCACAAATTCAAGATCAAGCCCCAACGGCCCTTGAAGAAAGTGTTCATCGTTCATCCTAAGATCAAGCCCCGACGGCCCTTTGGATCAACAAAACCAATTCATCACCAATTCACCAATACATTTCTCTACTCCCAAATTGGAAGAGAATTCACTTAGAATTGTGTCCTTGGAGCTTTGAAACTCTAAAGCTCTCAAGCAAGTCCCGAAGGATCAAGAAAGCTCTCTTCGTTCTTCGTCAAATCATCCTTCAAGATCAAGTTCCAACGGCCCTTGAAGAACTTCCACCAATTCAAGATCAAGTCCCAACGGCCCTTGAAGAAAGTGTTCATCGTTCATCCTAAGATCAAGCCCCGACGGCCCTTTGGATCAACAAAACCAATTCCTCACCAATTCACAAATACATCTCTCTACTCCCAAATTGGAAGAGAAATCACTTAGAATTGTGTCCTTGGAGCTTTGAAACTCTAAAGCTCTCAAGCAAGTCCCGAAGGATCAAGAAAGCTCTCTTCGTTCTTCGCCAAATCCGTCTTCAAGATCAAGCCCTAAGGCCCTTGAAGAACTTCCACCAATTCAAGATCAAGCCCCGACGGCCCTTGAAGAAAGTGTTCATCGTTCACCGTTCTTCAAGATCAAGCCCAAAAGCCCTTGAAGATCCGTTCATCCGTTCATCCTAAGATCGAGCCCCAACGGCCCTTTGGATTAACAACATCAACAAATCAGTTCATCCATCAACCTTTAAGATCAAGCCCAAAAGCCCTTGAGGAAATCCGCACAACCGTTCTTCAAGATCAAGCCCAAAAGCCCCCTTGAAGTCCAGTTCATCAACCTTCAAGATCAAGCCCAAAAGCCCTTGAAGAAACTTCCAACCGTTTATCCAAGATCAAGCCTCGACAGCCCTTGCATCAATCACACATCCACAAATCAACACCTTACGGAGATCGAATCAGAGGATCAAGGTTAAGAGAGATTGCAACCCAAAATTAAACACAAAATATTTGTTTGTACACGTGTCCCTGTTGCGTTTCGTTTCAGGAAATTTTCGTGTTCATAGTTATGACTTGAAATTTTATGACTTAAATTTTTAAGCTTTATCCCTCCAACATCGTCTGTCATTTTAATAAGGGAGATTATGCGGTCCTTGGCCATGAATATTCTTTGATTGAAACCTTGTTGGTTTTTAATTTTTGATCGAGGTCCTTGAAATTAATGTGATAATTTATTTTTATGTACGTTACTATATTTTTTTAATTAAAAATTAAAAATTTTAGTTGTTTATATAAATGAGATTTTAAATTAAAAAAAAAACCCATAATTTGTGGGATTAAAAATAGGAGAAATTAGGTTCTCATCCTTCCTTTTGCTACTCCATTGATTAAAATCCTATTACTTTTCAATTTTTGATCAAGGTCCTTGGGTATTAATAACATCATTAATTATTTCAATAACAAATTTTTTTTTTATTTCTAAATATATTCATTTAATGTTAAAAATGTTACAATTAGTATATTTATCATATATTTTAGTTTTAGTTTGTACCCATTTTTAATTTTTAATTTTTAATTAAAAAAATATAGTTTAGTTTGATCGAGATCCCTGAAATTAATGTGATAATTTATTTCTATGTACGTTACTATATATTTTTAAATTAAAAATTAAAAATTTAGTTTTTTATATAAATGAGATTTTAAATAAAAAACCATAACTTGTGGGATTAAAAATATTAAAATATAAATATACTATTGTGTGTGTGTGTGTGTGACGTTACTATATATTTTTAAATTAAAAATTAGAAATTTAGTTTTTTATATAAATGAGATTTTAAATAAAAAACCATAACTTGTGGGATTAAAAATATTAAAATATAAATATACTAGTGTGTGTGTGTGTGTGTGTGTGTGTGTGTGTGTGTGTGTGTGTGTGTATAAACATGGGTACATTCATCAAAATTAACCAAAAAAATTATTGTATCAAAACATGGGTACATTCTTCAAAAATCACAAAAAAAAGAAGATATTAGGCTTAATAACATTAGTAAATTTCTTCAATTAAACTTGACATGGATACATTTTAAAATCAAAGAAAAAAGAATGTACCCATATAAGTTTAAAAATGGATTAGAAAAAATTGAACAGATTTTATATAAAAAAAAGGGTACATTTTACATATAACAAATTGGTATATTTAAGAATGAGTACATTTTAAGATTAAAAAGTTTTACATGAATGGGTACATATAATTAGTATGGGTACATTTAGCAAAATAAAAAGTACAAATAAAAAAAATATATGGGTACAAATACAAATAAACTTTAAAAAATATGGGCACAAAAAAAATTAATATATGGGTACAAATTAAAACTGAAAAGAAAATTGGTACAAATTAAAAACAAATTAAAAATGGGTACAAACTAAAACTATTTTTGATCGAGGTCCCTGCAGTTAATGTGATAATTTATTTCTATGTACGTTACTATATTTTTTTAATTAAAAATTAAAAAATTTAGTTGTTTATATAAATGAGATTTTAAATAAAAAAACCCATAATTTGTGGGATTAAAAATATTAAAATATCAATATACTATTGTGTGTGTGTATATATATAAACATGGGTACATTCATCAAAATTAACCAAAAAAATTATTGTATCAAAACATGGGTACATTCTTCAAAATCACAAAAAAAAAAAAAAAAGATATTAGGCTTAATAACATTAGTAAATTTCTTCGATTAAATTTGACATGGATACATTTTAAAATCAAAGAAAAAAGAATGTACCCATTTTTAGTTTTAGTTTGTACCCATTTTTAGTTTTAGTTTGTACCTATATACTTAGTATGGGTACATTTAGCAAAATAAAAAGTACAAATAAAAAAAATATATGGGTACAAATACAAATAAACTTTAAAAAATATGGGCACAAAAAAAAATATATGGGTACAAATTAAAACTGAAAAGAAAATTGGTACAAATTAAAAAAGAATTACAAATTAAAAATGGGTACAAACTAAAACTATTTTTGATCGAGATCCCTGCAATTAATGTGATAATTTATTTCTATGTACGTTACTATATTTTTTTAATTAAAAATTAAAAAATTTAGTTGTTTATATAAATGAGATTTTAAATAAAAAAACCCATAATTTGTGGGATTAAAAATATTAAAATATCAATATACTATTGTGTGTGTGTATATATATAAACATGGGTACATTCATCAAAATTAACCAAAAAAATTATTGTATCAAAACATGGGTACATTCTTCAAAATCACAAAAAAAAAAAAGATATTAGGCTTAATAACATTAGTAAATTTCTTCGATTAAATTTGACATGGATACATTTTAAAATCAAAGAAAAAAGAATGTACCCATATAAGTTTAAAAATGGATTAAAAAAAAATTGAATAGATTTTATATAAAAAAAAAAAGGTACATTTGACATATAACAAATTGGTATATTTAAGAATGAGTAAATTTTAAGATTAAAAAGTTTTACATGAATGGGTACATATAATTAGCATGGGCACATTTAGCAAAATAAAAAGTACAAATAAAAAAAATATATGGGTACAAATACAAATAAACTTTAAAAAAATATGGGCATAAAAAAAAAAAAATATGTGGGTAGAAAAAAAAATTGAAAAGAAAATTGGTACAAATTAAAAAAGAATTAAAAATTAAAAATGGGTACAAACTAAAACTAAAATATATGATAAAAAATTTATTCATAAATATAAATATACTAATTGTAACATTTTTAACATTAAATGAATATATTTAGAAATAAAAAAATATTTTGTTATTGAAATAATTAATGATGTTATTAATACCCAAGGACTTTGATCAAAAATTGAAAAGTAATAGGATTTTAATCAATGAAGTAACAAAAGGAAGGATGAGAACCTAATTTCTCCTTTTAATAGGGACAAAGACGTTTCTACTTACAAAACTTTCAATTTATTCATTTGCCCAAGATATGGAGGTAGCTCTCCGATAATATTGCAACTCCTCAACATCCTGTAACAGAAACACCAAAACTTTGAGGTTGCAAAAAGATTTCTTGTACAGACAAAAATTGTGTTTCATGGAAGCCTTAACTCACAGTGTCCTCATGTTTTTCATATTATCGAGCGGAGGGAAGTTTAATTCAGGTCCAATCAAGTCAGTAATTCTCCTGCATGTCAAAATTGAGCTATGAACAGAAACTACTATATTGCTAATTGTTCTGTACTTATAAATAGATATGAGATATACTAACAAGTCAGTTAAGTTTGTCAAACGAGAGATGCCGGGAGGAATTGGCCCCATCAAACCACTACCCTGAATCACACTGTTTTAACAAGTCATAACATTTGAATTAGTGATGATATTGAGAATCAAGTAGCAGAAAAGATGACACCCAAAAGGAAAACACTCACAGTTTTTCAAGTTTCGTCCACTTCTCAATAAAATCAGGTATCTGCCCAGAAAAGTTACAGTCATTGAGCCGACTGCATAATGATTCGCAAAAGGGAAATAGTACCAATTAGTCTCAGAATTCAGAAAAAATATAAGTTGGGTGCTTAGGAAATCTTCAAGAACAAAAGAACAACAGAAGCTTACAAGTCCTTTAATGTGGTAAGGTTTGCAAATGTTTTTGGCAAAAACCCAGTGAACTTGTTTGAAGAAAGAATCCTAACAATAAAACAGATATAACAATTAGGAAGTGGATGATTTACTGGTGAAAAATACAGCATCTGTCTACAGAAAAGCAAATCCAAACAAACCAAAATATTTTAATCACAGTAAAATTTGAATAAGACAATCTTACATTCTTTCCATGTGTGGGAAATTCCCAAGCTCCTCAGGGAGAGCTCCAGAGAGAGAATTGGCACTGATGTCCCTACACAAAACAAAATCAATTCCATTGATCCATTGATTTTGAAAGATCCCTAAGGATATCCATAAAAAATGTGTAATCATTACTCACAAAGTCTTCAGGGTGGTGATGTTTGCAAACTCTACCGGGATAGGACCTGTCAAACGATTTCCAACAAGGGAGCTGCAACACAACTGTCTCAATTAGATTCAGTTTTTATGATTCAAATGGCTCATGACCACTGAAGGGACACAAATATGAAGTAGGAACAACGCCCATGGAATAGCTTCATAGCTTAAGAAATAAATGGCTGAAGAAAACTGAAAAAAAAAAAAAAAATCCTAATACAATGAGAATATCACATATGCATAGATGCAGAGAGAGAAAGTACATTTTGACAAGTTTAAGGGAGCTCCATTCTGGAGGGATGGTACCATTCAGGTAGTTCCGGGTGAGGACGCTGAAGAAGAATGAAAGAAATTAGCCATTGCCTCATTGGAAACAGACATACAGGCAACTTAGATGTGAAAGAACAGATCATTTGCATGACTCCAAGTTCTTACATTTCTTGCAGATATTTGAGCCTGACCATTTCTCGTGGGAGTGTTCCTGGCAAATCCTGAGTTCTCAAAATTCTGCTTGAACACAAATTAACAAAGAACTGTTACTGTGACTAAAAGGAAAAGAAAGCACCAAAATACCAGGGGGAAAGGATGAATGGTGAATGTCCCTAGAAAGAATACAACTTGTATATGTTGGAAGTTCAAATAAAAACGTTATTTCAATGTTAGTGTGCTGCTGCTAGCTGTTTCTTTTGACTCATGCTTCCAGCACTTACCCAAATTAAAAGCTTCTTCTCTGTGCTAGCCGAAATGTGGTTGCAACCACTGGAATAAAGCAGAGTGTGTGTGCGCAAAAGGTCTAAAGCTGCTGCATGTGTTTTAAAGGATGTAAATGTTGGTATTCATTCCACCTTCATCACTAATAAAACTTGAATAAAAGTGAAAAAAGATAGGAATATTTTTTTATGAGGAAGGAGCAGCAACAGTTTGTTGCAGAGAGAAAGAAGTCGGAGAGAAAGATAGCTCAACTATTTTTTTTTCAGAGTATTTTACTTTACAGCACATGACGGACTTATATAAGAATAGTCAGCCCAATTTCTACACATCTTAGCCATACAGGTGGCATTAGATCCGAGTTCCAGCATCACTTTATATTACAGAATCAGTTTCTGCAATAGATCAGTTTAAGTAAAGCATACAGAATCAGTTTAAGTAAAGCATTAACTTTAACACTCCCTCTTAATGCTTTGCTGCTTCACTCCCAAAAGTTCTCTTAGGTAGATGAATCTATCCTTTGGTAATGCCTTGGTGAAGATATCAGCAACTTGATCTTCTGTCCTGCAGTAGACCACATCCACTTCCTTGTCTTCCACAGCACCTCTGATGTAGTGATGTTTCAGAGCTATATGTTTTGATTTACCATGACAGACAGGATTCTTGCTCATGGCAATAGCTGACTTGTTGTCACAAAGGATAGGAGTTGCTGATTCTTGTTTCTCACCAAAGTCTTGCATAATTCTTCTCAGCCACACTGCTTGAGAAGTTGCAATTGAAGCCGACACATACTCAGCCTCTGCCGTTGATAGTGCAACTGATTTCTGCTTCTTAGACGCCCAAGAGAATACACCAGTCCCCAATGTAAAAGTATAGCCAGATGTGCTCTTCAAGTCATCCACACTACCTCCCCAATCACTATCACAAAACCCATACAATTTTGGCTCAACATTCCTTTCATACATAATACCAAAGTCAAGTGTACCTTGTATGTATCTTAGGATCCTCTTTGCAGCTCCATAGTGAATGCAAGTAGGCTTGTGCATAAATCTGGACAACAAGCTTGTAGCATACATAATATCGGGTCTAGTCGCTGTCAAATACAACAAACTCCCAACAAGGCTTCTATACACAGATTCATCAGTATCACCACTACCATCTTCTCTTTGAAACTTTTGATTCACAACTAGAGGTGTTGCAACAGGCTTGCAACCAACCATTTTAAATTTCTCTAGAAGTGTTTTTGCATATTTCTTTTGAGTAATAAAAATACCATCATTTGATTGAATGATACTTATTCCCAAAAAATAATGCAACATGCCTAGATCACTCATCTCATATTTCCTCATCATGTCTTTCTTGAAATTCAAGATCATTTTATCGCTACTTCCAGTATAAACCAAATCATCAACATATAAGGAAACGATAAGGATATCTGAAATACCTTCGGTTTTGACATAGAGGGCAGGTTCATTCTCACTTCTTTGAAATCCCCTTTCATTGAAATATGAGTCGATCTCTCCATACCATGCTCTCGGTGCTTGTTTTAGGCCATAAAGTGCCTTCTTAAGCTTGTACACCTTGTGCTCTTGTCCTCTAAGAACAAATCCTTGAGGTTGATCAACGAACACCTCTTCTTTTAGGACTCCATTTAGGAAAGCAGACTTGACATCAAGTTGGTGTAGAAACCACCCCTTCTGAGCAGCTACAGAAATAAGGCCTCTGATTGTTTCATGCCTAGCTACTGGAGCAAAGGTTTCTTGGAAGTCAATCCCAGGTTTCTGAGAATAACCCTTTGCTACCAATCTAGCTTTGTTCCTTTGAACGGAACCATCTTGATTTAGCTTAGTCTTATAAATCCACTTCACTCCAATGACGGAGTTATCACAAGGTCTGTCCACTAGTTCCCATGTCTTGTTTTTCACAATGACATTGATCTCCTCTTGCATTGCATTCTTCCATGTATCTTCTTTCACTGCATCATCAAAGTTTTCTGGTTCTACAACACAGAAATTGCAGCTTTCATAGACTTCATTTAAGCTCCTTAACCGAACCGGTGTTGAACTTGGACTCGAAGATGTAGAAGATTGAACTTGAGGACTATTTTTAGGTGACAATTGTGGAATTTCCAGCTCAATTTGCTCTTCATTTTGCTGATTTTCTTCTTCAATTCTGATTAGTGCAGATTCCTCTTGGATGGTTGCTTGATTCCAATCCCACGAAGATTTCTCACTAAAGAGAACATCTCTACAAACCACAACTTTCTTCCTTTTTAAATTGTAGAGTCTGTACCCTTTTGTGTGTGACGCATAGCCTACGAAAATGCATCCTTCACTTGACTCATCAAGTTTTTGTCTTAGTTCTTTCGGAACATAAGCAAAGCATATTGACCCAAACACTCTCAAGTGATTCACGGAAGGCTTTCTTCCACTCCATGCTTCAAATGGTGTCTTGTCTTCAACCGCCACTGTCAGATGCCTATTCATCAAGTAGACCGCTGTATTAACTGCCTCACCCCACAAATATTGAGGCATTCCCTTGTCATGCAACATTGCCTTAGCCATTTCGACTATGGTTCTGTTTTTCCGCTCAGCTACTCCATTTTGTTGTGGAGTGTAGCTGACAGTAAGCTGCCTTTCCAAGCCAATATCTTGACAAAACTTATCAAATTCTGTAGATGTGTACTCTCCTCCTCTGTCACTTCTAAGAACTTTGATTAGATAACCAGATTGTAGCTCGACCATAGCTTGAAACTTCTTGAAGATTGAGAACACTTCTGATTTCTGTCTTAGAAAGTATACCCAAGTCATTCTGGAATAATCATCCACGAAGATTAGGAAATACTTGTTTCCCACTTGAGTAGAGGTCTTCATGGGTCCGCAAACGTCTGTATGAATCAATTCCAATGGAGCTTTTGCTCTCCAAGCTTTACCATGTGGGAATGAATCTCTATGTTGCTTCCCAAGTGCACACCCTTCACAGATTTCTTCATTTTCTTGGATACTCGGCAACCCATGCACCATTTCTTTTTCTTGTAGCTTCTTGAGACTTTGAAAATTCAAGTGGCCAAGCCTTTTATGCCATAGCTTTGAATCTTCTTGCACTTCCATCTTGAGTGCAGATTGAGTTGCATACTCAATCGTAAGAGGAAAACTTCTACTCTTCCTCATCTCAATCTTAGCTAAGAGTTGTTTACGATTCCTTCTATCATATATCTTGCAAGTATTGTCTCCAAAATATAAGTAGTAACCATGCTCAATGAGTTGTCCAAGACTTAGCAAATTTTGCTTCAAATCAGGAACTAACATGACATCCTTGATGAACATCTTCCCATTCTTCGTATGCACGGCAATAGTACCTCTTCCCAATGTATCAACAAGCTGCCCATTTCCCATCTTCACTCTGGTTAGGTTTGAAGTGTCAATATTATTGAGAATGCTCTTGTTTGCCCTCATATGATTGCTACAACCGCTGTCCACAAACCAAACTTTAGCTTCTTCTTGGACAGTTGTATCATGACCAACATAAAACATATTGGTCTCTTCATTTTCTGCTTCGGTGTAGTGAGCTAGCTGATTATAGTTGGATGTACAATCCTTTTGCATATGCCCGAATCTGCTACACTTGTGGCATTTCACTTTTCCCTTGAACCAACATTCACCGGAATGAGCTTTGTCACAAATTTTGCACTTCGTAACATACGAACTCTTCTCAACCTTTTTCTTCTCTTCAAAATTACCCTTTCCTTCCCACTTTTTGTTTTTGCCTTTCCAATTCTTGTTGGACTTGGCTTTGCTTTGACTTGTACTAGCTTCATTTTTTGGATTCACTGTAAGTGTTTGGAAAGCATTTTCTACATCATTGTTGTCATGCCTGGATAGTCTCTGAGCAAAACCTTTGAGTGAACCAATCAACTCTTCAACACTCAAAGTTGACAAATCCTTAGTCTCCTCTATGATTGAAACTATGTTGTCATACTTTCTTGGCAAGCTAATTAGATACTTCTGAACTATTCTCTCATCAGACAAGGTTTCACCATAACTTTTCATTTGATTAATAATCTCAGACAATCTACTCAGGTAATCATCAAGCAATTCATCATCTTTCATTCTTATGTACTCAAAATCTCTTCTCAAAGATTGGAGTTTGACAGCCCTTACCTTAGTAGAGCCTCTGTAGACTTTCTCCAGTACATCCCAAGCTGATTTTGCACTTGTCTCATTTGAAATTCTTGGAAAAATTTCATCTGAGATCGCATTTTGGATGACCCCAAGAGCTTTTGCATCTCTCTTGATGTTTTCCTTCAGTTCCTTTGTCTGAACCTCTGTCAAAGCCATAGTACTTAGAGGAACCACATAGCCATCTTCAACCATGCTCCACAAATCATGAGATATAAAAATTATTCTCAACTTTGTCCTCCAGAAGTCATAATTCACTCCACTGAAGATAGGAGTTCGAATCTCTCCACTGCTACTTGAACTAGTCATGAATTTGAAAATTTTGATTCTAGGGTTTCACTTAGAATTTTCCCCCTTTTTGAGAATCAAAAAACGCCCCACTCCTTGATCAGATTGGCTCTGATACCATGTTGGTATTCATTCCACCTTCATCACTAATAAAACTTGAATAAAAGTGAAAAAAGATAGGAATATTTTTTTATGAGGAAGGAGCAGCAACAGTTTGTTGCAGAGAGAAAGAAGTCGGAGAGAAAGATAGCTCAACTATTTTTTTTTAGAGTATTTTACTTTACAGCACATGACCGACTTATATAAGAATAGTCAGCCCAATTTCTACACATCTTAGCCATACAGGTGGCATTAGATCCGAGTTCCAGCATCACTTTATATTACAGAATCAGTTTCTGCAATAGATCAGTTTAAGTAAAGCATACAGAATCAGTTTAAGTAAAGCATTAACTTTAACAGTAAAGACTTTGAACACCTTAATTTATTTTGCATGTGTTAGTCTTTGTTTGTTTTAAACAATAGTTGTTAAGTATGACTTTTGCATGGACAGCGTTCAATGCTATGTTTAGAAAGTCTTTGTAAAATCTCTATAAGAGAGATGCATGTGTACGTTTGAAGAATAGAAAAAACCATCTACAAGGAATCAGTTCGTAAACTTCCTTGATATATCAAAGTGTCTGTTATCACCGAAGCTTGCTGCTTTCTCTCTCTCTTCCTTTTGTCCAATTTTATTGAGAGAGGTGTGATAGAGTTAGAAAACTTATCACCCACATATTTTGGTATTGAGTTAGTAAACTTTAAATACCAACAGTATAATTACACAAACAGTTGGGTGTGCTTTTGGTTTTTGTTACTAGTAACTATGTAGATACATATTTCTAAGTTTTCAAGGGAAGAATGATGCTTGCATACAGCATAGAGCAGCAGTATTGAGTTCTACACACTTCCCACTGCACTGCAAGTGTGCGTGGCAGAGATTATTTCTGCATTTTTTAAACTTCATCAAACAGCTGCATAGAATTGGGATGCGACACTTCCAATTGAGCCGGTTGCTAGTTCGTAAAATATTTTTGGAAATTTAGATAGAGGAATCTGGAAAACACTATAAATTTCGGGCACAAATGAACAAGAAGAGGTTCTGAGAAGTCTTTTTCTAGAATGGATTTGAAATAGAAAGTAGTAGTAATTGAATAACCGTTTGGAATTACTTAGTCTTTTTGGCAACGTGATAAGATAATCTACACTAAACTCATTTAAACTACTAAAGGGGAATTCAAACATGGGACCTGGGGTGTAAGGGCGAAAACTCTTAACCAACTTAGCTTGTTAAGAATTGCTTCCGTTGAAGTTCGTTTGAGTGTATTCAATTAAGATTTCAAGAAGTCCATAAAACTATATGTGTATTCCTTAGAAATTGATTTTAAAGTATTTTAAAAAATTAAGGATTTTATTGGATTTAGAAGAATTTTATAGTGTAATTTAGATGTTGGGAAATCATGCATTGAAGGAATTCACATGGAGTCTATGAAACTCAACTAAAACTCCATCAAGCTCTATGGATTTATAATTTTTTTAAAACCTTCAAAATCTCAATTAGACACACCCTCTAAAATTTTGATGGGTTTAGAAGAATTTTATAGTGTATGTTTACGCTTTAGAAAATCAGGCCCCTCTCCCTAATATTTTGAATGCATTCATATGGAGTTTATGAAACTCCACTAGAACTCCATCAAATTTCATGGATTTACAACTCTTTCACAAACTTGCAAAAGATAACCAATGGAAAAAGAAACTCTTCATCTTCTATCTCTCTCATGTCTCTTCATCTTCTATCTTCGTCACTTCCGAGGCAGCGGCAGAGACGGCGTTGGGAGTGTGCAAAAAATGCAGTGACACAGAGCTCCGAATTTCTAAGGGCACTAAAATTTTCATCCTTCTTTTTTTCTTTTTTGAGTACATCAATATTTTTACACTAAGGGGAGGGGGAGTTCGATTAAGACACACAATGAGCAGCCTAATTTGGTATCGAATTCGCCATCCACGAGATTTAAACCTAAGACCTCTCACTTCCATGTAAAGAGGAATATCACTATACCGTAGTACTGAGTGACAATCATTCTACATATTATATATAAATGTAAATTTTCTAATAAAAAAGTTTTTGACTGAAAAGAAAAATCATCAACATATGAGTTTATCTATATTACAATTGATTAAGTGGAACCTATAATACAAGTGCATTTATCTATATTACTTTCTTCCCCAAACACAAGTGCATTTATGTATCTCTCTTTCAGTCGTACTTCCATTTTTCATGGATGAACCGTAAATCATAATTTTATAACAATTGAAGATTATTCAATTAGTAAAATTAAAATACTGATTTCAATTAAATTTAAATATTAATTGTTGAATTTTGTATGAATATATTGTTCAAAGAATCATTTTTTTATATGTAAGACCTTTTCATTAAATTTGCACAAGAATCCCAAAATATAAGAAATGGCCCTAAGCAGCGGCGATCAGAGATGCTGATCGACTCTCTGGTTTGCATATCTAGTATTCAGTAAGTAATAAATCATATGTCATGGGTTGTAAGAAAAGCATCGATGGGATATTTGTTTGTTGGGATTGCATATCAGCTTCTTCTAGAAATTGTCTAATGCACTTTTCAGAAGACTTTTCTATAGGAAATTGTCATATTGGATGCTATCTCCGAGAGGGTGTAAGATTCAAAGCCCGTCGAAGTCGCTCGATTAAGAAGGGCTTTCAATTTTGGGAAGGGTGCGTGATGTCTCATCTGATCAAGTTAGGCCCATGTTCTTTGTAACCATTATTTAAAAAATTATCTTGAATTAGTAAACAGATATAAACACATGGACTAATTTACCTAAACTGAAAACACATGAACTAATTTGGCTTAACTAAAAACACGAGAACTAAATTGATTGGTTAAAACACATGGATCATTTGACATTTAAGCCTAAAATCTTCATTCGTAATTTTGTATGAATAAGCTTGAAATCACTAAGCATCTTCAAAGTAGATGTCAAAAAGTCCATATCAGCAATAACAGCAAAAAAAGACAATATTAATGTTTTCCAACCGAAATGTCAATTCTTATGTGATATGATGTTAATTGGCAGCAAAGGTGGTTGCTTTCAAATTTGACAACAATTTCAAATCCATTACAATTGTTGACAATAAATAATGTAATAAATAATAGTTTAAATTAACATATCGGATAGAGAACAAAACATTAAATACGATAAAAGTGTCACATAGGCTTTCAAATTTAAATTCTATGTTTAAAATTTGATCTCATTCGGAGATGCTTTAAGGTATGTAATTTAATTTGACAACAAAAATTTAAGGTGCCTCCAAAAAGTAGGAAATTGACCGTCATTTCATCTAGAGTGCTACTAAAATCATCCCATTGACTTATTTTCCCACCAACCTTTTAATGAAAATGCGAATCACATATTTATCCTTTTATATTTATATATTTGTTATAATTTTAATTAACCAAACTAAAAGAGAATAAAGAAAAACTAAAACTAACAAAAATAAAAATAAATCCATCACCCTCCCAAATCATCCACGATGGCCCGACGACTATCAAGTCCCTAATCATCCATCACCCTCCCCAGCCACAAACACCACCCCATTCTCCCTTTGAATTCTAATACTATCACCTCCACCCTCTCTTCCTATTCCTCATAGACGAATAACGACGGAAACCCAGATTTCCAAATCGAAAAGTACCCAATTCCAACTGGAATAAAATCCATTGGAGCAATCTACCTCTATATTAGAGCAATCTTCCCCGTGTTTCTCTCTCTCTTTGTTCCTTGTGCTTCTCTCTTTCTCCCCATTTCGTTTCTCTCTCTTTCCTAAGGAGATGCCGCCAGGTAGGTGTCAAAGGTTTTAGTATTTGATGGGAGGTGGGAGGAGATTCTACCATTCTGGGGAGGGCGCCAGGGTAGTGGCAATTAAGGAAGCATGCTGGTTTTCTTTCAAAACATATTAATGTTATTCTTTGAAAAGGAAAAAAAAAAAACATTAGAGGTTATTTTAGGAATAATGGTGGGTGGAGAAATAACATTTTAATTTCTTTAATATTTTTAATTTTTTATGATGTGTGAAATTACACTGTAGGTGTAGAAATAAGATAATAACGTGGGTCTATCAGCACTCTTAATCTAATGATTATATGATTTCTGATTTAGGTAATCATTTACAAATAATTTGAGTAATCTTTTAAAAATAATCAGAGAGAGAGAGAGGGAGTGGTTTACATGCTGGTAACATGGCAGACAGTGGAGTTGTCAAAGGAGCAATTACAGGTGACTGCACTCTCGAACCCTTTGGCTGCCATTATATTAGTCCATGGAAGTTGACCGCTGCATGGATCTACACTGAAATTCCAGTCCGTTTTCCTCAGTGTCTTTGCTATGTCAGCTAAAGCTTGCACTACAAAGAATAAAATGGAGCATACATAGAGTCAAAATATACATATTTGTGCAATTGGTACTATAGATGTTACACCATATATAGAAAAAAAAAAATTAATATGTAAACAAGAAATGTGAACCATGAATCCAAACTGATATATTATTTAAAGTTTTTATCCATTATTAGGTTTACAAAGTTATAGGATGAAACAAATTAAGGTGATTAATAAGGAAGAACTAATTTTTTTTTTAGTACAATGATATATTTTACATTAAGGGAATGAGGGAGTTCAGCTAAGCACACAATGAGCAACTTAATTTGATATCGATTTCGAATCTTGTGGCAACCTAATTTGACATGTAAATATATATTAAGGTTGAATGTACGACTTACCTTCATCTTGTGGCAATCGAGTAGCTCCGAATGCAAAGGTTGCAAAGCAAACCACCAAAAGAGAATGAAGCAGAAGAAGTCGAGGGAGGAACATATTCATCATTATTTGCTTAACAAACTTTCGCATCTGAAGATGAAAATCAGATGAGTGTTTTAAAGGCACAGCAAACAGAAAGATGGGAGTACGTAGGACCTGCAAAGACTTGAACAGAAGTCAAGTTCTACTTACCTAACTTTGCCCTGGGAAAAAAAAAAAAAAAAAAAAACCTTGCCCTTGGAAAAGGACACTGGAAGAAAAAGAAAAAGAAAAAGAAACCTTGCCCTTGGAAAAGAACACTGAAGAAAAAGGAAGAAAAAGGAAGAAAAAGAAAAAGAAGAGGAAAACAAAACTGAAGTCAAGTTCTACTTGCTTGGAAGAAGAAGAAAAAGAAAAAAAAACCTTGCCCTTGGAAAAGGACACCGAAAAACAGAGTGGCTTGACTTGTCAACTATTAATAGATATTAATTTGAATAAGCTGACAGTTCCTTTTTAAACTGACAAAAGTCAAGTTCTACTTACCTAACTTTGCCCTGGGAAAAAAAAAAAAAAAAAAAAAAAACCTTGCCCTTGGAAAAGGACACTGGAAGAAAAAGAAAAAGAAACCTTGCCCTTGGAAAAGAACACTGAAGAAAAAGGAAGAAAAAGAAAAAGAAGAGGAAAACAAAACTGAAGTCAAGTTCTACTTGCTTGGAAGAAGAAGAAAAAGAAAAAAAAACCTTGCCCTTGGAAAAGAGTCCAGATCTTCTGCACCCAAAACCCTCTGTGGCCTCTCTGTGCCTTTGTTTTTTGAACTAAACATAATTAATGTTAACTTGACAATAATTAAAATAATAAAAAATAACCAAATACTCAGCCAAAAAACAAAGGCACAGAGGGGCCACATGGGGTTTTAGGTGCAGAAGATCTGGACTCCTTGGAAAAGGACACCGAAAAACAGAGTGGCTTGACTTGTCAACTATTAATAGATATTAATTTGAATAAGCTGACAGTTCCTTTTTAAACTGACAGAAGTCAAGTTCTACTTACCTAACTTTGCCCTGGGAAAAAAAAAAAAAAAACTTGCCCTTGGAAAAGGACACTGGAAGAAAAAGAAAAAGAAAAAAAAACCTTGCCCTTGGAAAAGAACACTGAAGAAAAAGAAAAGGAAAACAAAACTGAAGTCAAGTTCTACTTGCCCTTGGAAGAAAAAGAAAGAGAAAAAAAAACCTTGCCCTTGGAAAAGGACACCGAAAAACAAAGTGGCTTGACTTGTCAACTATTAATAGATATTAATTTGAATAAGCTGACAGCTCATTTTTAAACTGACCCACTCCTCTAGGGGTGGTTTGAACCGTTTGAACCCCTGACCTGCAGATTAGAGTTAGCGGCTGCAAGCCAACTTGACTGCAGGTTTTAAGTTGTTATGATTGTACTAGTAATATATTTATAGGTTTCTTATGTTTAATGCTTTATAAAATTTCTTAACTTTACAAACCCTAGCCGTCTCACTCCCATTTCATTTCAGACAAATACTTCTCTCTAGTATTCCGTCCGCTGCTTCCTCTCTGCCTTGCTTCCTCAGTGTCTCTCTCTCTCTCCCTCATTTCCTCTCCTTCCTCTCTTCCTCCAAATCACTCTCTCTCCACTCTTCTCCTGTCCTCCTCACGGATTCCTTCTTCCAAACCATGATTTTTCCTCGCCCTTTCGAGACCCGACGAAAAGAGGAATTGTAAGAGCTTGCGACGATCATGGCAATATCGCTGCAGCAAAGGTTGTGGGTTTTATTTATTTTTCAGTTCATGGGTTTTTAATTTTATGGTTACCCATTTGAAATTTATGTAATTTAAGGTGAAAAAAGTTTGTATTTTTCTCTGAATATGTTTTGGAATTTTCTAGATCTATTATGGACTTGACTATGAATTTGAATGTGGGCACTGGGCATGCAATATTGGAGTCCGATTATGGTATTTAGACGAACCCGTTTACTTTTTTTCTTTTTTTTTTGTTTCGATCTGCATCTATCAACTAATTTGTGGAATTATTTCATGATTTTGTAAATTTTAAAGTTTTAGAATTTTGAATCTGGCAATGTACATTTCCTTGAAGAATATATGTTTCTGTATTTGCTTAAGTTTTGAAAATTTGAAATCGATCTGCTTGATCATAAGTAGTTGAATTACTTGAATATATTCAGGATTTTAAGGCTCTCAATTCTCTGATATATGAGAACTGGGAGGTTGATTGGTAGGTTCCTTCCATTTACATCATTTAAAAAATAAAAAATAAAAAAAAAATCGAAAAAAAACCTGAAACCGAACCAAACCGAACCAAACTGAACCGATTTGAACCGAACCCAGCCCTACACTCCTCTGTCTCTAGCTACATATGCTCTTTTCATTAAAATTATGCGATAACAGAAAAAATTATAGCATGAAACAGAAAAAATCATGCTATAACTTTTTTTAATTTTTTTAATATTAAAATTATATCTTTTTCATTAAAATTTAAGTTCTTTTTAAAAACTACTGTTTATGAAACTTACTATATTGTTTATGAAACTTACTACATTGTTTATGAAACATAACTGTACTACACTGTTTATGAAATTTACTATACTGTTTATGAAATTTAACGGTACTATACTGTTTATGATACTACACTGTTTATGAAACTTAACGGTACTACACTATTTATGAAAGTTAATGGTACTATATTATTTACAAAACTTAATGGTACTATACTGTTTATGAAACTTAACGATACTACACTGTTATGAAACTAAACAGTTTTACACTGTTTATGAAACTTAATGCGCGCTAGGCACACATGTTTATATTTTATGTTTTTTTTTCTTTTTGTTCTTATCATTAAATAAAGTCATTAGATGGTTTTTGACACACCCCGACCCGAAAAGTCCACTAGGACTCCGAATCGAGCTGTGTTGGCCGACACCTGGAAGGTGACGAAGTCATAAAGTATGATGATGTGTAAAATGTGAATAAATTTAAACCTAATAAAGTCAAAAGATAGGAGTGCGCTGTGAGCGGGAATGGACCCATTTCACGTGCGATGTCAAAGCATAAGTAAAGTACAGTAGTATGGGTAAGAATCATACCCTCGGAGGTAGCCACCTGTATGAGATTCGCCAAGACCTGGAGGGGCGCAAAACAAAAAATGATAGTGGCAAAAAACAAAGCTTTTTAAAACCATTTCTCTTTCCAAAAATAATAATCCCTCACCGTAAAACCTGTATAATTTCCTAGAAAATAGTACTACATACGTATATAAGAACCATGCTCGAGAATAACAAAAACCAGGTGTATGCCATGTCAATCATCTCAACCATGAATAAGTAAACCAGGTGAAATGAACTAATATAAAATGACATATCAGCCGGAGTCGCCTAACGTGACTTGTACGGCTGAATCTATATCTCATCAATCAAATCCTGCACACGAGTCAGAACCACCAATTGTGGTCTATACGACATGCTATGTGTAAATAAATACGCTCAAGTGCTACGATCACGTGAATGCTGTGCGAAGTATCGCAAGTCACCTACGAGTCGGAACCACCTAAGGTGGTATGTACGACAGGCTGACACCTGCCTTGGATCCAAGGTGAGCGTGTGGTGTGGGAGGTGAACGATCACATGAAGGCTAGGCCCTGGCCTCGGGCGGAGCACTAACACCGGGGTGCAGGATATTACTCACCAAATGCAACTCATCATAATCATACCTACTACCATCACTACCATCAATATATACTCACCTGAAGCTTACCTGAGCGTCCGCAACGTCAAGCAACAATATGCATATCTATACTAATGCATATACTAAAATATAATGCAATTGACATGACATTTTAAAAATACAAGCATATTAAAACAGTTTCTGGGAAAAGGCAAAACATATATACGTATATATAGAAAACAAAAAACCCACTCACCTGGAGTCCGCGCTATAACTCCCCAGGACGAATATCGAGGCGTCACAAACGATCGGCCCCTATAACATATATCAAATCACATTTCAGAATTCTTATCGATAGAACATGTAACTTATGTAAAACACATCCCTAATGGCGTTCTAGAATGATTTGAGACCCATTGACCAAAAGTCAACCATCGATCAAAGATTGACGGTAGGGTCCACAATCCTACGCAACTTAATCTGGAAGATCCACATCTCAGATTTCCAATTCGTAACTTCTAAAGATCCACATTATGCTTCTAAAACATCATACTAAAGTTTTGTTACGATCCAACGGTTGGATCTCCGTCAATTGTAAATTCAATTGACGGTCAACGTTTTATTTTATGAACTTACAAATTCAATTTGGGAAGATCCATACGTCGGATTCCCAATCCTAAGTTCCTATGATTCTCATAAATTACGTACTATAATGTATCAAAGTTTAGTGACGATCCAATGGTCGGATCGTCGATTCATATAATTATCAAGTAATGCAGCTTAAACAAACTAGATTCACAATAATCAAATCAAGTCATATGGATTCAAATATGAGATCAAGATATGAATTTAGCGTAAAATAGCATTGGCGGTCATCTGGCCACGCACCGCCGCACGCGCGGCCGTGGGTGGCCGTTGGCCGCCTCGACTCGCCGAAAAATTCAACTATTTCTAAAAATTCTCAAACTTCACAAAAATGAAGATCTCAGTGAGTAGAGCAACTTTCACACCTATGACTAAGGCCAATTTGGCTGGGAAACACCTCAATTTTACACAAACCTACCGAAAACCCTTGATTTGGGTGTCTTCGATCCAACTCCAAAACAACTCTGACGCCCCCAACCAATGCATGGGCTTTGTTCCAGGCCTCAAGGGGAGTCTATTGGTGGTGGTAATTGAAGTGATTACCTTCAAAAATGGCCGATTGCGGGCATGACTCGTCTCACCCACCGGTGCCATCCTTCATGATTCCGAGCCCAATTTCTTCGGATTTGAGGTGAAAATGGCAAAAAGAGGGTCGTGGAGTCCATCCCAAGTGATGTTTTGGCTTCAATCATCAGAATTTGGCCAGTGAAACACACGGATTCCATTAATTCCGACCAGGCCGAAACACAAAACGGGTCAAGGTGGTGACCCGGTTCCTTCCCTTCCTTCTCTCTTCCCTCATTTTCCTCTCCTCTCATTGGTCATTTCCTTCTCTCCTTTCTCTCCATTGGGCACCTAGTTTGTAACACCCCACCCCCATTTTATTTAAAAATGGTTTTAAATCCTTAATTGGTGAGCCCAAGGGGCCCACGCTTTTATTTTTTTCCCCCTATGTCTTCCCTTTCCCAGCTCTCTCTTATCCTTCACTCTCTCTCTCTCTCTCTCTCTCTTCGAAACTCCCTCTCTGCAACTCTCTCTCGAGCTCTCATCCTTCTCACCCTCTCTTACCGCGACCACCCACACACACCCACAACCCACCACCTACACGAGGACAGCACCACCACCATTAAAGCCTCCGTAGACCTCTTTTTTTCCCGTCATAGTGAGGACGTCGAGACCCAAGAAATCTCCGACAAGTTTCTTCGTGATTCTCGGTTAGGTAATTCTCGAATCTCTCTCTGTGGTTAAGGAGATGCTTGGATGTGATTATTGAGGTTTTTCTGTCCTTTTTATCAAGGCTCTAGAACGAAATCGACTCGGGTGTGCTAAACCCAGACTTCGGTGAACCAGTAGGCTTCGAATCGAACTTGGACCACGTTGACCGTTGCACGGCGGGTTTGAGGTAAAATCACACTCCCCTCATCATATAATTTGTTTTGGTAGCTAGACTGGAGCCTAGAACGACGAGTTAGCGTCGACCGGAGCGTGGAGGTCTCCGGCCTCCTTCCCCGGCGAGATCAAACACACCAGGCGCTTTGGGCCACCCAGGTAGCTCGGGCTTTAGGCTAGTTGTTCTTAAAACCCAAGCCCGTAGGGGCTCAAGGCCTTCAGGCCGCTGCTGCTAAACCCTTTCAAAACAGGCCCTTTGGGCCGTGCCTAAACCCAAGCCCAATCCCCTTTTATTATTTATTTTGTTTTGTTTATTTTAAATCCTAAGGGCCTTTGGGCCATGTGTTGTTGAGGGCCCGAGCCCAGAGACATGTCCAACCCATTTGAGAACCCTAGTGAGACAAGCCTTTGGGCCATTGAACCAGCCTAACCTATTATAACCCAACCCTAAAACCCATTTTAAATTAGAAACCTTTGAAGCCCAACCTTTTTTTTAAAAAACCAAACTCAAACCCAACTAAACCCTAAACCCTTAAGTCCAACCCTAAATCCTAAAGCCCTAAAGCCCTAAACCCCTAAACTTAAACCCTAACCCTAAATCAGCCGACCAGGTTTGACCAAACCGATTGACCTGTTGACTTTAACTTTGATCGGTCAACGATCAACGGTCAATGTTGACTTTTCGGGATTTCTTCCAGGACCCCTCCTAAGCAAATTTCGACGTCCTGGATCCGTTTTTGAAGTCCGTTTTCCCAAATTCAATCATTTGAGTAAAGTTTGACCAAATGTACCCTTTATGTGCTTAGGGGCAAATATTGAGGCGTTTTCGTATTCACCAGTTACGTGACTCTTCGACGGCTAAGTACTGTGAGTAGACCCCTTAAAAAACTGCATGTTTTAATTATAGAATTGCATATATTAATAGCATGCCTTATAGATTTATGTTTTGGTGAATGTTTTAGAGGAAGCATGATTATTATGTTTTGAGAATTTATTATTGGTATATATATATATATATATATTTTTTTTTTTTGAACTTATTTTCATTATATCGTATTTTCTATACAAAACCACATTCTGGTAGGCTATCTGATGGATGACGATAGAATACTAGAATGTGTTTTCAAACAGTTTTTCGAACACCTCTTCATAGTATAGATGATGGATGGCTTTATGCTATGAAGTTGAATTTTAGAAATGTATTATGTTTTGTGCGTACCTAGTGAACACTATGCCGCCTGGGGCGAAGATCTGGTGAGGCCGGGAGAAATAATCCTTAGCTATAGGCTAAGGGACACGGAGCAGGCATTAGGCCGGGAGGGAGATAATCTCTAGCTACGGGCACAGAGACTGAGGAGCAGGCATGGGGCCGAGAGTTATATTATTCGGTGAACTCACTAGCAGCACACTATATATATGAGATGACTTGTGACATGCTTCCTGAGATGATTTTCTAAGATTGATTTACAGATAGATATACAAATTGATTTGATGAATTGTTTTATGGCATGCTAGAGTTTTCTGAAAAACATATCACTTATTATTCTAGTAGTTTTCATTATATAAATTTGGGGGTTAGTATGTTCCTAATTGTTTTTGTATTATGTATGTATATATATAAACTTGGTCCACTTACCCTTGTTTTGCGCCCCCTTCAGGACTTAGAGTCGAGGCATACAATCCCGACATCAAGGCACTTCCGCATCGGTATCTTTGAGTCCTCTCGGTGTAGGACCCACTCCTTTGTTCATTCAATTTTTATATTAATTCTTTTA
Organism: Cotoneaster glaucophyllus; assembly: GCA_036320875.1. NCBI lineage: Eukaryota > Viridiplantae > Streptophyta > Magnoliopsida > Rosales > Rosaceae > Cotoneaster > Cotoneaster glaucophyllus. The sequence goes on along the minus strand of CM070061.1, from coordinate 27,885,351 downwards.
GTGTTCTAGTTAGTTGTATGCCCTGAACACGTTCCTTAAATGCATATTCATTATTCTTTTATATTTATAAGTCTTATTTATTCCTTATTTTCAGCATTTGCACTCAATAAATGGCTTTTGTCACCCTCGGGTGTCGGCCAGCACGTGCCTATCCTGGTATTCGGGGAATATCGGGGTCGGGGCGTGTCATGGTTCCTCCTTTCCCTCCTTTATAATCCATCACCACCGCCCAACATTTCTTTCCTTTAATCTGGGCCACACACGTGGCTTCCAGATTTTTCTCCAAAAATATGGAATTTTCTTGAAATTAATTAATTTACTAAAATGCCCCCAATTTTAAACGTTAATATCTCCTTCGTTATAACTCCAAATTACAATCTGTTTGCGCTCACACGTTCGTAGCGACGAGTACTACGAGAATATGTCAAGAAAACTAGTCTTACGTGACACGACACGGCAGTCAACAAAGGTCAATGCATTAACCTGAAAGGGCATTTTCAAAATTCCACAAATTAAAATTATAAAAAGCATAATTTTTAGGGACGGACTGTTACAGTTTTTGGTTAAAATATAAAGTTTTGAAGCCATTTTCATTATTATTATTATTATTATTTTTTAAGAATATGAAGGTGAGATTTTCACATCAGTAAAAAGGAAAACTTTACAAAGACTTATAAGAGCATTTTCAAAAAAGATGTCATTTCTTAAATGGAATGCCACACAATCAAATTTGAAGGTAGGAAGAAGCTCCAATCGATATGAGAAAAGTGTTATCAATTATTATTTTTTGTAATTTTTGTGTTGTGTCATGTGTGGATCCTTTAATGCACTAATTATAAATTATAAATTTTAATTTTAATTAATTTTTTAAAATGGATCCAACAAATATTATTATAAAAAATTAGATGGACCGGAGGAAGAGAAAATATGACACTACCACATCAGTCATCAAATTAAAAATTCACATTCCATACTCTAAGAAGTTGAGATATTCTTCCTATTGGGAATTGATATTATAGTGGAACTATAACTTCCTTTAAGGTAATAGAGTGGGTGGCCCACAACTAAAGTCCAACATCCATACATGCCATGAGGAGGGGTTTGAAAATGTAAATCTGTGAAACGAGAAACCTTAGAAAAAATTTTGTTTACACCAAATTTTGTCTCGTGACACACATTTTTTCATACACCCAACTTTTCGAGAGATTTTTCATTGTGACTGACACACGAGGTGGTACATCACGTGTCATTATACAAATAGTGAGATATATGTGTTAAAAAGTTAATAACTTAAAAAAATAAAATTTTCCACTACTTACATAAAAACACATGATGTATCCACCGTATTCCCGTCGCAATAAAAAGTTTCTCCAACTTTTCTTTCACTTTTCTCTGACACCCAAAACAACTAGTTTTCCAAAATTACCCTTTTACTTAATCAAATTGTTTTTCTGTACAACCTATTCTCTAGAGGATTAGGTATACTAAAATATATTGCATCTGATTTGCTTCCACTTTTTACTCAAACAATTACGCACATTTCCAACTTTTTCTTCACCCTTTTACTTTCGGAGATTAGCAGAGGTTATGGAATCTGCCCCAGCCACAACTAGGGATGGCAATTCTAACCGTTAAAACCGATAACTATGGATAACCGTTCGAATAAATTGGATTTGGGTATGAAAATTCGGGTATCATTTAGATATGGGGAAAAACCGTTAATAATATTCGGTTATGGTTTTGGATATGGTTATAGGGGTCCCCAATCCATATTCGTAACCGAATCTGAACCGAATTATATATAATATAATAGTATGTATTTATAATCATATATAATATAATTGTATTAATATATATATATATATATATATATATATATATATATATATTATTCATTGAATCCATTACATTGAGAATACAAAAGTTGTAATGTGTGAGTTACATTTTGTGGGTAAGTTAAAAAGTTTTGATATGAATGAAAATCTATGAGAATCTAGGCTAATAGTACTTATGGGAGATATTAAAGATCAACCAACATTATCAATATTTAGCTTTAATTTTTATGCTACACAAGATCCATTCATTAAATCATTTTATACATCAAATATTTAGTGACGAAATTAATATTTACTAAATTATCATGCGTTAATTGAACAAATATATTTTTTTTATTGACGAAGATCGGTATAACCGTTAACCGATGGGGAATCCGTTACCCGGTGGGTATGGTTATGGATAATACCCGATAGTTAATTTGCGGTTATGAATATGGTTAATTTTCGTGGTTATGGGGATGGATATAGCATTTCCATCCCCAAACTGAACCGTTGCCATCCCTAGCCACAACTCCAGCAAAAGTAGGCTCTGAAGAATGAAAAGGCATATGTATAAAATAAAAGTACTTATTTCCTATACAATTGGAATCTGATAATAAATAGGCGCATATCGGCCTTCTTTTGGTAGTGAATTTTTAACTTTTCTAACACCGGGCAAACTTGGGTCCAGGGTTGCAATCTAATAGATGCACTCGCAAATTGCTTTAGAAGTTATGTTATCGAGTCGACATCCTCATTGAATTTGTGATCAAATTTTATGAAGTTTGGGTAAAGTAGTGTGTTAATTGACGAATCAAGTCAAAATTTGGAAAAGCACACGAAACACTTGCCTTTTTGTCTTCATGGTCATCGTTGATGCGGATTTCTTCTTCAGTTGTGTTTGTTCATGAACGTTGAGGGGGGAGAGAGAGAGAGAGAGAGAGAGAGAGAGAGAGAGAGAGAGAGAGAGAGAGAGAGAGAGAGAGAGAGAGAGAGAGAGAGAGAGGTAATTAAAGGTGTGAGAATGCGTACTTGATGAAAATGATGAACATGTTTTATTGTAGGAGTATGATATTCACACACCTTTTTAATTTTCGACCGTCGGATCGAATGAATTAAAGAAGATCAACGAACATAGATTATCAAGAGGTGTGTATGAAGTAAAATGGGATGTGCGGATAACACACCTCTTATTGTATCGAAACTCTAGTGGAAGTTCAATTTAGGTGTACAATAAATTAAGATTTTCTTAAAGAGTCTGGTAAGTCCTTTATAGTAAATATACATATGTAAATAAGTGTTACTGAGTATTGTTATTCCCACGTCACTTATTTTTTAATGAAATTTTTAATTACAAGTTTGGTCATTTGTAAAATGACCGATAAGGACTTTAAAAGTTATATAATAATAGGATGGCACGAAAAGGTAACATGAGCCCTAGACTTAAATTGGATTATGAAAGGAATGGACAATATGTAAGCCGAATTCGCAAAAACAGACATAAAGCATGATGATGGAAGGAATTTTGGAACAAAAGAGTGTGGATGCCCTTTCCAATTCAAGGGTAAGAAACTAACAACTGATGATGATTGGATATTGATGATGGTTATTAGAGTGCATAATCATGCAACAGTGGACAATCATTCATTTGCTAGTAGATTATCATCAAGGGAGACTTTGTTGTTGGGAAACTAGCATTTCAATTTTTAGTGAATAATAGTGGGTGAAGAAATAACATTTCATTTTTTAAAACTTTTTATGGTGGTGGGATTAAAATGCGGGTGAGAAATAGGACACTAGGATGGGTCTAGTAGCTTTTGCGTTATTTTACTTTGAACAAAATTAAAGGTTGTACAGAGACAAAAGTTATGTAAACATAATTTTCCAAAACCTTACAAGGGCTTATAAAGAGTTGGACTACTCTCCATATTGTCAAATTAATTTTATGATGAAATCTTAACATTCTTCACTTTTCATAATAAGGTTGGAGAAATTAAAAACGAGTCAGATTAGTAAACCGAGAACATGTATTTTTATACCCAAGTTCGGATCCTCTCATGATAAACTTTCTTAGAACTTGAATTCTGACTTAGTTAACGAGGAAATGTATTTTTACACTCAAGTTCAGATCCTCTCATAATAAACTTTAATAGAATTTGAATTTTGGCAAAGTAAGGTGAAAATATCATTCCCGGGCTCTTGTTGCATAGTAAGTTCACTTTTAATGTTGATGCCCACAATGATCGCAATGTGACTTAAACTAACGCTCATCATATCTTCAATTTTTTGAATGCACATTTCTCTTTTGGAATTTAGATTCTGAAGAGTCGTAAAGTTGTACAAAAAGTTTTAAGTTCCATTTTGATCGTTGGGGCTCGAGAAAAGCTAGCCAAGGAGACTTCATCTCATCCCCTTTACCTTTAACTATCACAATCTACTACCTCATGCCTTCCAAAGACATACTGATATTGCATAACAAGTACCAAACCACATTCTTTTGTAGCTCACTTTTGTTTGAGCACGAAAACATTCAATTATCAGCGGTGACAAAGTTCAGCTGACAAGTAAAATCACAAAGAGTTAAATACGCATGTGACAAGAGTTTAGTTTTAAATTATGTCGTTATAATGCAATCTTATCATGGACACAATGACTAAATATTTCAGTTTCAATGCTAAAGCACCTTGATCCAATATTGCAGTCATAAAATAAGAAAATCAGTTTTATCAAAATTACAAGAACTAAAAAGACAAGTTCATGGAAACTGTTGATTTCACACTGAACAATTATTATGCTGGAAACTTCTTTATTTCTTATTTCGCCAATATTTATAAACTCTTAAATAAAAAATAACTATCCTTAATAATATGTTGATAATCATCAATCAAACAGTTTCCCAATTTCTCTTATTTATGTTCTCTCAGTAGTTCGAATCAGGATTGATTGGATAAAGATCATGACCAGACGCATATGAAATAGTCCTTGGCTCTTCAATTGACTCGGTTTGTATCTGGCTCTCACCTGCACTCCCTTCTAAATAGGATTGAAAATGGTTCCTCATCGCATCGATCTCATTACTTGAGGGATTTGGATCTGAGACTAGCTCCTGAACAGCAACCCTGCCTTCAAGCATGCTCACAACTGAAGACATAGTAGGCCTAACTGCTGAAGTGATACTAGAGCAAAGGAGAGCCACGTTAATTGTAACCATCATCTCTTTTTTGTTGAAGTTTGAACCCAACCGTGGATCCACTAGATCCAACAAATTCCCTTGCGCTTTAAGAAGAGTTGCCTAGAAAGTAGAAACATGAAAGAACCTTTATTGATTCGAGAACTTTGACGTATATAAGCTATATATAGTAAAGGACACTAATAACTTTTTTTTGGTGTTATGGACAAAATAAATAGCAAATTAAGCAATAGTATGATGACCTGATTTTGGATAATCATTAAAACTTATACCCGCGGAATATAAGTCGATTTCTATATAAGGTTAACAGCATCAACAAAATTTGAAGGTAAATTTGGATGCAGTTAGATTCAAGTTACCCAATCAAGAAGATAAAAGCATTCTGCCTTTGTTCGGTAACTTGTGTTGTTCCTCCCACTAACAATCTCCAATACAAGAATTCCAAAACTATAAACATCTGCTTTATCAGTCAAATAACCCCGCATTGCATATTCAGGTGCCATATAGCCACTGCAAAATCATGAAATCATTTCCCCCATATTTAGCTTAAAGAATTCTAAAATAATACCAAGCTTTAGAAAGCAGGGTTTTTATATTTTAATTGAAAGTTTAACAACAATACAATAGCTATATGACAAATCTGGCCTTCAAGTTTATTTAACATCAAAGATCTTGGTTAAGTTGAAATTTTCGTAAGGTAGAAAACTTTCCGTTTGGTTAGGGACGAAAGAATCAAAACAAAAGTATACAAAGTAAAAACATAGGCACTTACAAAGTTCCAGCAATACGGGTGCTAATGTGTGTATTATCTTCTTCATCAAGTTTGGCTAATCCAAAATCAGATATTTTTGGGTTTAGATTTTTATCAAGCAACACATTAGTTGCCTTTATATCTCTATGAACGACCTTCAATCTTGATTCCTCATGGAGGTAAGCCAAACCTCTCGCTATACCAACACAAATCTTGTGCCTTGTTGGCCAATCCAACTTCAAACGACTTTCTCCTGCCCCTTCAGTTTTTCAAATTAATCAAAATTAGACATAACTAACAACATATATAATTTGTGTGCATAAGATTTATTATACCCATCTGCATGAACCAAATGAACTGTAGGCACACAAAAGCTATAGTTACCAAACAAAGCATGAGCAACACTATTATTTTTCATGTACTCGTAGACAAGCAATAGTTGATTTCCTTCAATACAACATCCGTAGAGGCTAACAAGATGAGGGTGTTGCAGAGCTGAAATCATGCCTATCTCATTCACAAATTCACGATTCCCTTGCTTTGATTTGGAAGAAAGTTGCTTAACAGCAATCATGGTGCTATCTGCTAGAATGCCCTGCATTTGAGAAATTAACTTTAATTAGGATGACTACAATGTAAGTATGTGAGCATATGTATGAATCTGTGAACTTAGTTATAAGATCAAAGACTGAATAGGAAGTCTTATTGAGATTGGATATGTGAATCCATATCAATGCTGAACTGCTATTTCATAGAAATTGTTTTTCTATAGGGATTTTAACAGGGAAATCCTTATGGAATAAGGCTAGGATTATATATAGTATATATATGGTCGCCTCTGCTCTCGCAGTGTGTGCTCAGTTTCAAACTAAGACCTATTATTAGTTAAGAGCCTTCGAACACTGAAGAGAGAAGAAGACGCACTGTGGTTTGCTGCAGAGATCAGGCATGGCAGCTGGTTCAAGTTCATCTGCAGGTATGTTTTCTTCGTGTAATGCTTGCTGAGTTATGGTTGTGTGTTTTGATTGCTGTGATTCATGCTGCTAGATCTTGGTTCTATGTTTTAATCTAACATGTGGTATCAGAGCCTTGGGCTTACAACGTTTATGAATTCTGTAATCAAAACCAATAGGCTCAAATAGCATGAATGATATTTAAAGAATACATATATTTAGTTCCGGGTTTGGGGACTCGAACCCCAGGCCTTCTGGCATAAGGGTTTTCAAAAAAAAAAAAAAAAAAAAGGGTCAAAATTTAAAATCTGCAGAAAAACCCATGCGAAAGGGTTTTCCGCTCCACTTGGGGTTTTTTCGATTTGGATCACCATTCATCAAAACATGCTTCTTGGTATGGATTACATCAATCAACATGATCGATTTGGATGTTTATTCCGCTGCGCTGTTTTCTAAAATAGGATCTATGAGAGGTATGTTTGATGAATTGGAAATTTTATCATTGTCTACTTGATGTTTCGATACAAGGATTGAGTCTCCAGATTTTGTTAAATCTTAAAACTATATGAATCTGATTGAGACTTCTGATTAGTGACCTTAGACCATGAATGCTTAAACTTGAATATATATATATATATATATATATATATATCTGCAGTTACCTTGTTATCTGCAAATACTAATGCTTCTCTGTGTTTTCTGTTAAACAATGGAAAATGTTTATCATGAATGAGACATCTATTGGATGTCTGTTGTTACATACGTTAGTATTGATAAGTCAATTTTTCTATGTATGCTTATCAACAATATGTTGCTGAGTCTATATATATGAATCATTGATGCAAATTGTGATGTGCAAACTGCAAAGGAAATCAGGAACCTAATTGGTTCATGTTTGTGATTTCATCTGCAGCATCTGCAATATCGCTGAAGACCTTGAATTTGTCAAATATTCCAACACTCACTAGGGGTGGTAACTACAAGAAGTGGAGGAGAGAAATTGGTTTGTTGCTGACAATCAATAGCCACTGATACTCCAAAACCAGTGATAACAGATCAAAGTACTAGAGCAGATAATGCTGATCATGAGAGGTGGACAAGAGCAAACAAAGTTGCTCTCTCTATTCTTGAAAGTGGAATGACCGATACAGTTCTAGGAGGGATTAGATCACATGACTTGGCAGCAGAGTATTTGAAATCCATTGAAAAGAAGTTTAAAGAGTCTCAGATAGCTGAGATCAGTCAATACATGTCACTCCTGACAACTTATAAAATTGAGAATGTTGGCTCAATCAGGGATCATATTATGAAAATGACTGATGCAGCAGAGAAGTTAAACTCCATGGATGTCAATATTGGTGAAAAGCAATTAGTTTTTATGATACTGCAAGCCCTCCCAACCAAGTATTCTCAATTGAAGGTGTCTTATAACACACAAGATAAAAATTGGGATGTGGATGAGCTCATTGCACAATGTGTTCAAGGAGAAACTCGACAGAGATAAGAAAGAGGCAAGGTCACTGAAACTGTGAATTTTGTGCAAGGAGGGAAAGGGAGGAAATTCAACAATGTTGGAAATCATCCAGGTAAGAATTTCAAGTACCCTAAACCTTTTGATAAGACTAGTGCTTCTGCTAAATTGCTTGAAACCTCTAAAGGATCTAACAATCTCAAACCAAAAGTGAAAAATATAGCTAAACTTAAGTGTTTTTTTCTGCAAAACCCGAGGTCATTTAAGAAATCAATGTGAGCTTTTTAAGGACTACCTAAAAGCTTATGGGAAAGATATAGTTAATGTCTGTGTAGAGTCAAACTTGATTGAAGTTCCAATTGATTTATGGTGGTTTGATACTGGTTGCACAGTGCACATAACTAATTCACTACACGGTTTTGAAAGACAAAAAGATTCAAGTTTTAACTATTATAATGTTTTTGTGGGGGAAGGAACAAAAGTGGCAGTTAAGGCTGTTGGGACAGTCAAGCTAAAATTGTCTTCTGGTTTTGTTCTATAATTAAATGATGTCCTCTATGTGCCAAAAACGAGGAGAAACCTAATTTCAGGCTCTAAACTAGTAAAACATGGTATTTGCTTTTTGGCTGATAATGATTGTTTGAAACTTTTTCAAAAGAGCTGCATTGATTCAATCTTAGGAACTGCTATTTTGGTTGAAAATCTATGGCAATTGGATTGCAGTGTAATTCTGAATGAGCATCATGCATTGAGCATAAGCACCAAGAGAATGTTAAACATAGATAGTTCCTATATCCTTTGGCACAAAAGACTATGACACATTTCAAAAGACAGGATCACTAAGTTGTCAAAAGCTAAATTGATTCCATCATTCGATTTATCAACTGAAACTGACTGTGTGGATTGTTTCAAAGGAAAACTCACTAATTTTCGAAATCTTGAAGCTAAAAGAAGCAAAGATTTGCTTGAGATAATTCATACAGATGTTTGTGGCCTTTTTCCAACTAAAACGATTTGTGGAAACATCTATTTTGTTAACTTTATAGATGATTTTTCAAGATTTGGCCACACTTTTCTTATAAGTGATAAGTCTTCAGTTTTTAAGACTGAGGTGGAAAAACAGTTAAATACAATAATTAAGATTGTTAGATCAGATAGGGTTGGAGAGTATTTTGGCAGGTACACAGAGTCTGGTCAACAGAAAGGTCCATTTGCCCTCTACCTTGAAGAACAAGGAATTACGGCTCAGTATACAACACCTGGAACACCACAGCAAAATGGAGTGTCAGAAAGGAGGAATAGAACACTAATTGGAATGGTGATAAACATGATGTCAAGGACAAGACTACCTGGTTTTCTCTGGGGTGAAGCTCTCAAGACTGCCAATTATATACTTAACACGGTTCCAAGTAAATCAGTTTCGACTACTCCATTTGAAATCTGGTATGGAAGAATGCCAAGCTTTGGGCACTTTCATATTTGGGGATGCAAGGCAGAGGCAAGGTTCCATAATCCAGAAGAAAGAAAGTTGGATCCGAGGACTGAATCATATTATTTCATTGGTTATCCAGAAATCTAAGGGCTTCATGTTCTATTGTGCACAGGCTCATACTAGAATAAAAGAAACTCACAATGCTAGATTTTTTTAGGACCAAGATGCTTCACACTTTACTATTGAGAATTTTGTTTTTGAAGAAATTGAACAACAACAACCTGAAAAGCCCTCAATTGATTATTGTCCAGTTTTGGTGTTTCCTTAGTCGAAAGTCCAAGATATTGAGCACGATTGTTCTGAAGAACCTGTTCAGTTAGAAGAGTTTCAGAGTGCTACTGAAATAGGAGCTACTGAAATGGAAACTTAACCAAGTCAGTGTGTTACAGATCAAACAGCAAATGTGCAAATACAACTTGAGATTAGGAGATCCATAAGAACAAGAAAACCTGCGATTTCAAAGGATTTTCTGTGTTATCTTCAAGAAACTGATTACAATATAGGAGACGTTGATGATCCAGTGACTTATGCACAAGCTGTGAACAGCTCACAATCCACCTTATGGAAAAATGCAATGAAAGAAGAACTGGAGTCTATGTTTAAGAATAAAGTCTGGTCATTGGTGGAACTGAAGTCTAAACTCAAGCCTATAGGATGCAAATGGGTGTTTAAGACAAAGAGAGATGCAAATGCTCAGATTGAGAGATATAAAGCTCGACTTGTGGCAAAAGGATTCACTCAAAGAGAAGGTATTGACTACAATGATACCTTTTCACCCGTGTCTTCTAAAGATTCAATGAGAATAATCATGGCAATAACTGCACACTATGATCTCGAATTACATCAAATGGATGTAAAAACTACATTCTTGAATGGTGATCTTCAAGAAGACATATACATGGCACAGGCTCCTGGATTTATTGAAAAGGGGAAGGAGAACATGGTGTGTAAATTAAACAAGTCAATCTATGGTCTCAAACAAGCTTCCAAACAGTGGTATTTTAAAATTTGACCAAGTTGTCACATCAAATGGTTTTATTGAAAACAAGTTAGATGACTGTATCTATCTTAAATTCAATGGAGCATAATTCATTATACTTATGTTGTATGTTGATGACATTCTGCTTGCTAGCTCCTGCACACAGTTACTAAAAAAGACCAAGTCCTTGCTCAATGCCAATTTCAAAATGAAGGATCTTGGTGAAGCACACTTTGTTCTAGGGATTGAGATTGCAAGAGATAGAAATAAAAGGTTGTTGGGTCTGTCACAAAAGAATTATATTGAAAGAATTCTAGCCAGGTTCAATATGGAGAATTGCAATGGATGTCATGGACCACAGTACAAGGGAGATCAGTTGTTAAAAGACCAATGTCCGAAGACTGAATTGGAAGTCAAGAAAATGGAAGAAAAACCATATGCATCTCTGGTTGGGAGCTTGATGTATGCAAATGTTTGTACAAGGCCTGATATTGCTTACATTGTAGGGTTATTGGGCAGGTTTCAATCTAATCCAGGTGAAGCTCACTGGAATGCAGCCAAAAAGGTTTTGAAGTATCTTCAACAAACTAAAGGCCATATGCTTATGTATGGCAGAGAAGAAGATCTTGAGGTTGTAGGGTACACAGATTCAGATCTAGCAGGTGATTTAGATGACATGAAATCTACTGGAGGTTATGTTTTTCTTTTTGGTGGGCGTGCAGTATCCTGGAAAAGTGCCAAGCAAATAGTCATTGCAACTTCTACTATGGAAGCCGAATTCGTAGCTTGCTTCGAAGGAATGAAACAAGCAGTTTGGTTGAGAAATTTTGTGGCAGAACTTAAAATTGTAAGGTCAATACAGAAACTATTAAAAATGTATTGTGACAACAGCTCTGCAGTTTTCTTTGCAAAGAACAATAAAAGAACATCTGCTTCGAGACTCATGGATGTTAAGTTCTTAAAGGTGAGAGAAAAGGTCAAAAAGGGAGCCATTGATGTGCAGCATATAAGCACAAGCTTAATAGTTGCTAATCCCTTGACTAAAGTCTTGCCAGTTGGTGTTTATAAGATGCAAATCTCTCAGATGGGGGTTTAATTGAGTCTTTTGATCAGTGGGAGTAGGTTGTTGTTCTAGTTTGGAAAGGAGCAATTGTTGTTTTGAAGACAGTTGCAATAATAAAATTTGAGGAGTACTGCTATTGTGAAGTTCGAAGAGCTGGTGTAGCAGTAATGTTCTTCTCTAAAAGTTAAGTTTATGTTTAGATAGTTTAGTTATCAATTAGTATAATTGTGAGCTAGGTATATTGCATTCAGAGATTCAATTTTTGTAATTGATTGGTCTGATATATATATATGTGTGTGCGTGTATGTGTGTGTGTGTGTGTGTGTGATTTTGGATTCAATTGATGCTTTGAGGAATCTTTATGATTCGACTCAGGTAGTTGCTTTGAATTCATGAGAATTGCAGATGGACAGTTTATTGTTTATGATGAACTTGATTGTTTTGAATTGAGTTGAGAAATAGTGGGAGTGGATACCTAGGTCCACTAATTTTCAGTTTAGTCATAATGTTATGTGTGTAGATTGGACAAAAGTGATCTGAGAGCGCTGGTTGCATTATTGGTTGTAACTATAAGTTTTTAGATTCTATGTTTTGAGATGCACAGGTAGATTGTTTATGATGTTGCTCAAAAGGCTTAGTGATCACTCTATTGTAGTCTTAATCGAACTGGTTTCTTGGTTCATACTTGCTCAAGTGGGAGAATGTAAGTATGTGAGCATATGTATGAATCTGTGAACTTAGTTATAGGATCAAAGACTGAATAGGAAGTCTTATTGAGATTGGATATGTGAATCCATATCAATGCTGAACTGCTATTTCATAGAAATTGTTTTTCTATAGGGATTTTAATAGGGAAATCCTTACGGAATAAGGCTAGGATTATATATAGTATATATATGGTGGCCTCTGCTCTCGCAGTGTGTGCTCAGTTTCAGACTAAGACCTATTATTAGTTAAGAGCCTTTGAACACTGAAGAGAGGAGAAGGCGCACTGTGGGTTGCTGCAGAGATCAGGCATGGCAGCTGGTTCAAGTTCATCTGCAGGTATGTTTTCTTCGTGTATTGCTTGCTGAGTTATGGTTATGTGTTTTGATTTCTGTGATTCATGCTGCTAGATCTTGGTTCTATGTTTTAATCTAACATACAATTAATCAAATTAGAAAATATGAAACAAATATATACATGGAAATTATTGGTTCAGAAGAATACCTTATAAACAGAACCAAAACCACCTTCGCCAATCTTATTTGCTTTGTCAAAGTTGGTTGTGGCAGCTTTGAGTTGCTTGAATGTAAACTTACCAGTTTGCAGGTCCACACCCTTTAAATCTGTGTAAGAAGTAAACTCACATAAGAAATTGTGTCTAAAAGAACTTTCAGAATGATAGCATTTCTTATTCTTAACGTTCCGTGAGCACCGTGAGTCCGTGACTGATTCAAGACCTAGAATTTAACAAGTAAAGCTATTCGCTGCACACTTGCATCATGCGTTTCAACATAAACATATACTGTAGGAGCATCATGAGTTCCAAATAAACATATACTGTAGGAGGAGCATCACGAGTTTCAACATAAACATAAAGTAGGAGCATCAAGGTGTTAGAAAAATCAATACCTAAACAATCATAGTGTTAGAGTTTGCATTTAAATATGCATGAAAAATCGTACAAAATAACATAAATATCCTTCTTAGTTATGTAAAAAAGAAAAAGAAGAGGGCTTTCCACATACAAGCCCTTGACAGACTTGCATGTTAGACAAAACCGTTTCAAATTCAATACTTTCGAAAAACACCCTTCTTACTTTGCACTGGGAGAAGCACAACAAGATCAGTGAGCTATAATCATGGTATATGTGACTGTTGTTGGAGTGACAATGATGTTGTCAATGTGAAAATGGTAATAAAAACCCAAAAAGTAGGTAATAGTTACATTGTGGTGACGAATGCATTAAAATATATACTTTTAAATTTTTGTCGACATTTTCTCATTGACAACGTTGCTCTCACCAAACAACAGTCACACCTAGAGCGTGACTATTGCTCACTTGTCTTGTAATGAAGGCTCCAAAAAGAACCTTGCAACTAAGAATAGATGTCAAGTGAATAGTGGACTTTTTTTTGACCTCCATTGCTTTTTAATATAACTTATATAGCTTTAGGGTGTTTTTTGTTTCCTAATTTACTAAAAAGAAGAGACAAGTATAAGAACATTGCAAATACCATCCTCCAATGTCTTTTGTTGTCCTAGGGAGCCTCTCCTCCAAAGAATACTGAGTATCACTGATGTAATAAAGATTCCTCCGGCCACAATTCCAACCACTGCACCTACAGATACGCCATTTACACCAGGTGATGTGCTACTTCCAGTTTTCGTTGAGCTATTATCGGCTGCAAAAAGAAGACCATCTTTGTAAGATAGTAAATGTAAATGTATAGATAAGAAAGTGCATTATCCAACCAGCTACCCAATGCACAAAGAAACAAAAGATTCAACTATTTGGCAGAACCCAAACTCAAGTGGATATAATTCTGCCGTCATATTTTATGGCTCCTTCAGTGAAAAGGATAAGTTTCTTTAACTACTTAAAATACCCTCTAAGTTTGAATTTTGTTGCATTTTTGTGATAGGAAAGTTGAACAGAGAAGATTCCTTCAAACTCTTGACTCAAACAAGGAAAAGAAACAGAAGAAGAAAGGAAGAACCCTGCTAAACTAGAGTCGGATTTCTCTTTTTTTAATTTATTTACCTTTTTCTTATATAATGATATGTCTACACGGGTGGGCAATAAATCGGTTGCGAACCCGTCATTGGAGATTCATACTAAGACCTCTTACTTAAATGTGAAGAGGAATATCACTAGACCGTAGATTAAGTGACAACTAACTAGATTCGGATCTCTTAAATTGTGTTGGAATATTAATGCCTAAAATGATATTTGATGCGCTGAAAACTCCCAGCGGTGGACAAATAGCAGTAAGAAGCTCAGAGCGGTGTAAACTTACCTGCAGGTTCCACCGAAATAGCTGATATAAGAGGACCATAGACTCCTGTAAAAGGGATGCCTGTCGTCCCTTTGCCAGCCCAATTGAAATGGATCTTCAAGGTATGATTAGTTACATTAGCGGTAAAATTTCGTATGACATCACCAAACGCACCAGCGTGATCCATAATATTGAAATGCTGCAGTACTTGTGTATCCTGCAACGTTATTAATTTAGTTACCTAACATTTCATAACTGTCAAAGTAAAAATTTGAACTGACCAAAATTAAACAATCAAAATACAATGATAGTGTAGCTTTCTACCTGAATGTAAATATCAAATACCCGCCTTCCCAGGCTTTTATATGTGTTTCCACTTCTAAACATTGGCTCTGCAAAATGGAGGTTTACGGTGTATGTTCCATTTTGCAGACAAAACCCGAAGTAAGTTAGAGAGATGGGAGAAAGCCGTGCCTTCATGTACAGTTGAGGATTGGCCATAGAGAGTCTAGTTTCATTAGTCCATATAAAGGTGTCTGTAGGGCGGTCATCATCAGTGAAGTAACCGGTGCTGCTTAATGCCCAATTTGTTCTGCTCTGGTAAAATGATGAAGGTCCAGCTGAATATGTGTCATCCTCATATGTTGTATTTTCAATAGTTACTTCTTTACCACCACAATTAATATGAAAGGAGGAGTACAAAGCTACAAAAAAAAAATAAAAAATAAAAAAGGTAAAAAGAGATTAGCAGCCACTGAAGCAACTTCTGAACACAAAAGAATGGCAACATTTAATTCCCTTTTGCATGGAAATGTTCGGAAGAACGATGAATGAATGCAAAGCTGCTTGTGGTTGTGGGTCATAAGATAAAAATAACAGATTATGGCCTTACAAGTGATCTCCCACTTCCCCAAACAAAAGAAAATCAGAACAAATATATCTTGCAGCAACATGTGGGATCCCAACTTACTTTTTGGACATTTTGCAGCTGTGGAACATGAAACTCTTCTGCTCGTAGAATAATGCAGGGTCCATAAAAAAAAGGTCAGCAAGATAACATCATAAATGTGAATAAGTTACAAAACAAAAAAATTAAGAAATACACAGTTGGAATGCCAATTAAATTGATAGATGAATGCTTTTTCGAGGATTAATTTGAAACTTACGAACTATTGCTGTCAAACAAGTTCCTGTAGAATCACAAGTTGAAAAGTTAAGCTTGCTCCACCAAACATAAACAACAAAACTCAAGCTAATGAAGAGATTCTTACAAGCCCTTTGATTGACAACTTGTGTTCCCTATGGTGAACTTGTTAAATGAAAGATCACTGCGCAAAAACGGCTACGATGTAAACTAATTTACAGATTTTATATGCGAATAGAAATAGCTTACTAAGTAATTAAAGAGTAGGAAATTAGATGGATTGACCGCCGTTTTTTATATCAATTCTAGTAATAGATAGCATAAATTTCTAACTGTAGACGTCGTAAATACCTTACTAAGTAATTAATTAGAGCGAAGCATTTGATAGCGAAGCTTACACATTGCCCATCCGCCAAGCAGGCATGGGTCCGGTCAGCATAAAATTCCATACTAAGTAACCAAAGAGTAGCATTTGGAAGAGAAGCTTACATGATGTTTTTCGGCCAAGTAGGCACGGGTCCAGTCAACAAGTTTCCAGTTAAGAACCTAGACATAATGAATATAGAAAAATTTTAGTCAAGAATGTAGTGTTTATCCTTACGAATTTCACGAGTAAGGTTTGAAAATTTGAGTTGCCAACTCTGAGTGCATTATGTTAGTATTTGCATCTAAAAGACACATCCAAGGGTATACTATAGACTTAATATGCAATGAAATTATGAATTTACCAGAATGGTGTATAAGTTGATAAAAGGAGATTTTAATAAAATCTTTCCGTACGGCTGATAAAAATTACTTGGGAGAAATTGCACTGTACAAAGAAATAGTGACTTGAGCCGAATTTCACTTTATTCACAAAACTGTCACCGCCTCTTCACTGTCGTTCAGATTGGAAATTTCAATTTATTTACGAAAGTACCACACCTCTTTGGACGTGAGATTTTTCAATGTTCCCATCACACAAAGCGGTACACCATGTGTCTTTATGTAAATGGTTGGATATGTGTGTTAAAAGATTAATAACTTAAAAATTTAAATTTTCCACCACTTACATAAAAACAAGTGATGTACCGCTTTGTGTGACGGGAACATTGAAAAATCTCTCGTCCAAAGAGGTGTGGTAATTTCGTAAATAAATTGAAATTTCCAATCTGAACGACAGTGAAGAGGCGGTGACAGTTTTGTGAATAAAGTCAAATTCGGCTCAAGTCACTATTTCTTTGTACAGTGATGTACCATCAGTGTTCCCGTCCCAACTAAAAATTTTCCGCTTTGCACAGTGAAGGGGGCCCACGCGTCAATCATCGTAAATTTCTCTGCTTCGACTACTTTTCCGTCCGTTTCCATCCCTTTTTCATTCCCTCTTTTTCTCTCCCGACTCTCTCTCTCTCTCTCTCTGTAACCATCCATCAAATCCCCCCATCCCTCCCTTTTCTCCCTCTGTAATTTCCCTCAAATCCCCCACCAATTCCCTCTCTCGCCATTCTCAGTCTCACCAGCAATCTCGCGAGACCTCTGATCTTGAAGTCGACACACCCAGAGGTAAAAATTTCTCATTCTCTCTCTTCGATTTCATATATGTTGGTAGATTAAAAGGGAAAATATGAGAATTAACTCAAGCAAATGTTCTGGATGTAAGCTAAAAGATCAATTTAACTTTTCTTCCCTGTTAATTTAGTGCTTTTTCTTTTCTTATTACTTTTAGGAGTTAACTGTTGAAATATATTATGATTAACAAATTTACTGTTGCCCCTGTCATATTTTTTGCTGAATATTTCTTTTTTGAAAACTGTATGCCATGACAAAATATTTTACAAATTGCTAATTTTTCTGTTTTGTATAAAATCTTTGTTCATTCCACCTGAATAGGTACACTTGACTGAGAAGGAAAGTCTTCATATTAAATCCATGTTAGCCAAGTCGCTGCCGCCCTGGAACCATCGCTCTTCGGTAAGTTTTCAACATAGTATAGTTCAAATCCTCTTAATCATGTTCTTGAATTTTATTATATGTATCGTGTTCTTTGCATTTCAGTATCTAAATTCTGAACTCTGTTATTTGAATTTGGTTACCTGAATCGTGCCTAATATTTGATGTGGCCAGTGGCTTTGTATGGCTGGCTGGTGTGATTTGGGAGTGTTTTTAGTCAGTGGGAGACAGGGGAATCAGAAACAGTGGTGGTAGAGTGTACGGGGTTTACTTGAATTTTTATATGATGTCCCTGGTATGTTAGATCATTGAGACTAACTAACTGGTTGATTAATCACTAATTTGAAATATTTAAAGTGTAACTTTTCTTTAATTCCTTTTCCTTTTGTATTTTCATTGGATTCGTTTCATTTTTTTGCTTAATTTATCTTAAGAATGTTTACATCTTAATACTTTAAATATGTTAATTTGTCCCCTTTTTAAAGAATTTTGTGCAATGTGAATGTTGTAGGTTATTCTCAATCTACGGATGGTGATTACTTGACTATTTCTCCAAAGTTGGCTACTCAACCTTTGAAATACAGAGTTGAGGATGAGAGAGGAGTCAGATGAGCTAGAATCGGGTTTGTATCATTCTAAATTATTCGTTTAATTACCGATAAAAGATATGGTTGCCTAATCCAGTTTTGTATTCTCAACATCTTAAACATTTTCTTTTGATAGCACTTCGTTTTGATTTGTAAACGAACTATATACTTTATCTTTATTTTGGGTCGCAGTGTAACATTTAACGATTGAATTTGTAAGATGGTTGAGCAATTTTTTTTCAGAAACTTAGTATTCCTGCCAGATGCTCAAGTATTATGTCTTCTACTTTTCTACTTTCCCTTTTCTGTATTTTTCCTCCATGTAGTAGGCTGATTACTTGAAATTATCATATTGATGACACAATACAATCTACAAGTGAATGTTTCTTATAGCAAGCATATCCATGTATAACAAGCAAAGTTTGACTTCATTGGTTCTTAGGTACAAACGTCCTTTCAGTTGCTTTGTACTATTCATGCCTGTTGCAACTAATACATTCAACTATCACAGCAGAGCACGGACACATTTTCTAGTATATTCTAAAGTGACTGTTAACTGGATTTAAAGATGTAGAAAAATTCAATTTGCAGAGCATGAAAAACTTTCACGTTGGAAATGTGTTTCAGTGTATGTACTTGAAAGGAGGATTGGTTGAGACTTATCTGTTACCTATACCAATATCATCTCATGTCAATTTTGGTAGTGTTTTCAGTACTTTTCGTGACCATATATGAATCAAAATCTGACTTGGTCTAACTAAACCATAATAGAGCCACATTCTACTCTGAGATATTAGGCGAAGACTATCCCGACAGAGTCACTCGTCTTAAATGTGCTCGGATGATAAGTAAATTATATTTTGTGTGTATTTATAAGTTTAGTATGTTTGAGCTTGTCTCTAACATTTACAGGCTTCTTAGTGAGTTATACAACTTATACTCACTAGATTCTAGGTAAGCAAGATGAATATGCAAAGTCAGTTCAATGGTGGTGGTTAATCAGTTTTCTTAGCTTGTTAGTTTTCATTATTATGACCATCTCGTGTCAGTTATTTGCTTGAGTATTAACGTTTTTCTAGTTTTCATTATTATGACCCTCTGCCTAAATTTTGTGCAAGTCAAATTGTTATTAAATAAACTTCCGGCTTGTCAGGCTGGGGAGTAACAGAAGTACAAAACCATGAAGAATGTGTGCGTGAATTTCATTTGATGAAGACTAGATTGGTCATTCAAATTGCTTACATATATTCCACCTTTGCTAGACTGGCGTAGCTGCTTGGAATTTCTCCGGTCAGCTTATTATAGCTGAGGTCTCTGCACAAACAAATTGCAAATGCAGTTTAGATATGCTCTCCGAGAGGGCAATGCCATCTGAAAAGCTGTTCTCTTTAGGCCATCTCTAACCTAGGGGATAAAGCTTAATATTTAAGTTTGGCTTCAACTATTATGGACTCACCAAACTGTCATATTTCAAACATTTTTTTTTTGTTTTTTATTTATAATCTAACGACTGTGATCAAATGAGATCAAACCTAATGGTAAAAACAAAAAAAAAAGATTGGACGGCCAAAAATTAAATCTAACGTCTAAAATAATTTAAGAAAATTATTTAAATCAAATTTCACTTGAAACTTTATAAATTTGTATGATTTTTAATTACTTATCGAGATTTGAATATTTTTATATTAAAATGTTCATAAAAATAAATTAGGATAATCTACATAATTTTATTTTTTAAAAAGTTACCGAAAATAAAAAATTAGTCTAAAGTCATTATTTAATAATTTCGGGCTAAAATTTTAAGCCATAATGGTTAGAGGAGAAAAACAGGTTTTGGGTTATGGTTGTTTTAAGTTGTCAAATATTTTAAGCATTTGAATCTAAACTAATAATTTTGTGGCTAAACATGTATTTAGTCCTTACATGTCCTCAAAACGAGGGTCTTAGGAGAGCAGAATTGTTGGGTAATGACTTGAAATTTTCTGACTTAAATTTTTAAGCTTTATCCCTCCAACATCGTCTGTCATTTTAATAAGGGTTTATATCACAAATGGTCCCTGAAATTGACCCCATCAATCATGATGGTCCCTGAAATTGAAAATCGATCAATGTAGTCCCTGAATTTTAACTCGCGAATTAATGTGGTCCTTCTGTTAGTGTTCCGTCCAAATTAACTTTAAAAAAAGGTTAGAGAACCAATTTTTCATGGTAAAATGATCAAAAATAACCTTGTTACTTATAATTTTTCATGGATTTGGTGCTAAAACTAAAATAAAAACAAAAAAAAGTGGTTCTCTAACCTTTTTTTGGTCATTTTACCATGAAAAATTGGTTCTCTAACTTTTTTTTAGTGTTAATTTGGACGGAACACTAACAGAAGGACCACATTGATTCGCGAGTTAAAATTCAGGGACTACATTGATCGATTTTCAATTTCAGGGACCATCATGATTGATGGGGTCAATTTCAGGGACCATTTGTGATATAAACCCTTTTAATAATCTCTTAATCAGTATAATAACGTCTGGAAGAACTTTTTTTATCTGAAGACGGTAAAAATAGGGACAAAGACGTTTCTACTTACAAAGTTTTCAAATTAGTCATTTGCCCAAGATAAAAAGGTAGCTCTCCGATAATATTGCAACTCCTCAACATCCTGTAACAGAAACACCAAAACTTTGAGGTTGCAAAAAGATTTCTTGTACAGACAAAAATTGTGTTTCATGGAAGCCTTAACTCACAGTATCTTCATGTTTTTCATATTATCGAGCGGAGGGAAGTTTAATTCAGGTCCAATCAAGTCAGTAATTCTCCTGCATGTCAAAATTGAGCTATGAACGCAAACTACTATATTGCTAATTGTTCTGTACTTATAAATAGATATGAGATATACTAACAAGTCAGTTAAGCTTGTCAAAAGAGAGATGCCGCGAGGAATTGGCCCCATCAAACCACTACCCTGAATCACACTGTTTTAACGAGTCATAACATTTGAATTAGTGATGATATTGAGAATCAAGTAGCAGAAAAGATGACACCCAAAAGGAAAACACTCAACAGTCTTTCAAGATTTGTCCACTTCTCAATAAAATTAGGTATCTGCCCAGAAAAGTTAGCGTCACGGATCCGACTGCATAATGATTCGCAAAAGGGAAATAGTACCAATTAGTCTCAGAATTCAGAAAAAATTTAAGTTGGGTGCTTAGGAAATCTTCAAGAACAAAAGAACAACAGAAGCTTACAAGTCCCTTAATGTGGTAAGGTTTGCAAATGAATCTGGCAAATACCCAGTGAACTTGTTTGAAGAAAGAATCCTTACAATAAAACAGATATAACAATTAGGAAGTGGATGATTTACTGGTGAAAAATACAGCATCTGTCTACAGAAAAGCAAATCCAAACAAACCAAAATATTTTAATCACTGTAAAATTTGAATAAGACAATCTTACATTCTTTCCATGTGTGGGAAATAACCAAGCTCCTCAGGGAGAGCTCCGGAGAGAGAATTGGAATTGAGGTCCCTACACAAAACAAAATCAATTCCATTGATCCATTGATTTTGAAAGATCCCTAAGGACATCCTTAAAAAATGTGTAATCATCACTCACAAACTCTTCAGGGTGGTGATGCTTGCAAACTCTACCGGGATAGGACCTGTCAAACGATTTCCAACAAGGGAGCTGCAACACAACTCATATGTCTCAGTTAGATTCAGTTTTTATGATTCAAATGGCTCATGACCACTGAAGGGACACAAATATGAATTAGGAACAACGCCCATGGAATAGCTTCATAGCTTAAGAAATAAATGGCTGAAGAAAACTGAAAAAAAAATAAATCCTAATACAATGAGAATATCACATATGCATAGATGCAGAGCGAGAAAGAGAGTACATGTTGACAAGTTTAAGGGAGCTCCATTCTGCAGGGATGTTACCACTCAGGTAGTTCCGGGTGAGGTCACTGAAGAAGAATGAAAGAAATTAGCCATTGTCTCATTGGAAACAGACATACAGGCAACTTAGATGTGAAAGAACAGATCATTTGCATGACTCCAAGTTCTTACATTTCTTGCAGATATTTGAGCCTGACCATTTCTCGTGGGAGTGTTCCTTGCAAATCCTGAGTTTTCAAAAGTCTGCTTGAACACAAATTAACAAAGAACTGTTACTGTGACTAAAAGGAAAAGAAAGCACCAAAATACCAAGGGGAAAGGATGAATGGTGAATGTCCCTAGAAAGAATACAACTTGTATAATTACACAAACAGTTGGGTGTGCTTTTGGTTTTTGTTACTAGTAACTATGTAGATACATATTTCTAAGTTTTCAAGGGAAGAATGATGCTTGCATACAGCATAGAGCAGCAGTATGAGTTCTACACACTTCCCACTGCACTGCAAGCGTGCGTGGCAGAGATTATTTCTGCATTTTTTAAACTTCATCAAACAGCTGCATAGAATTGGGATGCGACACTTCCAATTGAGCCGGTTGCTAGTTCATAAAATATTTTTGGAAATTTAGATAGAGGAATCTGGAAAACACTATAAATTTCGGGCACAAATGAACAAGAAGAGGTTCTGAGAAATCTTTTTCTAGAATGGATTTGAAAAAGAAAGTAGTAGTAATTGAATAACCGTTTCGAATTACTTGGTCTTTTTGGCAACGTGATATGATAATCTACACTAAACTCATTTAAACTACAAAAGGGGAATTCGAACATGGGACCTGGGGTGTAAGGGCGAAAACTCTTAACCAACTTAGCTTGTTAAGAATTGCTTCCATAGAAGTTCGTTTAGGTGTATTCAATTAAGATTTCAAGTAGTCCATAAAACTATACATGTATTCCTTAGAAATTGATTTTAAAGTATTTTAAAAAATCAAGGATTTTATTGGATTTAGAAGAATTTTATAGTGTAATTTAGATGTTAGGAAATCAGGCATTGAAGGAATTCACATGGAGTCTATGAAACTCAACTAAAACTCCATGCTCTATGGATTTATAACTTTTTAAAACCTTCAAAATCTCAATTAAACACATCCCCTAAAATTTTTGATGGGCTTAGAAGAATTTTATAGTGTATATGTACGCTTTAGAAAATCAAGCCCCTCTCCCTAATATTTTGAATGCATTCATATGGAGTCTATGAAACTCCACTAGAACTCCATCAAATATCACGGATTTACAACTCTTTCACAAACTTGCAAAAGTTAACCAATGGGAAATGAAACTCTTCATCTTCTATCTCTCTCCAGTCTCTTCATCTTCTATCTTCGTCGCTTCCTAGGTAGCAGCAGAGACGGTGTTGGGAGTGTGCAAAAAATGCAGTGACACAGAGCCCCGAATTTCTAAGGGCACTAAAATTTTCATCCTTTTTTTTTTTTTTTAGTACATCGATATTTTTACACCAAGGGGAGAGGGAGTTCGACTAAGCCACACAATGGGCAGTCTAATTTGGTATCAAATTCGTCATCCACAAGATTTTAACCTAAGACCTCTCACTTCTAAGTAAAGAGGAATATCACTAGACCGTAGTACTGAGTGACAATCCTTCTACATATAAGTGTAAATTTTCTAATAAAAAAGTTTTTGACTGAAAAGAAAAATCATCAACATATGAGTTTATCTATATTACAATTGATTAACTGGAACCTATAATTAATATATTAATTTTCACCTTTTTCTAGCAATAAAAAAACTTGTGTATTACTTTCTTCCCCAAACACAAGTGCATTTATGTATCTCTTTTATGTATCTCTCTTTCAAACGTACTCCCATTTTTTATGGATGAATCGTAAATCATAATTTTATAACAATTGAAGATTATTCAATTAGTAAAAGTAAAATATTGTTTTCAATTAAATTTAAATATTAATTGTTGAATTTTGTATGAATATATTGTTCAAAGAATCATTTTTTTATATGTAAGACCTTTTTCATTAAATTTGCACAAGAATCCCAAAATATAAGAAATGGCCCCAAGCAGCGGCGATCAGAGATGCTGATCGACTCTCTGGTTTGCATATTTATTATTCAGTAAGTAATAAATCATATGTTATGGGTTGTAAGAAAAGCATCGATGGGATATTTGTTTGTTGGGATTGCATATCAGCTTCTTCTAGAAATTGTCTAATGCACTTTTCAGAAGACTTTTCTATTGGAAATTGTCATATTGGATGCTATCTCCGAGCGGGTGAAAGATTCAAAGGCCGTCGAAGTCGCTCGATTAAGAAGGGCTTTCAATTTTGGCAAGGGTGCGTGATGTCTCATCTGATCAAGTTAGGCCCATGTTCTTTGTAACCATTATTTAAAAAATTATCTTGAATTAGTAAACAGATATAAACACATGGACTAATTTACCTAAACTGAAAACACATGAACTAATTTGGCTTAACTGAAAACACGGGAACTAAATTGATTGATTGGTTAAAACACATGGATCATTTGACATTTAAGCCTAAAATCTTCATTCGAAAGTTATTCTTGCAAAACACTGAATAAGTTTGGAATCACTAAGCATCTTCAAAGTAGATGTCAAAAAGTCCACATCAGCAATAACAACAAAAAAAGACAATATTAATGTTTTCCAACCGAAATGTCAATTCTTATGTGATATGACGTTGATTGGCAGCAAAGGTGGTTGCTTTCAAATTTGACAACAATTTCAAATCCGTTACAATTGTTGACAATAAATAATAGTTTAAATTAACATATCGGATAGAGAACAAAACATTAAATACAATAAAAGTGCCACATAGGCTTTCAAATTTAAATTCTATGTTTAAAATTGGATCTCCTTTGGAGATGCTTTAAGGTATGTAATTTAATTTGACAACAAAAATATAAGTTGCTTCCAAAAAGTAGGAAATTGACCGTCATTTCATCTAGAGTGCTACTAAAACCATCACATTGATTTATTTTCCCACCAACCTTTTAATGAAAATGCGAATCACATATTTATCCTTTTAGCAAAAGACTTCTAATTCCATATTTATATATTTGTTATAATTTTAATTAAACAAACTAAAAGAGAATAAAGAAAAACTAAAACTAACAAAAATAAAAATAAATCCATCACCCTCCTAAATCATCCACGATGGGCCGACGCTATCAAGTCCCTAATCATCCATCACCCTCCCCAGCCACAACACCACCTCATTCTCCCTTTGAATTCTAGTACTACCACCTCCACCCTCTCTTCCTATTCCTCATAGACGAATAACGACGGAAACCTAGATTTCCAAATCGAAAAGTACCCAATTCCAACTAGAATAAAATCCATTGGAGCAATCTGCCTCTATATTAGAGCAATCTTCCCCGTGTTTCTCTCTCTTCGTTCCTTGGTGCTTCTCTCTTTCTCCCCATTCTGTTTCTCTCTCTTTCCTAAGGAGATGTCGTCAGGTAAGTGTCAAAGGTTTTAGTATTTGATGGGAGGTGGGAGGAGATTCTACCATTTTGGGGCGGGCGCCAGGGTAGTGGCAATTAAGGAAGCATGCTGGTTTTCTTTCGAAACATATTAATGTTATTCTTCGAAAAAGTAAACAAAACAAAAAAACATTAGAGGTTATTTTAGGAATAATGGTGGGTGAAGAAATAACATTTTAATTTCTTTAATATTTTTAATATTTTTATGATGTGTGAAATTACACTGTAGGTGTAGAAATAAGACAATAATGTGGGTCTATCAGCATTCTTAATCTAATGATTATATGATTTCTGATTTAGTTAATCATTTACAAATAATTTGAGTAATCTTTTAAAAATAATCAGAGAGAGAGAGAGAGGGAGTGGTTTACATGCTGGTAACATGGCAGACAGTGGAGTTGTCAAAGGAGCAATTACAGGTGACGGCACTCCCGTATCCTTTGCGTGTCAATAAATCAGTCCATGGAAGTTGACGGCTGCATGGATCTACACTGAAATTCCAGTCCGTTTTCCTCAGTGTCTTTGCTATGTCAGCTAAAGCTTGCACTACAAAGAATAAAATGGAGCATATATAGAGTCAAAATATACATATTTGTGCAATTAGTACTATAGATGTTACACCATATATAGAAAAAAAAATTATTATGTAAACAAGAAATGTGAACCATGAATCCAAACTGATACATTATTTAAAGTTTTATCCATTATTAGGTTTACAAAGTTATAGGATGAAACAAATTAAGGTGATTACTAAGGAAGAATTAATTTTTTTTTTTTATTACAACGATATATTTTACATTAAGGGAATGAAGGAGTTCAGTTAAGTCACACAATGAGCAACTTAATTTGATATCGATTTCGAATCTTGTGGCAACCTAATTTGACATGTAAATATATATTAAGGTTAAATGTACGACTTACCTTCATCTTGTGGCAATCGAGTAGCTCCGAAAGCAAAGGTTGCAAAGCAAACCACCAAAAGAGAATGAAGAAGAAGAAGTCGAGGGAGGAACATATTCATCATTATTTGCTTAACAAACTTTCGCATCTGAAGAAGAAAATCAGATGAGTGTTTTAAAGGCACAGCAAACAGAAAGATGGGAGTACGTAGGACCTGCAAGGACTTGAACAGAAGTCAAGTTCTACTTACCTAACTTGCCCTTGGAAAAAAAAAAAGAAAAAAAAAAAGAAAAAAAAGAAAAATCCTTGCCCTTGGAAAAGGACACTGAAAAAACAGAGGAAAACAAAACTGAAGTCAAGTTGTACTTGCCCTTGGAAGAAAAAGAAAAAAAAAATTTTAATGAAAAGTCTGTGATATTGTTCACTTTAACGAAAAACTATATTTTTACATTAAAAAGTCAAACCTAGTACTATTTACTTTACCTTTTATTTTGTCCTTATCGTTAAAACTCAAAGTTTTCAAGCCCTTTTCATTAGTTTTCCTAAAAAAAAATTGCCCTTGGAAAAGTACACCGAAAAACAGAGTGGCTTGAATTGTCAACTATTAATACCCGAGATATTAATTTGAATAAATTGACAGTTTAGGCCGCCTTTTTAAACTGACCCCACTCCTCTGTCTCTAGATACATATGCCCTTTTTTCTTGCTGGAAAAGGAATTAGATCCTGTTTCGAATCTTCTCATTGGGATTTGGGAATGAATAATGATAATCGTTTATTAAAGATTGTGCGGTCACAAATAAATATTTTTTTTATTTTTAAAAGTAAAATAATCTCGTTTTACATGAAAAAAATTATGAATATACGATATTTGATGAACGATTATTATTCATTGATTCCCGAGATCTTAAGTTAGGAAATCCGAAGAAGATCTAATTCGGTTGGAAAATGCCCTTTATTCTAAAGTTATACAACGAATAGTCCTCAAAGACCTGGCTAATAGTCACGACCACATATAAAATTATTTTTATTTTATGCATACATCATTTGAATTAGGGGTGGGCAAACGGGTCCTAGACCCGCGGGTCGGGGCGGGTACCCGTGATTTGGGGCGGGTAAAGGGCGGGTCCAAAATTTCAAAACACAAAACAGGGCGGGGCTGGTCGGGTAAACGAAATTAGTGGGGTGGGGCGGTTCTAAAAATAGAAGGGAACCGGCCCCCGGCCCGGCCCGTTTTTAGCATGGACTTAATTGGATTGGGGTTTTATCCTAATCCCAATCTTCTCAGACCAGTCATTTGGTTTCCCTTTCTTCCATTAGTTCCGTTCAAGACTGGGTTAATATATTTCCAGTCATTTGGTTATCAAGACTCTGTTATATATTTTCACACTGCGATCTCTCCTCCTGACTTGCTCTCACCATCCCAGTTCCGTTCGCCGCCATCATCATCAGACCTCGATCCAAGGTAATTGAAATCCGTTCTCCAATTTTTTCTATCAATTTATAGCGAATTTCTTCGTTTTTTGTGGGTTTAATTTTTGAATGCATGCACAGAATTCAAATGGGAAATGCGATCGTGGTCGATGATCTGGTGCTCTGTGTCTCTTTCTCTCACTCATTCTCTCGAAATCAGTCCCTCTGTCGAACTCGAAGGGACGAACGACGAAGTCGAAGAACTAATCATCCATCCCCTCCGTCTGACTCAGATTCATAGTTTTTTAAGGTATTATGTTTTTGGGATTTAGGATTGAAAATTATATTAGGGTTTTCTACATTTAGGGATTTTGTTGGGTTGGGAATCTTGACCTCTGTTTAGTTCCAATTTCAAATCTTTTGCTCAAATGATTTGGGTGGATGGGGTCGAAATTAGGATTAAGCATCAGCTGGTATCAGTTTGGGAATTTAACCAATGTTAAAATGGGATCATGGTATCCTTGAGAACTCTAATTTCAATGATTTGGGATTATATTTGTATGTTGCTGTGCACAATCTGTGTAATATGCTGCTGCTGTGCACTGGAGTGCATCGGCTGCTGCACCATTTAAAAGAAAAAAAGAAAAAAAAGAAAAATAGAGTTGGACCCGTGGACCCGCCCGGAACCGGCCCGTTTGAAACGGGTCGGGTAAGGTCCGGTTCCAAAACTGAAAATCTCTTTACCCGGCCCGGCCCGGCCCGTTACAATTTAAAACGGGTAGGTCCGGTTCCTCCAAAAATGGGCCCGGCCCGGCCCGTGCCCAGCCCTAATTTGAATAGTTATTTTGACAAGAATGCGCTATCGTCTTCATCGTTTTTATTGCATATATAATTTGAATAGTTGTTTTGACTAGAACGCGTTATCGTTTCATCGTTTTTATTTCATATGCAGACATTTTACCGACCATTATCTTCATTCATTAGCTTCATTCGCTGCAAATTAAATACAAGCATTTACATACAAAATCAAACGAAGTACCGTAAGAACGTCTTTAATACAAAGATAAAAATGTAGAGATCTCAATTTCTTTTTCTCTGTTAAGCTAGCGGAGCCCTCTTAAAGAAGTAAATAAAGACGTAAATACATTTTACTTACATTTTTGGGCAAAAATAAAAATAAAAATTTGAAATGCTTTTCAAATAATTTTGCATCTTCCATTAAATATGTTCTGCATGTCCCCAAGAGAGAAAAATTAGGTCACATGAAGTAGTGCACATGATCAAATTTATTTAACCAAAAAAAAAAAAAAAAAAAAAAAAAACCTAGCGGATTTTATGTATAAAGGATGAGATTTTTCATGGATAAGAATGTGGAGAACCAAAATAATGACTTTTAGTAACCTTTTGTGATAAAATATGCGATCTATGAAGAAAGTTGATGGCCTACTATAAAATTAATTGACAATATGAAGAATAGTTCAATTTACTTATAAGTCTATATAAGGACATCCCTCCTCTAATCAATGTAAGATTCACTCTCAACGTACTCCATCATTTTTAATTATAGCAATTCACATTTGCTAACAAGGGGATCTCGGTTATTTTATGATAGAAGTTGAGATTGCACCATAAAAACAATTGTCAATATGGTGGAGAGTAGCGCAAATCTTTAAACGTAGATACAATGTCTCTTCTTTTTCTAATGTGAGATTCACTATCAACATTTTATATATACTAGGCCTGAAAACATTCAAATAGCATTATTAAAACTTAGCTGCCAAGTAATGTATGACAAGTTTTCAAATAGAACATTTTCTAAGCAAATACAATATTGTCTATTCTTTTTCCGATGTAAAGTAATCTTCTCGTCGAAAACAAATGACAAGATTTCAGTTTCTATGCTGAAGCAAGTGATCTAATGTTGGTATTGTAATTATGAATAAGAAAATCAATTTAATCAAATCTACAAGGACTAAAAGGACAAGGTCATGGGAACTATTAATTTCACACATAACGATTGCATTCTTTGATTCATTTTACAACAATATTTCTACACTATTAAAATGAATATCAATAGAGGAAGTAAAAATGATTTATGAGTTTGTACGTTTAATGCTAAGTTTAGTTATGTTGATGATCAATCAAATAGTTTGCCAATCTCTAAATTAGGCAATCTCCAATGGAGAGGGCTAAAAGTTCAAAAGTCAAAAAATTGCCTGATTTACCCAAAAACTCATCTCAAATCGAAGATTGAGCTATAATTCTATGAAGCAAGATGAGCTATAATTCTATGAAGCCACCAGACCACTATTTGGCCAAAGGAGCATCAGCCTAGCCAAATTTAGTCCCCCTCTTAGCCCTTTTTTTTGGACCCAAATCCTCAGTTGCAATAATTAATTCAAATTCAACGGTTAGATTTGAAAATGTAGTTTAATTAAATTAACCATAAATTTAAAGTATAAACTTAAAACTAGTAAATATAGCCCCTTTGGTTGAAGATGATATATGAATATGGTTTGACATTGTTCAGTTAAAAATAATATTTTTCAGGATTATAATTATAGACGGGACTATATTTAGACATTTCGCTTGGAGATGACCTTACGTTCTCCCTATAAATCTAGATCAGGGTTGACTGGATAGAGACCATAGGCAAATGCGTCATGCATATGAAGCAGCTAGCCCATGACCCTTCAGTTGACCCAGTTGATATCTGGCTGTCACTACAAAATAGGATTGAAAATGTTTCCTCATTGTATCGATCTCATTACATGAGGGATTTGGATCTTCATGCTCAGAATTGAAGACATAGTAGGCCCAACAGTTTGTGAAAATATTGCTAAAAGTTTATAAACTTTCTAGAAAATATATAGCATCAACTCATATTTCAGTTAAGTGTAAACATCAGAACGTGATATCAACAATCCGAACTGTTCATTTTTCTGCATCCGCTAATAAAAGATCATGTTTTCAACAACAAAAAAAATTGAAAAACCAAATATGATGAGAAGAATAGAGTGTAAATGACAATTCACGGTTAAATATATATCTAGGGTTAATCTGTTATGGTTTCGGATTTCGGAGTTGAGCCCTTCACGAAAGTTATAAAGCTTGTCACTAATAGTGATTTATATAGTATATTTTTTACATTTTTCACACTTCTATATTAATTATTATCAATTTTACAGTCAAACAAAAAACTATTCATGAGGGTTTGGAAGGTGTTAAAAATCTAAACAACGATGTAACCATTATTTAAATGTAGAGGGTACAATCACAAGCGTTTATATATTCTTTCACATTTTTTTAACTTGTACATTATTTATTATGAATTTTTATTTATTTTGAGCTCCCCTAAAAACACAATTCATGAGGGTTTGTAGGGGTTTAAAAATTCAAATGACAATATACCCATTGTCAAAACGTAGAGGATGCGATCACGAATGTTTGCATATTTTTCCACACTTGTAAATGAATTATTGTGAATTTTATAATGTGCTTCGGTTTTAAATTGCTTTGTATCTTTAATGTGCTTTGGAAATTTTTAATCTCACGTAATGGCTATTGTAGTAACTATTAATGTTTTTATTTTTTATTTTTTGTTTCTTTGGAACAAACGATATTGACGGGAGATGTCACATCCCAGTATCGGCTTTGTCATAGCACGATATTGTCCGCTTTGGGCCACGCAAGAACTTCCCAGTGGGTCACCCATCTTGGGAATGCTCTCGCCCGAACTCGCTTAACTTCGGAGTTCCGATGGAACCCGAAGCCAGTAAGTCCCCAAAAGGCCTCGTGCTATAGGGAGGGGAGCATGTATATATAAGGCACATCACCTCCTCTCCGTTGGTCGATGTGGGATGTTACAATCCACCCCACTTAAGGGGAACCCGGCGTCCTTGCCGGCACATCCGTACCAGTCTTGGTTTCGCCGTAACACGATATTGTCCAGTCTAGGCTATGCCCTCACAGTTTTGTTTCTGGGAACTCACACAAGAACTTCCCTGTGAGTCACCCATCCTGAGAATGTTCTCGCCCGAACTCGCTTAACTTTAGAGTTCCGATGGAACCCCAAGCCAGTGAGTCCCCAAAAGGCCTTGTGCTATAGGGAGGGGAGCATGTACATATAAGGCACATCACCCCCTCCGTTGGTCGATGTGGGATGTTACAGGAGAGGGGGTGGGCTTAGCCTCACAATGGGCTAGCAATAATGTGGTTTAAATTTGTCTTTGGCAAGAATCGAACCTAAGACCACCTCTCTTACAAGTGAAAAGGAACACCACTAGACCGTAGTAGTTTATAAGTATCAAACTAACATTTTTCTTAACGGGTTGAAATGGGTTACCCGTGTGGTATTAGCGGTTCGTAGCGTGTGATCCGATAAAGACTCAATTAGTTATCGTGTTGACTTGAAACCTATTATTTGTGTATCGTATTAATAGATCGTGTAAGAAATTGTTAGATCTACCATTTTTATAGGTTATATTTTGTCAAATCATTTGACACAATTAATTAAACATGGTAAGTAAAGATTGATTAACATATGATATAATATGTCATAAACCGCGCAATTCACACGGCTGCATAAGATACACTTTGCTATACCTAATGGAATCCACTTATTCAATCGCAACCACAATTCAGCTTCCAGGCTACGGAGTTTGGAACTCATAATTGCATCAAAAACATCGATTTATTTTTTTAAGTCTCTAACAAAAATTCATTTAATTCAAAATTATTTATCTATTTAGTTGTCACGATAAAATTTTAATGTTTTTTAGAACATACTATTCGTCAAGTTACTTGAAGTCAATTAGCTATATGTCTTAAATATTTACAATTTGGCTAATATTTTGTAAGAATTATTTATAAGATACAATTTGAAAATTAAACAATTTGGATCGTTGAAGTATGTGAGCCCCACCAAATATATATATATATATATATATATATATATATATATATATATATTGTTGAAAACATTGGCATTGCCCACACACAGATTTTTCAATGCCCACAAATGTGATGTAGACTTTGGAATTGCAGGAGATCACATTTTCAAAGAGGAGCTGTAAATTTCAAATGCATAATTAATATATTTGATCGAAGCTGCTCTAAAAATAGAGGGCTCCGTATTCTTTCATTATACAGAAGTCACAAGAAGTTCATGGAAAAGAAAGAGAGAAAGAGAGGAAGAGGAGAGGAGATAATAGAGAGAGTTATTTTGTACTTCTATTCTAAATTATAATGAAAGCACCACTGCTGCTCCGAGGATGTACTCCAGTCACACTGACTGTAGAGGAACCTCGTAAATTTTGTGTCTTGTTTATTTATTCCATTGCACCCACCGTCGATTTTACAACATGTTATCAGCACGAGAAGCTCTCCTGTCAGTGGAAAGCACAACGCCATAAATCAGGTGAAGCACTATCTACCTCTCATCTCCGTCAGCTAAAATCTCGTATGTCCATTTTTCGTCTTTCCCACAGCGCCAGAAGCGCCCCACCGAATTCTGATGAGAATTGAAATTTACAACGACCTGTAGTCTTCACGAGATAAGAAAACTCGTACCTGACAACTGGTTTCCAGAGATCCAGAAGAATCTCATCAAACTTAGAAACCCAGATCGCGTTGTTTTCAACGGATCTCGAGGACTACCATGAATCCTCGTTGTCTGAGATGGTGATGGCAGTACTGACTCCACACATGCCTCCCTCTCTTGTACCTCCATCAACTCCGCTGTCATCTATGTCCCTATAGGGAAGTTCTTGCTTCGCGATGCCATGTTCTCTAGGCCATGTAAGAACAACGCCAGTCTCTGGTAGCCTTTTGGATTGAATTGGTTCTGTGTGACCTTCACAACAACCTAGATGGCTCTGGTTTTGAGACTGGTAGAGACAGACAAAGAAGAAAAAGGAAGGAGGGATTATGGAATGGTGTTTTAGGCACCGTGTGAAAAAAAGAATTGGAAAGGTGGAATTTTGGTGTATGATGCTGACACAAATGGAGAAATAGGACAAAGGTTTTTAATGATGCATCCACACCATATAGAAAAGAAAAAAAAATATAAAGGGATTTGAATGGTGCACGGCACCATTTGGTCAAAATAATAATAAAAAACAAATATAAAAGGTTTCTGTTGGTGCATGGCACCATGCTGCATAAATAAGAAAAGTAATAATAACAAGGTTTGAATAAGTGCTGACAAAAGAAAGAAAAATAATAAATAAAAGGAGGTTTGATATTTCTTGTTATTTATGTGAATTAGTGTTGGTTTAAAACACTTTTACAAGTTCTATTTACTTTAAAGCAATTTATTTGTCATAGACGGTTTTACCGCCTACTGCTTTAAGTTTTGATTTATGTGAATGATGCTGAATTAAAGCCCTTGTCACAAGTTTTACTTACTTAAATGCAATTTATTTACTATGGCTAAATTACTGCCTATTGCTTTAATTTATTTGTTGTACTTATCTTTTGTTACGATGAGTATATACAAGACTTGAAGTTCCTTGATCAGATCAGAACCTGTAGTTTCTTGATCCTCATCATATAAAAAAAAATTATTGGACCTGAAGTTCCATCATGCAAAAGGATCGGGCATGAAGTCCCTTGATCCTCAAAATCAGGACATGAAGTTCCTTGACGAGTATCGTAAGTTTGAAGTGCCGCAGTGCCTCAACTTAATTGTAATTAAAGCCATAAGAGTCTTACTCTACAGACTATTAAATAAGGACCAGAAGTTCTTTATGTCCATACTCAAAATGGTTTAGCAGAAGCATTTATTAAGCGGATGAAATTAATTACCCGCGCTCTGCCAGTTTTTACATGGGTACATGCTATTTTGCATGATGCATTATTAATTCAGTTGAGACATGTTACCAACCATCAATACTTCTCAGTACAACTCGTGTTTGGAAACCAGCCAAACATTATACATTTACGAGTTTTTGGTTGTATTATCTATGTGTCTATTGCACTGCCACAATGTACTGAAATGAGGCATCATCGCCAATTGGGCATTGATGTTGAACACCATCTATCATTCAATATTTAGAACCCTTGATTAGGGATATGTTTACCGCATGCTTTGTGGACTATCATTTTGATAAGACAATTTTCTTTCGTTACATCATCAAATGTCATATGCATTTAATGATGTAACGAAAGTAATAACATCATATATACTTGCTGCAAATATGCCTACAAGAATTAATGTCCCTATTGGACAAAATAATGTGGCAGCAAATGATTTATCTGTTGCACGCATGAAGCGTGGCAGACCCTCAGACTCAAAAGGTTCAGTCATTCTAAAGACGAAGAATATGGCACTACTGAATTATTGCATTCCCAAAGCATAACTGTTGCATGCCAGAAGCATGATAGTCGCCGCATGGATACACATCTCAGAAAAGACAATCTGCAGACATGGGAATATTGATGTCTTATGCATGAAGCATGATAGACGTATAGGTTCCAGTGACTCAACTCCCGGAAGTATACATGGGAGCAAATTGCTCTGTATAAATTCCAAAGGAGAATGTGTTATGAAGTGTAGAAAATTCCTGAAGGATTCAAATTGCTTGAAGAAAGCCCCCGAAGGGTAAAGCATAAATTATGTACTCAATACCAATGGATGGTATAAATCGCCTTAGTGAGTACTATCATTATGTTATTGTTGCAAAATACTAAAATCTCTTGCAAGAGTCAATGACATTAAAATAGAACTCTTGAAGAGTCTAGAAAGATTAAAGTGTTGAGAAGAATATTGTCTCGAACTGCAGATCGAACAATATGCGAACACGAATATTATCCATGATATTTATGGTATTAAAGAATCATATGGATTGAAGATTATGAGTTGAATACTCAAATGATGTAGACACTAAGAAAAATCATTCATCTTTGTGAGGGAAAAGATGAATTGATATTTGGTCCAGAAGTACCACATCTTAGTGAAGTATATGCTTTATTGTATTTGACACAATACTTTGAATGAAATAAAGCTTATCTATTAATATCTCCGAGAAATTACAGTTATGTACATACACATGAATTAAAATGAAAAAAAGCAGGAGGGAACCTTCACAAAAGTTGCTCATGTGAAGCCTCAGTACTCGGATGTACCCCAGAAGGGGGAAGCACCAGAGATTGATTATTTAGAGCCCCAATCCTTGGTAAAACTCCGGAGGACAAAGGCAATAGGTGTTTTTGGAATAAAGCATCGAACCTTTAATTGTCATTTTGAGTCCGACTTTCGGATTCCAGCAGCTGGTCAAGCTTTCTTTTCATGCTCGTTGAGTAATTATTTGTAAGCATGTGTAACACTCTATTCTCGAACTTGAGCCCTCTGATCTCTTGTTTAAAACTTGCCACTTTAGCCATTAATGATTCAACTTGGCGAGTTCAGGCAAGTAGGCATTGACCCATATTGGAAACGAAGCTAGCACACTGAACACTGAAAGCCAATGAGTCTTGAACGGCCAGCTCATCAGACCGTTCTGAAAGGATTCTGTTATCTTCTGGAGTAAGAAGATTCCTAGCTACTACTGTAGCAGTTGTATCATCCCTCATCACAGAGTTTCCAACTGTAAGAGGGTCATTAGAAGATAAGAAGGACGGGCGCCATATATTATCCTGACGCGGCTCGTCTGTATCCCTCCCGAGACTTAAATCTAAACAAAGGTTAGATGGGCAAGCCATTTTCAGAAATGATGAAGAAAAAAAAGAGGTAAGATAAAATCTCAAAAGTGCAAGAAGGGGAAACTTCTACATGCAGCAGTTTTCCGAGCATACATTTTGAGCACAATTGATGCCTCTATAAAAAGAAGAGGCAACAGAGCTACTTGTTCAAAGATCGAAGAGGCACCGCTCTCCGAATTTCAAAAGCCAGATTTTCTTGCACAAAGTCTGTCAACATTTTTCAGATGCAATCTCAGTTTTTCCAAATATCACGTGCAACTTTGTCAAAGATCTCTGACAAAGTTAAAATCGCGTGAATCTTACTGTTCTAATTACACCATAGTTGCAGACAAGAGGTAAAGGCACAACACCACTATCTGTTATTGGGGAAATCCCTATATATGTCGACCTTCATCTTCCATAACAAGGCAGACCTGCAAAAGTATCTAAACTCTTCCTTCTCTCCGAGAATGCATCTTCAACAAAGCATCTCGAAATACTCAGTTTTCTTCCTCTCTGAGAATGCCTCTTCAAACAAGTCACACCAAAGCAAGAGTATCTCATATCATCGGGGACGAGAGCAAAAGTATCTTATATCATGCAGTCTCCCTATCCTTTCCTTTGTCCTTGTTCTTACCTGCAAGACAAGGATAAAGAAAAACAATATGTCGGAACTTCCACTCAAACTTC
This sequence comes from Cotoneaster glaucophyllus, assembly GCA_036320875.1. Taxonomy (NCBI): domain Eukaryota; kingdom Viridiplantae; phylum Streptophyta; class Magnoliopsida; order Rosales; family Rosaceae; genus Cotoneaster; species Cotoneaster glaucophyllus. Next base: position 27,847,888 of record CM070061.1, on the reverse strand, counting down.
TGGTAAGGAACTGACTGCCTGGAACCTTTCCTGATTGCTTACCTAACCTTGCTCTCGAGTAGCCATTTTCAGCTGTGGATGGAGTTGGGTTTTCAAGTCACCAACACAGCAGAATAATTGGTCCGCTGTTGGCGCTGAGAAGTGATGTTCTGAAGGACCATTCAAATGCAAGGTTTGCATTCAACTCCTGCATCGGAGGGCAAATACTGCAAGTGAAGATGCCACGTATGCATGGGGGAAAACCAGGGAAAATACCACTTCTGCAAGGGAAACAGATAAGGCAAGTGAAAATGATATATTGAAGCATGTAGAGACAAGCACAGCAAAACACGTGCTGATCCATCCCCGACGGAGCCAAAGATCACTTGTCACATGGAGCTGCTCGTGGTTCCATTTCATTCAAGAACAAGTCACAAGGCCCTTGAAGAAATCATAAGTTCGATTCAAGATCAAGTGTCCACCACCCTTGAATCAAATTTAGTTCCAGATAAAAGGAGTAAATTCAGACCTTTGTAGGAAGTCTAGCAGAAGACCCTCCAGTCCAGTTCAAGAACAAGCATGTGGAAAGTTAACTACAAGTAAATCACCTCTGTTGGCAACTCTTCTCACTAAGAGACTGAAGTAGAATGATCAACAATCAGCCTAAATGATTTGAAATCAGGGGGAGATACTCATCAGGGGGAGCATCCAAAACAGATCAAGGTTTTAACGAGGCAACTGATGTTGATATGTGGGCATCCAATGGGGAGTGTTGAAAACATTGGCATTGTTATGAATGCCCACACACAGATTTTTCAATGCCCACAAATGTGATGTAGACTTTGGAATTGCAGGAGATCACATTTTCAAATAGGAGCTGTAAATTTCAAATGCATAATTAATATGTTTGATCGGAGCTGCTCTATAAATAGAGCACTCCGTATTCTTTCATTATACAGAAGTCACAAGAAGTTCATGGAAAAGAAAGAGAGAAAGAGAGGAAGAGGAGAGGAGATAATAGAGAGAGTTATTTTGTACTACTATTCTAAATTATAATGAAAGCACCACTGCTGCTCCGAAGATGTACTCCAGTCACACTGACTGTAGAGAAACCTCGTAAATTTTATGTCTTGTTTATTTATTCCACTGCACCCACCGTCGATTTTACAACATATATATATATATATATATATATATATATATATATATGTATATGCGGTAAAGGTTTTGTAAAATTTATATTTGTGATACGATGTGAACCGGCATGAATGCAAAACATGCATGTAGAAATAACACGGATGCATGCAGCTTTCTCATGAATACTTTTCATCATGGATTTTTTCGTCGTTCTTTCGTTTTGCATACTGAAGGAAGAAAGAACACTGTTACCAGTCACCAGCACACTTGCAATTAATTATTTAATTCACAAATCTGCATACAAACACGTACCTATGAAAAGATGTTTAGTCTGTTTTCAATTATTCATTACTCTTTGGCTCGAAGCTTTCATCTCCAAATCAACCAGTCAAGGCATTGAAGCTGGATGTTATTGACATTGAAATGAAACCCTAGGTAAACCTAGTTCCCAGCTAGCTAAGTTAAGAGTTATGGGATGCCATAACTGAGAATTAATCCAAATATTATCATGCATCTGCCAAAATAATAATAAATGATAAGATCATCTTCAACTTGCGTAAGTAAAATAGGCTGCAACAAAATTAATGATCTTATGAATTACATGTAAATTTGTAATGTTGTCTGACCACAAAGTGAATGAGTTCTAATCAAAGTATTGTAAATTTACATCACAAATATGCATATTCTGTCTATACCCTTTTATATTCAGGTCTAGAAGAGATTCTCAATTGATTCATTTGTTCTGGAAGTGATGGCCTAGCGTGTACAAAAATGTGGAACAACTATTTTGAAGAGCTAAAATCGTTCTTTGTATTCCCTTGAAATTATGCATAAGATTTTGAATATTCATACATAATCAAGGTTTTCTGGGAAGACATTAAAGACACATTGTCCTAAAAACCAAGCAATGCATCTCTATCATCTCAAGGAGAACATTATCAATAGTTGAAACTACTCCATCCACGCCAAGCCTTCACTCAATGAGCATGTAGATGTTGAGTTTCATTTCAGCCTCCTTAACTCAATTCTAACACGGTATGAACACATAGTAGAATATAAATACTAGTGTCATGTGTACTAAAGAAAGTTGAGGTTCTACCATAAAACCAATTGGCAATGTGAAGAGTAGTCCAACCTCTTATAAGCCCATGCAAGGTCTCTCCTCCCATCAATGTGGGATTCACTCTCAACATGTACATCATGACATTTAACTACATTAATTCAATTCTAGAGTTGCTTCTTCTGAACATGGGGTTATAAGTATCAAACAACCTGCTTTACAAACAACACAATGCATCTCTATCATCTGATTCAATAGCCGCATTATAAATAGTTGAAACTGCCTCATCCATGCCAAGTTTCACTAAATCAGCATGTGGAGGTTAATATCTATTTTAGCCACTCTTAACTCGTTACTAGCAAAATTTCTACACATAAAGTGGAATATAAATAGTAGCTGATGTGCACAACATGGGCATTAACTTCAGTAAATTCAATTTTGAAGTTGCTTTATCCAAAAATAGGGTTATAGCAGTACGTATGAGTAGGTGACCTAGGCCGACCTAGTCCATTTATAGGCGAGCTGGGTTGACCTAGTCCATTTATAGGCAAGCATGTTTCAAGATTAAGGTTGCTATTCAATTGGACAACTAGGCACAAGATCTGTGTTAATATAACGAAGAGTTTGGTTTACAACCATAAGGAATCAAGTTTGAAGGTCATTCATAGAGATATCAAGGCTACTTATGTGCTGCTTGATCGAAACCGAAACACAAAGATATCTGGCTAGGATTTGGCCAAGCTTGATGAAGACGTTATAAAGCACATTGTCAAAGAATTCGACAATATTATTGTTCATGTAGCACACTAGGGAAATGAACGACTGTCATTCCTTAAGGAGATATCTATGGGCCTCTTATATCTTCGATTAGTGTGGCACCAAGTAACTTTTGCCTATGTCACAGAATATCTACAACTACTTTCTCATCAAAGGGGTATCTGCTAATTCCTTTGATTATCACATGAATCAAGTTTCTAGTTATTCGTCTCAAGAAAACTCGTAAGTTCACCAAAACTTGTAATTCGGTATTCATCAAACATCATAAGATACATGTATGACTGAGCCTTAATTCTTTCAACACGTATGTGGTGCTTGAAAATGACCTTTGCTCCTCAAAATTGAAATGTGAGTTGGGTTCATTTAATTTTTTTTTTTCATGAATATTGATAAGATGCTGGAACCATCTTAATAAATAAAGAAATGCTTTATGGGAAGCGAGGCTCTTTGACGAGAATCAAGGTCTAAATTATCGATGATATCGGAAATATCGGTAGTCCAAAAACACGGAAATTTCGATGGAAATATCAGGATATTATCGATATCGATAAAAATTGAATAAAAACCACGGAAATTGTAAGAAAAACTTGGAAATTTTTATTGAAACTTTGCAGGATGTTATTTAGTCAATTATCTATTAGTTTATCACAAAAAAATTGGAAGGAAATGCATTGCATGATGGATTTAACTAATTTAAGTTGATTATATAGCAAGCTGGCAAACATTGTGAATGTAGAAAATATGTAGTAATTAATGAAAGAAGTTTAAACACAAGTGATATGGTGGTCAAGGTGTTGAAGGAGTAAAATGGGAGGGGTTCGAATCCCCTTGGTGTTTTTTTAAATATAGAAATTTATCCTAGATAATAAATATTAGCTTGCAAGCCTTGCATACATCTTTATGACCATATAAATATTACAGGCTGAATATGTAATCACAAACACATCTGTAGCGAGTTGGATAAGGCCCATGTGCGTGGTTGACAAAGGGAAGGGTACCGTACAACATTGAAGATGCAAAAAAACAAAAGTAATCAAAGTAATAAATTAAAAGAGAAACGTTAAAAAGACTCTTAAAAGTGAGATTATCTGTTAACTTTCTTAGATTTCATATTTTTAACACAACTTACGTATTAACATTAAAATATTGTAAAAAAAAATATGAGAATCCACAAATAGATACTGATGTGAGTCTGGCCATTAATTGTCGCTCAAGTACAAGTCCATCTTTTTCCTCTTTCCCTTCTTTTCTTTCTCTTTCTCCAAATATCGAAACCATCAAAAGCTCAGAGGGAAAAGGAAGGACGGACGGAAACAAAAATAGAAAATAATTCAAGCTACTATTATTTTATTATTAAAAGTAGTGAAGGAGCGAGCGAGCGAGCGAGCAAGCAAAGAGCTGAGTCTGAGTGTCCGTCCAAAGCAGATGCAACGGGCAGCCGGCGGAAGCAGCGGCGGTGAAGTGAGTCGAGGAGGAGGCGGACTCGGGCGGTACAGCTCGGCCCCAGCCACATGGTTGGAAGTGCTGCTTGAAGAGGACGAGGAGGACCCACTGAAGCCGATACAGTGCTTGACTGAGCTTCTTGCCGACAACACACCTTGTACGACGGTGGATCCAGCTTCGTATGATGCTGCAGCTGGGTACCTTAGTCGACAGAAAAGCTCACCAGTTGATTTTAATGGTGGCGGCGGGGGGTCGGGGGGATGTTTCGCCGGGTTTGGAATTTTTAGCATTTTTCATCTCGCGATATTATCGATATCATCGATAATATCGCGATATATTGCCCAAATAATGCAGTAAAAATGCTGAAAATATCGTCTCCGATATTATCACGATAATATCAACAAAATATCGATATATTGACGATAATTAAATGGATAAATGTGAAAATATCGCCATCTAAAAAAAACGATATTATCGGCGAAATATCGCCGATAATATCGATATTTTGGACCATGACGAGAATGCATTGAAAGACATAATGTTATCAGTAGAAGAATGATAAACGAGGAATATTTCATCTAGTTGGTTGTATAGTCAAGTGGTTTATTGATACTTTTGTTGGATGTTAGTTAGTCTGAATAATCTCTATACTGTTATGATTGTTTAGCCAAATGATTATGAATAGAATATTGTGTGTTTGTATCTGCTTTCTTTTGTTACCAAATTAACAGTTTATGAGCTTAGAGTCAAGGTTTGAATGCGATCTAACAAATATACAACAACTTATGAGTTTATGATTGTGATAGGGTCTCATACATATGAATTCTGGAGTATAAATATTTAATAATGTTCTTGTCACACATGCAAGCATTCTATATTTATCAATTATGGATGAAGGAAGACGAAGTTAAGGACCATACATATGCAGATGACTTAAGCACTGCCAAAATATCAGACTTTGTTCTATTGTCTCAAAAGTGGGGCTATAGCAGTATGGGGGTGTACATGGACAAGTCTGATGCAAATTAAATTACAACAAATGCATTATCTTTGAAAATGACCGGTCCATATTTTTATCAAACAACGCACGTTGCCCTTCTCTCACTCAGGTATTATGCCCTTTGCATGCTAAAAGGTAGCTATAAAGTGTGGCTTTACTTTTCCAAGATAACGTTCACAAATGACCAAACATTTAGAAACCTTGAGAAACGCTTATTTGACATCTCAATTCAAGTAAGTACAAGTGACTTTTTGTTATTGGTGAATTTTTATTTATCATTTGTGATTCTTTGCTGGTTTATTTACAATTTTTACTTCGCTATACAGTAAATTTGGTAGAAGCAAAGACATTGTCGAGAATTGGACCATGAAAATCCCTTTGATGGAGGGTAGATTTACCACCAACTTTATGTAGACCTGTTTATTTAAGTTCTAATTGCTCATCTTGGTCTGATGCTTTAAGCCTCAAGTCAGTGCTGCCTAGTTTTCCTTCTCCGCCTGATTTACTACTTCATGTAGGCTTTCTTTCATCATTTGAACAGAAATTCACCGATTTGATTTTACTGTCATCTAATTTTGTTTTCCTTACTTTTTGGGAGGGAGACAGAGGTAGTGTGTAGATAGTTTTAGGTTTACAAGTATATTATACTCATTTTAAGAAGTTTGTAGGTTTGCAACAGGGTTTAGCTGCAATTGCCCTATTGCATGACTTCTCTCTAGTGGAATGGAAATATGAAACTGGAATTATTGTTGTTACATATGAATTTGTAGTTTAATTCATTTGCAGGGTAATTTGGTTTGGAAAAACTTTAATATCATGGACAAAGCAGAAGGTGCTGGTAAGAGTATTGTCAGAGAATTCTACAATATTATTGTTCATGGTAGCACACTGGAGATCCACTTGTATTGGGCAAGAAAAGGAACGACTATGATTCTTTACTCAAGTGTATGTGGGTCTCTTATATGTGCTATTAGTATCACACCAAATAAGTTTTGCCTATGTTGTAGAATGCCTGCATGTATTGTCTCATCTATTAGATTTACTTTCGTAAAAGCAAACTTGTTTTGGTAGACCTTGATCCTCCAACAGAAAGTGTAAGTAGCATATCGCATGGTAAGACTCATGTACCTATAGGCACAATGGTTGGAATTGGCCCAATTATGTGCATTACAACAATCGTCATCATAGTCATCATATTACTAACACTCGATATTCTTTGGAAGAGAAGCCTCCTAGGATGACAAAAAACATTGGAGGATGGTATTTCTTGTTTCTCTGTTATACTGTTTATCATCTTATTCAATTGTTGTAATATGAATAATTGAAACTGCCTCATTCAAGTCAAATTTCACTAAATCAGCATATGGATTTTAATACCTATTTTAGCCTCTCTTAGCTCGTTTCTAGAACAATTTGAACACATAAAGTAGAATATAAATAGTAGTATGATGTGCACAACATGACATTCATTTCAGTAATTCAATTTTGAAGTCGCTTTATCCAAAAATAGGGTTATAGCAGTATGTATGAGTAGGCATGCTGAGCCAACCTAGTCTATTTATATGTGAACTAGGCTGACCTAGTCCATTTATAGGCGAGCACGTTTCAAACTTAAGGTCATTATTGGATTGGACAATAAAGCACAAGATCTGTGTTAGTATAGTGAAAAGTTTGGTTTACATCTATGAGGAATCAAGTTTGAAGGTCCTTCATAGAGATATCAAGGCTACTTAATGTGCTACTTGATCAAAATCGTTAACATATATGGCTATGAATTGGCCAAGCTTGACAAAGAGGTTATATCGCAAAGTGTTAGAGAGTTCGACAATGTTACTGTTCACGTAGCACACTAGAGATCCTCTTATACTGGTCAGGGAAAGGAACGACTGCCATTCTTTACAAAGATACCTAAGGGCCTTTTATATATGTGATTCGTATGACACCAAGTAAGTTTTGTCTGGGTTGTAGAATATTTGCAACTACTCTATCATCAAGGGAATATCTCTTAATTCCTTTGATTATTACATGAACCTAGTTTCTAGTAATTTGTCTCAAGAAAACTCGTAAGCTCACCAAAACTTGTAATTCGGCGTTCATCAAACATCATAAGATACATGTATGACTAAACCTTAATTCTTTCAATTCATATGTGGTGCTTGAAGAATGACCTTCATTGCTCCTCAAAGCCGAAATGTGAGTTGAGGTTTATTTAATTTTTTTTTCTTTCAAGGACATTGATAGGATGCTAGATCATCTTAGTAAATTGGTTGGTTGTATTGTCTAATGGTTTATTGATATTTTTCTTGGATGTTGGTTAGTCTTCTAATTCTCCACATTACTAGGATTGTTTAGCCACAGGGTTAGAGTTGAATATTATGTGTTTTTATTTGCTTTCTCTTGTTAACGACTTGATGGTTTATGAGTGTAGAGTCAAGGTTCGAATGAGGTATAACAAACATGCAAATACTTATGGGTTTATGGTCTAATAGGGTGTCATACATATGAATTTTGGTGTATAAATCTTTAATACTATTCTTGTCACACATGCAAATCATTTTATATTTTTTAATTGTGGAGGGAGGTAGACGAAGTTGAGGGTCATACATATGAAGATGACTTAAGTAGTGCTGGACCATCAACCTTTGTTCCATCGTCTTAAGAATGGGGCTATAGCAGTATGGTGGTGTACATGAACAAGTCTGATGCAAATTACATTGCAACAAATGCATTATCTTTAAATATGACTAGTTCAGATTTTTATCAATAATCGTACGTTGCCCTCTCTCTCAAGTATTATGCCCTTTGCATGCTAAAAGGCAGCTATAAAGTGCGGCTCTATGATTTGCCAATTTGAACACATAAGGTAGAATATGAATAATAGTATGATGTGCACAACATGGACATTAACTTTAATAATTCAATTTTGAAGTTGCTTTATTCAAAAATAGGATTATAGCAGTACATATGAGTAGGCGTGTTGGGCCGACCTAGTTTATTTATATGTGAGCTGGGCTGACCTAGTCCCTTTATAGGCGAGCACGTTTCAAGCTTAAGGTTATTATTGGAATGAACAACTAGGCACAAAATCTGTGTTAGTATGGCGGTTGACATCCATGAAGAATCAACTTTAAAGGTTATTCATGGAGATATCAAGGCTCCTTAATGTGCTCTTGATCAAAATCGTTACTCAAAGATATATGGCTATGAATTGGCTAAGCTTAATAAAGAGCTTATAATGAACAATGTTAGAGAGTTCGACAATGTTATTGTTTATGGAGCACATTAGAAATCCCCTTATACTGGGCAGGGAAAAGAACGACTGTCATCCCTTACGAAGACATCTATGGGCCTCTTATATCTTCGATTAGTGTGACACCAAGTAAGTTTTGTCTATACTGTAGAATGTTTGCAACTACTCTCTTAGTAAGGGAAAATATGCTAATTTCTTTGATTATGACATGAGCCTAGTTTCTAGTCATTCATCTCAAGAAAACTCGTAAACTCACCAAAAACTTGTAATTCGGTGTTCATCAAACATCATAAGATACATGTATGACTGAGCCTTAATTATTTCAATGTGTATGTGGTGCTTGAAAAATGACCTTCCTTTTTCCTCAAAACCGAAATGTGAGTTTAGGTTCATTTAATTTTTCTTTTATGAACATTGATAGGATGTTAGGATCATCTTAGTAAATTGGTTGGTTGTATAGTTTAGTGGTTTATTGACACTTTTGTTGGATGGTTGTTAGTCTGCTAAGTCTCTATATTACTAGGATTGTTTAGCCAAAAGGTTAGAGTTGAATATTATGTGAGCTTAGAGTCAATGTTCGAATGAGGTTTAACAAACATGCAACAACTTATAAGTTTATGATCATGATAGGGTGTCATACATATGAATTTTGATGTATAAATCTTTAATACTATTCTTGTCACACGTGGAGATCATTTTATATTTATCAATTGTAGAGGGAGGAGGACGAAGTTGAGGGTCATACATATGAAGATGACTTAAGTACTAATGGACCATCACACTTTGTTCCATCTTCTCAAGAATGGTGCTATAGTAGTATTGTGGTGTGCATGGACAAGTCTGATGCAAATTACATTGCAACAAATGCAATATCCTTGAATATGACCGGTCCAGATTTTTCGTAAACATAGCTCATTGCCCCTCTCTCACTCAAGTATTATGCCCTTTGCATGCTAAAAGGCAGCTATAAAGGTACTCTATGATGTGCACAATTTGAACACCTAAAGGAGAATATAAATAGTAGTATGTTGTGCACAACATTAACATTAACTTCAGCAATTCAATTTTGAAGTTGCTTTATCCAAAAATCGGGTTATAGCAGTACGTATAAAGAGGCATGTTGGGCTGACCTCGTCCATCTATATGTGAGATGGGCTGACCTAGTCCATTTATAGGTGAGCACGTTTCAAGCTTAAGGTTGTTATTGGATTGGATGAGGCACAAAATCTGTGTTAATATGGCGAAAAGTTTGGTTTACATCCCCGAGGAATAAAGTTTGAAGGTCATTCATAGAGATATCAAGGCTCCTTAATGTACTACTTGATTAAAATTGTTACTTAAAGATATCTAGCTATGAATTGGCCAAGCTTAATAAAGAAGTTATAACTCACATTGTGAGAGAGTTTGACTATGTTACTGTTCATGTAGCACACTTGATATCCACTTATGCTAGGCAGGGAAAGTAATTACTGCCATTCCTTACAAAGATATCTATAGGCCTCTTATATCTTCGATTAGTGTGACACCAAGTAAGTTTTGTCTATGTTGTGGAATGTCTGCAACTGATCTCTCATCAAGGTAATATCTGCTAACTCCTTTGATTATTACATGAATCTAGTTTCTAGTCATTTGTCTCAAGAAAACTCGTAAGCTCACCAAAATTTGTAATTCGGTGTTCATCAAACATCATAAGATACATGTATGACTAAGCCTTAATTCTTTCAACGCGTATTTGGTCCTTGAAGAAGTACATTCCTTAATTCTTTCATCGCGTATTTTGGTGTATAAATCTTTAATACTATTTTTGTCACACATGCAAATCATTTTATATTTATCAATTGTGAATGAGGAAGACAAAGTTGAGGGTCATATATATGAAGATGACTTAAGCAACTGCCGGACCATCAAACTTTGTTCCATCGTCTCAAAAGTAGGGCTATAGCACTATGGTGGTGTACATGGACAAGTTTGATGCAAATTACATTACAACAAATGCATTATCTTTGAATATGACCGGTCCAGATTTTTATCAAATAGAAGGCGTTGCCCTTCTCACATATGACATTTGCGTGCTAAAAGGCAGCTATAAAGTGCGGCTCTATGATGTGCACAATTTGAACACATAAAATAGAATATAAATAGTAGTATGATGTGCACAACTATGACATTCACTTTAGTAATTAAATTTTGAAGTTGCGTTATCCAAAAATAGGATTATAGCAGTACATATGAGTAGGTGTGTTGGGCCGACCTAGTCCATTTATATGTGAGCTTGGCTGACCTAGTCCATTTATAGACGAACACGTTTCAAGCTTAAGGTCATTGTTGGATTGAACAACGAGGCACAATACCTATGTTAGTATGGCAAAAATTTTGGTTGACATTCATAAGGAATCAAGTTTCAAGGTCATTCATAGAGATATCAGGGCTACTTAATGTGTTATGTATTGAAATCGTTACCCAAAGATATCTCGTTATGAATTGACCAAGCTTGATAAAGAGGTTATAACACATATTGTCAGAGTTCGACAATGTTATTGTTCATGTAGCGCACAAGAAATCCAATTATATTGGGCAGGGAAATGAACGACTGTCATTCCTTACAAAGATATCTATGAGCCTCTTATATATGTGATTAGTGTAACACCAAGTAAGTTTTGTCTATGTTGTACAATATCTGCAATTGCTCTCTCATAAGGGAATATATTCTAATTCCTTTGATTATTACATGAATCTAGTTTCTAGTTATTCGTCTCAAGAAAACTTGTAAGCTCACCAAAACTTGTAATTCGGTGTTCATCAAACATCATAAGTTACATGTATGACTGAGCCTTAATTTTTTCAATGCGTATGTGGTGCTTGAAGAATGACCTTCCTTGCTCCTCAAAACTGAAATATGAGTTTAGGTTCATTTAATTTTTTTCTTTCATGGACATTGGTAGGATATTAGGATCGTCTTAGTAAATTGGTTGGTTGTATAGTCTAGTAATTGATTGATACTTTTATTGGATGTTGGTTAGTCTGCTAATTCTCTACATTACTAGGATTGTTTAGCCAAAAGGTTAGAGTTGAATATTTTGTGTTTGTATCTGCTTTCTCTTGTTAACGATTTGATGGTTTGTGAGCTTAGAGTCGAGGTTCGAATAAGGTTTAACAAACATCCAACAACTTATGAGTTTATGGTTGTGATATGGTGTCATGCATATGAATTTTGGTGTATAAATCTTTTACTATTCTTGTCACACATGCTAATCATTTTATATTTATCAATTGTGAAGGGAGGAAGACGAAGGTGAGGGTCAGTCATATGAAGAAGACTTAAGCACTGCTAGATCATAACACTTTGTTCCATCATCTTAAAAGTGGGGCTATAACAGTATGGTGGTGTACATGGACAAGCCTGATGCAAATTACATTGCAACAAATGCATTATCTTTGAATATGACTGGTCCAAATTTTTATCAAACAGCTCCCGCTGCCCCTCTCTCACTCAAGTACTATGCCTTTTGCATTCTAAAAGGCAACTATAAAGTGCGACTCTATGATGTGCACAATTTGAACACATGAAGTATAATATCAATAATAGTATGATGGGCACAACATGGACATTAACTTCAGTAATTTAATTTTAAAGTTGGCGAAATTTTGTGTTTAAATCCATGTGGAATCAAGTTTAAGGGTCATTCATAGAGATATCTAGGCTACTTAATGTGCTACTTGATCAAAATCATTACCCAAAGATATATGGCTATGAATTAGCGAAGCTTGATGAAGAGATTACAATGCACATTGTTAAAGTTCGCAATGTTACTGTTCATGTAGCACATTAGAGATCCACTTATATTGGGCAGGGACATGATTGAATGACATTCCTTACACAAATGTCTATGGGCCTCTTATATTTGCGATTAGTGTGATACCATGTAAGGTTTTCCTATGTTGTAGAATATCTGCAATTACTTTCTCATATATTACATTTACATTTACGGTAGTAAAAATATACTTGCTTTGGCAGACTTTGATCTTCAAACTGAAAGTGTAAGTAGCATATCATGTGGTAGGAGTTACGCACTTATAGGCACAACAATTGGAATTGGGTGCGCGTCATCATATGATTAACACTAGATATTCTTTGGAAGATGGGCCTCCTAGGACGACAAAAAGCATTAGAGGATGGTATTTCTTGTTTCTCTATTATACTGTCTTTTCTTGTCGTTGTTCCATTGCTAAGAAAAACATCTATATCATCTGATTCAATAGCCATAAATAGTTGAAACTACCTTATTCACAGGAAGTTTCACTAAATCAGCACCTTTATATTAATATCTATTTTAGTCTCTCTTAATTTGTTCACATCATAATTTGAACACATAATATTAGTGTGATGTGCACAACATGGACATTAACTTCAGTAAATTCAATTTGGATGCTTCTTCCAAAAAATAGGGTTATAGCAGTACTTATGAGTAGGTGTACCAGGACGACCTAGTCCAATTATAGGCAAACACATTTCAAACTTAAGCTAGTTATTGGATTGGGCAACGAAGCACAAGATCTGTGTTGTTATAGCAAAAAGTTTGGTTTACATCCATGAGGAATCAAGTTTGAAGGTCATTTATAGAGATATCAAAGCTACTTAATGTGCTACTTGATGAAAATCTTAACCTAAAGATATCTGACTATATATAGGTAAACCTTGATGAAGAGGCTATTACACACATTGTCAGAGAGTTTGACAATGTTAATGTCCATGCAGCACACAAGAGATCTAGTTATATTGGGTAGGCAAATGAACGATTGTCATTCCTTACTTATCTGCGATTTGTGTGAGACTAAGTAAGTTTTGCCTATGCTGTAGAATATCTGCAATTACTCTCACATCTATTAGATTTACATTTCCTCTAATAAAAATATACTTGTTTTGGTAGACTTTAATGCTCCAACAGGAAGTGTAAGTACCATATCGCGTGGTAAGAGTCACGTACCTATAGGCACAATTGTTGGAATTGGATGTTTTACATCAGTAAGTTTCCCTATGTTGGAGGATGGTATTTCCTATTTCTGTGCTATATTATCTTTTCTTTTCATTGTTCCATTGCTTAGAACATCTCTATCATATGATCATTAGCTGCATTATAAGTAGTTGAAGCTGCCTTTTGCACATCGAATTTCACTAAATCAGCATGTGGAGATTAATATCCATTTTAGCCTCTTAACTTGTTATAACTTGTTACTAGCACAATTTGAACAAATAAAATGGAATAAAAACAGCAGTGTGATGTGCACAACATGGACGTTAACTTCAATAATTCAATTTCAGAGTTGCTTCATAAAAAAATAGGGTTATATCAATACTTATGAGTAGCTGAGCCAAGCCGACCTAGTCCAATTATAGGCGAGCACGTTTCAAACTTAAGCTTGTTATTGGATTGGACAATGAGGCACAAGATATGTGTTGGTATTGTGAAAAGTTAGGTTTACATCCATGAAGAATCTAGTTTGTAGGCCATAGATATCGAGATATCAAGATTACTTCATGTGCTACTTGATGGAAATCTAATCCAAAGATAGCTGACTATGGACTGGCCAAGCTTGACGAGGAGGCTATAACATACATTGTCAAAGAGTTCGACTAAGTTACTGTTCATGTAGCAAACTAGAGATCTACTTATACTAGGTAGGGAAAGGAACTACTGCTATTCCTAACAGATGTGCCTATGGGCCTCTTTTCTGATTTTCTATCGTACTTGCACGCATCTTAAATTCCTGACGACTTTTACTTGTCAGAGTTTAAGGTTGATACTTTGGAGGAGGGGCGGGGGAGGGGGCCTATCTGCTGGTAAGTAGCTCTCAGCCAAATCATAGCAAGAGAACCGTGAATTTATTGACGAGACAGTCACATGATATTAGCTTTGCAGCACCCAAACCTCGTGAGGCTTTTTGGTTGCTGTATTGAAGGAAACCGGTTGCTGCTTATATATGAATACATGAAAAATACTACTCTCTTTAAAAGGCCAAATTTTTTTATTAGTGAACATTACAAGCAAATAAAAAATTAAAAAATTAAAAATAAAAATCTAAAAGGTAAAAGAAAATAAGCAGTGAAACAGGTAACATTTGGTATAATTAGCAGTAGAACATGATTCACATATTCACATGTGGTATTGTTTTCAGAGCTTGAGACTGACTATATACACTTGCATTTTGCACACTCCATGAGGCCTAAGCAATCAAAATTCGAGAACATTATTCAACTGAATCGAGAAGTAAGGTCGACCAACATTGGAAAGAGGAGTATCCACTCTTAATACGATCCCCGAGTCCCCGACATTTCCATTCCACTTGGATCTGCCAACCTGAATACACAAGACCAAATAATAAAGAAGAAGATATTAAGAAACAAATGAGTACGAGAAAGTACGTGTTTGTATATTGTAAATTAACAACTTGTTGCAAGTACAACTTATGGTACGAAAATAGGAGTAGGGTTCTCTTTTCTCTCCCCTTCGCTCCCTCCTCTTTGAATGGCTACGATTGTAAATAAATAAAGCTGAAAGGCTTACACCCGCCTTGTGAGGCATAAACGCCTCAACTTACGCCTTCGCTACTGAAAACATTGCTTCATACAACAATGAAGCAAACAGCTTTCCAATGAATATGATCTTTAGTAACTCTTGTATTTTACTTGGAAATCATGAAAAGAACAGAGTAATAAAATTTTCTTGAGATGTTTACATGAAATTAAAAGCTTAAGAATTTAAAAGGTGACAAAGCTTGCTCTACGTTTTGAGAATAAGTGAGATCCCAGAGAACTAAAGGATAAAAATGATAAAATATGCACTGGTGTCAGCAATAACATACCGATACTGAAGCAAAAGCAGAAGGATGTGCTGTGAATGCACAACCACATATCAGATTCAGCTGCTCCTTCACTGAGTGAATGAGCTCTGCCCGCAAACCAGGATTGCTTCCGCCAAAAGTGGGACATAAACTGACCATTGTAAAATTCCATGAAACATGTCAATACCAACTATCATGAATGTTAAAATTGCACATGAAAATGAAAGATGACTTTGCCTGTGTTACTTGACCTGGTAAAAAAAATGCCAATATTACTGATGTGCACACGCTTCACAGGGATGTAAGAAAGTAGTTTAAAACATGCTCAGTATTAATTTTCCCTCGGCAAAAGAAATCTGATGTGAGTTAACCCTCTAATGATCAATATTACAACTTAGGCCACATAAACATTGCAAGTCAAAGATACCAAAGTTTCCAACCATTTTGTAAAGCTACATGCAGACATGCATCATATGCATGTATCACCTTGTGGAACTCTTCATAATCACAACAAAATTACTCTTATTAAGCTCCAATTTAACTTGAGAACACACCTTTTGCCCAACCCAACCCACAGAATCATAAATAGCAGGGAAAGAATTAAGAATGGAATGGGAAAGCCCTGCTGGAACCATCAGTGACCTCAAAGACGTCTTTTGGACCTAGCCCTTTTAGGATAAAAATATTATAATGTTATTCTTCATATTTTGGTGCAATTTTTTGTCTACAAGGCAACATGTGTAGAGGCCAGAAGGGAACGGTAATAGCACTTAAACATCATATTATCACGCGATCCAGAACAGCATAAGTAACATTCATTTGAGTATTTGACTGGGTTATTAATTATTAACTTATCATAGAAACCAGTATCAACAACCAATATACCTCTTTTCCTGTAAACCCTCAACATAGCACACGAATGCAAGGCAGCAAGAGAAGAACTTTTATTATGGAAAGACAATAATGCACAGCTAAAATATACAGAGACGTCAAAACCTAACCTGAACTGTATTGTAGGCCTCACCATGAGACCAGATCGCTGCCAAGCCAAGGCTTGTGAAAGACCCAGTGTAAAAGACTTGTCTGGCCATTGTATCACAGGTGTGATGCGTGTTCCCCACTTATTCTGAAACAAAATAGATTTAAATAAACTTAACTCAAATAAAACAACAGGACAACTAAGTGTAAAATAGTATTTATAGGTACAAATTGAGAACAAAACTACTACCCTTATTTGTTAAAAGCATTTTCCTAGTTTGCAATCTAACCTTGCGAGAGAAACTGAATCTCATTTCTCCAGGATATTGACCTTGAGCTTGTAGAAGGCCACCACAAAGAGGTAAGAAAGCACTTGTACTAAGTCCTTCACCAGATATATACGTAAATTGCCCGTTTGGAAACTGTAAATCAACAAATGACTGGGCACAGAGAGAACATGAGATCAGTGAACCAACCCCAGAAACCTAATAATAGTGTTTGACACTGAAAAACAATATATGATGGCACAAAAATATGTATTCTAAAGTAAGTAGTCAACTTACACAGGCTAAAGGTTTCAGGCAGACCATTGACATTAAGAGCCACCTTCTGTGTTTTGACCACACGGCCGGACAAAGAGAATGCATCCCATTCTGATAATTGAAACAAGTGGGTATATGAGAACACGGCAAGGAAACTGGAAGATGTGAAGAAGCATGAAGCTGCTATACATGATATAGTCCCTCAATAGTTCACCCAATTCGTTTTATTTTCTTGCACGCCTTTTGGTGCACTTGATACTCTCCTCTGGTGACTTCTAATGAGACTTTCACTTATTATAAAATGTCACACACAAGGTTTTTCCTTTCTTATGCTCTAGTGATGCATTGACAAGATCTTCAAACAATTAAGAATAATGCTAGGTAGAAAAGCTATTTCAAATAGTCAATTTTGGATGTCGAGGGAAAAGAGATAAGTAGAGCACAACTCAAACATAAATCAAACTTGAGTTCCAATTATCCTTACATCTCTAGATAGATGGTACCCCTATTCAAGTTTATGGTTAGCTTTGATGAATAATTTGTTTTACACTTGCAAGTAACAAATTGGTCAAAAGAATTTGATCATACCTTCTTATCATAACCATACCAAAGCAGGTGTTGCTTTGACAAATGCACAGGAAGAAGAAGAGTTGCATCACGAACAAAGAGTACCGGCCCAAGCTGGACAAGGAAAAGTGATGAATTGTCATTTCTAGATGTGGAACTGCCACTAGAAGCCTCTACTCTCCATAAGTCTCCCCTTGCAAGGAAAGAACTTTCCAGCTTACGGGTTCTAGTATCATAACTTGTTGTGGTATTTACAGTCCCCTGCGCTCCAGCACCCAACCAAAAAAAAAAAATTCAAAATGCAGTTGGTAATTGCACTACCAAGACCAAAAATATAAAATTCGACACGAGTGCAACTAATGGTTTGGGCGATAAGTAATAACGATAAAGCAATGATAGTGATAGCAAAAACTTGATAGTGCTGACAGGATATCAGTAATGATCACCACTAGTTCAACTGACATGTAAAATATAAATGTCATTCCAAATACACTTCATGAGTAAATTTCCCATATCAATCAAGCTTCTGTATATCATAACCACAAACACATATTAGAAATTCCATTTCATGAAATTATTAGACACCCTGTAGATTATAGGCAATTGGTTATAGTTTAATATACCACTTATCATAACACTACAAAACTACCCGTAAGAAAATGAAAATAGCGTCCATTCAACAATTCTCCTCATCATCAGGAATTCGGGTTTGGCATACAACCCATCCTCAGAACAAAAATCCTACAACCTATCCTAAACTTACTGCACTGTGCATAAGAAAAAAGACTACAGCATCCTATCACGAATTCTACCATCACATGAATTATTAAGCACCTTGCTAATTACATCAAATTGGTAAACTTTAATCTAGGACCTATCACATGACATATTTCCCATACCAAAAACATATTGAGCAAATTTTCACTGCTATCAGCACTAAGTGATTACCCATGAAACACAATCATGCTCCATCATAATTCATACGTAATTGTAATTCCTTTACTAGTGGTTCTGGTTCTTTAACACGTTACAAAGGTAACTTGGCATCTCCAATTAGAAATGAAAGGTGCAACCAGTTCATACATAAATTACATACTATACTAGATTGTTCAAAAAACTTACCAGCGGTCTACCCAGAAGACCAGCGGACCTTAGATTCAAGCCACCAAGTTCTTCATCCACCACACCATCAGAGCCACTGTCACTCTCCACAACCCTGAAATCCTTCAACCGTTCCTTCAGCGGCCCCAAATCTTCCTTACCACTCAAAATCATATCGGCTCTCTGCTTAACCTTATCTGAATCCATCCGAATAACCACCAAATCATCATTCTCATCATGCCTAAACGGCACAGGTAAGGTCCTAAAGAACTGCTGAACCATCCCATTCAAGCACGCACCAAAATCAGCCCCTGCTTGCCCAATCCTGTTACCGATATCCAGAATCGCCGAAACCCCATTAATGCCCGGGTTCTCAGCCACCAACCCAACAAAATCCCTCTTACCAAAACTCTGGTTCGGGAATTCAAGGTCGAAGAGCTTCGATGTGTTAGGGTTTGGCCAATGAAACGACGGCGGAGTGATATGAGACTGAATCAAACCCGTGAATCCCTGCGTGAGGCGATCCGCCAAGTCCTGCCCATGGCGCTGCACCTCCTCCCAAGCTTCGAAGGACCTCTCGACCGACATTTCGACGAAATTTGAAAGCTTTTCCTGCTATTCCTCTGAAACAATCACAGCTTTTTCATAGCACAAACCAACGGGACGAATTCTCGAACCAAAAACAATGAAATTTGGGATTCTTAGCCACTGATTAGGTCAAACAAATCTAAAACAGTGAAATTACAATCCCAAGCTTGAAAATTTGAGCTCTCGGGATTAGGGTGTTCAGTCAAAATTCGCAAACAAAAAATCCCAAACTTGAAAGGAGAAAGCGAAAATTGAGAAGGGGAAATTAGAACTTGAATCTTCTGTGAGCTCCAAAGAAGCAACTGAAGACGAAAAGAAAGGGCATGGCCATTGACTAGGGTTTTTTATTTGGGAATTGCGATGGAGAGGAGGGGATTGGCTGGATGAAAATGCGTGGGGTGCGTAGTGCGCACATAGTTTCCGTTAACGATATGCTGGAGGGGAAAGGATGGTGCCATTTGTGGGGATGTGTGTCGAGTTAAGGATAGGGGAGAATGTTGGGCTCCACAGTTTGGTGGATGTAGAGGCCGTCACAGACCAATTACAAATTTTATTGAGATTTTTAAAAATTTAAAAATATTATTTTTGGGGCTGATTTTAGTTACGCCCCTTGTACTTTTCAAATTATTTTTTGTTGGTTGAACTGCACAAAATATACACATGCATAAATAATTAGGATTTAGGAATTTTCCAAAAATAGAAAATTACTTAAACAAATTAAATGTCGTCAAGCAACAAAAAATAAAAATTCAATTTTCTACCCAAAAAAACCTGTAATCAGGTGGCATGATTTTATGCATAAATTAAAATTTATGAACATCTATTATCTTCTATGACAACATATTCAAAATTCAGAATTTACTTTCAAGTTACAATATACATTAATTTATATCTAGATTTTATGAACTCGAAGAGAATTTTAGAACTCCCAATTGTTGATACGACCAAGTAGATCAAATATTGACTCCATTATTATTTTTTATGTTTTTAGAAACTAACTTTAAAAACTTACTTTTTATGTTTTTAGAGAATAAACTATATTTTTTAGTTAGTCTTGAGTTTAGTTTTTGAAAATAGTCTTACCAAACAAGTTTTTAAGGTCTAAAACTTGAAAATTGTTTTTGAGTGTAAGAAGTTGGATTCAAGTAGAATACCAAACAGACCTTAGTGCTTTTGTTGGATGAGAAATTGTTATGCTTTTGGGTAAACTAATTTAGGGTTTCGATATTTTGTGGGTGGGTGATAATAGTATGGTGTACATGTATAGCAATACAAGAACGCTAAACTAGGAAACAAATCCTTATGTAAAGAAAATAACATAAAACAAAATCCCTATGTAAATCCGACCAAACTTTAGGGTTTCTAACAGAATTAATCTACAAGAGCCCGGCATGGGATCTTCATTAATACTAATTGGTGGTGTCACCGTCGCTTTATAATAGAAAGTAAATATGGCCGGAGTTTTGTACATGAAGTTATTTCACTCTAGTAGAGTGCCGAATTTGCTCACGTCACCACCATTTTAAGAAGGGTTTATATCACAAATGGTCCCTGAAATTAACCTCATCAATCATGATGGTCCCTGAAATTGAAAATCGATCAATGTAGTCCCTGAATTTTAACCCGTGAATCAATGTCGTCATTCTGTTAGTGTTCCGTCCAAATTAACTTTAAAAAAAGGTTAGATAACCAATTTTTCATGGTAAAATGATAAAAAATAACCCCGTTACTTATAATTTTACTTACTACCTCTCTTTTCCTTTTTCCATCTTCACTTTTCTCTCCATTTTTTCATGGATTTGGTGCTAAAACTAAAATAAAAACAAAAAAAAAAAGTGGTTCTCTAACATTTTTTTGGTCATTTTACCATGAAAAATTGGTTCTCTAACCTTTTTTTAGTGTTAATTTGGACAGAACACTAACAGAATGACGACATTGATTCGCGAGTTAAAATTCAGGGACTACATTGATCGATTTTCAATTTCAGGGACCATCATGATTGATGGGATCAATTTCAGGGACCATTTGTGATATAAACCCATTTAAGAACTGAATTACAATTGTTACTTATATTACGGTCCAATGACATTTTTCTTTAGTTGTAAGTAAGAAGTTTAGGTTTGAATATCAGAAATGACGAGTTCGCAACCGTTCCTATTTATTTGTAAGTGAAAAGTTTTGTCTTCTCCAGCTTTTCTATTGGTCAAAGATAGTAAAAATATGAAGATTCAAAGCGAGGTTTTCTATCCTGCACACATTACTCTGCATCAAGTGCGCATACCCCAAATGAAATTAAATACCAGCCTTTCATTTCGATAGCTTAAAAAATGAGCGTCTGTGAGGAGTTGATATGGACAATGCGCATCCCATGCGCAGAGAAGAAAAGCTGTCAAAGCAACATACCGTTTGAGGTCGTTCCAGTATGTTTTCAGTCGCAATATGCTGCAGTAGTAGTGGTTTGGTCCACACCAGATGAAAGGAATATCTCTTTTCTTTGTATAACAACAAACTCTAAAAGAACATAAATTTGTCGGGCAAATATCAATCACCGCAAAAGTCCTTAACTTCGTACATGTAAGGAGTTATTCGTCCTTTCAGCTGGCAATGAGATATTTTGTATGTGTCGTAATGAGAAAATGTTTGTTACATGTCAAGAGACAAGCAATGTTTTTGAAATACTATAGAGACGGCCAAGAAACCGGATAATTATGCCAAACACACAAGTATATTGTCAAGAAACCGGATAAATCTATTCACTCTTGGAGAAGGTTTGACAATTGAGCTATAGCCTAAATCCCTTTTGCTCATGGAACAGTAATTTCAACGGCATAACACACAACACAGGCAGCAGCAGCAGCCAATTCATACATGTACATGGATTCCTTCCAATCAAACTTAGGTTCTAATAAACAATGACCCAAAGGATTGTATAACCACCCCGCACCTCGAAATAACTAACTAAATATGACTCGGGAGAAAATAAAAACTAGGAAGGAAGAATTGATAAAATAAATGGAAAAGAGCGATTGATTGTGCTCACCCTGATTCCTTTTTCTCTTCCCTTTTATCTGGAATAGCACGGGCAAGGAATCAAAGTTTTTCCTCTAACAAGTGATCTTTGAGTTTGCGCAATCCCTTTTCTGCGACGTAACATGATTCAAGTTCACTTCTTTGTGCAGTCTTTTACCTGTAAATAACATGGTGTTTAAGTGAGCAAACGAACAATTCAGAACAAATCACTTGATGTTGCAAATCAAATGTTTACACTAGCACACCTTGTTCTTGAGCTCCCAAGAGTGAGCTCCAGATCATCGGATCCAGACTCTTCGTGAATCTTCTCTCCTTCCCATGCCTTAACCAGCCCTGTTGTATTGCAGCCAAATGCAAACTCATCAGAAATCACTTCAGACATTGGGATGTCTGCAGCGTGATTGGAGCCAGCTGCAATGGCAGGAGAACAAGTCCCACTTTGCCCTGGAGTCCACATGCAGGATCCACCACCGGCTGAAACCTCATCCTTAAACCCAAATGGGTTTGAAGAGACAAGGCTGAATGTTGGAGAAGTTGGTCCATGGGGAATCGGAATCCCAGCAAACCATTCTGGATCAGGAACAATCTGCCGTCCAGGGCTTGGTGGAGTAGAAGATGGCAGGAAGGGGTATTTCTGCGCAGCCCAACCTGGGCAAGCAGACTGGTCATCCCAGTCAGTTCTCATTCTCGGTGTCCTGGCAGTTGGGGAGCTTAATGGAGGGGTAACAGGAGCACTGATAGAGCCGCTGTGGATGTAGAGGTTCGGTAGTTTGGAAGAGGAGGCTGACGAGGATGCAGATGAGAGGTTTCTGAGCCATGGGATAAGGGATCTGCTATCAGCATTTTGATTAGCAGCATAGGAAGATGATGTTGGGCTTGGGAAGGAGGAAGAGCCTGGGCTGGGATTGTACGAAGCACAATTACTTGGGTGGAAAGACGAGCTTGGGCTAGCTACTGTGGATCCACCCATCACGCCCATGCGTTCGACTGGCTTGCATCCCTGCATATAATTGAAGATGATTAGTGGCACATAACAAAAAGCTAAATAGTTAATCAATTTCAAGTATAACCACAAATCTGAATGGAACTTGAAGTGAGCTATGGTCAAAGTTTCATTAAGAGAAAATTAGGCTGAAAACAAAACAAATTTGGAAGAACCCTCATTGTTATGACCTTAAATCTAAGTCCATATCTTAAATGCACGTATGTGTGTGCGCGCGCGCAGTCACGTAATCTAACGATAAATTACCTTACCAAACAGTTATTTTGTTAAATTCTAAGGGCCATATGTATTGAGGTGCCAGGTTGGGTAGTAGCAAGTAAAGTCCTCTAATTTAATTATTTATCATGCCCTAAAAGCAGGCAATGGTGTGATATTAATTATGGTGACAGAATGATTGCAAGAGAGCTAGCTAGCATAGCTGTTTGAATCCAAGTAACTTCTCTTTCAGAGGGAGGGAGGGAGGGAATACAGAGAGCAATGCACACCCATGGAAAATGTTGGCCCGAATTTTCAGGTATAACGGACAACTATACCATGACCAGGGAAATCTAGCTTCCAAACCGCGTTTACCTTGCTTTCCAAGCGATGCAAAATCCAAAGGAACCGTGATCCCTTTCAGAAACAATTAACCAGCTATGGTGCACACAAAAGGCAGGTGTGGAAGGATATTATCATATCATGGTAGTAAAAGTTTTATTATATGTAACAATTAGTTAAGCAGAAGCCAGAAAAAGGCTCTGCCTTTGATTCCCTTAACAAAGTAAAAGATCAAAAATTCAGAAAATGGCACACAAAGCAAATGGGCATTTTGGGCAGGAAAGTTTGAAAATAATCCGTAAAGGGCAGGCATCTTCATCGCCTCGAGATCTACGTAGCTCCCCTAGGGTTTCAGACAGCAGAATCTCCCTCCACAGAAAAGCATAGAGAAAGAGAGAGGGAATCTAGTGCTCCCACGCGAAAAAGCGATCTCGCAGTAAAGAAAAAGGGAAAAAGAACAGGGCTGACTAGTGACTAGATCTAACGTACGCCGTTAGCACCAGCTCACGTTAGTAAGAGCCGCCCGTTTGTCCGTCTGTCTTGATTCCAGACAACTTGCCGGCCAACATGGGCCGGTGAACCCGGCGCTATTTAGCTACTTCTGCTAAAATGCGCCACTAAAACATCGCTCCTTCGGAGCAGAGCGACCGTACATCCTCACAGATCATCTGCATGATGATCATTGATCAACATTCCGAACCAACACCCGCTCCGTCGCGCGCACGTTAGTACATCCCGCTTAAATGCGCGGTCGGCGGAGTTTAAAAGCTTAACGACAACTACCGTCTGAATTAGCAATTATTCTTGAGCTTAACGATGACAGCCGTTCAAATTTAGCAATTTTTATTGAGTTTTTATACGAATTTAGTATTAATCAATCAATCGCGGTAGAAATATAATGGATACTGGTAATTAACAATTGAACAGCGATAAAAAAGAATTAAATTTTGCCTCTTTTACCTTGCGGTAAGTGGTACCGTCCAATTCGACGGTCCAACCGGCCTCGTCGCAGAGAGCCTTGAGGACCTCATTGTTGTCGCAGTGCTTGGGGAGTTTGTAGTTTCCATACATCCTCAGGCCGGCGAATATCTTCGCCGCCATGGCCCTCCGCCTCCTCTCTCTCCTCTTGTTGTTCTCTCTCTCCTTCGACGTCGGCAATCGCGTCCCCGACGTCATCTCCGATCAAGCACCCCCTCGCTCGATGGTCCTGAAACGACGCCGTAAGCTGTTAAGATTGAGCTGAGAACTGAGGAGTAGTGTCGGAATCGAATCTTCGGAAGCTGGGGGAAGAAGCTCCGGCCAGACGAAAGAGTTTGACGGAAGAATTTGGAGTGGGATTGGAGTCGACCGGGGACTTGAACTTGTGAAGGATGGGTGAATTGGATCGGATCTGTGGGGCGGGTGTTAATCGGGCCGGGTCAAGGGGCTGAGGGGAGAGCGCTGTCGAAATCGGACGGGAAAATGCGAAGTGAAAGCAGAGCATGAAAGTCTGGGATTTGTAACGAGAGAGATTTTGGGGGAGGACTTCTACTTGCTTTTATTTTATTAAGGGTTCATATCACAAATGGTCCCTGAAATTGACCCCATCAATCATGATGATTCCTGAAATTGAAAATCGATCAATGTAGTCCCTGAATTTTAACTCGCTAATCAATGTGGTCCTTCTGTTAGTGTTCCGTCCAAATTAACTTAAAAAAAAGGTTAGAGAACCAATTTTTCATGGTAAAATGATCAAAAATAACATGTTACTTATAATTTTACTTACTACCTCTCTTTTCTTTTTTCCATCTTCACTTTTCTCTCCATTTTTTCATGGATTTGGTGCTAAAACTAAACTAAAAACAAAAAAAATGGTTCTCTAACCTTTTTTTGGTCATTTTACCATGAAAAATTGGTTATCTAACCCTTTTTTAGTGTTAATTTGGACGGAACACTAACAGAATGACAACATTGATTCGCGAGTTAAAATTCAGGGACTACATTGATCGATTTTCAATTTCAAGGACCATCATGATTGATGGGATCAATTTCAGGGATCATTTGTGATATAAACCCTTTTATTTTTAATCCATGCAAATAAAGTTGACCCCAAAACGATGACGTTTGCCCCTAGCGGAGCATTCCAGACCGAAAGACAAAAAAGCTGATCAAGCTTTCACAGAGGTAAAACCTAATTTCACAACCGTCTGCGTCGATTCGCGACACGTGTCCCCACCTATGCGCTTCGTGCGTAACTGTCTCTGTCCAAAACGATTCGTCGTTTATTTATCAATTATTTTTCGTTTTCAATTGATGAGGAAAATAACCACGCGCTTGTTAAAGTCCGGCGCACGTGCCGGGGTGTTGGGGGTGTTTGCTCCATCGCGATGTATGCGTCACGCGTGGCAGAACTTTCACGTGACCGCACGCCAACAGCACCACCCTGCGGGTCCGACATTGGTTTCTGTTGGGTCCACTGCTCTCGCCAACGTGGGGCGCGGCAAAAATCAAAGAGCAAAAGCACGTGCAAAACTGGAGGCAGAAGAGCTTGCAGCGGTTTGGCTCTCCCTCATGTCTTGTTTTTTTTTTTTCATTTAACATACATTAAATTTAATAGATAATCTATTCCGATTTTCAACGCTAAACGAAACCATTGTGTTTTGATGTAACCCATACAGAAATGACCTCATGCCCATGATTGTTGGGCTAATACTATCAATCACAAAATCACAAACGTGAATTTTCTCTAGTGCACATTTTGGTTTCGTTTGATAGAGATGATTAACTTAGTTAAGACTATTCATTATATTGAAGGCATTTTGACTGAAGAAATGGATGACAACTACGTTATTTTATTCAAGTTGAAAGTTACTCATTAAGTAAAGTTGTCATTTTAATCCTACAATTTTTAAAGGAATTAGTACAGATATATTTTCTTCATGACTAACCTTCAATTTAGACAAAATAAGGAAGTTGTCGTCCATTTCTTCCTTCACAATGTTTTCAATATAGGGAATAGCTTTATCCGAGTCAATCCTTCGTATCAAACCATGCCTTAAATTACACATCTGAACAATAGCCATTAAATCCTATTAGGTGTTAGGTTAAATAATCTAATTCCTCTTATCAAATGTGCAACTTTTTTTAAAATATATTCAGACCTGTAACTTAAACGTGCACGTTGAATAGAAACAAGCGAAAGTCCGGTCACAACTAGACTTGTAAACGGGTCGGGTTTATTGGGTTTGGGTCGGGTTCAATCCGACCCGTTAAGTTAACAGGTCAACCCGAACCCGACCCGTTAAGCTAACGGGTCACCCGAACCTGATCCATTAAGCTAACGGGTCACCCGTTTCACCCATTTCACCCGTTAACACCCATTAAAAATTATTATTATTATTTTTTTTTTGCATAGAGTTTATTTTTTGTTGTTAAGACTTTAATGAAATTACTAAAACATCCTCAACTAACGGATGTTAACGGGTGCTAACTGATCTAACGGGTTGACCCAAAGTGACCCGTTATTTAACACGTTGTTAACGGGTTCACCCGTTAGCGACCCGACCTGTTAAGTATCTACCCAAATACTAATATTAACGGGTCGGGTTGGATCCAAAATGCCAGGTTTAGTCACAACCGACATCAACCTTGCGAAGTTATGCTTATAAAATCCCTCAAAAAGTACAAATCCATTCAAAAGATTATGCTGCCGACTTCACTAGTTCTCGTTATTATAAAAAAGCATTTTGACGTACAAAATCACAGATATTCAGACAATCAAACACTTTGATCTTATGCTCAAATTGTCAGGCAGCATAAATTAAAATAAAATGCACATGTCCGCTATTGCATCACGTCTCGAGTTCGATTCCTTATTTATAATACTGCTTGTATCAAGGGAACTGGGCTTTTTTTTTCTTTTTCTATGTTATTCTATGATTCTGTTTTGCCTGCCTACACAACTCAACTGCTGTTTCTGAACAGAACAAATGGTCGGTCGGATTCGAGATATCAGCTGATGATCAAATGAAGCAAGCAAGAAGATTTTTGGATGCCCCAGGTAGAAACAAGACAATCATGATGTCCAGTCCATCACTGATGGAACATGGATGAACAAAATCGAAAAACCAGCAAAAACGAAAAGAATGTAACTCTTTATACACGGAATAGGTTAACGGAGTAAAGAATGAGTTAAGCATTTACAGTACATGTAAAACAGTTTCACATTCATACGGGGAAGCTAAGTTACGCTTTCAACAGAATGTTGCAAGTCACCTTGGAGTTGGAGATGTGCACTATTCTTGAACATCACTTGAATTCCTTGGCATCGGGTTGAGTGTTGATCAGGACAAGCAAATAGAACATCAAGCATGCATATCGAACTCCAGGGAGGGTTGGATCTTTCAAAAGCGTCGCACCTGAATCCTCGCTATATAAAAAGAAAAGGGTTCAGAACAAAAGTAATCGAAATGGCACCAGAAGGAAGCAATTACCAAAGACAATGAGCCTCAAATTACCTGGAACATGTTCTGCAGATCTGAAATTAGCCTCACAAAATAACTTGACTTAGCTTCAAAACCTCCTTAAGCAGTCGACTAATAGAAGACTTTACTTCGTCAGGGACAACCAGCTCTGGAGGCACAGCATCCAGAGCATATAATGTGATAGTATTCATTACATCTCTAAGATCCAGATTCTTGGCGCCTCCATTCCACACATTCTGATTTGCAAATTTGCACGACCGTTTCAAGACACATTTACTGCAAACCTAAATGTGACCAAAACACAAAAGCACAATTAATTGAGCTGAAATACACCAGAAGAGGGAAAGAATAATAGGACAATTGGCTAACCTTGTCTTCTGAAATTTCAAAAAATTTACGCATTCTTTTAGCACCAAAAACGCTCTTTCTTGCAAGGGAAGGGCAACCGAGGAGGGCCACCTTTTTCAAATCTGAGCCAGACAACCATCTGGAAAACCAAATTTCAAGGGCATATAAGCATGGAGACTACTGATTAGAAGACCATCAAACTAACAGAAATTACCAGCAACAAATGGTAATATTACGCATTAAAAAGTGGCAGCAACTTGATAACATCATCAAGTCATAAACACGAATTCCTAAAACTCTAATACATAGCTTGGTGTATAAAGCCGGAAATCAGACTGCCCTAGATTGTTTCCGTACTTCTAAGGGCTCCTGGAATGGTGCATGGATGCAATGAAAATATTGTTT
The DNA here is from genome assembly GCA_036320875.1 of Cotoneaster glaucophyllus. Classification (NCBI taxonomy): domain Eukaryota; kingdom Viridiplantae; phylum Streptophyta; class Magnoliopsida; order Rosales; family Rosaceae; genus Cotoneaster; species Cotoneaster glaucophyllus. Next base: position 27,818,840 of record CM070061.1, on the reverse strand, counting down.
TGAAATTTGAAATCATCTCCAATCTTCTTTCTTCCTACGTCTCCACCGTATGACTTCTCAACTCTTGTCAAGCAGCATGATAAGTCTCACTAAAGGTCTGACCCTGTCTGGTGAAAATTAGATATGGTCTGTACACTGAAGTGAGACCACAGACAATTTATGACTTCTCCCAGCTTGTATTACAAAGACTTTAGCTCCACAGGGATCCCAACATACTTTCAGCATCAAGAACATTTAAAAGCTATAGAAAATTAGAAAATTGAATGCCAAACATGACCTCATCAAGACTACTGATTAGAAGACCAAATTTTAAGAGCATAAGAATGGAGACTACAATTAGAAGACTATCAAACTAACAGAAATGTCAAAATTACACATTAAAAAGTTGGAGCAACTAGATGAAATCACCAATTCGTAAACTTGAATCCTAAAACTCTAGTATATAGCTTGGTGTTTAAACCTGGAAATCAAACATCCGTATATTGTTGCAATAATTCTTAGTCAAGCAAATGCAATGAAAAGATTGTTTTGAGATCATTTTTAATCTTCTTTCTTCCCAAGTCTTTAGTCAAGCAGCATGAAATTAGTTACTAAAGAACTGTCTGATATCGTCTGGTGAAAATTAGACATGCTCTGTACACTGTACTCATAATTATGTAGCAAAACCACATAGAATTTATGGTTTCTCCCGGCCAATCTTTTAAAATGACTTTAGCTCCACAATGAATCCAACATACTTTCAGCATGGCACACTTTCATACCTACTAGCTATGCAAAATTTAGAAATTGACTGCCAATCATGAACTGGTGAACTTCTAAAGAGTTACCATAGATTGTTTGGAAAAAGTAGCAGAATTCATGATAAATTGACATAAGCCTTGACGCTGGTATGCACGTTGAAACAATGAATGGTATTTGTGTCTGGTCAACATTCCATTCACGAAACTTCCCCTCAAAGAAAAAAAGCTCCTCTGCTAGTGAAGCAGTGCCCGCCTCAATAACCCCAGCATTGAACATCCAATAAATGACGGTATATCAGCTACATACCATGTGGAAAATTAAAAATTCCAGTGCAATGATGAGAATGCTGAAACCCCCCATAGGCCCCGCTCCTAGGAAGCTTAAATCTCAACCAAAGGCATTCAACAAAACTTCATCACATCTTCTCGACTACATCTCTTCTTCTGTGAAAGTTACTTTGAGTTTTAAGAACATATCCACTCCACTACCCGTAACCAAGAAACATAATTAACCTAAGCCTCTCATCAGCCTCTCTGTGTATATCCTACACTAAGAGCAAAACATATATAAATACTATGCCGTTCTATACAGATACATCAACACTGACATTTCACATACCGATTTCTCAGTCAAATCCAAATAACCATTTCTCATTTGGGGGTTGTTGCTTACACATTAACAGATTGAGAAACTATTGAGACAATTAAAGCAGAGACATAGGACAGGAACTATAAACACGAACTCAAATCATGAACTCATATACAAAATTTTGAAAATTTGAATGACAATCATGATGACGCGAACTTCTAAAGAATTAGCATATCTTGTTTGGGAAAAGTATCAGAATTCTAACGAATTGACATAAGCCTTCGCAAACTTATGAACAATGGGAAAGTGAATGATATTTGTGTCAGGTCAACATTTCATTGATGAAACTTTACCCTCAAAGAATAAACAGCTCCTCTGATAGTCGAGCACTGCCCACCTCATAAGCCCCAGCAATTCTCATCCTACTAATGACATTGTATAAGCTACGTACCATGTGGAAAATTAAAAAAAAATTTCAAGTGTGAAATGAGAATGATGAAAAACCTCATAACTCCAGGTACCTTGGCAGCTAAAATATTGATGAAAGGCCTTCAACAAAACTTCATCACATTCTATCCCGAATACATCTCTTCTTCTGTGCAAGTTATTTCAAGTTCTAAGAACATAGCCACCCGACCACCAGTAACTTAGAAACATAATCAACCCAAGTCTCTCATCAGCCTCTAAATATATATCTCATACTAAGACCAAATGAAATATAAATACTGTGTCGTTCTATACTGATACATCAACACTGACATTTCACATACCGGTTTCTCAGTCAAATCCAAATAACCTTTTACCGTTGGCCGGTCATAGTTTACACGTTACAGATTGAGAAACAACTTAGACAACTAAAGCAGAGACTAGAAACCCCAGTTACCAAGAAATCGAAAGAAACATTGGACAGGAATTATAAGATGTAAACCTCCAAAATCACTTTTTCTTCCTCAAAATTTTCAGAAACCGACGCGAATCATAAGAAAACAAAATCCACGTAAACAAACATACAGAAGCAAATAGAGCTAACAAAAACAAATTTGAAAAAAAAAAAAAAAAAAGGGTAAAAATGCTTACTTTGCAATCAGTTGGTTGTCTCTGGCAAAACTTTCGACTGCAAACCTTAGGAAACTATGGCCATAACTGTTGTTAAAGCAGCTAAAATCCAACCTATCACCATTTACAAACAAGAAATTGGCATCTTTAAAGTACCCTTCTTTGTACAAATGGCTCACCACCACTTCCATATCCTGCGACAAATCTTTCAACATATTCGACCTCTCTTTCGTCAACTCTTTCCGCTTCCTACCGCTGCCGTCCGCCGCAGCCGCCGCCTTATTCGTGAACACCGAGTATAAACTGGCCTTACCCTCAGAATTGGGTTCTCTCTTCTGTGCTTTAGTTTCGCCATTCGAATTGGCTCTCAAGCTCCTGACCTCCTTCTCCAAATCCCTCAAGCTCTTCTTTAATGGGTTGTCTTCGGCTTCGCTGTCAGAGTTTTCGGGTTTTGGGGAGAGGTCGACGGCCTCTTTGAAGAGCAGGTCCAGAGGCTTTCTGGGTTTGGTTTGGTTCTCAGTTTGGTGTGAGGAGGTGAAGAATCTGCGGGCGATGGAGAAGAGTGAGAGGGGTTTGTGGGTTGTTTGGGAAATGAAAAGAGGGTTTTGGGGTTTAAGGAGGAGGAGGGTTCTGAAGGGAGACATTGGCGATGGGTTTAAGGGGTTGAAGAAGTCTTTTGCGGGTTTTGTTGGGGATTTAGAGCGTCTCGGAACGGGATGTCAAAATTCTAGGTAGAATGTTATTGTGCATATTTGGTATAAAAAATCTTTCTAACCGAATGTTTTGTGATTTGAAATCAAATTTGATATCAATGTCAAATTTATTTTTAATTTATTTTAATGATGGTTCCTTATTCCACTAACATTTTAATCAATAAAAATTGGATTTATATCACAAATGGTCCCTGACATTCATCAAACACATCATTTTGGTCTCTGACATTCAAAATCAATAGAAATGGTCTCTGAGATTGATCAAACACATCACAAATGGTCCTTCCGTTAAAAACTCTTTGGGCAATTTTCTAAGCTTCGTAACTCAATCGTTTCTTAACCAAATATGACTCATAATATATCAAAATGAAGATAGGAAAGTGTAGAACAAGATTATACCTGTTTTGAAGCCCAATGGTTGCCGGAGATGGCCGGAAAATAGCCTCAAATGTGACTGGTCCGCGGAAAAACTGGAAAATTTGCCGGAAACTGGGTAAACTTTAAACGTTCATAACTTCTTCAATAATCAACGAAATCGAGTGATTCAAAAACGAAAATCATAGTTCTCGATGAGACAAAGAGAATGGTATTTTTCTTGATGGCTAAGTAGCCGTAGTTTGGCCGGAAAACGGCTTGAAATTGGCTAACTCGAAAATGGTTATCCAATTTTGAGCTGTTTTCCGGCCAAACCACGATGAATTAGCAGTCAATAAAGGTATCATTCTCTTTGTCTCGTCGAGAAGTATGATTTTCAGTTTTGAATCACTCAATTTCGTTAATTATTGAAGAAGTTATGAACGTTTAAAGTTTATCCAGTTTCCAACGAATTTTCCAATTTTTCCGCGGACCAGTCACATTTGAGGCTATTTTACGGCCATCTTCGACAACCATTGGGCTTCAAAATAGGTATAATCTTGTTCTACACTTTCCTATCTTCATTTTGATATATTATGAGTCAAATTTGGTTAAGAAACGATTGAGTTACTAAGCTTAGAAAATTGCCCAAAGAGTTTTTAAAGGAATGACTATTTGTGATGTGTTTGATCAATCTCATGGACCATTTCTATTGATTTTGAATGTCAGAGACCAAAATGATGTGTTTGATGAATGTTAGGGACCATTTGTGATATAAACCCATAAAAATTTTGTTTCAACATTTTTTTAATAATTACAACCATTTGAAACTTCATTTAAATAATAAAATAACATTTGACAATTCGGTTGGGAAGTACAAAATTTGACATACGACCATCATTTGTAATTTGACTCTTATAATTTGACATCTCATTTAGAAATGGTCTTAGAGCATCTGGTAGTTGGTAAAGACCAGTCCTTGCATTCGGGGTCCTGCAATCGATTTCCATTTATAACATAAACTTCGGGTTAAAAGAAAATTGAAATGTGTGTGATAGGAAACTAAATAATAATGTGATTATTACTATAACAAGGTTGGTAATTATATTTTGGACGTTTGATTACATTGTTAACATAGATTTTTATACTTCAACGTGATTGAATTACAAAATTAATGTTTATTATTATACCGGTGACATACTATGACACTATAGATGTATCATGGATGTTATCATTAAGGAACTTTACGAACTTACACAATATCGTAATCGTGATTCGTGTTACAACATGACCTCAACATACAAGGTTTGAGACTGTAATCGTTCAAATTTACACTCTAAAGTTATATAATTATGTTAATGTTATATTAGTTACACCAAATGACATCGATATTACTACACCAAAGTTGCTCTTTACAAAATGGATAAAAGAAGCTAAACAAAGTGGACAAGAAATGTATGCATTCCAAAACAAACAACTGCAAATCAATCCATCTTAAGATTAACAAAGGTGCTTGTGTGATTTACAACTTTGATGACAGAATCCGCTGTAAGAGCTTAAAATTGCATTTTACACAAGTTCAACCCAACAAGTCCTAGAACCCCTCTCAAGCATTAGTTCTTTGTATAACTCATCGTTATAAACAGTCATCTTAGTCAAAACTTTACCGTTGTTTAACAAATACTCGGCCACTTTCTTCACATGCGGGTATCCCTCGAATCCCCTTACAGTGATAGTTTTGAGGTGTGATATCAGACAAATAGGTACAGACTCCGGTGTACTCCATCGATGCTCCGAGTATAAGACATCTTTCGAATAACTTTCAGTCTCGTCATAATTCTTAACACATTCCTCGTCCTGAGAAAGAACAAATGATTGAGAACAATAAATAGCTGCAGGTTGGTATATATGACTTTGCATGAATGGAAATACATCTTACTTTTTTATGTTCGATGACGAGAGATTCCAAATTAGGTGATTTCTTGAGCAACTCTGTTAGCAGATCCCAGCGATAGCAATCATAAAGAACCAACTTCAATTCGGTCAAATGATCGAAAGCAGGCAGATAACCCTCCTTCACGAAATATAAAGAATTGATCAAACATAAACTCATCATGCATAAACTAGACGCTCTTTCAATTCCCACAAATTATCAAATGCAGGCAGCCAGTTACCCTTTGTGAAAGGTAAAATATTGATCAAACATATGAATTAAACATTTACCGATGCATAACATACTATTTAACATCATCAATCGCCAAAACATAATTATACAGGTTTGAAATACAAACTCTACTTTGGTACGAAGTAAGAATGATAAATAGGATAAAAAGAATGGAAAAAGATGGCATGCCAGGGATGTGCTTTTGCCTAATCTAGTTTTTGATAGTGTAAGGATATGTGCAGACGAACTTAATGTTAAAAAAGGAAATGAGTTACGGCATATACTTACCTCCACAAAATGAGCTGAAATAGACAGACATTTAACATTGGAAAATGCCTCCAGAAGCACAGTTGCTCGTTCTGAAACCTCATCATCCCAGTATTGCCCATAATGGTAATAGAGATCAACACTGCCTTTGACGATGGAGTTTAAATTCTCAAACAAATAAACAGACAAACAATCCTGCTTGATGTCAAGGTTTTGAAGCTTTGGGGCGTTAATAGAAATATCGTACATAAAATCTTTACCGACAATCATATCACTGAAGAAGGTCATTCTTAATCTCTTCAGTTCAGGCGCAGAGACCTTAAAACTCAATATTAATGCATCTCTAATAGTTGCATCTATAGACAACTCTTCAAGTACAGGGCAGCATGCGAAAAGCTTCCCCACTGAGTCGTCTTCAGGATAGTCAACTTTGACATCAAGGAACTTGAGCCTTGGGAAACAGCCTGACGTAGGAGCAGCATAGGTAATACAATTTGACTTCACCTTGAGAACCACCAGTGTTTTGCACATGAAAACGCATTGAGGCAACTCGAAAGTCGGACAAACTATATTATCACTATAAACACAAAGATCAAGTTCAACAACATTATGCCTAATGGCAGTGCAAATCCAACCTACAATACGAGAGAAATCTTCAACACAACAGTAACAATGAAGTCGAAACTTTTGAATATCCAACGAGTCACGAAATGAAAGTACCCTATCGACAAACATAAAAAAACCAACATAGTTCGACATATATTCTTCCTTCCACGTAGTAGACACTTGTTCAAATTCGAAGTCTAGATTGGGGACAGAAGCCCATATACTCTTCCATCTTGTAGACAGAATGCTGGTCCTCACGGAATATTTTGTTGGAATAAAGGAGAGTATGTGACAAAGAACTGAATCCGGCAATTCACTAATCCTATCTTTAACCCTGGCTTGAGACTTCGACTTTGAACACATTTTTCTGTCCCTGAATATTTAAGGGAAAAATGAAAAGAAAAAAAAGAAGCAAAACACAAATAAAATCAATTAAATTGTTAGAGTTTGTGTGATTTCTTGTTTATCGAAGAGCAGAGAAAGAGAGAGTTGAGAGAGTACACAGAGATGTGAGCAAATGAGCTTACCAATCACCGAAAAATGGTGAGAGGAATATATTTCAGTTAGAGAGTGAGACCCCACACTTCCTTACAACACAATTACAACCATTCAATTTTAAATCATCATGTAAGATGATTCCACCTGTCATGAGCTATGACTCATCACAATCTAATCTAAATACCATATGGAATATAATCCAATGGCTTACATTCAATCACATGACTCATACTGAAACATATCACAGCAAATACATTTATATACCAATACTCCCTTCTAAATGTTTTGCTGATTTTACTCCAAGTTCAGCTCTTAGGTACTCGAACCGATCTTTAGGTAGGGCTTTTGTAAACATATCTGCCAATTGCTCCTCTGTTCTGCAGTATTGTAATTCAATGGTGCCATCTTGAATAGCATCCCGTATGAAATGGTATTTCCTGTTAATATGCCTTGTTTTCTGGTGAAACACTGGATTTCTAGACATAGCTATAGCAGAAGTGTTATCACAGAGCACAGGTGTAGCTTCCACTTGTTCTTCTCCAAAATCTGATAACACAAACCTCAGCCATATTGCTTGTGTTGTAGCCTCTACAGCAGATACATATTCAGCTTCTGCAGTAGATAGTGCCACATTGCATTGCTTAACAGAAGCCCAGGAAAATATTCCTGAACCAAAACTGAAAGCATAGCCCGAGGTACTTTTCATATCATCCAAGCTGCCTGCCCAATCACTGTCACAGTATCCTATCAACACAGCAGACCTGCCCTTTACATATTCAATTCCAAAGTCCAGTGTTCCCTGTACATATCGCAGCACCCTTTTAGCTGTTCCCATATGTTTCATGGTAGGTTTGTGCATAAATCTTGCTAATAGACATGTTGCATACATTAAATCTGGTCTAGTAGCTGTTAAGTATAACAAGCTACCAACCATTTTCCTGTATAAACCTTCATCAGCTTCCTCACTTCCATCGACTTTGGATAGCTTATCAGTGACAGCAAGTGGAGTCTTCACGGCTTTACAATCTTTCAGACCAAATTTTTCCAATAAAGACTTAGCGTACTTCTTCTGATGGATGAATACCTAAGCCCAGAAAATGATGCAATAATCCCAGGTCTGACATTTCGTATTGCTTCATCATATCTCTCTTGAACTCTTGAATCAGCCCATTAGAACTCCCTGTGTAGATAATATCATCTACATACAGAGACACAATCAACACACCTGCATCACTGGATTTAGTATACAGAGTGGCTTCACTCTGACTTTTCTTGAAACCAGACCGATTGAAGTATGTGTCTATCTCATCATACCAAGCTCTAGGAGCTTGCTTCAGACCATATAGAGCCTTTTTCAGTTTATACACTTTGTCTTCTTGCCCTTTTACTTCAAATCCCTGTGGCTGATCAACATAAACCTCCTCATGTAATGTACCATTTAGGAAGGCAGATTTGACATCCAATTGGAACAATTTCCATTCCTTTTGGGCTGCCAATGCAATCAAGGTCCTAATGGTATCGAGCCTTGCCACTGGTGCAAAGGTCTCATTAAAATCAACCCCAGGTTTCTGTAAGTATCCCTTTGCCACTAATCTGGCCTTGTTTTTCTGCACTGAGCCATCCAAATTAAGCTTTGTCTTATAAACCCATTTGACCCCAATTACTGGCTTATCAGACCGTTTATTAACCAACTCCCATGTGTCATTCTTCTCTATCATCTCAATCTCAGTAGACATGGCTTTTCTCCAAGCTTCATCACCTGATGCTTCTTCAAAGCACTCAGGTTCCACCACACAGAAGTTACACCTCTCATATATTTCATTTAGACTTCTGAACTTGAGGGGTGTATGATCATAATCTTGTGGTCCCATATGCCTCACTTGTTCCTCTTGACTTGAAGGAGAACCAATTTGCTCAGGTTGATCTAGTGGTGTTTCTGTGCTTTCTTCATCTGCATCACTCCCTGTACTTTCAGCACTACTCCCTTCATTCTCACATACCTCATTCGAGATTGGAATTGACATATTCTCCTCATTACAAGGATTCCAGTTCCAGCAAGAGTTCTCATCAAATATCACATCCCTTGAAATGATGATTTTCTTGGTTTCAGGGTTAAACAACCTGTACCCTTTCTCACATGATCCATAGCCAAGGAAAATGCACTTAACACTTGTTGCATCCAGTTTCTGCCTCAATTGTGTTGGGACCTGTGCATAGCATAAAGACCCAAACACTCTCAAATGCTTTACTCCTGGCTTCCTTCCACTGTAAGCTTCAAAAGGAGTCTTTTTATTTAAAGCCTTGGTAGGACATCTGTTTAATATATATACAGCAGTGTTAACTGCTTCTGCCCAAAAGTCAAATGGAATTCCCTTCTCTTGCATCATACATCTAGCCATTTCTACAATGGTCCTATTTCTCCTCTCTGCAACACCATTCTGTTGAGGAGAATAGGCTACTGTGAGCTGTCTCTCTAACCCAAAATCTGTACAAAACTGAGAAAATTCAAGTGAGGTATATTCTCCCCCCCTGTCACTTCTTAATTTTTTCAGTTTGTATCCACTTTAAAGCTCCACAGTTGCTTTGAATTTCTTGAATACATTGAATGTCTCAGCTTTACTCCTCAGAAAGTAGACCCATCCCATTCTGGTGCAATCATCAGTGAAGGTGATGAAATATTTGTTACCAGCCTTGGTAGGTGTTTGCATTGGTCCACAGAGATCAGTATGGATCAATTCTAATGGTAGAGTAGCTCTCAATTGAGTTTCCTTGGGAAAAGCATCTCTTGAGTGTTTACCAATTGCACAACTTTCACAAACTGTGGGATTCCTTGTCATCTCGGGCAGACCAGTTACCATCTCATTCTCCTGGAGCTGCATTAGTGCATTGAAATTCAGATGCCCTAGTCTCCTATGCCATATCTCAGCCGATTGCCCAACACTAGCTCTCATGGCAATATGAATTCCTGGTTGTAACTTCAAGGGAAAACTTCGATTGCCTTTCATTGGAACTTTAACAACCAGATTTGAGCATGTGAAATCTTCATAAATATTAACTTCAATTCCTCCAAACACGAGATAGTATCCGTGCTCCATCATCTGCCCAACACTTAACAAATTCTCCTTCAAACCAGGTACTAGCATAATCTCCTTGATGTATCTTTTGCCTTGTCTAGTTTCAACCAGCAGATCTCCCTTGCCAACCACATCAACTAGTTGTCCCGTGCCCATTTCGACTTTGGCAGTTATCCTCTTATCAATATTCACCAACAGATCTGCTCTTCCTGTCATGTGATTACTACACCCACTGTCGATGTACGAAATATCTTCACTCTTCTTCACAGTAGCTGCCATACAGGTGTAAAACATCGTTGGATTATTCCCAACTTGTCCTGCATAATGTGCTTGTTGAACAGCTTTCTTCGATCTGCAGTCTTTGGCAAAATGCCCTGGCTTATCACAATTATGGCACCTTGGTTTCCCTTTGAACCAACATTCTCCAAAATGGAGCCTATCACAGTACTTGCAGGAATTCTTAGCTCCATTAGAGAATACAACAGGTTTCCCTTGTTGAGACACAAATTTGTTATCCCACTTCTTTCCCTTAGACTTCCAATTCTTTGTAGGTTTGAAATTCTGATTAGCATTATAGGTATTCTTCCTGGGAGCTACACTTAAGCTAGCAAATGCTTTCTCAGTACTATCTTCAGAGTGTCTCTCAATTCGTTGTTCATATCCCTTTAGAATAGCAACAACATCCTGCACATCAACAGTTTCCAGATCCCTAGTATTTTCTATCACAGCAACAATACTATCATAAGATCTAGGCAAACTTATCAATAGTTTATGTACAATTCTCTGATTTCCTATATCTTCACCGTAACTCTTCATTTGTGACATCAGATCAAATAATCGCACAACATATACAGAGAATGCTTCATGCTCACTCATACGTGTATATTCAAAATCACGCCTTAAGCTTTGAAGTTTCACAGATCTCACCTGTTTATCCCCAATAAATTCTTGCTTCAATGTATCCCAAGCCTCCTTTGCTGTTTCCAGTATGGCGATTCGTGGAAAAATTTCATCAGATACAGCTCCTTGAATAATCCCGAGAGCCTTAGCATCCTTCACCATGTACTCTTTCAGGAGCTTGAGCTCAGCGACAGTGGGCTCTTCTTCACTCTTCGCCGGTGGGCTATAACCCTTCTCCACCATTTCCCACAGATCTTGAGATCTGAAGATTGTCTTCATTTTGATTTGCCAGAAATCAAAGTTTTCTCCATTGAAAACTGGTGTTCGTAGATCAGCACCGCTCGACCCAGCCATGTTAGACTTGCGATCGATCAACCCAGAACCGTTACTGAGTATGTTCAGTCACAGCGAACCTGATTCTTCGTCGAGCTCCTCAGCTGCGAACCACGTCACAGATTCACGCCCAGATTTGAATCAAACCTGGCTCTGAGGCCATGTTAGTGTTTGTGTGATTTCTTGTTTATCGAAGAGCAGAGAAAGAGAGAGTTGAGAGAGTACACAGAGACGTGAGCAAATGAGCTTACCAATCACCGAAAAATGGTGAGAGGAATATATTTCAGTTAGAGAGTGAGACCCCACACTTCCTTACAACACAATTACAACCATTCAATTTTAAATCATCATGTAAGATGATTCCACCTGTCATGAGCTATGACTCATCACAATCTAATCTAAATACCATATGGAATATAATCCAATGGCTTACATTCAATCACATGACTCATACTGAAACATATCACAGCAAATACATTTATATACCAATATAAATTACCCTCACAGCTATCTTCCCATGAAATTCTACTATGTAGAAAGAAAATAAAAACAATAATGATAATAATAATGTTGACAAACAGACTCGAGAAGAAAAATAATCAAAGGCAACATTTCCATTAAAACTATATTTATTCTAGAATTATCAACAGAAAACAAAGACTAGATTTTGGTCACGGGGCAAGAATTGAACTTTCTATTAATCATTAATCAGTTTTCTTGGTAACCAAACAAATGGTAAGGAAGTCATGAGGATGAAGCAAGGTACCTGAAACGTTCTGAGCTTAATGTCCCAGTAAGAGATAGTAGGAGCAGCAAAGAGGAATAAAACTGTGATGGTTGCTGAGAAACGACGGGAGTAGTATATATATATATATATATATATATATATATATATATATATATATATATATATATATATATATATATATATGAAAATGAGAAGCTTATTGAGAACTATTGAGAACTATTGGGTTTCGACCATATCAGCTGCTTGATTTTGAACCTTTCCAACCTTCCCACCCACGCTTTGAAAAAACTCACTTAGAAAATGAAAAATAAATAAAGAAATGATACTCCCTATTTGGGCCCCTATTTAATAATCTTCGTGCTTTGGAGACCAACTGAAATTTAATTAGCCTAAGTCCAAATATCACAAGCATTATAATGTAGTGGTATTCTTTTTAGGTTCTAACTCTAAGCAATGAAGTGTTTGATCCAAAATATTACATAATAAATTATCTTCTCATATAAAAAAAAAAAACATGTGTAACATTACATCAATTACCCAAAGACCAAATTGAAGATTCATTGCCTTTTATATTGCATAGCAAATCGTGATAAAATGTAATTAACCAAGCCATCCAAGGATTGGTATGAACTATGAAGAATCGCCTTGTTTGCTAAAATGCAAGTATTTGCCTTTTCCATTAGCTTTAGGATTCTATCTCTAATCCCCTCCCTTTCTTTCTCCGTCATTATTTTTCTAATTGTGCTTTCAACCTCCCCTCTATCCATCCCATGCTCCAACTGCAACCCAACTTTCCACACATGACTCACATATCTTGCATTTGCCATTTAATCACTTAGACATGGCAAATGCAAGATATGTGAGTCATTGGCGATGGAGAAGAGTGAGAGGGGTTTGTGGGTTGTTTGGGAAATGAAAAGAGGGTTTTGGGGTTTAAGGAGGAGGAGGGTTCTGAAGGGAGACATTGGCGATGGGTTTAATGGGTTGAAGAAGTCTTTTGGGGGTTTTGTTTGGGATTTAGGGCGCGTTTACGTATCCATAATCAGAATAAGAATGTGGAATTGAATTCTGATTACAGAGTACTTCGCTGTTTACTAAACATGGAGGAATCAAAAAAGCAGTGGGCCCACACAAATTTTGGAATTCAATTCCTTGTATTGGTGGAATTTGATTCCCTAGATATAGGTAGGCCTGGCAAACGGGTCATGTCTGTCGTTTTCGTGTAACACCTGTTATCTTAACGGGTCGTGTCGTGTCACACCTGTTATCTTAACAGGTTGGGTCACTTTACAGTGACCCGACCCGTTATGACCCATTAAGAAAAAAATATATTTTTTCCTTAAATTTGCACATGCCACACATTGCCACATAAATATTACTTCAAAACATTAAAACACATTTATCGTTTAAGTACTACATCTACACTCGAAAATAAGAGCCTAATAAAAAAACATTCATACACTACTAGTCTATTACAAAATATTAAATGTGCAAGGATATGCAAAATGAAAGAGTTTTTGTTTTCAAGTTTGTGAAGCCTTTCTCAAAAGTTTAAACATTGCCAATGGAACTCAAAGTTTGCATGTTATTCCTTTTACACAATTTTCATCGATCATCATGGGAAAATTGTATTGGAACTTTGGCTTGAACTATTGCCTTCAAGAGTTATGTTGATGATGTTTTCAGTAAGGTTTTCCACGTCAGAACTCTCTTCCGCATAAACTAAGTATAGAAATACCAAACATTAAAAACTATTCAAATTATGAGAAGTTTACCATAAGATTTTGTGGTATCCACTAGTGTAAATATTTTAAATTAAATATCGAGTTCATTCATTGTATTCCTATAGGGTCAAGGAGTGTAGCCGTAAAAAATAATCAAAATTGGAGTTTAAATAACTGTTAGATCGTGATTTTTTATTGATAACCATCGAAAAGTTTTGTCCCGTTACTTGATCTCTGAATGTTTTTTTTTTTTTTTTGCGATTTTTGGCGTATGTGATCTCGAAGCATATACAAACAAGTTTAACGGTTGGATTGTTGAAATTAGTTTCGTAGCATGCGTATCCCATCAAAACGATAGATTCACTAACACTTAGAGTTTATTTATACTTTCATTAAGTATAATATAAGATTTTGTGGTATCCACTTGTGTAAATATTTTAAATTAAATATCGAATTCATTCATTGTATTCATATAGAGTCAAGGAGTGTAGCTGTAAAAAAAAAATCAAAATCGGAGATAAAATAACCGTTAAATTGTGATTTTTCGTTTATAATCGTCGAAAAGTTTTGTCCCGTTACTTGATATCTGAATATTTATTTTTTGCGATTTTTGGCGTATGTGATCTCAAAGCATATACAAACAAGTTTGACGGTTGGATCGTTGAAATTAGTTTCCTAGAATGCGTATCCTATTAAAACGATAGATTCATTAACACTTAGAGTTTATTTATACTTTCATTAAGTATAACACAAGATTTTGTGGTATCCACTTGTGTAAATATTTTAAATTGAAGATCAAATTCATTCATTGTATTAATATAGGGTCAAGGAGTGTAGCTGTAAAAAATCATCAAAATCGGAGTTAAAATACCGTTTAATCGTGATATCGTTTATAACTGTCGAAAAGTTTTGTCCCGTTACTTGATCTCTGAATGCTTGTTTTTTGTGATTTTTGGCATATGCGATCTCGAAGCATAAACAAACAAGTTTAACGGTTGGATCGTTGAAATTAGTTTCGTAGAATGCGTATCCCATCAAAACGATAGATTCACTAACACTTGGAGTTTATTTATACTTTCATTAATTATAGGGTAAATTACATAGTAAACCCTCAGGTTTGAGGCCTATTACAACCCCGTACAACATCTTTAAAAAATTTCATTTTCATACATCACGTACCATTTTATTTCAAAACAATACCTCCGTTAGATTTTCCATCCATTGGGCCGTTAAGTGATGACGTGGCTGCCACATGTGTGCCACGTGGCTGCCAAATGTGTGCCACGTGGCAAAAAATAATAATTTTTTTTATTTTTTTTAAAAAAACCCAAATCTTCTAAATTAAAAAAAAAAAGAAAAAGAAAAACCCAAAAGCTGAAACAAATCCCCACCCCCGTGATCCCCCTAAAACCAGAAACCCAGAAAACCACCCCCCGCGACCCACCCCCTCCCCCCCGCCACGACCCGCAACCCACCTCACTTCCCTCGACCCTCCTTCACTCTCCTCACTCTATCTCTCGAACCCCAAACCCCCTAAAATCCCCAGATCCCAAACCAACGTGACTACCTCTCTGACCTTTCCGACTACCTCACCCCCACCGAGGACCGATCGGCAATACCCAACGCGGACTCTAACCCACTCCTTACCTGATCCGACCCAACCCATGGAGATCGCCCTGGCCCCGCCGCCGCCTGCTGACCGGGACGTCCCAACCGACACCGTCAAGGCGTGGAGAAAGAGAGAGGAAGGTGGTGTGGGGTGGGATGGGATGGGATGGGGGTTTGGGTTGCAGCGAAGGTGTGGAGATAGAGAGAGAGGTCGAAGACCCATTCTGAGGCGTGCTCGGGTGGAGGGGTGGAGGGGATGGATGGACAGAAAGGAAGAGGTGGGGGTGGGATGTGGGGTTGCGGGGAAGGATTTCTGGGTTTAGGTTTTTTTTTTTTTTAGAAGATTTGGGTTTATTTTTAAAAAAATTAAAAAAAATATTATTTTTTGCCACGTGGCACACATTTGGCAGCCACGTGGCACACATGTGGCAGCCACGTCATCACTTAACGGCCCAATGGATGGAAAATCTAACGGAGGTATTGTTTTGAAATAAAATGGTACGTGATGTATGAAAATGAAACTTTTTAAAGATGTTGTATGGGGTTGTAATAGACCTCAAACCCTACTATGTAATTTACCCTTAATTATAACATAAGATTTTGTGGTATCCAATTGTGTAAATGTTTTAAATTGAAGATTGAATTCATTCATTGTATTCATATAAGGTCAAGGAGTGTAGCTGTAAAAAAAATAATCAAAATCGGAGTTAAAATAACCGTTAAATCGTGATTTTTCGTTTATAACCGTCGAAAAGTTTTGTCCCATTGCTTGATCTATGAATGTTTGTTTTTTTTGATTTTTGGCATATGTGAT
Source organism: Cotoneaster glaucophyllus (assembly GCA_036320875.1). Taxonomy (NCBI): domain Eukaryota; kingdom Viridiplantae; phylum Streptophyta; class Magnoliopsida; order Rosales; family Rosaceae; genus Cotoneaster; species Cotoneaster glaucophyllus. The sequence continues at coordinate 27,802,652 of CM070061.1, read as the reverse complement.
CTCGAAGCATATACAAACAAGTTTGACGATTGGATCATTGAAATTAGTTCTGTAGGATGCGTATCCCATCAAAACGATAGATTCACTAACACTTAGAGTTTATTTATACTTTCATTAAGTATAACATAAGATTTTGTGGTATCCAACTAGTGTAAATATTTTAAATTGAAGTTCATTGTATTCATATAGGATAAAAGGAGTGTAGCTATAAAAACTAATCAAAATCGGAGTTAAAATAACCGTTAAATCGTGATTTTTCATTTTATAACCGTCAAAAAGTTTTGTCCCATTACTTGATCTCTGAATGTTTGTTTTTTGCGATTTTTTGCTGATGCGATCTCGAAACATATATAAACAAGTTTGACGGTTGGATCATTGAAATTAGTTTCGTAGAATTTATATCCCATCAAGTTCAATGGTATATATATATTTATTAAGTAGATTTAAATTTATTTATTTTGTATGTATAACACTTGAAAAATTAAATGGTATGCATATTTAAGCCGATCCAATGGTCACCAATTTTTAAAATTTAATTATATATATATATAAATATAATTATTATAGTTTTTAGGGGTATAAAATTGTTAAATTAATATATATATATATATATATATATATAATTATTATAGTATTTTTTTTGGGGGTTATAAAATTATAAAATTAATATTTTGCTTATTGTGTATCGTGTTACCCACGTGTATATTTGAACCAACCCGTTATCTTAACAGGTGCTTATCGGGTTACCCAATAACGACCCGATTCGTTATCGTGTCGACCCGAACACCTGTTAATTTCGTGTCGTGTTGTGTCGTGTTATTGGGTCGTGTCAGGAATTGCCAGGCCTGGATATAGGTGGTAATTCAATTCCTGATTGTTTGGGTAATCAGAATGACACTTTTGTTCCCTTTATGCCATCACTTACTTTTTTTATTTACAAGACTATCCTTTATAAACTCATTAAAGTATAAAATATTTGATTTAGGACGAGCATTTTAGTAATCATACTGGTTTATATTCCGATTCTGCTGAATTAGTAAACAGCTTTATGGAATTCTATTCCGATTCCAGAACATTTAAGTAAACAGCTTCAACAGGAATCCGATTCTGACTTCTCCTCATTCCAACTCCTCCTCAATTCAATTTCTCCTATTTTCATTACCGTTACGAAGAGCTTCAAAGTCTTTTGGGGGTTTTGTTGGGGATTTAGAGCATCTCGAAACGGGATGTAAAAATTCAAGGTGAAATGCTATTGTGCATATTTGACATAAAAAATTTCTCCAACCGAAGTATTGCTGATTGGATTTAAAGATTTTGTGATTTGGAGTCAAATTTGACATCAATGTCAAATTTATTTTTAATTCATTTTAATGGTGGGTTCCTTATTCCACTAACATTTCAATCAATAAAAATTTTGTTTCAACATTTTTTTAATAATTACAACCATTTGAAACTCCATTTAAATAATAAAATAACATTTGACAATTCGATTGGGAAGTACAAAATTTGACATACAACCATCATTTATAATTTGACTCTTATAATTTGACATCTGATTTAGAAATGGTCTTAGAGCATCTGGTAGTTGGTAAAGGCCAGTCCTTGCATTCGGGGTCTTGCAATCGATTTCCCTTTATAACATAAACTTTGGGTTAAAAGAAAATTGAAATATGTGTGATAGGAAGCTAAATAATAATGTGATTATTACTAGAACAAGGTTGGTAATTATATTATGGACGTTTTATTACATTGTTAAGATATATTTTTGCACTTCAACGTGATTGAATTACAAAATTAACGTTTATTATTATACCAGTGACATAATATGACACTATAGATGTATCATGGATATTATCATTAGGGAACTTTACGAACTTACACAATATCGTAATCGTGATTCGTGTTACAACATGACCTCAACATACAAGGTTTGAGACTGTAATCGTTCAAATTTACACTCTAAAGTTATATAGTTATGTTAATGTTATATTAGTTACACCAAATGACATTGATATTACTATACCAAAGTTGCTCTTTACAAAGTGGATAAAAGAAGCTAAACAAAGTGGACACGAAATGTATACATTCCAAAACAAACATCTGCAAATCAACCCATCTTAAGATTAACAAAGGTGCTTGTGTGATTTACAACTTTGATGACAGAATCCACTGTAAGAACTTAAAATTGCATTTTACACAAGTTCAACCCAACAAGTCCAAGAACCCCTCTCAAGCATTAGTTCTTTGTATAACTCATCGTTATAAACAGTCATCTTAGTCAAAACTTTACCGTTGTTTAACAAATACATGGCCACTTTCTTCACATGCGGGTATCCCTCGAAACCCCTTACAATGATAGTTTTGAGGTGTGATATCAGACAAATAGGTACAGACTCCGGTGTACTCCATCGATGCTCCGAGTATAAGACATCTTTCAAATAACTTTCAGTCTCGTCATAATCCTTAACACATTCCTCGTCCTGAGAAAGAACAAATGATTGAGAACAATAAATAGCTGCAGGTTGGTATGACTTTGCATGAGTGGAAATACATCTTACGTTTTTATGTTCGATGACAAGAGATTCCAAATTAGGTGATTTCTTGAGCAACTCTGTTAGCAGATCCCAGTGATAGCAATCATAAAGAACCAACTTCAATTCGGTCAAATTATCGAATGCAGGCAGAGAACCCTTCTTCATGAAATATAAAGAATTTATTAAACATAAACTCATCATGCATAAACTAGATGCCCTTTCAATTCCCACAAATTATCAAATGCAGGCAGCCAATTCCCTTTGTGAAAGGTAAAACAGTGATCAAACATATGAATTAAACATTTACCGATGCATAACATACTATTTAACATCATCAATTGCCAAAACATAATACAGGTTTGAATTACAAACACTACTTTGGTAAGACGTAAGAATGATAAATAGGATAAAAAGAATGGAAAAATATGGCATGCCAGAGATGTTCTTTTGACTCATCTAGTTTTTGATAGTGTAAGGATATATGCAGACGAACTTAATGTAAAAAGAAATGAGTTACGGCATATATACTTACCTCCACAAAATGAGCTGAAATAGACAGACATTTAACATTGGAAAATGCCTCCAGAAGCGCAGTTGCTCTCTCTGAATATTCAGTCCAGTATTGCCCATAATGGTAATAGAGATCAACACTGCCTTTGACGATGGAGTTTAAATTCTCAAACAAATAAACAGACAAACAATCCTGCTTGATGTCAAGGTTTTCAAGCTTTGGGGCGTTAATAGAAATATCGTACATAAAATCTTTACCGACAATCATATCACTGAAGAAGGTCATTCTTAATCTCTTCAGTTCAGGCGCAGAGACCTTAAAACTCAATATTAATGCATCTCTAATAGTTGCATCTATAGACAACTCTTCAAGTACAGGGCAGCATGCGAAAAGCTTCCCCACTGAGTCGTCTTCAGGATAGTCAAATTTGACATCAAGGAACTTGAGCCTTGGGAAACAGCCTGACGTAGGAGCAGCATAGGTAATACAATTTGACTTCACCTTGAGAACCACCAGTGTTTTGCACATGAAAACGCATTGAGGCAACTCGAAAGTCGGACAAACTATATTATCACTATAAACACAAAGATCAAGTTCAACAACATTATGCCTAATGGCAGTGCAAATCCAACCTACAATACGAGAGAAATCTTCAACACAACAGTAACAATGAAGTCGAAACTTTTGAATATCCAACGAGTCACGAAGTGAAAGTACCCTATCGACAAACTTAAAAAAACCAACATAGTTCGACATATATTCTTCCTTCCACGCAGTAGACATTTGTTCAAATTCGAAGTCTAGATTGGGGACAGAAGCCCATATACTCTTCCATCTTGTAGACAGAATGCTGGTCCTCACGGAATATTTTGTTGGAATGAAGGAGAGTATGTGACAAAGAACTGAATCCGGCAATTCACTAATCCTATCTTTAACCCTGGCTTGAGACTTCGACTTTGAACACATTTTTCTGTCCCTGAATATTTAAGGGAAAATTGAAAAGAAAAAAAAGAAGAAGCAAAACACAAATAAAATCAATTAAATTACCCTCACAGCTATCTTCCCATGAAATTCTACTATGTAGAAAGAAAATAATAACAATAATGATAATAATAATGTTGACAAACAGACTCGAGAAGAAAAATAATCAAAGGCAACATTTCCATTAAAACTATATTTATTCTAGAATTATCAACAGAAAACAAAGACTAGATTTTGGTCACGGGGCAAGAATTGAACTTTCTATTAATCATTAATCAGTTTTCTTGGTAACCAAACAAATGGTAAGGAAGTCATGAGGATGAAGCAAGGTACCTGAAACGTTCTGAGCTTAATGTCCCAGTAAGAGATAGTAGGAGCACCAAAGAGGAATAAAACTGTGATGGTTGCTGAGAAACGACGGGAGTAGTATATATATATATATATATATATATAAGAAAATGAGAAGCTTATTGAGAACTATTGGGTTTCGACCATATCAGCTGCTTGATTTTGAACCTTTCCAACCTTCCCACCCACGCTTTGAAAAAACTCACTTAGAAAATGAAAAATAAATAAAGAAATGATACTCCCTATTTGGGCCCCTATTTAATAATCTTCGTGCTTTGGAGACCAACTGAAATTTAATTAGCCAAGTCCAAATATCACAAGCATTATAATGTAGTGGTATTCTTTTTAGGTTCTAACTCTAAGCAATGAAGTGTTTGATCCAAAATATTACATAATAAATTATCTTCTCATATAAAAAAAAAAACATGTGTAACATTACATCAATTACCCAAAGACCAAATTGAAGATTCATTGCCTTTTATATTGCATAGCATATTGTGATAAAATGTAATTAACCAAGCCATCCAAGGATTGGTATGAACTATGAAGAATCGCCTTGTTTGCTAAAATGCAAGTATTTGCCTTTTCCATTAGCTTTAGGATTCTATCTCTAATCCCGTCCCTTTCTTTCTCCGTCATTATTTTTCTAATTGTGCTTTCAACCTCCCCTCTATCCATCCCATGCTCCAACTGCAAGCCAACTTTCCACACATGACTCACATATCTTGCATTTGCCATTTAATCACTTAGACATGGCAAATGCAAGATATGTGAGTCATTGGCGATGGAGAAGAGTGAGAGGGGTTTGTGGGTTGTTTGGGAAATGAAAAGAGGGTTTTGGGGTTTAAGGAGGAGGAGGGTTCTGAAGGGAGACATTGGCGATGGGTTTAATGGGTTGAAGAAGTCTTTTGGGGGTTTTGTTTGGGATTTAGGGCGCGTTTACTTATCCATAATCAGAATAAGAATGTGGAATTGAATTCTGATTACAGAGTACTTCGTTGTTTACTAAACATGGAGGAATCAAAAAAGCAGTGGGCCCACACAAATTTTGGAATTCAATTCCTTGTATTGGTGGAATTTGATTCCCTAGATATAGGTAGGCCTGGCAAACGGGTCATGTCTGTCGTTTTCGTGTAACACCTGTTATCTTAACGGGTCGTGTCGTGTCACACCTGTTATCTTAACAGGTCGGGTCACTGTAAAGAAAAATATATTTTTTTTTTCCTTAAATGTGCACATGCCACACATTGCCACATAAATATTACTTCAAAACATTAAAACACATTTGTCGTTTAAGTACTACATCTACACTCGAAAATAAGAGCCTAATAAAAAAACATCCATACACTACTAGTCTATTACAAAATATTAAATGTGCAAGGATATGCAAAATGAAAGAGTTTTTGTTTTCAAGTTTGTGAAGCCTTTCTCAAAAGTTTAAACATTGCCAATGGAACTCAAAGTTTGCATGTTATTCCTTTTACACAATTTTCATCGATCATCATGGGACAATTGTATTGGAACTTTGGCTTGAACTATTGCCTTCAAGAGTTATGTTGATGATGTTTTCAGTAAGGTTTTCCACGTCAGAACTCTCTTCCGCATAAACTAAGTATAGAAATACCAAACATTAAAAACTATTCAAATTATGAGAAGTTTACCATAAGATTTTGTGGTATCCACTAGTGTAAATATTTTAAATTAAAGATCGAGTTCATTCATTGTATTCCTATAGGGTCAAGGAGTGTAGCCGTAAAAAATAATCAAAATCGGAGTTAAAATAACCGTTAGATCGTGATTTTTTACTGATAACCATCGAAAAGTTTTGTCCCGTTACTTGATCTCTGAATGTTTTTTTTTTTTTTGCGATTTTTGGCGTATGCGATCTCGAAGCATATACAAACAAGTTTGACGGTTGGATTGTTGAAATTAGTTTCGTAGCATGCGTATCCCATCAAAACGATAGATTCACTAACACTTAGAGTTTATTTATACTTTCATTAAGTATAATATAAGATTTTGTGGTATCCACTTGTGTAAATATTTTAAATTAAATATCGAATTCATTCATTGTATTCATATAGAGTCAAGGAGTGTAGCTGTAAAAAACAATCAAAATCGGAGATAAAATAACCGTTAAATTGTGATTTTTCGTTTATAATCGTCGAAAAGTTTTGTCCCGTTACTTGATCTCTGAATATTTGTTTTTTGCGATTTTTGGCGTATGTGATCTCAAAGCATATACAAACAAGTTTGACGGTCGGATCGTTGAAATTAGTTTCCTAGAATGCGTATCCTATTAAAACGATAGATTCATTAACACTTAGAGTTTATTTATACTTTCATTAAGTATAACACAAGATTTTGTGGTATCCACTTGTGTAAATATTTTAAATTGAAGATCGAATTCATTCATTGTATTAATATAGGGTCAAGGAGTGTAGCTGTAAAAAATCATCAAAATCGGAGTTAAAATACCGTTTAATCGTGATATCGTTTATAACTGTCGAAAAGTTTTGTCCCGTTACTTGATCTCTGAATGCTTGTTTTTTTGTGATTTTTGGCATATGCGATCTCGAAGCATAAACAAACAAGTTTAACGGTTGGATCGTTGAAATTAGTTTCGTAGAATGCGTATCCCATCAAAACGATAGATTCACTAACACTTGGAGTTTATTTATACTTTCATTAATTATAACATAAGATTTTGTGGTATCCACTTGTGTAAATGTTTTAAATTGAAGATTGAATTCATTCATTGTATTCATATAAGGTCAAGGAGTGTAGCTGTAAAAAAAATCATCAAAATCGGAGTTAAAATAACCGTTAAATCGTGATTTTTCGTTTATAACCGTCGAAAAGTTTTGTCCCGTTGCTTGATCTATGAATGTTTGTTTTTTGTGATTTTTGGCATATGTGATCTCGAAGCATATACAAACAAGTTTGACGATTGAATCGTTGAAATTAGTTCTGTAGGATGCGTATCCCATCAAAACGATAGATTCACTAACACTTAGAGTTTATTTATACTTTCATTAAGTATAACATAAGATTTTGTGGTATCTACTAGTGTAAATATTTTAAATTGAAGATCGAATTCATTCATTGTATTCATATAGGATAAAAGGAGTGTAGCTATAAAAACTAATCAAAATCGGAGTTAAAATAACCGTTAAATCGTGATTTTTCATTTTATAACCGTCGAAAAGTTTTGTCCCTTTACTTGATCTCTGAATGTTTGTTTTTTGCGATGCGATCTCGAAACATATATAAACAAGTTTGACGGTTGGATCATTGAAATTAGTTTCGTAGAATTTATATCCCATCAAGTTCAATGGTATATATATATTTATTAAGTAGATTTAAATTTATTTATTTTGTATGTATAACACTTGAAAAATTAAATGGTATGCATATTTAAGCCGATCCAATGGTCACCAATTTTTAAAATTTAATTTAATATATATATATATAAATATAATTATTATAGTTTTTAGGGGTATAAAATTGTTAAATTAATATATATATATATATATATATATATATATAATTATTATAGTATTTTTTTTGGGGGTTATAAAATTATAAAAATAATATTTTGCTTATTGTGTATCGTGTTACCCACGTGTATATCTGAACCAACCCGTTATCTTAACAGGTGCTTATCGAGTTACCCAATAACGACCCGATTCGTTATCGTGTCGACCTGAACACTTGTTATTTTCGTGTCGTGTTGTGTCGGGTTATCGGGTCGTGTCAGGAATTGCCAGGCCTGGATATAGGTGGTAATTCAATTCCTGATTGTTTGGGTAATCAGAATGACACTTTTGTTCCCTTTATGCCCTCACTTACTTTTTTTATTTCCAAGACTATCCTTTATAAACTCATTAAAGTATAAAATATTTGATTTGGGACGAGCATTTTAGTAATCATACTGTTTATATTCCGATTCTGCTGAATTAGTAAACAACTTTATGGAATTCTATTCCGATTCCAGAACATTTAAGTAAACAGCTTCAACAGGAATCCGATTCTGACTTCTCCTCATTCCAACTCCTCCTCAATTCAATTTCTCCTATTTTCATTACCGTTACGAAGAGCTTCAAAGTCTTTTGGGGGTTTTGTTGGGGATTTAGAGCATCTCGAAATGGGATGTAAAAATTCAAGGTGAAATGCTATTGTGCATATTTGACATAAAAAATTTCTCCAACCGAAGTATTGCTGATTGGATTTGAAGATTTTGTGATTTGGAGTCAAATTTGACATCAATGTCAAATTTATTTTTAATTCTTTTTAATGGTGGGTTCCTTATTTCACTAACATTTCAATCAATAAAAATTTTGTTTCAACATTTTTTTAATAATTACAATCATTTGAAACTCCATTTAAATAATAAAATAACATTTGACAATTCGATTGGGAAGTACAAAATTTGACATACGACCATCATTTATAATTTGACTCTTATAATTTGACATCTGATTTAGAAATGGTCTTAGAGCATCTGGTAGTTGGTAAAGGCCAGTCCTTGCATTCGGGGTCTTGCAATCGATTTCCCTTTATAACATAAACTTTGGGTTAAAAGAAAATTGAAATATGTGTGATAGGAAGCTAAATAATAATGTGATTATTACTAGAACAAGGTTGGTAATTATATTATGGACGTTTTATTACATTGTTAAGATATATTTTTGCACTTCAACGTGATTGAATTACAAAATTAACGTTTATTATTATACCAGTGACATAATATGACACTATAGATGTATCATGGATATTATCATTAGGGAACTTTACGAACTTACACAATATCGTAATCGTGATTCGTGTTACAACATGACCTCAACATACAAGGTTTGAGACTGTAATCGTTCAAATTTACACTCTAAAGTTATATAGTTATGTTAATGTTATATTAGTTACACCAAATGACATTGATATTACTATACCAAAGTTGCTCTTTACAGGATAAAAGAAGCTAAACAAAGTGGACACGAAATGTGTACATTCCAAAACAAACATCTGCAAATCAACCCATCTTAAGATTAACAAAGGTGCTTGTGTGATTTACAACTTTGATGACAGAATCCACTGTAAGAACTTAAAATTGCATTTTACACAAGTTCAACCCAACAAGTCCAAGAACCCCTCTCAAGCATTAGTTCTTTGTATAACTCATCGTTATAAACAGTCATCTTAGTCAAAACTTTACCGTTGTTTAACAAATACATGGCCACTTTCTTCACATGCGGGTATCCCTCGAAACCCCTTACAATGATAGTTTTGAGGTGTGATATCAGACAAATAGGTACAGACTCCGGTGTACTCCATCGATGCTCCGAGTATAAGACATCTTTCAAATAACTTTCAGTCTCGTCATAATCCTTAACACATTCCTCGTCCTGAGAAAGAACAAATGATTGAGAATATTAATAAATAGCTGCAGGTTGGTATGACTTTGCATGAGTGGAAATACATCTTACTTTTTTATGTTCGATGACAAGAGATTCCAAATTAGGTGATTTCTTGAGCAACTCTGTTAGCAGATCCCAGTGATAGCAATCATAAAGAACCAACTTCAATTCGGTCAAATTATCGAATGCAGGCAGAGAACCCTTCTTCATGAAATATAAAGAATTTATTAAACATAAACTCATCATGCATAAACTAGATGCCCTTTCAATTCCCACAAATTATCAAATGCAGGCAGCCAATTACCCTTTGTGAAAGGTAAAACAGTGATCAAACATATGAATTAAACATTTACCGATGCATAACATACTATTTAACATCATCAATCGCCAAAACATAATACAGGTTTGAATTACAAACACTACTTTGGTAAGACGTAAGAATGATAAATAGGATAAAAAGAATGGAAAAATATGGCATGCCAGAGATGTTCTTTTGACTCATCTAGTTTTTAATAGTGTAAGGATATATGCAGACGAACTTAATGTAAAAAGAAATGAGTTACGGCATATATACTTACCTCCACAAAATGAGCTGAAATAGACAGACATTTAACATTGGAAAATGCCTCCAGAAGCGCAGTTGCTCTCTCTGAATATTCAGTCCAGTATTGCCCATAATGGTAATAGAGATCAACGCTGCCTTTGACGATGGAGTTTAAATTCTCAAACAAATAAACAGACAAACAATCCTGCTTGATGTCAAGGTTTTCAAGCTTTGGGGCGTTAATAGAAATATCGTACATAAAATCTTTACCGACAATCATATCACTGAAGAAGGTCATTCTTAATCTCTTCAGTTCAGGCGCAGAGACCTTAAAACTCAATATTAATGCATCTCTAATAGTTGCATCTATAGACAACTCTTCAAGTACAGGGCAGCATGCGAAAAGCTTCCCCACTGAGTCGTCTTCAGGATAGTCAACTTTGACATCAAGGAACTTGAGCCTTGGGAAACAGCCTGACGTAGGAGCAGCATAGGTAATACAATTTGACTTCACCTTGAGAACCACCAGTGTTTTGCACATGAAAACGCATTGAGGCAACTCGAAAGTCGGACAAATTATATTATCACTATAAACACAAAGATCAAGTTCAACAACATTATGCCTAATGGCAGTGCAAATCCAACCTACAATACGAGAGAAATCTTCAACACAACAGTAACAATGAAGTCGAAACTTTTGAATATCCAACGAGTCACGAAATGAAAGTACCCTATCGACAAACATAAAAAAACCAACATAGTTCGACATATATTCTTCCTTCCACGTAGTAGACATTTGTTCAAATTCGAAGTCTAGACTGGGGACAGAAGCCCATATACTCTTCCATCTTGTAGACAGAATGCTGGTCCTCACGGAATATTTTGTTGGAATGAAGGAGAGTATGTGACAAAGAACTGAATCCGGCAATTCACTAATCCTATCTTTAACCCTGGCTTGAGACTTCGACTTTGAACACATTTTTCTGTCCCTGAATATTTAAGGGAAAATTGAAAAGAAAAAAAAGAAGAAGCAAAACACAAATAAAATCAATTAAATTACCCTCACAGCTATCTTCCCATGAAATTCTACTATGTAGAAAGAAAATAATAACAATAATGATAATAATAATGTTGACAAACAGACTCGAGAAGAAAAATAATCAAAGGCAACATTTCCATTAAAACTATATTTATTCTAGAATTATCAACAGAAAACAAAGACTAGATTTTGGTCACGGGGCAAGAATTGAACTTTCTATTAATCATTAATCAGTTTTCTTTGTAACCAAACAGATGGTAAGGAAGTCATAAGGATGAAGCAAGGTACCTGAACCGTTCTGAGCTTAATGTCCCAGTAAAAGATAGTAGGAGCAGCAAAGAGGAATAAAACTATGATTGGTTGCTGAGAAACGACGGGAGAAGTGTATATATATATACAAGAAAATGAGAAGCTTATCGAGAACGATTGGGTTTCGACCATGTCAGCTACTTGACTTTGAACCTTTCCAGCCTTCCCACCCACGCTTTGAAAAAAACTCACTTAGAAAATGAAAGATAAATAAAGAAATGATACCCTCTATTTGGGCCCCTATTTAATAATCTTCGTGCTTTCGAGACCAACTGAAATTTAGTTGGCCAAGTCCAAATATCACTAGCATTGTAGTGAAGTAGTATCTCTTTTAGGTTCAACTCTAAGCAATTACTAGTTTGATCCAAAATATTGCATAAATTATCTTCTCATATAAAAAAACATGTGTAACATTACATCAATTACCCAAAGACCAAATTGAAGATTCATTGCCTTTTATATTGCATAGCAGATTGTGATAAAATGTAATTAACCAAAGCCATCCAAGGATTGGTATGAACTATGAAGACCCGTGAACCGTTTGACTCATTTTGACCCGTGAACTAACCCAGGTCGAACACCCACAAAAATGGTCGGTTGCTATTGGATAGACCCCAAGCTATCTCCAAAAATAGGGTTTCATTAATTGCAGCAGTGCTCCCAATGCTCACATAGATGACAGATTGTGGTGCTTGAGTGTTCAGCCATGGAATGCAACTTTGGTCTTGTGATAACAAGTTGCTGCTTGAAGAAGTGCTGGCAGGAAAGCACTTGTGAAACGGGCCTACGGGGAAAATTGGAGTGTTGAATTCTTGACGGATTGTGGCCAGTGAATTTCCTTCAAGGTCTTCAAAAGTATTGAAAATGATACCATAGGAGGCTTCGACTCCCTTCTTCAGGCCAAAAACTGATTCATAGATTTTTAGGAAAACTAACGAAAAGTAAAAAAAAACTTTCATTTTAACGAAAAGCCTTTTTTAAAGGTATAGTGAATAGTACTAGGTAAAGGTAAAATTGTGGTTTTTCGTTAAAAGTGAACAGCACCGGAAGTGTTTTGTTAAAACTCCCATTTTTTTGTGGCTCCTTTATTTTGAGCACAGGAAGGTCTTTGACTTTAAAGATGGAAGCTCTAGTATTGGCTCTTCTAGTCGAGAATCTGTTAATCTCAACATAGAAAGATATGCATGCAAATATAAGTATGTAAGTGTGATAACCCTAAAAATACAAGTATATATTAACATAGTTATCTGGATTGAACCTAACAATACCATAATTTTCACTCATTATCTTGTTTTCTTTTCTTTTTAATACAACAATATTTTACTTTTGGGAGAAGAGTGTTTCTTGGTCACACTAATGAATAAGTCATAATTGAATATCGAACTCAAAACTAATCACAAATTGTTTACCATGTGAATTGAACTTGATATGGATACATTTCTTGACCTTTTGGCTAGTACTATTGACTGGCCACCCTTCATTTATTAATTAGCTAGAAACCAAAGGATTTTCCCAACTTATTTAAATTGGTTTATTACGTAAATCACATACACATTACAATTCTTCCATTTCTAATAAACGGCATATATAGATTGACGTCAAGTTCGATAGAATAGAGCAACCAACCCCAATTAATTAAACAATAACAGTAGATGGACTCAAGATCTTAATTATTATATACCGGGACGTAACACTTGACGATAAATAAATGATTTCTCCACACATTTCTTCTCATTCTATACGCCTCTACTTTTTTTTTTCTTTAATTGTTTTTGGATTTTTTATTTTTTATTTTTTATTTTGGAGTTGAAACGATAGTGGTTTATTTAGATAGAAATAATGTCAAACGGAATCGAAGAGGGCCTCCACAATCAAGTCCGGAGGCTCCTCAAACCAACAAAAATCAAAGGTAGAAGAAATAGCCAACTTGACCATACAATGAGCCACAAAATTAGTAGTACGGCGAACATAACAAACTTGCGAATCCACAAAGCCCCGCAGGCTAATTCGAATGTCTTCCACTAATAAATCCATGTGCAAAAACCCCTGGTTACGGCTTCCAATAGCTTGAACAACCTGCAAAGAATCACTCTCCACAATAATTTGTGGCAAGTTCCATTGCATAGCCCAATAAACATCCTCACGGACAACAATTAACTCCACCATGGTGGGATTCGATGCAGGGAATATTTGACGAACAAAACCTCCAGCATAGCTACCGACTTCGTCGCGAAATATTGCACCTACACCTCCCATATTCGAATCAGCAAGGAAAGAACCATCCACATTGATTTTCACTCACCCAGACGGAGGGGGACACCAGCAAGACGGGGCCTGCAACGGACAAGAACCAGTCACAGGTTTAGCCTTGACGAACTCAGCAAGTTGAAGCTTAGATAGGTGGCTAACCAAAGTTGGGTTTACAACTTTACCCTCTTAGAGCAAAGAGTTCCTAGCACGCCAAATAGTGTGAATGAGCATTAAAAATAAAGCTAACTGATATGTGGATAAATGCTCTACACATGAAGACATCCAAGCCCTCTTTTACTTAGGTTTTTTTACTTAAAATCTTTATGCATCACAATGTATTTTGTTGTTTGTATTGTATTTCAGGATGAAAGTAAGGGCTTGAAGAAATCATCTTATTTTGAATATCTTAAGGGCCTAGAATGGATAGTTTGAAGCCCAACTCACCCAAGACCAAACCATAGCCCACAAGTGGCCCAAGATCCGCCAGAAAAGGCCCTTGCAGAACAACCAACTTGCGAGCTTTGCCCCAAAGTGCTCAAAACAAATTAGAAAATGGGCCATATATGGTTGGAAAGCCCTGGAAGTCTTCTTTCTCATGGTCTTTATAGCTTGTGATTCGGAAGTTTCGACAAGAAATTATGACAGAATAAAGAAGAGCTGTTCAGTTACAAATTTTGATAACAGCTAGTTTTCAGTTACTCCTATACTAAAAGCTAATTGTAATGAGCTATAAATGAGAGTCAATTTAAGGATGTAAATGTGTCAGATGTTAGAAAACTCCTAAGCCTTTTAATAGGAGAAAAATACAGTGAATTTGAAGGAGGAAAAGGAGGACATCAAAGAGGAGGAGGAGTCCTCCACCTTGAGCCGTTTCTAGGTTCTAGCTTTCCTAACTTTTTATGTATTTTGTTATGTTTTTAATTTAGGTTATGGATACTTAGGGCTGCTTGGAAGCCCTAGACATGATTGAATTAATGTTATGATGCAGTTTTAGTTTATCAATTTCATTTGCAAGCTAGAATCAGTTTTCTGTCTCAATTGTTTCAAGCACATATTTTCAAGCTTAGCTACCTTGTTTATGTTTGCTTTTTGTTGAGAATGATAAGGATGACTGCCATATTTTCTTTCATTCCTTAGCAACATTGGGTTAGGTTCAGAACTAATTATGTAAGCTGATTCCATGAAAATTTAGGATAAATGCCATGTTCTAGGTTTCATGTGATGTTCATAATCCTCTTCGTTCTTAATGAGTTTCTAGGTGCTAAATCTGAGTATATGTCATGCTAGGTTGCACCTACAAATATAAGTTTGATGTATATGCCATGTATCTAACATGCAAAGAAAGTGAGGATTCATACAATCTAGTTATATGCCATGCTAGATTTGTGAACATCTTAGTTGTGCATTTGAAATGGATAAGTTAAAAGATCATCTCTTTGATTTCCACATAGCAACACCAGTCGAACTAAGTTGCGAAGAAGAAGCCTCATCCGCAAATTGAAAGCAACTTTATGAGCATTTTTTACCGAGAACAAACTTTCGAATCATAATGCCACATCAATTTATCCGGGGGAAGTCTGTGGCTCAATAGGGTAGCAAGAATCAAAGTGGCTTCACATGGCAGAAACAATTCATTAACTAAGTCATGATTCCAGGAAGCTGTTTCAGCAAAGATCAAATTAGAAACAAACTCCATTCTACTAACCGTAGAGGGAGGCAAGAGATGGCGGAAAATGTGGGAATGCTCAATCCACCGGTCATGCCAAATCCGTATCGAGTTACCGTAATTCGTTCCCTACCTGCCAGCGCCATCCTCTCTCAAGAATTGGTCTAGCTTCTAGAATACCGCACCAACATACCGATGGAGTCGACCCTAGGGATGTCTACCATAAGGATTTGTGGGGGAAGTACTTTGCTTTTAGTAAGCGGGTTGCCAAAGAATCGGGATTCTGGGGCAGCCGCCATCCTTGTTTGGCAAGGAGTGTGATATTAAAGTCATAAAGAGGGCGAAAACCAAGGCCACCCTTATCCTTTGAATAACACATGTTTTCCCATGAAACCAAGTGAATACGATGGGAACCTTCACAATCACCTTACCAGAAACGACATAGTATACGCTGCAGGTCTTCATAAAAAGTCTTCGGAAGGAGAAAACAGTTCATCGAATAAGTGGGAAAGGACTGCCCAACCACCTTTATAAGAACTTCATTTCTCGCAATGCTAAGCAGCTTTTCCTTCCAACCTTGTAACTTTTTTTTTAAAGACAGATCTTTAATATAGGAGAATCGTTCTGATCGGTTACGTCCAAGCACAATAGGCAAACCAAGATAACGATCTTGCACGTGGAATTTACACCCTCGACAAAAATAAGAAGGCTTAAGGTTCTCAGCAACATGTTGAGTGAAACTAAATAGAAGATCAGAGATCAAACAAGCAACAGGCTCCTAATCATCATGTGATAGCAACTAGCCAAATATTCACTGAAGGGTTCAAAGCACTTGACGTTTAGAAGCGAAATGAATTGGGTGTCGATTATGGTTATGGAGAAGCCTTTGTGATGTAGAACGTTGGCCAATCCTAGCATAGGGTTTATATGTCTGTGTAGAGGCATTGGGAACAAAATCAATCTCAAACCCTTCATTTCCTCCATATTAAAACTCAGTGGGAGTACTCTCTGTAATTTTCTCATCGACTGATAAATTTCTCCATAGTAGAACTTAGTGGAAGTATATTTTAGATATATAATTGTAGTGAACAAATGGATTGATTGATCTCATCGAGGATCCAAATTCCTTATAGGCGGCAAACGCAGAATCATAGAGGAGAATAAGAGTAAATTGTAGTAATGGTCTCTCAATTAAAAATTCATTACCATTGGTCCCTCAACTTATCAAAATGTGTAGCTATAGTCATTTTCATCAATTTAGTCAAAATTTTGTCAAAATAAGTTATGTTGGAATAACCATTTATATAATTAGGGTCCCTCAACTCATCAAAGTGTGTAATTATGATCCTTTCGTCAACTACGTAAATTTTTTTGTCAAAGCGAGTTATGTTGGAAGGACCATTGCTACAATTGGGTTAAAATTAAGGGACCATTTCTCCAGTTGAATTAAAGTTGAGGGACCAATGGTAATGGATTTTTAGTTGAGGGACCATAGCTGCACGTTTTGATGAGTTGAGGGATCAATGGTAATGGATTTTTAGTTAAGGGACCATTGCTCAAACTGAGTTAAAGTTCAGGGACCATAGCTACAATTTACTCGGAGAATAAATACTCTTTATGCCTAATGCTAATAATTAATGGTTTTATAGAAACAAAAACTTTTACTATATTTCAAGTAATTCCACTAGTTTTTAAACATGTCAAGAAGAGACAAAAACATAAAAACAACTGAAGTCCAGCCCAAAAACATGAAAACAATGTTTTAGAATACCAGTCATACGCCCTAAGTCTTTAGGGCTGGTAATATAACTCAGCCATCACAACACCAACAAAATTAATATATATCATAAGCTTAACCCATCATCGAATATTTCTGCATAATCAGTTTTGAAACTATATGCAGAATCAGTTCAACTCCTCATCGACTATTTTTGCAGAATCTGTTCAACTCATTATCGATCATTTTTGCAGAATCAGTTCAACTCATCCTTGACTATTTGTAGAATCAGTTCAACCCGTCATCTATCATTTTTGCAGAATCAGTTCACCCATCCTCGACCATACTCGTCCTCGACCATTTTTTGCAAAATCAGCTTAACCTGTCATCAACTATTTTTGCAGAATCAGTTTAACCTGTCCTCGACCATTTTTGCAGAATTATTTCAAACCGTTCTCGACTATTTTTGCAGAATCAGTTCAACCCGTCCTCGATCATTTTTCTATTCTTTGATCATTTTTGCAGAATCAGTTCAACTCGCCTGCAGAATCAGTTCAACCCGTCATCGACCATTTTTGCATAATTAGTTCAACATGTCTACAGAATAAGTTCAACCCATCATCGACCATTTTTGCAGAATCAGTTCAACCCGTCCTCGACCATTTTTGCAGAATCAATTCAACTCGCCTGCAGAATCAGTTCAACCCGTCCTCGACTATTTTTGCAGAAATAGTTCAACCCATCTTCAACCATTTTTGCAGACCAAAAGAAACACATTTAATAGATTCATTTACAAACCCAGCTCCCTATACAACCCAACAAAATTACAATGGAAAGTAAGCTCTATTTCACTAATCCTCACATACGAATCTTTGTTTGTTTCATCAGTAGATATTGAACCTGAAAGCAAATAAACAAAACCTAAATTATAGTGATCACTTTAAGCTTAGTAACTAGAAAATAAGCATGTTTTTTTGTACAAATTAACGAAATAAAGCTATATATGTTACTTCAGAACTACAAAGATGTCACCCTATTTTTGTTACCATAATTTAATCGGAGTAACGAAAAATGAATTTCAATGCTGTTGTTCTTGTACATATATCACCTATTTGATACCGACCTCCTAACTTGTAGTAGAATTCAAATTAAGATTCACGTCAACATCTATAAATCTTTACAAAATTAGCAAACTAACTCATTTCTAAATGAAGAAATCTCTTCAAATATGGGAAGTCTCCTTTACCTTAGACGATTTATGTGCTTCACCAAGTGGTCAATCTCCTCGAGAATTTTTTTTCTATATTTAAATATAAAGAGTTGGTAGACAAACCTACATGTTAACATTGCTCTTGCTAGCTACTGCAACATTTCCTCAATTCAAATTTTTTACTTGGGCTCGTTAATTTCTTGAAGATGACCTTGCAACAAATCGTCAAAAATGGTTTGTGCTTCACCGTACCGTGTTTTCTTGATCAGTCACATGCATAAATTGTGATTTTATTGGTGTATGGATCAATATTTGTTGTTTGTTTACTAATGAAATAGGAAAAAGGAAGGGAGAGAGAGATTCGAAAAAAGAAAAAAGAGAGAGAGAGAGACAGATAGAGAGAGAGGGGAGCATGAGAAGAAAGAAAGAAAGAAAGAAAGATAAAGGAGCAGGAGAAATAAATGTAAAAAAAATACAAAAGATAAAGGATATTTTTGTAACTTATTGGTTTTTGTCTCTTCTTAAAATGTTTAAAAAATGTTGTCTCAATATGAAATTAAGTATTAAAAGTATACTTTATCTGTAATTTTTCCTTTTCTTTTTGTTTGTTGTTGATGTGAAATTCTAGGACGTATTCAATAGACCACATCAGTCGTGTATTCAAGCAATAGAAATTTGACATGTCTCATGTTGGGTAAAATTCTAATTTAGTCCTTAAACTATCACCTTGATGAAAATTAGGTACTTGAATTATTTTTTGGGTAAATTAAGTCTTTAAATTCATTAAAATTGCTAATTTCATCCCTACTATTATATTTAAAGCTATTTTATCCAATTTTTCGTCAACTTAAGTCACTTGACACACTTTAGAGTCTAATACCGTCATTTTCTCGCCTATAAGCCCTTCACATTTCATATAGGTTACGACTCTAACGTCTAATTTATCTTCCAAAGTTAACTTCATACAATATTTCTTTATGGAAAATTACCAATCTACATTTCAATGTGTATCACATGCAAGTAAAGTGACTTAAATTGACAGAAAATTGAATAAAGTAGCTTCGAATATAATATTAGGAATGTAATTGGCAGATTTTTATAATTCAATGGCTGATTTTTCTGGAAAAAAAAATAGTGTAGGGACCTAATTGACACACCCCGACCCAGAAAGTCCAATTAGACTCCAAATCGAGTTGTGTTGGCCGACACCGTGATGTGATGTAACCATAGGGGTAAGTGATGTGGAAAAGTGAATAAATTTAAAACTAATTAAAGTCAATTATACTAACAGTGCGCAATCGTGACATCGCATAAGGGTGTGGATTCTGTAAGCCTTATATGTATATTCCCATCTCTACCTAGCACGGGGCCTTTTGGGAGCTCACTGACTTCGGAAAAAAAATATGAAACAAAATTTGATTCATATGAAAAGGAAAAAAAAAGGAAAAAAAAAAGTTTAAATTCATATAAAAAAAAAATTGAATACAACGGCTAGCTGACTGGCTAGCCGTTGCATTCAAATTTTTCAAATTATTAGTGTTGTTTATAACCGACACTAATAGTAATTAATAAAAATATTTTTGTCTTTGAATAACTATTAGTGTCGGTTATAACCGACACTATTAAAAAAATATACTTTAATCCTGTCGGTTATAACCGACAGGAATACGAACAAAGCAAAAAAAAAGGCCCTTTGGCCCTTTGGGATTCCTTGGGGTCCTCCCAGATTCCAGAGCCCTCTGGCCTAACCCTCGGTTGGAGACGGTTTTCGGGCTATTTTCGGCCCTCTGGACCCTTCGGTTGGAGATGGCCTTAGCTCTTGCCTAGCCACCGCCCACCACAACCTCATTGTCTGCCACAGCCACTGCACCCCTCTTTTGTCCATGAACGTTGATATTTGAATCTATGATGCAAAATTAGGCGCTGCACCATTTTGGGAGGAAACCCCAACAACTGGTTAATTCAGATGTTGTATAATACTAAACCTCATTGACTAGGATTCTGATTTTGATTTCCAGATCTTGGTCCTCATCTATTCCAGATTCAACACTTTTCTAATTTGTTTTCATTTTTGTTTTGTTTTTTTAATCTATTTCCAAGGGTAATATTACTAGAGTGATGAATCCAGCTATTATTATAGGGTAATTCTAGGGACATCAAATTTTCAACCAAATTTTATAAACCAAAGTGTTTGTTGATTATTGGATTATTACTTAAAGATTGATTAACATGCTTATTGTGGAGCCAAAAATAATCACAAGGCGACACGTGGATTTTTAGACAAAAAAGGATAAAAATACCCTTGAGGTACAACGAGATTCCTACGTGCGAGCAGCGGGCAATCATCTTTCAACCAAGTCAAAACTGCCCAAAATAGGTAACAATTCAAAACCTATCTCATCAAATCCCTTCTACAAGGTAACTCCCAAAACCTATTTCATTCCATATATCTTTTACCTCACTTTCCCTTCTTTTAGCTAATCAATTAGCTATTTATTTTATTCATTCCATAACCTCCAAAACATTCCTTCTAAAAAAGTGTTAATTGGCTAATTAATGGATTAATTACCTAATTAATCCATTAATTGCCAAATAAATCACCCATTAAACCACAAAATACACCCAAAAAAACATCCCAAAGGCCGGCCACCTTTTCTCCAAAGGGGACCGGCCATACTCTATATATTGAACCCCATTTTCTCTAAAAACCTAAGTCCACAGTCTTGCAAAACTCCAAAAGCTCTCTAAACATTTTTCTCTCTAAATTCTAACTTTGGCATTGGAGGTTCTTCGGCCAAAGCCCCCCCCATTCATCGTGGGCGCGTGAGGCTCTTGGCCTTGACCCTAAGGTGTTAATTGTTTTGTAGGTGCAATTTTGTCCAAGAAGAAGGAGGCGGAAATTTGCATCCACAAATTGGTGTTTTCATTGAGAGTTGAAATCCATACTCGTAGAAGACTCTCGCATAAAAAAAAAAGGTTTTTCTATATTTTCTAGTCCACTTGTATTTTTTCGTACGTTCTTATTATTAGAATTTTTATTTGCAAAGATTCTTTGATAAAACGTAAAAGAAAAATATAATGGCTAGAAATTTAGAAAATTCAACAAGTGAAAATTCCAATATTCAAGAGATGGGACCGCAACGATCCACGAGGCTAAACATGACAATAAGTGGAGCAGTACCACCACCACGAGGCTCCACCATGGCAACCACCGCAGTGGCTACCACGATAGCTACCCACGACGAGGTCCATGGCGCCATCACCACGGCCCGAGCCGTGCCATCCAAGGCCCACGGCACCAAGGCCACGACCCAAGCCATGTCACTCCAAGCCTAAGGCGAGCCCAATGCGTTGCCGAGCCGAGTCCAAGCCTCGCACCCACGTGTGCAACACGCCGAGCAGCCCACTCCCGTGGCCCAGCCTGCTCCCACCAAGCAGCCCACTTACGTGGCCCAGTCTGCTGCCGCCAAGCAGCCTGCTCCCACGGCCCATCCTGCTCCCATGGCCTTTCAAGCAGCCCAAGTCGGCCCAATACTATTTCAACCATCCGAACCTACCATCGAGCCAGGGGCATTCTCACCACATTTCTCCGCAGATTTAACATTTCCCAACTCAAATCTCGCTCCCGGAGTCTACCACCCTTCCACTGCTCAAGGAGGCACATTCCTTCCAAGCTCTTCCAATCCAAATGGCGAACAACATTTGGCTCGACAAGTCATAGAGTTGACGAGCGCCCTAGCACAACAGACAACCTTGGTGAATCAACTTTTGCAACGCATCGAGATCCAACGTGCCCCGAACGAGATGTCCCAAAGTAGGACAAGGACAGATGAACCTCTTCAGCTGCGTCCCGGCAAACAGCCACTTGACCAGTCACGAACCGAGCGTTCTAACGGAGTACACTCCCGACTGGGCCCCCGAGATTGTGTATACTCCCGTCTTAGCACGTGGAGGAGCGTGCACTCTCAGTTAGGCCCACGGACAAACATACACTCACTGTTGAGGCCACACTCCGATAATCAACATGAGTAACCTTCCAGGCAAATTGTTCATTCGCAGCAAGGCCCGTAAGGAGCATCCTTCACCTCATATCGGAGTAGGCAGAACAGCGGACAGAGAGAAGCAGCCACCCAATCCGGCTCAAGTTCAACCAGCAGCCTGCGAGTTACTCGCTCACCTGCTAGGAACATACCACACCCACCGCAGTCGTGGCATAGACGAGCCGAACACATGGAAGAACAGCCTAGACCAGTAGGTCACGACCGGTAGTAGCCGAGAGCTCTGCCACCTCAACAAAGACAAATTCAGGAAAAAGTATAAAGGCTACTAACCAAGCGATTGTGCGATTTCCCGCTCAGCGAAGCTATTGACAAAGCGCTTCGATGAGACATGACCAACATAAGCGAGTCATCTTTCAATGACAAGATCGAGCAGACGGGACTACCCCATATAAATTGCCGGATACAAAGACTACTTCTGTTCCGACAAACGCAGCAGCTCAGCCTAATGGCGCGTCGGGGGCAGATGAGTACCAGAATGACACACCAGCCCAACTACCAAGAATCGGGGGTAGGTTTTATTCTCAACACTCTAAACGATTCAATACTAAAGCAGCATATCACCAGTGGCCGAGCATAACGGACCTAGTGGTCCAATTCCTCCTGCTGCGCACAACCTGGCCCAAGCCAGCCCAGCTCTGCTTTCACAGCCATGCCTACCTGCCCTCATGGCTCCCAGCAGTCATTGATCTATCACCATGACTCATAACTATGCCAATCTTGCACCACGGCTCCCAACCGTGCCGATCTTGCCCTGTGGTTCGCGCCAACCAAACCTCAAAATGGCACACGACGAACCACATAATGATGGCGCAATAATTCTGGGAGCATCTTACTGCGCTTACACCCCTACGTGGGTTCCACAAGCAGTTCGAAGTCTCAAGCAGTTTGCCAAACAAGACCTCGCAAGCTGAGGATTATTTCAGTTGTCCAGCAGTCCAGCTTTCTTCAGCTGCACTCACAACAACGACTTCCATGCTCTCCAGTGCGAGAGGGTAAACCAATTCCCCGACACCCATATGGGTTTGCTCTCCAGCGCGAGAGGATAAACTAATTGCTCTCTAGTGCGAAAGGGTAAACCAATTCCCCGACACCCATATAGGTTTGCTCTCCAGTGCGAGAGGATAAACTAATTGCTCTCTAGTGCGAGAGGGTAAACCAATTCCCCAACACCCATTTGGGTAAGCTCTCCAGTGCGAAAGGATAAACTAATTGCTCTCCAGTGCGAGAGGGTAAACCAATTCTTCGACACCCATATGGGTTTGCTCTCCAGTGCGAAAGGATAAACTAATTGCTCTCCAGTTCGAGAGGGTAAACTAATTGCTCTCCAGTGCGAGAGGATAAACTAATTGCTCTCAAGTGCGAGAGGGTAAACCAATTCACCGACACCCATATGGGTTTGCTCTTCAGTGCGAGAGGGTAAACTAATTCCCCGACACCCATCTGGGTAAGCTCTCCAGTGCGAGAAAGCCACATAGCTTAAAATATTGAATGCTTGAAGATCAACTAGGCAGCAAATGGTCCGAGGGCAGCAGCCACTTTTGCACTTAATAGTTCGCTCATCCGACACTTCATCTTCAGCAACTCCGATCTTGGCAGCTCTATCCTTGACTACTCCATCTACAGCAGCTAAGAAACCAAACTCAAGCAGTTTCCTCATTTTTGGCAAACAACTTAGACGTGGTAGCCCAAACCGTTGCCCATGCCACGCCACGCCACTTCCTCAGCCCGTGCCGAGCTAATCCTTGGCTTCAATCAAGCCGAGCAGCACAAGCAATGGCTCCTGTCACACCACGTCTTTGGCCCATGCCAAGCCGACTCCTGGCCCCTACCAGTCGACGTGTCGCACCATCCCGACGGCTGCCCCGATGCAACACCACCCAAGAAGAAGACAAGAAAAATTAAGTTTTTCTTACATCGGTGCGGCGCGGAGAAGACAAAGAAATCAGCGGAAGATGATTCTTTGCACGTGCAAGCAAAGAAGAGTGCTAGGGGAGGGGGAAAAATATCCTCTAGTTTTTTCGCTCTTTCTTGTAGGGATCAATAATGTCCCTCTGAAGTTGATTTAATCCCCTACTTAAGGTAGGCTTAAATAGGCTTTGGAGGCGATTTATTTCCCTTTCCTAGAAGAATCTAATTCCAAGTCCAAGTGAGAATCTGCATCAAAGTTGGAGATCTCTACACCTGCTGCCCTTTCCTGCGAGCAGCCCAGCAAGTGTGGGGGCATTTGTGGAGCCAAAAATAATCACAAGGCAACACGTGGATTTTTGGACAAAAAATGACAAAAATACCCTTGAGGTACAACGAGATTCCTACGTGCGAGCAGCGGGCAATCATCTTTCAACCAAGTCAAAACTGCCCAAAATAGGTAACAATTCAAAACCTATCTCATCAAATCTCTTCTACAAGGTAACTCCCAAAACCTATTTCATTCCATATATCTTTTACCTCACTTTCCCTTCTTTTAGCTAATCAATTAGCTATTTATTTTATTCATTCCATAACCTCCAAAACATTCCTTCTAAAAAAGTGTTAATTGACTAATGAATGGATTAATTACCTAATTAATCCATTAATTGCCAAATAAATCACCCATTAAACCACAAAATACACCCAAAAAAATATCCCAAAGGCTGGCCACCTTTTCTCCAAAGGGGACCAGCCATACTCAATATATTGAACCCCATTTTCTCTAAAATCCTAAGTCCACACTCTTGCAAAACTCCAAAAACTCTCTAAACACTTTTCTCTCTAAATTCTAACTTTGGCATCGGAAGTTCTTCGGCCAAAGCCCCCCATTCATCGTGGGCGCTTGAGGCTCTTGGCCTTGACCCCAAGGTGTTAATTGTTTTGTAGGTGCAATTTTGTCCAAGAAGAAGGAGGCGGAAATTTGCATCCACACTTATTACTTATTGGTGACATCATTTTATTTGCAAATTTTGTTTAACAATTTAGTATCCCTAGCATTATTCGTTATATATTTAAAGTTTTCATTAAAAAAAAAAGACACATGTCAATTTCTAGTGCTTGTATACACATGTCAATTTCTCCTGTTAACAAAAAAAACAATGTTAAACTTAAAACCTAATTGAAGAATCACATGTAATATGTACCTACTATATATTAATGTTAGTCAGGTATGACTTTTTTCCTAAGGCTGGTTCGAGTGGGGATTCCGTACCAAAACTCATAACCTGAATCTCGAACCAATCCATTTCGAGATAGGATCTCAAAAACCAAAACCAAACCAAAATTTTGGAATTCCCCAATTTTGGGATTCCCGAATAATTTTTGAGACTTTCGAGATTTCGGTATAGTTCGTGACAATTGCAAAAATCCTAATTGCAGAAACCCAAATCCTAGAACAAACCCTCTAATTGCAGAAATTAAATCCAAATCCTAGAACCCAGTTTTCAAACACCCTAGAAATCTAATCTTAATTTGAAAACAAATTGCATCAACTAAAGAAAATTAGTTCGAACCAATCCAGTGTTGCTTCTGATTCTGATACTAGTGAGTTTGTGCTTGGGGCCATCTCTTTCCTCCTCCTTCCTGTTTGCTGGATTTGATGAACCTGATTTGCTTGTTGTTTGTATGGTGGCTAGAGCGGGATGAGAGGGTATAGTGTGGTGGCCGGAGTCGAGATTCGGAGAAGGTGGTGGTTGCTAGGTTCGAGATCCACTGACAGGGTGATGGTGGTGGCTAGGTTCGAGATCGATCGACTGAAGGGTAGTGGTGGCTGGGTTCGAGATTGACCGACGGAGAATTAGAGACAAGGACTGACAGAGGTGGAGAATAAGGGAGGAGAAGAGCTCAACAGACGAAGAATTAGGGAGGACGGAGGAGGAGTCGAGAGAACAGAGAGAAAGAGAGTGAGGTCAAGAGAGGTTAGGGTTAACAAACGGTTGAGATTAAATCTCAACAAAATTCAATGGTCTATAATAATTACAACTATATATTTAATTATATATAAAATTGTCCAGTTTGGTTCGGGATTCTCGAAAAAAGGCAGGTTGAATACCAAAATGCGTACCGAAAGTTTCAGTTTCGGTTCATATGGGTTAACGAACTGTTCAGGATTTGTCGGTTCGGGAATTTTCGGTCGAATTCTGGTAATTAGGTACCGTTTGGTACGCACACATGACGGGACGGAACGGGACGGGACGA
The DNA here is from genome assembly GCA_036320875.1 of Cotoneaster glaucophyllus. NCBI lineage: Eukaryota > Viridiplantae > Streptophyta > Magnoliopsida > Rosales > Rosaceae > Cotoneaster > Cotoneaster glaucophyllus. Next base: position 27,775,904 of record CM070061.1, on the reverse strand, counting down.
GACAGGACGGAACGGATGATGTAAATATTGAAAAAGATAAAAGGAAATTTTGTCTTAAAATGTTATAAATTTATGTTCCACGAATGTGGAACGGGTCGTTCCAGGGGGAGAGGTGGAACGAAAAATCAGCCAGATTTTGTCCCATGGGACAACCCGTTCCGCGATTTCTAGGCGCACCAAATGTGGGATAGAACGCTTCCCACTGCGTTCCGTCCCGTCCCACGTACCAAACGGTACCTTAGGGATCTTTTTCCAGCCCTACTTTTTTCCATGCACTTGAATGGCCAAGGTTCCCCTTTCTTTTTTTGAGTGTGTGCGAAATCACCATCACTATTCATGATGATCGCATTTTTAATCACTTGATTGCTAAAGAGATCCTTTGATATCTGGTCCTGATCTCATCTCTTTGTTCTCTTGCATGGTTGATTGAGTCAAGCCACAGATCCACACTGAACAGGTAAGTCATATATATCACAATTAGCAGGGTATATAATAGTTATTGCCAATATTACAACCACCATAATATATAGTAATGCATAATGTTGGAGTCACTAAATATGCTCATGAGTTTGTTGACCAAACACTTTGTCGCATTACACATTGGAGTTATTATTTGTTAATAAAACTAAATGAAGTTCAAAATAGTTCCACGCTTAGAAGCTACAAGGGGAGACTTGAACATGATGACAACCCAATTACAACAACAACAACAAAGCCTTTTCCCACTAAGTAGGGTTGGCTATATGAATCCTAGAACGCCATTGCGCTTGATCGTGTGTCATGTTCTCCGTTAGATCCAAGTACTCTAAGTCTTTTCTTAGAGTCTCTTCCAACGTTTTCCTAGGTCTTCCTCTAAAATAAAACAAAATTGTCTCAAATAATTATTATCACTGAAAAAAACTCTGATAAATATAGCAGTAATTAGTAGTAATGCATTGTACTATTGAACCAATAACAGTACTAGATTTTCCTTCTGTGTTTGTAGGAGATGCACATATTTATGCATTTTACATGCATAAATATTTAAGTTAGACGATCCAGCTAGTTAGGTATCCATCACCGAAATCCAAATTCTTCCTCGTTGTTGACCTTTTTAAGTTCCACACTACCCAAAAAAACCTCTTAGCTCCGATTTTATTCATTTTTTGCAAATGCAATCCTCAACTCTACAAGAATAAGACGAACGAGCCTGATCATGCATGAAAAATGTTAAAAATAATGGATACAACAAAAAGTTACATTGTACTTAACGGAAGTACAGAAAAAACACTAATGGAATCGACACATTCTACGAAACTAGTTTTCACGATCCAACCACCAAATATGTTTGTACATACTTCAAGATCTTCTACACACAAAAAATCACAACAACAAAAAAAAGTTTGTAGATTAGGCAAGGTCTAAAATATCCATAATATCCCGATATTTCCATCGAAATTTCCGTGTTTTTGGACGACCGATATTTTTTTGGACTACCGATATTTCCGATATCATCGATATTTTAGACCTTGCTAAGTCAGTCATGTATTTTACCATGCAATGTATAAAGTGTAAAATATTGTACTAATTCATTATATATAAATGATTATGGTGTGTTTAAACTTCTTTCATTAATTACTACATATTTTCTACACTCACAATGTTTGTCAGCTCGCTATATAATCAACTTAAATCAGTTAAATCCATCATGCAATGCATTTCCTTCCAATTTTTTGTGATAAACTAATAGATAATTGACTAAATAAACATCCTGCAAAGTTTCAATAAAAATTTCCAAGTTTTTCTTACAATTTCCGTGGTTTTTATTCAATTTTTATCGATATCGATAATATCTCGATATTTCCATCGAAATTTCCGTGTTTTTGGACTACCGATATTTCCGATATCATCGATATTTTAGACCTTGAGATTAGGTAACGGGACAATACCATTGGCGACGTATAGAAACTAAAATTCATGATTTAAAGGTCATTTTGGCTCCGATTTTGTTCATTTTTTGCAAATATTAAAAATGTTTAAAATAGTGGATACAACAAAAAGTTACATTGTACTTCATGGAATTATAGGAAAGACGCTAAGTGTTTTGGGATGGATGCTTTATAAAAGGACACGTATTCTATGAAACTAGTTTATACAATCCAACCCTCAAACATGTTTGCATATACTTCGAGATTTCCTATGAAAAAAATTACCCGAAAAAAAACGTTCAGAGTGAAAAGTATCAGGTGATCAAATTTTATTTATATTTTAATTTTTGATTTCAATGGACAGGAAAAATCGGCACCAAATAAAGAAAACCGGGACAAGAAGCCGTACCATCACCACTCTAGTTCTCAACCCTTTTCTTACAGAGTCGAGGAATGGCGGCCTGGAAGCTGTGGAGAAATTCTTGGAGGTGGTGGTTTGGGAGAAGATGCATACCAATTATGGCAACAAGGTCGCAGACGAAATTTATGTAAGTATTTATTTATATTTTTAATTGTAAATTTCATAACAATAATTAAGGTTTAAATTATAATCGATAATGTTACCTTGTATCCCTTATTTTTTTTGGTAGGCTTTTGTGATGCAAAAGAAAGACGAGTACCTTACCAACCTTTCCCAGCTGCATCCTAACGAGCCTATAGAGGAGTTGACACTTGACCTAGACGTGTCTCTCCAGATACTGATGGAACGAGTTGGCCATAGGAAAGGTATAAGGAAGTCTGCAGCCCATGGGCGGGTCAGGTTTGAGAAGTGGGGTCTTCTTCTTCATCCAGCTCTACTCCATTGATCGAGACTGATTCCAGACTTCAACAGATAGAGATGGAGTTGGCGCACCAAAGAGAATTATTGTGCTTGTACTTCATCAGTTTTTGGCATTAGGATTCCTGAACCGCCGACTGAGCTTTGCAGCTATTCCAAGAGCCTTTGACTGTCGTTTGAGGAGCCGCTCCAGTAGTCACAAGACCCCCATCACAATAGTTTACATTTTTTTTTCTTTTTAATTTTTTTGTAACATAATTGTACAAACAATTTTTTTTCGCTTGCAAATTATTATTCTCCATTTTCACAATATTTATTGTTTTTTAAATGTTCGAATTTAATATTTTTATTGTAATATTTATTGTTTTTAAATTGTAAAATTAAATAAATTATTTAATATTTTTTTTTTAAATCTATTTTTTTTTTATAAATTTAATAATTTTTTACCCGATGGAGCTGTTGTCCCGCACAAGCTTTATTTTACCCAACGATCATGCCGTCGTTTAAGCTCACCCGCATTATTTAGTTATATGTCCTAGCCAACGAGGTATGTTCCGTCAATTAAGATGTCTTCCATTGGTGCAATTGGTCAACGCACTCTTGCCTGACGATGTATTTTGTTAGGTAAATTACACTTATCCGATGCACATGTTTCTCCGTCTTGTAAGTTCCGTATGACAAGTTTTGACCAACTATTCTTTGTTGAGTTTCAAGTGACAAATCCTCCTTTTACCCAATAGAGATTTTCCATCTGACAAAGTTTATTTATTTATATTTTTTTGTAGTGTCATAACTTTTGTAGCTAATTCGATCTTAATTAAATTATTTCATAGGAAAAAAAAAACGATCATCGTCATCTTCATCAAACATGAAATACCAATCAAATCAAATCATGCGTATAAATTTATTCCAAAACAGAAGAAAAAGGTAAAGGAAGGAGACAAAAAGTTATATATACACACACACATATTATTATTATTATTATTCATGAATTACAAACAATCATTTACTTTGGAATTTCGTCTTCTGTCAAAGCAAGGAGAACCATGCATAATTGACGTTAATTTTCATCGTTTGTAAAAGGCTGATCATCAGCAGCAGTAGAACTGTTGTTATTCGCGTTATAATCTTTATTTTCTACTTGTTCTGGTAGAGTAGATAAAACTTCATCATTTGAACTGCTGGATCCATTCTGCTCCTCATCCGTCACGGCATATTTTTCGGGTGATTCATTGATTTGCCCACCACTGCCTGTACTAAGACCTGGCCTTGTATCTCCAGAAGCACATCTTCTATACAAACGAAAAACAATGAAGATTAAAGTAAAAACAGAAGTAACGTTGCATATTAATATTTTCTATGATAATCAACTTAAAGTTCTTTAATTTTGTGATACAAGTAAATTTTTTTTTTTTTTTTTTTTTTTGCAACTTATTTAATAAGGATATGTAACACTTCCCTCATTTTTTGCACATTGTCTAGTCATCTATATGACTCAAAGAAATTGATAGTTTATCATGAAGATATGCCTGTAACTATAATCATCAATTTGTTTGACACACACACACACACATATACATATATATATATATATATACACACACACACACACATGGTCTCCAGATTGAATTTTTTTTTAAAGTTAATGATTTAAAGAGTTGCAATTATTCTCATTGTATAGAACTACAAAAATTCATTTGTACATTTATTCTTGAGAAGTTACAATAGTAGACCAACATATAATTAATTGGGTGAAAGAAAATGCTAGTCTATCTCAAGTCATATTTTATTGTAAATAACTAAAGTTAACTTATGTGGTTTTAAAGATATGTTGCGCTTTTTTAGTCAAAATGGTATGTGAGATTGACAAAATACCTCACTTTATCTTTGAGATTAAAATTCGATAGAAGTGGTCGTTGAGTTTGTCTACTGTCAATCATTTAGATCATTTTGTGAAAAATCTTAGTTAGATTGAGTTTATTTTTGTCTGATCAACCCCTTCACTTGCTTTTTCATTTACTGAAATTTTTTCGCGGAATGACCAAAATGATTGGCGGTAGAAAAACTCAGGGACCACTTTTATCGATTTTCAATGTTAAGGATCAAAGTAAGGAGTTATGCTAATCTCAATTATCATTTTGGCTAAAGAGCCAAGATAATCATGGAGCTTACTCTAAAATAACAAGATATATTGGGGAAGACTTCAATCAAAATAAAAAAATGTCACTCCTATCACACTTTTCATATCATATTTGTACCATTTTTCTAATAAAGGTGTGACCCATTTGTATTGGTGAGTCCTACCTTTATTTGAAAAATGGTATACATGTGGTATAAAAAATATGGTGAAGTCTAGCATTACTCCGAAAGAAAAGATAGGGAGAATTAGTATATAGAAAGACCAATCAACTTACACAGTAATAATTTTCCATTGCATGGCCTTGATCAACATGGGTATTTGGAGCATGGTCTTTGAAATGAAGCCTCTAACAACAGCCATGCATTTAGCAACTACAGATGGTTCGTACGCGGTTCTATTACTTTGCTCAAAAACTCAAAGTTTGCTGTTTTTTTTTTTGTTTTGTTTGTGTCATCTCTTCATTGAGCCCATGGGAAGTTTTATAGCAGAGTCGACTAATAAGACAACCATTATAAAAAGAATAAAAATGTAGCAATACCATATACAAAGATAAATGAATACTTAAAAAACGATCCACCGATCATATTCTTAAGTAAAAATGGAGTTGGTACGTAAAAATAATAATTTATAAATGAATAATTAAATGTAGCAATACCTAAACCCTTAATAAGTTGGCATATATACTGTGGTCCTGACTTTGTTTTCTCATTGATGACCGAGGCTTTATCTAAAACAATGGAGTTGGTAGCTAATTATGTGCTCATTTGGAAGTGTTTTCAAAATGATTGAAAACGTTTTTAGAGGAAATATTCTTGGAATTCAAAAGCACTTGAAGTGCTTCCTACAAGAAGCACTTCAAATGCTTTTTCAAGAGTCACTTGCATTTTACTAAAAATTGGATTCAAAAAGATTTTAATCAAAAACGCTTTCAGCTATTTTAAAAATACTTTCAGACGTAACCTTTAACAAGAATTCAGTCTTCAGATAGCAAAGTTCACTTAATTGGTTTATTTTTATATATTTACGATTATGTCATGCATATATGAATTGGCCATAGTGACTTGACCTTTTATTTATTTATCTGCTTGTGTGAATTCATTATTACATGTGTGTGTGACTTTGATTAGCCCTTCCCAAGTTTTTTAAGTCCCACAACAGTGACTTCTTGTTGAAAAGTATCAGAATATTGCATGAATGATTCAGTCAATGGAAAAAAAAAAAAAGTATCACAATTAAGATGCATAAGCTTTTATATTTTCTATAGCTGGAGATGATAATTTATAGCTACTACGAACAACAATAAAATAATTTGAGTTGCTAAATCTGTTCACCAGATAATTTTTCAAAAGGTTAACATCTGGACATGTATCCGCTTCTGTTTTGCATCGACCAAGGTTTAATTACGCTAAGAACGTCTAGGACTTTGAAACTAACTAGCTAATAGGTTGTTTAGTATTAATCTGCAGATTATGTCATCGTAATTCTGAATTTATTGATCACTTATCTTTTAGTTGTGAGTTTGCACAATGTACTTGATTTTAGGTTGCTACTCAATTTGGCATTGTTCTTCCTTTTATTGTTAGTGTTTTCTCGAATTTCTGACTTTCTTTTGTGTTGCAGAGGTTTTTTCCACTATTTCACAATGTTTAGCCGACTGTGGGAGTTTTCTTATTGTTGGATATTTAAAAATACGTACGTAACAAAATTGAAGTTTGAAAATAGGTCTCTTTCTTTTCCACACCTTTTATGTTCAAACCAAATTAAAAAATAGTCTCTCTTCAATGTGAATTGATGTGTGTAAAGCTTCTTCTATTGCTCTAGTTCTTTCACATCCTTCTTCGTATCCATGGGGCTTGCTAAGGCTAACCCATGTCCTGCAACTTGTGGCTGGGTTTTTCGATATTGTAAGAGTTATTTTTTTAGTGGTTTCTTCCATAGTTTGCATCGATTCATCCCTCAATATATAAGATTCTGCTATTATATTGAATTGAAAGGAAAAAAACTTAATATATATTTGTGAGATGCTGATTATGAAATACTTTTCGCTCCGCCATTGCATAAAGCACTTAACAATATTGATTATTTATTATACATGTCTGGAAATAAAGCAGTTACAGTAACCAAATTACACTCACGAACACAAACACAAACTCAAATATCTAAGAAAGAGGGAGAGAAGACTTATTCCATCATATAGAATCCACATCACACAGCTTATCTCTTAATTAAAAAGCGTAAATTTATAACTAGTCAACCGGTAGAGCCAGTCTTTTCTGTTGTAGCTTTTGCATCTCCGTTACTTTGCTTGCCATCGTTCTGATCAGTCTTTGAGCTGCTGATTTCATCAGAAACATTCTGCTCTTTCAACGTCGTCGTCCCATTGATTTTCCCACCGCCTCCTTTGCTGATGTCTCGCCTACCTTCACATCTATGATTAAAAAATAAATAAATAAATAAAAGTATTTAATCAAAATCCTAGAAACAAATATGAGTGTGCAGATGAAGAAAATGAGTGTGGTGAATCACTTTCCTTAGCACAAAACCAAATGTTGATTTTAAAGGGTCCAAGTATACTTTCATTACCAAGGAAATATCAAATTAAATAGATATATGTATATATAAATGTTGTCCAATATACAAAAATGTAATACTAATCTTATGCATGCAAATTATAATGAAACCACCATACATTATTGAGTGACTAATATTCCTCCTGCTGGCGTGCATACAATCGTGATGCGTGATCTGCAGCCTGCACATATAGACTCCAATACAATCATATAATTGGCAACACAATCAACAAATTAACTAATGATTTCTATTTTTTTTTTTCAGATATATAAAGACAGTTAAACAAAAAAATTTAAGTGCTTTAATTATAAGAAGTTAATTCGATCACTTACATATTCCCGGGTCGATGCCGGTAGGACTCGCAACTGAGAATTTGGACGATGTTGGTTTTTGGCATGACGATGAAACCACGGACAATTAGAGCCATGATCTTTGTCATTTAGAGTGATCAGTTTACTAACCGCGTGTGGGTAGAAGAGCGAGACCAAAAGTCTGAAGTTTATAAAGAGTGAGTATGCATGGCAACTCTTGTACTTTAATTAGAGATTTTATTCTTCTTTATTGTCCTCCTTTTTGTCGTTTTATCCCTATAGGCTATAGTGACATAGGAGATAAAGATAAAGATAAGGGCTTGTATAGTCTTTGTCAATGATTGCGTTTTTTTTTTTTTTTTTTTTTTTTTTTAACATGATCAGCCCGTTATTTTGTCACGGTAATTTATCATTATAAGAGTTGGAAAGACTTACATAGATATTTCAGCATGTTTCTGACCACCATCTTGTAATTCATCAGTGCTAGAAGTTAAACTCAAAACGTGCCATTCGGAATACAGATCTGAAACCATCCACAACTACCGAGTAACCCGTAGTGGTTGTCCATGATTGAGTTGGATTATACGGATTCCTCCGTCAACGGTTTGTATAGTCACTCTTTATTTGTATTAGCTCTTCCTATCCGTCAAAGTCCTTGCGCACGTATTTTGAAATTGATCGGATATCTGTTCGACCATGTATTACATTTAATTGAGTCAAATAAAGAGTAAGTGAGTCAATATTGAAAACTTTAAAAATAAAAAAAAATGGTTATCAAATAATGATCAAATTCAACCAAACATGGACTTAGTGCTCAACTAAAGAGTGAGCCAGCCAATAAAAGCTATTAGAATGCATAAATCTGTCTTGGTGTTGTAAAATTGACGGTGGGTGCAGTGGAATAAATAAACAAGACACAAAATTTACGAGGTTCCTCTACAGTCAGTGTGACTGGAGTACATCCTCGGAGCAGCAGTGGTGCTTTCATTATAATTTAGAATAATAGGAGTACAAAATAACTCTCTCTATTATCTCCTCTCCTCTTCCTCTCTTTCTCTCTTCCTCTTGCATGAACTTCTTGTGACTTCTGTATCTTCTTGTATTCTATCTGTCATTTGATAACAATCGAATTGCTCTTTTTATAGAGCAATCCCACACATACAAATTTCTTACAGTTTGACATTTGCTTTGCATCTGTTGAAAATGTAATTCTTTGCTTCCAAAGTTCGTATCAATTTGTGTGGGCATTGACAATTCCAATTAAGGATTGAAAATCCATTTGGGCATTCATTATCAGCCAAAGTTGTCAAACAATGCTGATGTTTTCAACACTTGGAACTCAATTTGACAATATAAGAAATAGTTTAACTTTTTAATGTGAACAAGCATCAGTATCAAGGTTCTAAAAATTGCTAGGCGCTAGTCGGGCGGCGGACAGGGGTCTAGCGCCTAGGCGGCTAGGCGGGGTCTAGGCAGGCGCCTAGGCGGATTTATGTAAATTTATTATATATCTTGTAAGTAAGTGTCTATTTACACCTTTAAAAAAAAATCCTATACTTGTATGAATAATAAAATGCAAATTAGGTACACTATTTCCATAAGTATTGGATGAACTTGTAGTAAATCCATCACTTGCAAATTAGGTACATCATTTCCATAAATATACCACCATGAAACTGCAAAAAGAAAAAAGTACACAATTAATAAAAAAATATTATATAAAAAACCACCTAGGACCGCCTAGGTGTCGCCTAGCTCTCCGCCTAGGAGCCACCTAGCTTCCAGTCGATTTTTCCAAACGCCTTGCCCAAAATCGGGGTGGGGCTCCACCGCCCAATGCCTAGGCCGATTTTTAGAACAATGACCAATATTGATGACTAGCATTGGTACCATAATGAAAATTGAAAAGCACTACCCAAAAACTTATTTTATCAAATACTATTCAGTGTGATAGAGATAATTTGTCCAGATAATTGAGTTGATAATTAGCGAGCAAAGTTGGTCCTGAGAGGGTGCAAGTGGTGCCACCGCACAGGGTCCCCGATTTTTCAATTTTGCATGCATATACGTATGTATAGTATTAGTAGTATATGTAGAATATTGCAAACTTCAGTCTTAGTGCAAGTGGAATTATGGCTTCTTTACATTGGCCTAAGGGGATATGTTCAAAACTCATCTTCATCATTTTTTCAGTTTATTTTTATTAAATGCATAAGCTTCCACAAAATAATATAAAAATTTCACACAATAACATGAAAATTCGAACTCTGACCCTCTAAATAGTTAAGGAAAAACAATACGCCATATTAGGGGTGGGTTCAAAAAACCAAAAACCGAAAAAAACCGAAAACCGAACCGAACCGAAACCGAAAAAACCGAACCGAACAAAAAAACCGAACCGAACGAAAAAACCGAACCGAATTGAAAAAACCGAACCGAACCGAATTCTTTTGGTTCGGTTTGGTTTTGGTGGTCTAGAAACCGAACCGAACCGAATTAATTAAATTAATATTTTTTTTATTTTATTTATTTAATTATTTGTTTTGGGTATTATTTTTTAAATCCAATTTGTAAGCCTAATGTGTTGCCAAAATCAAAGTTTGGGAGGTTTAGGAAGGGAAGAAATGGCGTGTTTTGTCCTTCTCTTTCCTACTTTCGATTGTGAATGCAGTATACCAAATCTTAGTTTTGTTTAACAGTATTACCATGATTTCTATGAGCAACTTTAGGCACGATTCAAACCCTGAATTCTTGATATTATTGCACGTAATAATATCTGCCTAATGCTAAACCTTCCCTTGAATAATCCGGAATATAGCAACTTAAATACTAAAACACTACTTCGGAAATCGCTTAGAAGATTTATCCTTGCTTTTAACAACTGTTCTTGCTCTAGATGCTTTAGCCTGTACATGAACCTGAGCACCGAAATGTTTGAATTTGATTGATTTTGTCAGCTGTGTTTGAAATATAATCGCCGTTGAACTAATCATTGTCTCGGAAATACATCTCTTTGCTTAAAAATCTATGACGGGGTCGTAAAGGAACAAGAATAACACCCTGATGTGGTCATAGTAGGCTTACAAAGGAACAAGAATAACATAAAAGAATAATACGAATAATGGCGGAAACCTGGTTATTTTGTTCGATAATTCCTAACGAGCTTAAATGTTTGATAAAGATTGCAGTGTGATGCAGGGATTCTAGCATGATTGCAGAGTCAATGTAGGATGCTTGCTTACTGTTTTGTTCTAGTGCTAGCTTATTCTCAAAGCTTGTCTCTGGGTCTGGGAAGCCGTAGATCGGACGGTTATTTGGGCGATGGAGCCGTATATTCCAATATCTCCAGGTAAGTCAAAGCATTCTATTTTAATTTTTATTAAACTATAGTTTTGAAAAAAAAAAAAAAAACCGAAACCGAACCGAAAAAAACCGAACCGAAAAAAAACCGAACCGAAAAAAACCGAAAAAAAATGAACCGAACCGAACCGAACCGAAGTTTCGGTTCGGTTTCGGTTTTGGCAAAAAACCGAACCAATTTGAACCGAACCCACCCCTACGCCATATTTCTACTTGTTGATTTGTTAAATTTGTTTGTGCTATTAGAATTTATAGAAGCTCAATTGAAAACTAAAGTTATTTTTTTTAACAACAAAATTTAAAAAAATTAAATTCTTCATACTTTTTAGGACCTTCAATTCATTTTCGCACAAGACCTCTGAAATCTCAGGATCGGCCCTATTAGCGAGGTATTGTTCTTGGCTTTCGTCTAATATCTCTATCTTTCTTTCCAGTTTCTATAAATGAAAGCGTACTAATTTGTGAAGGAAATTGTGTAAGACAAAAATGATGCTTGACGTGCATGGGTGTCGACCAAATATTGACTCTGTCTGCCCCTCGCTCTTTTATTGAAAAAAAAAGAATAAAAATGTAGCAATATCATATTATTTGGACTCAGTTTTACACCGACTCTGGAAATAAAGGAATTTTTCTTAACATTGCTATTGATTTTAATCGTAGTAACTATCTTTAAAATTTGGTGAGATCAGGATGGACCAAACATGATTGTTGATAACTCTCATCAAATAATAATCAGGATTTCCTCATTCAGATAATATTTTCCTCATTCATGTTGTTTAAGACACCTGCAGACTTGGCAGAATTGTGAAAGCCTACATACCCATTTTGATCGGATAACAGATTGAATTCACCTTCACAGACTCATCCATTTTGATTGGATAACAGATTGAATTCATTACATTTGATTTGAGCAGCATGCAGCACGTGGTGATGATGATTGGTTGGATTGTTGGTAGGCCGAATATAATCACATTTGTTTCAATTATCCAAATTGATGTGTTGGTTTGTGATTGGTTTGACTGGAGCAGCGTGGTTATGTGAAGCAATGAGATTGATGTCATGCATGAGTCCTAGAAAATTAGCCATGTTAATTTGGTGGTTAGTTGATACGAGGAAGTGAAGGTAAGAGAGTCTCATATCGGTGAAAAAAGAAATTTTGAAAGGGCTTATAGAATGTTGGGCTTATTAAAGGTTGGGCTACTCCCTATATATATTGTCAATTGGTTTTATGGTGGAATTCTCCAACTTTCTCCATGGAATCAGAGCAGGTTGGTTCACATGTGAAGCCCAACGGCCACACTTGCTCCACGTCACCCAATCCGTGTTGTCCACGTGTTTCGCTTGAAAAATCACCACACGTGAGGGGCGTGTGAGGATGTGAAGGTAAAAAAGTCCTACATCAGTGAAAAGAGAAACATTGTAAGGGCTTACCTTGCAAGGGCTTATATATAAGAGGTTGTGTTACTCTCCGTGTTGCCAATTGGTTTTATGGTGAAACATCAACTTTCTTCATTGACTGGGTGATGGAGTTCAAATTTTGTCCCAATATTCTTGATGGTTAATGTTATCACACGCTCATCACTCAGTACTGTGGTCTATTGGTATTCCTCATCACTTGTAAATGAAAGGTCTTAGGTTCATTCTCGCTAAAAGTGAATTTGAACCATATTATTGTCAGCCAATTATGAGGCTAAGCTCACCTTCTCCCTCTTAATGTAGATAATATCGTTTGTTCAAAAAAAAAAAATGTTGTCACACACACATATTTATTTCACACGCCCTTTTTAATTTTTGGCCATCATATTGAATGAATGGAAGAAGATCAACGTCAAAAAATTAACAAAGATGTGTGGAAGGTTAAAATAAGTGTCTAAATAGCACAACTAGGGGCTAAAGTTCAAAGTTTATCCCAATATTATGATTAGAAGTGGAGTGAAAATATCCAGTTCACGTGGAATTCGAATTAGTTATCAACCAATGCTTGCTTGTCCTATAATAGAAGTGGTTTTTTAACTTAGAGACCCTTCAATTCAACAAAAAAGTCAAGCGCTCTACGCAACAAATATAGCTCCACGAAAAATATCGCTCTACGCAAAAACCTTTTCACAACCTTGAGAAAAAAAAAATACTAATTATTCTAACCCCTCAGTAACAATATATTCAATTCGATTGAACATCACTGGGTTGGCAACAAGCAACATATTCAGTTCGGGTAAATATCACTAAAATTGTAGAACTAATCGATCTAGGATTACCTTCTGTTCGATTGAATAACACTACTTATTTCGGTAGGTTATCTATCAAAGTCTCAGCTGACTTTCCCAGCAAGTGCAAAGTGAGGTGTTCTTGATTAGTTACTCGCAAGTGCATTTCAGAGTTCAACATTCAGACGGCCGAACAACTTTCACAATAAAGACGCTGATTTCCTATGAGTATCATTGCCCTTATAGCCTGATACCAATTCGGCACACTTGCTAAACCTGGTGCATAAGATCCTGAACTTTGCCTTGAATTAAGTAACATTGTTTTTAGGTTCTAGAACCCTAACCCGAGAGGCATTACTTCCTTGGTCATAGTTAAGTGCAGAAATCACCAACGTGTTCGACATCACCACCACATCTACTCTACTCGTCCGACCAACCTCAGTTGTTAGTTGGCACATTCGCATTCACAATGACTTAGTTAGCTCAATAATTGTTTGGTCTGCGCGACACATAGGTATTGTAATTTTTAGAATGAACACATACAAAAATAAATGATAATTTTAAAAAACGATCCTTTTGGACATTTTCATATTCTTGAGAGAAATAGATGGACTATACATGAATTGGCCATAGACTATTGGAAGACTTGACTTTTTATTTCTTTTTCTGCGTGTGTGAATTCGTGATCGCATGCGTGTGTGAATTCGTGATCACATGTGTGTGTGTGACTTTGATTAGTCTTTCCCAAGTTGTTTAAATCGACCCTCAATATTGACTTGCCACAGTAATGACAGTATTGCATTAACGATTCAGTCAAGCCACAAGTTCACAATGGAAAAAAAGTTTACAATTAAACTGCACAATCGTTTATATTTTCTTTAGATAGAGATGATAATTGGTAGCCATTACAAACTGCCATACAATAAAATTTGAGTCCCTAAATTTGTTACCAAATAATTTTTCAAAGATTAACATTTGAATACTTATCACTCAGTATTACGATCTAGTGATATTCATCTTCATTCAAAAGTGAGAAGTCTTAAGTTCGAATCTCGTGAATAACGAATTCGATATCGATGTACTAAAAAAAGGATTTGAACATGTATTTATCCTCTTCTGTTTTGAATTGACCAGTGTTTAATTACGGTAAGAACATTTAGGACTTTAAAACTAATTAGCTAATAGGTTGTTTAGTATTAATCTGCAAATTATGTTATCGTAATTATGAATTTATTGATCACTTACATTAGTTGTAAGTTTGTGCAACACACTTAACTTTGGCTTGCTACTCAATTTGGCATTGTTCTTTTGATTTTGATTTGCTACTCAATTTGGCATTGTTCTTTTGCTTATTATTTAATTAAATCTAATTAAATATTAAACCCTAATTAAATGCTAGTTATTTAATCTCTAATTAGATTGCAAATATTTGACTTGAAACTCAATTGACAATATAAGAAATAATTCAACTTTTTATAAATTTATGTAAAATATTAACTTTTTGATGTGAAACATTATTCACATCCTCACAATAACATCATTTCTAGACATGAGTACAACACGAGAATTTGTCACTTAGTACTACGATCTAGTCGTATTCATTTTTGTTTGTAATTGAGAAGTCTTAGGTTCAATTCTCACCAAAGTCGAATTTGAACCACATTATTGCTAGCTCATTGTGAGACTAAGTTCATCCCTCTCTCCTTTAGTGTAAATAATATCTTTTGTTTAAAAAAAAAAAATTACGATACGAGAAATGAACAAGCACCAATATGATGACTAGCTTCGATACCATACTTAAAAGCACCACCCAAAAACTTATTTTATCAAATACTATTCAGTGTGATAGAGATATTTTATCCTGTTAATTGAGTTGATAATTAGCGAGTCATTGTTCTTGGCTTCGTCTAATATCTTGATCTTTCTTTCCAGTTTCTACACACAAAAGCGTACCAATTTGTGAAGGAAATTTTGTAAGAGGAAGAAAGAAATGATGCTTGACGTGCATGGTGGCCACCAAATATTGACTCTGTCTGCCACTCGCTCTTGTTTGAGTCAAAAATAATTTTTTAAGTCAAATAAATGTAGAGAATGCATGTTCTTACCGCCATTCAATCAATTTCAACAGTACACATGCAAAGACTTTGACGGATATATAACACAAACAAAGAACGACTTTGACCATTGATCTGATCTTAATTTTCTAGGGTAGTCAACCTTTTTGTTAACAAAGTAGCACCAACTGGTGGGCCTCCGCATTATTTCAGATTTTTCTAACTCAATCATTCTCCCTGCAATGATGAAGATGAACCCCATTGCTCTAAAATATGTAGAAAAAATAAGGATCTAATTACTATATTAAAAAAATAATAGTGGAGCACAATACTAAGTGAACATGAAAATTAGGATAAAAACATTAAAAATTGGTCGAGTAAAAATGAATTCTCTGAAATTAGGCAAGATGTGTCGAATAAAAAGTCCAATGAACTAAGGTGTGTTGAACTTTCGCATACTATAAACTTAATGTAAAAACTCACATGTCAATTAGGCAAGATGACTCTCTATCTATAAAAGTTTAGGTGCCTTTTTTGAAAAGCATTGATCACTATTAAAAGGAAAATTAGCAACAATAAACGTATTTGGACATTTAATTTTTATAAGTGATCAATTTTTTGTATGACGACATATTGACTATAAATCGACGACACATAACATAACGATCATACAATAATAATATAGTAACGACATAAAAGACTAATCATTTCAGCTGCCAAAATATGTTTATTGTAGCTAATTGCCCAAAATAAAATGTTTCACCTATTCATTTGAAATACATGCTTGGTCACACACATCTTGTCACATCCCGACCCAGGTTCCACCACATTCCGGGCTCGACTCTACCGTAGCACGATATTGTCTGCTTTGGGCTTCGACCACACCCTCACGGTTTTGTTTATGGGAACTCACACGAGAACTTCCCGGTGGGTCACCCATCATGGGATTGCTTTCACGCGAACTTGCTTAACTTCGGAGTTCCTATGGAATCCGAAGCCAGTGAGCTCCCAAAAAGCCTCGTGCTATATGGAGATGGAAATGTACATATAAGGCACATCACCCCCTCTCCGTTGGTTGATGTGGGATGTTGCAATCTACCCCCCTTAGGGGCCCGACGTCCTCGTCGGCACACTCGCACAACACGGCAGAGTGGCTATGATACCATTTTGTCACATCCCAAACCGGCTCTGCTGTAGCACGATATTGTCCGCTTTGAGCTTACCATTCCCTCATGGTTTTGTTTCTGAGAACTCACGAGCAACTTCCCAGTTGGTCACCCATCCTGGGATTGCTCTTGCGCGAACTTGCTTAACTTCGGAGTTCCTACGGAATTCGAAGCCAGTGAGCTCCCAAAAGGCCTCGTGCTATATGGAGGTGGGAATGTACATATAAGGCACATCACCCCCTCTCCATTGGTCAATATGAGATGTTACACATCTTTTCATCAACAAATACTCTTTCTAATTTTAATCCACTTATAAATTTAATATCAAAATACTATTAAATTTCCATCAAAATCTAGAGGGTTAATTTTCTCACTTACTATTTGGTTTCAATTTCAGAAATCGCATCTAAGGCTCATGATTAGGTTGAAGGCACTATAAGTCTCCCTTTTGGTTTTTTTTTTAATTAAAAAATAAACCAACTGGTGGCTTCCGTAATTCATCTTTTAAAAATCGAAAAAGCTCAAATAAGCATTTTAACAAAGAAATCCATGATTCACGTGGGATGTTACATAATTCATACAGCTTCCTCTGTTTCATAAGCAAAGAACATGCGGGCGTTCATGATTAACTACTTAATAAGCCAAAAGAAATTCAAGCTAGCTGGGGAAGAATTATTTTATGTTTGCACTAGTTAGTGGGAAGAATAAAATATGGAGGGACTACTGATTATGACATGAATGTTGCTCGTTATTTATTCTTTATTCGTAAACTACTAGATGGAATATTATGTTAGATTGAATAGGACAATCTTCAATCTAACATAATATGTCATGAATATCATATTATTTTTTTTTGCCCTAACTTAATTGAATCTGCTTAATCTCAAATGATTATGAGATTATGAGCATTTCTCCATGCACTCATAATGATATTTTGGTTGAGTTTCTCTCTCCGTTTGAATCTTTTTTTTTTTCGATAAGTGGGATCCAAAAGGATCGTCAACGAAGAACTTTTATTAAAACAAACACACACTTACAAATCAAACAAAGACCCAAATTATTCTTAGAAACAAACAAAGCACATGCCTAAAAACAAAGAAAACACATAAAATGAGCCCAACAACAGTGAAGCCCAAACAAAAACGAACTGCCGAGAACGACCCACTGTGTTCTCCACTGCTGATCCGAGAATCAGCCAGCCCTCCGATCCGCCTTCCATCGCAGATCATCACCTCCACAGGTGCCACATGCACACAGCCATCAACAAGAGATAGTCGGCAAGAGAGATGCCAACCATCGGAAAGAAGCTCCGGGAAATTCCCGAGCAACACCGCTGGAAACGGCAGACAACAAGGAGAACGTGGTGGTGTGGGAAACACCCGAGCCAGATACAACACCGGAACTCTACACACGAACTCAACAAAAAACATGGCTGAAAAACGAAGCAAGGAAGGGCCATGAAAAGGGATACCCACTGGGGTTGAGGAATTAAGAACCATCAGTAGATGGAAGGGGAGAAGAAAGAAAAAACAAAAACAAAAATCCATCCACCGATCCCAACCACAGTTAAGATCGGCGGCACCAAACGAAAACACAATCGAGAAATCACTCAGATCAGATGGTGAGAAGCACCCTCAAACAGAACTCTCACGGGGAGAGAAAAGAGGAAACTTCGTTTGAATCATTTTTTAGCGAGGGCGCTAGGTGCAACCGCCAAAGACCCCAACACCAAATTAAAGGTCCCGAACTAGATTTTCGTAATTGATATATTTGTAGAATTGTTTTAAAAAAAATAATGTTAAATTTAGAGAAATTTTAACGAAAAGCTCTCGGTACTGTTCACTTTAAAGAAAACCCACATTTTTACACTAAAAAGTCAATCTTAGTACTATTCACTTTACCTTTTATTTTGTCCTTATCGATAAAATTCAAAATTTTCAACCTCTTTTTATTAGTTTTCCTTTGTTAAGGCCACAGTTGGAAAAAAAAAAGTTAATTAGTCTCTCTCAAATTTTTACTAGAAATACATTTGATTCAATTGAAAGTTTGTACTTTTTTCCTTAATATCATTTCGTTTTAGCGAAACTATTATGAAAAGAAAATTGCCTTAACAAGAAAGGTTTTAACTTTTTCTGTTTTGATTCGTTTTTAACAGTCAAACCGCATTTGGTTCGAGGTCTTCCCCTTTACAAATATACCTTGTATCACAATAAAATTGAAATCCCACAATGGGAAGGGATTAATTTTTTTTTTTTTAAACAAATAATATTATTTACATTAAGTGGAAGAGATTATCATTTAGTATTATAGTCTAGTATTTTTTATTTATAATATTTTGTCAATCCGCATTTGATATAGTGTAAATTGGATTGTGTCTTCTTCAATCAAATTCAATCCGATCAAAGGTTAATATTCATTCCGATCGGATTAATTATCGAAATCGATCACTTATATCCATCAAAGAAAAACTTTGCCGGTTTCCTCTCATGGGGGTATCCCTTGAGTCCTCTCATGATGATAGTCTTGAGGTGAGATATCAAAGAAGCAGGCAGACTGTGGTATGTTCCATAGATGCTCTGTGCATATGGAAGGTTTATGTCTTAATCGAATCGAGTTATCCTTACCACATTCTTTGTCCTGAAAAAGCCCCTTGAAGCATAAATTAACTGCACGTTTGATGCTACCGTCAAGTTTAAAGCTTGAAATTCGAAAATTCTAGCCCTTTTACTTCGATCATTTTCTGTCACTAGTATAGCTTAGCTCCTTCGATCCTTTTTCAACTTAGTCATTCATACTATTGTCAAAAACTTTACCCTCCTTGATGCTTTGATCCCAAATTAGCCACGAGTGTCAACTGGCAGACCATGCCATGAGTAGCTTAACCACATCTTTTCATATATGTTCATGTCACCACAATCGAATCCTCCCCGAGGTTAAAAGAAGCAATACAAAATGGATAGGAAATATATACAGTCCAAAACAAACATCTACAAATCAATCCATCTTAAGATTAACCGCGGTGCTTGTGTGATTTGCAACTTTGATAACAGAATCCATCTAAACCCGTTTATTGGACTTACAAACGATACCCGCTGTAAAAGCTAAACAATACATTTTAGACAATTTCAACCCAACAAGTCCTAGAGCCCCTCTCAAGCATTAGCTCTTTGTATAACTCATTGTTATAAACAGTCATCTTAGTCAAAACTTTACCGTTCTTTAACAAATACCTTGCCACTTTCTTTACATGCGGGTATCCCTCAAATCCCCTTATAGTGATAGTCTTGAGGTGTGATATCAGACAAATAGGCACTGACTCCGGTGTCCTCCATCGATGCTCTGAGTATAAGACATTTCTCAAGTACCTGTCATGCTCCTCATAATCCTTAACACATTCCTCGTCCTGAAAAAGAACAAATGATGAGAACAGTACATAGCTGGAAGTTGGTATAACTTAGCATGAGTGGGAATATAACTTACTTCTTTATGTTCGATGACAAGAGATTCCAAATTAGGTGATTTCTTGAGCAAATCTGTTAACAAATCCCAACGATAGCAATCATAAAGAACCAACTTCAATTCGGTCAAATGATCGAAGGCAGGCAAACAACAGTCCTTCACGAAATATAAAGAATTGATCAAACATAACTTCATCATGCATAAACTAGACGCTTTTTAAATTCACACAAATTATCAAATGCAGGCAGCCAATAACCCATTGTGAAAGATAAAATATTGATCAAACATATAAATTAAACATTTACTGATGCATAACATACTGTTTGAAAATTACAAAACACTACTTTTGGTACGAAGTAAGAATGATAAATAGGGTAAAAAGAATGGAAAAAGATGGCATACCAAGGATGTGCTTTTTCCTCATCTAGTTTATGGTAGTGTAAGGATATATGCAGAAAAACTTAATGTAAAAGAAATGAGTTACGGCATACACTTACCTCCACAAAATGAGCTGAAATACACAGACATTTAACATTGGAAAATGCCTCCAGAAGAGCAGTTGTTCGTTCTGAAGCGTCATTCCACTCTTGTTCATAATGGCCATAGAGATCGACACTGCCTTTGAACAGATATTTGAAATTCTCAAACAAATAAATAGACAAACAGTCCTGCTTGATGTCAAGGTTTTCAAGCTTTGGGGCATTAATAGAAATATTGTACTCATGATCTTTACCAACAAGGTAATCACTGACGAAGGTCATTCTTAATCTCTTTAGTTCAGGTGCAGAGACCTTAAACATCAAAACTAGTAAATCTCTAACAGTCGCATCTATAGACAAATCTTCAAGTATGGGGCAGCATGAGAAAAGCTTCTCCATTGAGTCGTCTTCAGGATATTCAACTTTAACATCAAGGAACATGAGGCTTGGGAAACAACCTGACGTAGGAGGAGCATAGGTAATACAATTTGACTTCACGTTGAGAACCACCAGTGTTTTGCACATGAAAACGCATTGAGGCAACTCGAAAGTCGGACAAACTATATTATCACTATAAACACAAAGATCAAGTTCAACAACATTATGCCTAATGGCAGTGCAAATCCAACCTACAATACGAGAGAAATCTTGAACACGACAGTAACAATGAAGTCGAAACTTTTGAATATCCAACGAATCACGAAGTGAAAGTACCCTATCGACAAACATCAAAAAACCAACATAGTTCGACATATATTCTTCCTTCCACGTAGTAGACATTTGTTCAAATTCGAAGTCTAGATTGTGGACAGAAGCCCATATACTCTTCCATCTTGTGGACAGAATGCTGGTCCTCACGGAATAATTTTGTTGGAATGAAGGAGAGTATGCATACGGCAATTCACTAATCCTATCTTTAACCCTTGCTTGAGAATTCGACTTTGAACACATTTTTATGTCCCTGAATATTTAAGTAAAAAAAACAAAAAAACAAAAAAATAAAATACAATCATTTAATTATTAATTTACCTTGACAGCTATATCTTCCCATGAAATTCTACTCTGCAGAAAGAAAATAATAAAAATAATAGTAAACAAACCGTCTCGAGAAGAAAAATAATCGAGGCAACATTTTCATTAAAACTATACTTATTCCAGAACTATCAACATAAACAAGGATTAGATTTTGTTCACAGGGCAAGAATTGAACTTTCTATTAACCGTTAATAATAATAATGTTAACAAACAGACTCGAGAAGAAAAATAATCGAATGCAACATTTTCCTTAGAACTATATTTATTCTAGAATTATCAACAGAAAACAAAGATTAGATTTTGTTCACAGGGCAAGAATTGAACTTTCTATTAATCATTAATCAGTTTTCTTGGTAACCAAACAGATGGTAAAGAAGTCATAAGGATGAAGCTGTTAAGATAGCTGCAATGGCAGATTCTAGGGTTTAGAGAGATAGGAGGAAGAAGAAGACAGTATGTGTAAAATGCTTTTTGTTTGATTGATTTCAATCGATCACGATTACAAGCTATATATATGTATATTACAATCCTAGCTTGCTGAGCAAGTATATCCTTTTTAACTACCTCCTTATATCAACTAACTATCTCCTTATTCCAACCATATTCTAACAACCATAACAGCCTATGTAATCTCTTGACAAGTGGCTTTATTTTGACCATTGAGATCCTCCTTACTTGGATCATTGTTTTGTACTTCACTCTCTTTACATCCCCCCTCAATCTGATGCTCGCGGGCACTGAGCATGAGATTGGCACAATGCTGTTGAAACAACGGAGCAGACAAACCTTTTGTAAGAATATCAGCAGACTGATCTGTCGAAGACACATGCTGAACGTGAAGATCTCCTCGAGTGACCCGTTCTCGCACAAAGTGATAATCGATTTCAATGTGCTTGGACTTGGCATGGAACACAGGATTGGTAGACAACGCAATGGCTGAGACATTATCACAATATAGCATTGGAGAGGAATATAAAGGGACGTGCATATCACAGAATAGTTATCTAATCCAAGCAAGCTCAGCAGCAGTGATTGCTAAAGCTCGGTACTCAGCTTCGGTAGATGATCGGGGCACCGTGTGCTGCTTCTTAGATGCCCAAGAAATAGGATTTGACCCAAGAAATATCACAAAACCTGAGGTTGATCTCCTGTCATTTGGGTCGCCCGCCCAATCTGCGTCACTGTATGCATTCAGATGCAGTGGTCCTGGTTTGAAATGAATTCCATAGGTAGAAGTGCCTTTGAGATACCGAATGATCCGTTTAACTGCAATAACATGAGACACCATAGGGTTATGCATGAACTGGCACGCTTGATTGACTGCAAATGCTATGTCAGGCCGGGTAAACGTCAGGTACTGAAGTGCACCAACTACACTTCGATATTGATCAGCACTGTGATACGGATTCCCATCATCCTTAAGTAACCTATGATAAGGAAGACATGGTGTATTACACGGTTTAGAGTCCTGTAAATCCACTTTGTCGATTAACTCATTGATATACTTTTGTTGGGACACAAATAAGCCAGCTGACGTATAGGTGATCTGTAACCCTAAGAAAAACTTCAACGGTCCCAGATCTTTCATTTCGAATTCTGTAGTGAGAGCTTGTATAACCTGAGTGATTAAAACGGAGCTGCTGCCTGTGAGAATCACATCATCCACATATAAAAGTAGTAATACAGTTCCTGTGGAAAAGTGTTGCACGAACAAGGAAGGATCGGCTGGAGACGTCTGAAACCCTAAACTAGGCAGGAAGCTGGTGAATCTCTCATTCCAGGCTCTGGGAGCCTGTTTCAATCCATATAATGATTTCTGCAGTTTGCACACATAGTTCGAATGATGTGTGACACTCTCAAACACTGGAGGTTGTGCCATATAGACTTCCTCTTGAAGTATGCCGTGTAAAAAGGCATTTTTAACGTCGAGTTGCCTGAGAGACCAGCCAAACTGAGCAGCCAAAGCAAATATTAGTCTTATGGTTGTAGGTTTGACAACTGGACTGAACGTTTCGAGATAATCAACCCCCTCTTCTTGACTGTACCCCTGTGCCACAAGTCGAGCCTTATATCGTGCCACTGAGCCATCTGCATTCTTCTTTATCTTGTAGATCCATTTACATCCAACTACATTCTTATGAGGTGGTAATGGAACCAAAGACCAAGTCTGTTGAGAGTGAAGAGCATCGATTTCTTCTTGCATGGCAACTTGCCATTCTGGAACTTGAGCTGCAGTGCGAAATGTCTTAGGTTCTGAAGTGACAGTAGCTATAAGTGCTCGTTTCTTGAACACTCCATTTTTCGACCTGGTTTGCATAGGATGAACATTCATAGGGATTGGTAGAACAACACTGAGGTGCTCTTGTTGAAAGTCAGGATCCACAGGGATA
The DNA here is from genome assembly GCA_036320875.1 of Cotoneaster glaucophyllus. Classification (NCBI taxonomy): domain Eukaryota; kingdom Viridiplantae; phylum Streptophyta; class Magnoliopsida; order Rosales; family Rosaceae; genus Cotoneaster; species Cotoneaster glaucophyllus. The sequence continues at coordinate 27,751,990 of CM070061.1, read as the reverse complement.
GGGTGTTGTGTAGTAGAGCTGGTTGGAGGCAACTGATGCAGTGTGATATGATCCGTGGGGTGTGAGTGAGTTACATGAGTTGAAGGAGCAGAAATAAACTCTGAAGCACTAGATGCAGCTGTATCCAAAGAATCTGGGGCTCGAGATGAAGACAAAGATGTTGAGGCACTAGATGAATGCACGGACAAGGAATCTGTAGTTCGAGATGAGAATGAATGAGATGATGGTGAACATGCTTGATTAGTTAATGTGACAACTGGAGTGAAGTTTGGGAAATCTGCTGGTGTATGTGATGGAAGCATAGAAGATGATGCAGACTGTAATGAGGAGTTGGTACACATAGTGGAATATGGAAAACTGGTCTCATCAAATAAGACATGTCTAGATACATGAATTTTACCTGTAGTACTATTGAGACATATATATCCTTTATATTGAGTTGCATAACCTAAAAACACACAGGTGACAGTTTTGGGCTGAAATTTAGAAGTATTATATGGCTTTAATAGAGGAAAACATGCACACCCAAACACCCTTAGATGTTTAATGTCAGGAAGGTGGTGATGTAATTTCTGGAATGGGGATAGCATATGTAAAGACACACATGGCATCCTATTAATCAGATAAGCAGCAGTTGCACAGGCATGAAACCAGAAGTGATTAGGCAGTTTTGCAGTTTGGAGAAGAGTAAGGGCTGTTTCTACAAGGTGTCTATGCTTTCTCTCTGCCAAACCATTATGTTCAGGTGTGTAAGGACATGATTTGTGATGTAAAATACCATGTTGGGACAAGAATTGTTGAAATTTGGTACTTGTAAATTCCCCACCACCATCAGATTGCAGTATTCTAACAGTAGCAGAAAATTGTGTACAAAGATATGAATGAAAATGAACAAAGGTAGCAAACACTTCTGATTTATTTCTTAATGGAAAAATCCATGTGTATCGAGTACAATCGTCTATGAAGGTTACATAATACCTAAACCCTTCATATGACAGTAAGGGGGCAGGTCCCCAGACATCACTATGTATTTTCTCTAAAGGTATTACAGATTTGGTTACAGAAGTAGAAAATGGTAATTTTGTAATTTTTCCCTCTAAACATGGAGTACATATTGATAAACATGAATCTATTGATGCAGGGACTTGAGATTAATGCAAAAGTGCAGAAGTGATGGCATTGGAAGGGTGCCCTAATCGGTTGTGCCAGATGCTTGAATGGACTGGTTTTGCAAGGTAGCAAGAGTGCAATGTAGGTGATGTGAGTGACTGCTTCTGAGTGATATTGAAAGGTATAGGGTAGTAACCAGCTCCACACAGCCCCTTGAGTAGGATCTTCCCTGTGGATTTGTCCTGAACCCAGAAAGAAACATCATCACAAATGAATCTACATTGATTGTCCTTGCAAAGTTGATAAATGGAAAGCAAATGTTGTGAAAGGTTGGGAACATGAAGAACATTCTTAAGTGTGAGAGTCTGAGAGGGAACTAGCAATTTAGAAGTACCAATATTGGAAATGTGCAAACCTGCACCACTGGCAGTGGTAATAGTATATGTGCCCTGATATGGTTTAGACAGATCCAAATTTGCCAACTCAGAAGTCATGTGTGCTGTAGTACCAGTGTCTGCAATCCAGAATTGATCAGATGGTGCTGATGGTTGGTAATTGGCATGCATAGCAGAGAGATTAGCATGTGGAGGTCTCCCTTGATAGGCAAAGTTACTCCTGTGATAGCACTGGAGAGCTGAGTGACCATATTTCCAACAAATCTGGCACTGAGGAGGAGGAGAGTTCACAGTTGGAGTGGTATGCCTCTGGAAGCAATCAGCAGCAACATGTCCTTTCTTATTGCATATCTGACAAATAGGGATTTCTGAGGGATGATCTGGACAGTTGGATTGATATGGCTTTGGAGTACCAAGAATACCAGGATTACCATTGGAGAATCTTGGACCAGTATTATATTGAAACCGGTTTCTGCCTTTACCCCTGAAGTTTTTACTTTTATAGCTTCCATAGTTGTGATTAGCGCCATTGAAACTGCTATTGAAACTATTAACATAACCATGTCCAGAAGTAGAACTTGATCCTCCATTATATTTGCAAGACTGATCAGATGATGGCCGTGATTGATCTTGATCAATGACAAGTGCTTTCCCTTTGTCAGATTGGAGACCAGCCATCATGGCACTACCAAACGATATACCAGATGAATTGTCAAAAGACTGCTCAATAATGGCTTCCTCTGCTAACAACTGAGATCTGAAATCCTTAGGAGATATGCCATTCTCCCTTCCCCTGATCACACAACGAAATGTATTAAATTCTACTGGTAATCCTTTCAAAGCCAGGATGCTAATATCATCATCATCAAAGAATACTCCGGCCGCAGATAAATGATCTCTAGCATCTTTAATCTTCTGAAGATAAACCGAGACTGATTCGGACCCTTTCTTAATATTCTGCAGCTCTGTCTTCATCTGAAAGATGGTAGCTCTGGTAACTGCAGAAAAGCGCTCAGTGAGATTGATCCACATCTCAGAAGAACTCTTGCTCCCAATGATGCAAGACATGGCAGTTGAAGACAATGTGGCAATAAGAAGTTGCATCAATGCACGATCGTGCATCTTCCAGACCAAGTAATCATCTGTTTCAACCCCTTCAGTGGTAGAATCATCATTGAATCTTTGCGGACATTTTCTTGAACCATCAACAAAACCATAATCCCATGACTTTCTAGTAGTAATCGAACTTGAAAGCTCCAAGTAAGATAGTTTGAATCATCGAGCTTAACTGTAACTGACGTAGAAATGGTGGAGAGAAGACTGGTGATCGGTGACTGAACTATCTGCAGCTGAGCAGCCGTAACCATTTTTCAGAATTTGTGAGAATTTGTGACTGAGACTTTTGATCGAACAGTTGGTGAGCAGACGAAAAGAAACCAACGCTTTCGGCAACTGGGTTGTTTTCCGATGCCAAATATCACAGCAATTTGCAAACTAGAGGGTAAAGAAGAGAAATAGACGCTTTAGAGGATGAGCGGAAGCACCGGACCGGCCGGCGATGATACCATGTTAAGATAGCTGCAATGGCAGATTCTAGGGTTTAGAGAGATAGGAGGAAGAAGAAGACAGTATGTGTAAAATGCTTTTTGTTTGATTGATTTCAATCGATCACGATTACAAGCTATATATATATATATGTATATTACAATCCTAGCTTGCTGAGCAAGTATATCCTTTTTAACTACCTCCTTATATCAACTAACTATCTCCTTATTCCAACCATATTCTAACAACCATAACAGCCTATGTAATCTCTTGACAAGTGGCTTTATTTTGACCATTGAGATCCTCCTTACTTGGATCATTGTTTTGTACTTCACTCTAAGGTACCTGAAACGTTCTGAGCTTAATTTCTAAGTAAAAAATAGTAGTGGCAACGAAAAGTAATACTGTGATGCTTAATTAGAACCGACGGGAGAAGTATATATCAGACAATGAGAAGCTTATCGAGAACGATTGGGTTTCGACCATGTCAGCTGCTTGACTTGAACCTTTCCAGCCTTCCCACTCACGCTTTGAAAAAACTCACTTAGAAAATAAAAAATAAATAAATAAATAATAAACTCTATTCGTGCTTTCAAGAACAACTGAAATTTAGTTAGCATGAAAAGTAAATCCAAATATCACTAGCTTAGTATATCCTTTTTAAGTTCAACTCCAAGTAATGACGAGTTTAATGTTATAATATTATTGAAATCAAATCCTACACATTAAATTATTGACGTATTATAAAAATAGCGCATATTAAAGATCAAAGAAATAACACAATATCTTCTCATACAAAAAAATACTCATGTGATCACATTACATAAACTACCCAAAGACCAAATTGAAGATTCATTGCCTTTGAGATTGAATAGCAAATTGGGATAAAATGTATTTAACAAAGCCATCCAAGGATTGGTATGAAGAACCACCTTGTTTGATGCAAATTTTTGCCTTTTCCATTAGCATTAAGATTCTATCTCTAATCTCCTCCCCTTCTTTTTCCGCCATTATTTTTCTAATTGTTCTTTCAATCTCCCCTCTATCCACCCCATGCTCCAACTGCAACCCAACTCTCCACACATGACTCACATATCTTGCATTTGCCATTTGATCACTTAGACATGGCATGCAAATCATAGGAACCCCCTCACAAATACTCTCCAATGTAGAGTTCCAACCATTGTGAGTCCAAAACACTCCAATGGCTTCATGTGCCAACACGTTTTTTTGTGGAGCCCATTTCACAATTTGGCCCCTTCCATTCAAGGCCTCGATAAACCCGCTAGGCAATGGTTCGATCCATTCTGACGCATGGACTAACCCCGGTCGGACCACCCACAAAAAGGGTTGGTTGCTATTAGCTAGACCCCAAGCTTTCTCCAAAAATAGGGTTTCATTAACTGCAGCAATGCTCCCAAAGCTCACATAGATGACAGATTGTGGTGCTTGAGTGTTCAGCCATGGAATGCAACTTTGGTCTTGTGATAATAAGTTGCTGCTTGAAGAAGTGTTTGCAAGAAAGCACTTGTGAAGCGGGCCTATGGGGAAAATTGGAGTGTTGAATTCTTGGCGGATTGTAGCCAATGAATTTCCTTCAAGGTCTTCAAAAGTATTGAAAATGATCCCACATGAGGCTTCTAATAACAGATATAACAGAAATATAGTTAGAAGGGCATTATTGTAATTGAGATATATGGCTATATAAGAGATTGAATAGCTATCATTTCCTTAAGTTCATTTGTATACATTTTCTCCATTTAATCAATACAATCTCTCTTGTTTCTCTCTATTGTCTTTCTCTTCCTCTGTACCAACTTCATCTTTTGCAATGTAGTTAATATGGTATCAGAGCCACCAAGGCTCACGCCATGGATCTTGGTGGTCGATTCCTCTTCTATCTTTCTTCATTACTTTCTTTCGTTTCCGCGTATTTGATCGTTTATGCTTCCGTATTCATAGTTCTTATTTTTTCTTCCGAGGGTTTTGTGTTTAGTTTTGGGATTTTTTCTGCTGTGAAAAGATCCAAGCATTTCCATGGAGAGCAGAAATCAAGAACCTCAAATTTTCATCTGGGTTTCACCGCAAATTTTGACTGGGGCAGCAAATTGGGCTGCTGGAGAAAGATTTCCCTGGAAGCGACACAGAGCTGCTTGATCTCCGACTCCGAGAACCTACTTTCCCGGCTTGGCCAGTCGGACCTCCGTGAGCCGCTTGATTATGTCGTCGAGCATGGCATCGTCCATCGCTCCCTGCCCCTGCCCCTGCCCCTGCAATGCCATTCGATTGGGTTCTCAGATCCTCCCTCGAACGGCTCGGATTTCTCCTCGAAAGAAACCTTAGAAATCCCAACTTCGAATCAACCACTGCTGGATCTTGAAGCATCATGTTATGGCGGCTTCACCAAAGATCAAGATCATGCCGTGGTAGACGAAGGATCAGAACGTGAATGTGCGGCGGCAAGTAAGCCCCTTTTCTGCTCTCTTTCATGTTGTCATTTGGTAACGGGGGAATCCTCTGGTTTCTTGGAGAGATGGGTTGTTTGGATTTCTGGGAAATAGGTCGATGCAGGACTAATTCTTTGCACTGTTGATTGAGATCTTGGATTTCTGAATTCTATTTTCTGCGATTTTGATCTGTGCTCTGTTCTCTAGTATGGAAGAACGTTTAGACTTATGTGCAGTCCAGGTGTTTGACAAATTGCCCAGCTCAGAATTGTTCATGTAAATGATCTGCATATTTTGTGATTGCTGGGTTGATGCAATGTGGGGATGTGGATGGTGCAAGGAAAGTCTTTGATGGGATGAATTTTACAGATGTTGTTACTTGGAATTCAATGGTTTCTGGGTATATTCGTAATGGGATGATTGGTGAAGCCGTACAAGTGTTTGATGGGATGCCGTTGAAGGATGTGGTTTCTTGGAACTTGGTGTTTGGAGGCCTTGTGAATAATGGAGAGCTTGATTTGGCTGAAAAGTATTTTAAGCGAATGATTGTTCGAGATTTGGCAATGGGGTGATTGAGCTTTCTCGCTCAGATGAGAACTCTTGGGGTTATGAGTTTGGCTTTCTGCTGTTCGTCTGGGAATTTATCTTCTGCGTTGCTGATTGGAAAGTGCGGATTTCTGCGATTCTGTATCTTGATCAGGAGTGTCATTCTCCTTTGTTGATCTGATTTCTTGGAGTGTCATTCTCCTTGGTTAATTTTGGTGTTAGTCTCTAGGAAGATATCAGGAGTGTCATTCTCCTTGGTTAATTTTGGTTTCTTGGAGTGTCATTCTCCTTGGTTGATGGTTAATTTTGGTTTCTTGGAGTGTCATTCTCCGTGGTTAATTTGGTTTCTTGGAGTGTCATTCTCCTTGGTTGATTTGATTTCTTGGAGTGTCATTCTCCTTGGTTACTTTTGGTGTTCGTCTCTGGGAAGATTTAGGAAGATCTCAGGAGTGTCATTCTCCTTGGTTAATTTTGGTTTCTTGGAGTGTCATTCTCCTTGGTTGATTTGGTTTCTTGGAGTGTCATTCTCCTTAGTTGATTTGGTGCCAGTCTCTATAAAGTTTTAGTTAGTTCAACAGATTAGGATTAGAAACTGTATTGTGCAGAGCATTTTTCAGCAGCAACATACATTTCAGCGAGCCTCATGGGTTGATCAATTGAGCTCCCAAGGATAAAAGCATACCTGTTTGGCTTTCAAGAAGTGGTTTCCTCGCTTCTTACAACGTTTGCCAAAACCCACGGTTGGAGAATATGGATCTCTCGGTCACATGGTCCTCCTACCAAATCCTAAAACCTGGCAGCATGCTCCGGAAAATGTTTCCAAGGTTGTTTTTTGTCTGAGTGCGTGCAGATCACCCCCGGGACAAAACTCCATCACCAAACAAGATACCTTCTCCGTCTCAAAGTGAGTATACAATGTTGGCAGGAAAGGATGATCCAGAGATTGCAGTATCACCCTCTCTGTCTGAGCCCTAAGAAGCTTTTTCCTACTTGCCAATAATGCTTTATCCATAACCTTCATGGCGAAGTAAGTTTTCGAGCCAATCAGTTCAGCTAAATACACGCTGCCTATATCTCCACATCCTAGTGTTCTCAGCAATTTGTCATGCATTCAAGACGTCTTGCAGTTCCAGATCAGTTTCAGAGTTCTAGCTCGTTCAAACTTTACTTGGCTACACCAAGTTTCGTTTGAGGGGGGAGTAATAACAGATATAACAGAAATATAGTTAGAAGGGCATTATTGTAATTGAGATATATGGCTATATAAGAGATTGAATAGCTATCATTTCCTTAAGTTCATTTGTATACATTTTCTCCATTTAATCAATACAATCTCTCTTGTTTCTCTCTATTGTCTTTCTCTTCCTCTGTACCAACTTCATCTTTTGCAATGTAGTTAATAGCTTCGACTGCCTTCTTCAAGCCAGAAACTGCTTCATAGTATTTTTGTGGGTCCTTTGTTTTGAGCACAGGAAGGTCTTTGACTTTGAAAGGTGGAAGCTCTAGTACTGGCTCTTCTAGTCGAGATTCTGTTGATCCCAACACAGAAAGATATCCATACAAATATAAGTAATTGTTGTAACCCTAAAAATACAAGTATATATTAACATATAATTATGTGCATTGTACCAAACAATACCGTAATTTTGACACATTATCTTGTTTCTTCTCCTTTTGATGCAACGATATTCTATTATAATTCTCTGGGATAAGGATGTTTCTTAGTCACACTATGAAGAATTAATAACTAAATATCGAACTCAACACAAATCATGAATTGTAGGTTTTTACTATGTGAATTGAACCTAATATAAATACATTTTTTGACCTTTCGGCTAAGATCAGCAGATCAAGTGTAGTACCATTGTCTGGCTATCGTTCATTTATTAGAAACCAAAGGATTCTCCCAACTTATTTAAATTTGTTTGTTACGTAAATCACATACACATTACAATTAATTCGTCGATTTCTAATAAACGTCTTAGATCGAAAAATTACTAATAGAATGAAATCAAGTCGACAAAAGAGAGCATCCAACTCCAATTAATTAAACAATAACAATAGATGGACTCAAGATCATAATTATATGTCGTCATGTAAGACTTGACGATAGATAAATGATTTTTACTTTGACAAAAAAAAAAAAGATAAATTATTTTTCTCCTCTACTGATTTTTGTTTCTTGGTTGTTCCTTTAATTTAAGAACCTTTTTAAAAGTCAGAAATAAATAGAAGTTTGCATAGATACAAAATGGACGTGGAATTTATACTCTCGACAAAGATAAGAGGGGGATGTATAGCTAGATTGAAAAGGATCTGAAAAGAAACTCATAAGAAACCACACAGTTACCTTGTATTGGGAGGTAACCCTTTTCCAGCAGAAGTGGAAAAGCAGCATAAGCAACAAAGGAAGACGCAGCCGATGTCCTCAACAAAATCCTTGGGAGCTTAAGGTTCTCAGCAACGTGTTGAGTGAAACTAAACAAAAGGTCAGAGATCAAACAAGCAACAGGCTCCTGATCATCATCTGATAGCAACCTAGCCAGACATTCACTGAAGGGTTCAAAACACTTCACGTTTAGAAGCAAAATGAACGCCATACCATCGTTCATGGAGGCCTCCGTTCGAGACAATTCAACGGGGATTGAGTGGAAGGTGAAGTATGGATGGGTTGTAGGGTTGAGAGAGTTGAATTGTGTGTGGATTATGGTTATGGAGAAGCCCTTGTGGTGTAGAACGTTGGCCAGTTCTAGCATAGGGTTTATATGTCCTTGAAGAGGCATTGGGAACAAAATCAATCTCAAACACTTCCTTTCCTCCATATTAGAACTTAGTGGGAGTTCTCTCTGTAATTTTCTCATCGATTGATAATTTTCCTCCATATTAGAACTTAGTGGCAGAATATTTTAGATAAATCATTGTAGTGTAAGAATGGATTGATTGATCTTATCGAGATTGTTTGAACTCATCGAGATCGATATTCCTTATTGGCGGCCGATGCAGAAGCATACAAGAGAATAAATACTCTCTCTGCCTAATACTAATAATTAATGGTTTTATAGATTAAAAAAAAAAAAAAAAAAAAAAAAAAAAAACACTTTGTTTTGGCCATGTTTGTTGAATTTTTTTTAGATCAACTGGCCCGGGGGCCCACTCTAACGACATTGATATTGTTCTTAACTTTTACCTGCCTAATCCGTTAGGTGTGGGGTTTTACCATAAAAGTTCTCAGTATTAGTTAGAGTAGGGTAATCATATTTAAAACCACCATTGTTGACTTCCCCCACTGATGTGGGACTGCCAACATGCCCCCTCACATGTAACCTCATTTAATGGTTCACACGTGAGATCCACACATCGACAATTGAAACTCAGAGGTCGACTCCAATGGAGTCCAGACTTGTTTTCAGTCTTTTCAGGAAGTGTCTTTTAAGAACTCAGAGGCCGGCTCTATGTTAAGAGTCCAAGCTTGTTTCCAAACCCATACTTCCTTGTGAAAAGCCTTTGGCTTGCACTGGCCTGTAATCGTATGCTCTGATACCATGTTGAAATTTTTTTTTTTTAACATATTCAAGAAAATAAAATAAAAAAACTTTGGTTTTGTACTTTTCATGCAGTTAGTGTTAAAAAAATTATAAAAGGAAAATTTGAAACCCCCAGCACCACCACTGTCGAACACACCCAAGGCAACACCCCATCACTCTGAATTATCCTTGCAACCACCGACGCTCCCTCTCGTAAATCATCACCCAACGATTCCCAAGGCGAAGTCGAGTCGATCACCCTTCCCATCCGTGCCATCCTCAAAGCATCAATCTGCACCACTACCCTGAGCTCCCTTCCCTCGTACCCCTCATTGGTATGATGATTTTTGAATTGTTTCATATCTGAACTTTTATTTACTTTTACCAAAAAATCTTATCATTTTTTAATTGGAGTCTGTTTCATTAAATAATTAGATTTTTTTAATGTTCTAAAATAGATTTTTAGCGCTAAGTTCACGGAATGGATTACATTGGCTAACGGTGTAAAACACAAGTATTAAATTGGTTAAAATTTAAACACGGGGATTAAATTGACTAGAGTGTTAAAACACAATGACTATTTTGACATTTAAGTAAGACTGGTTTCGATCCATACACAAAAATCTAGAAAGTAATGTTGTCTAAAGACACTAAACTTGCACGTGTGCTAATACATTCTCTAATACAAATGAGTCACACATACAATAAAAAGAATATATACAAATGTGTTAGTTTTTTATGTTTCACATTAAGTATGACTGTATGAGTAGTGCCAACTATAAGGATGCACTTGCATGGCCAAGCTTAATTAGGTTGTTTTTATCTTTGTGAATTCATGATCCCATTTGAGTGACTTGATAAGTCTGTCTGTGCTAAAAAGATCCTTTGATCTGATCATGATTTCGTCTCTTTATTGTCTTGCGCTCTTACCATTGCCGTTGTCATCACAACTACCATTGTGGTCACCAAACTCAACATGTCAATTTTTATCATTATACATAACTATTGCCTTTTTTACAATTAAAATTTATCAAATATTTTTATATTTACCTTACTTTTAAAAATACAGTGTAGATGCAAATTTTTTACACGGCTGAGTTGACAAAATTAGGCCTGGCAATTCCTGACACGACCCGATAACCCGACACGACACGACACGAAATTAACAGGTGTTCGGGTCGACACGATAACAAATCGGGTCGTTATCGGGTAACCCGATAAGCACCTGTTAAGATAACGGGTTGGTTCGGGTATACACGTGGGTAACACGATACACGATAAGCAGAATATTAATTTAATAATTTTATAACCCTAAAAAAATACTATAATAATTATATATATATATATATATTAATTTAACAATTTTATACCCTTAAAAACTATAATAATTATATATACTATAATAATTATACCCCCAAAATATTAACTATAATAATTATATATATATATATATATTAAATTTTATACCCCTAAAAACTATAATATTTAATATGCATCCGCCCTTTGAAGAAAAAGGGAGGGAAAAAGTTTTCAAAAAAAAAGGGAGGGAAAAAAAAATGATAAGAAAAGGAAACAAAAAAGAGAGGGAAAGATGGGTGTACCATGTAGTGGAGGTGTAGCATCCGCCCTTTGAAGAAAAAGGGAGGGAAAAAGTTTTCAGAAAAAAAAAAAAAAAAGAAGGGAGGGAAAAAAGAAAAGGAAACAAAAAAGAGAGGGAAAGATGGGATATGCATCCTACGAAACTAATTTCAACGATCCAACCGTCAAACATGTTTGTATATGTTTCGAGATCGCATACGCAAAAAATTGCAAAAAAAAAACAATCAGAGATCAAGTAACGGGACAAAACTTTTCGACGGTTATAAACGAAAAATCACGATTTAACAGTTATTTTAACTCCAATTTTGATAATTTTTTACAGCTACACTCCTTGACCCTATATGAACACAATGAATGAACTCGATCTTCAATTTTAAATATTTACACTAGTGGATACCACAAAATCTTATGTTATACTTAATGAAAGTATAAATAAACTCTTAAGTATTAGTGAATCTATTGTTTTGATGGGATACGCATTCTACGAAACTAGTTTCAACTATCCAACCGTCAAACATATTTGTATATACTTCGAGATCACATACGCCAAAAATTGAAAAAAACAAACATTAAGAGATCAAGTAACGGGACAAAACTTTTCGACGGTTATAAACGAAAAATCACGATTTAACGGTTATTTTAACTCCGATTTTGATGATTTTTTACAGCTACACTCCTTGACCCTATATGAATACAATGAATGAACTCGATCTTTAATTTAAAATATTTACAATAGTGGATACCACAAAATCTTATGTTATACTCGATGAAAGTGTGAATAAACTCTTAAGTATTAGTGAATCTATTGTTTTGATGGGATACGCATTCTACGAAACTAGTTTCAACGATCCAACCGTCAAACATGTTTGTATATACTTCGAGATCACATACACCAAAAATTGAAAAAAAACAAACATTAAGAGATCAAGTAACGGGACAAAACTTTTCGACGGTTATAAACGAAAAATCACGATTTAACGGTTATTTTAACTCCGATTTTGATGATTTTTTTACAGCTACACTCCTTGACCCTATATGAATACAATGAATGAACTCGATCTTCAATTTAAAATATTTACAATAGTGGATACCACAAAATCTTATGTTATACTTAATGAAAGTATGAATAAACTCTTAAGTATTAGTGAATCTATTGTTTTGATGGGATATGCATTCTATGAAACTAGTTTCAACGATCCAACCGTCAAACATGTTTGTATATACTTCGAGATCACATACGCCAAAAATTGAAAAAAACAAACATTAAGAGATCAAGTAACGGAACAAAACTTTTCGACGGTTATAAAAGAAAATTCACGATTTAACGGTTATTTTAACTCCGATTTTGATGATTTTTTACAGCTACACTCCTTGACCCTATATGAATACAATGAATGAACTCGATCTTCAATTTAAAATATTTACAATAGTGGATACATCAAAATCTTATGTTATACTTAATGAAAGTATGAATAAACTATAATAATTATATATATTAATTTAACAATTTTATATCCCTAAAAACTATAATAACTATATAATATATATATATATATATATATATATATATATATAATGTTTTGAAGTAATATTTGTAATATCCTTGCACATTTAATATTTGTAATAGATTAGTAGTGTATGGATTTTTTTTTATTAGGCTTTTATTTTCGAGTGTAGATGTAGTACTTAAACGAAAAATGTGTTTTAATGTTTTGAAGTAATATTTATGTGGCAATGTGTGGTATGTGCAAATTTAAGGAAAAAAAAATATCTTTCTTAACGGGTCATAATGGGTCGGGTCACTTTACCTGTTGGGTAAAGTGACCCGACCTGGTAAGGACCCGTTAAGATAACGGGTGTGACACGACACGACCCGTTAAGATAACAGGTGTTACACGAAAACGACACGAACACGACAGACACGACCCGTTTGCCAGGCCTAGACAAAATTCCACCTCCAAGAGAACAAACAGTTAGCCTAATTGATGAACACCCTGAAAGAGGGGAGAGCGTCCTCCAAAGGGCTTTCAATGCCTAAGGCAAAAAAGTAATAGAGATAAAAATAGAACTTGAGAGAATTCTATGTAATAAGTGGTGACTAACTGATTGACTTGGCTATTTAGAGGGAAGAAACCCTAGTAGGTAGCTGGGAGAGGAGGCTATAGAGCATACTAGGCAGCCCTTAATGATGCAGCCAGTCTCCGCAGTCCTGCCAACACTACTACAATATTAGCTTTAGGTGGCGGATGATGGTTGCGGATATTAGAAAAATCTTGTCGGTTATATCCGACATAAATTCCTTGCGGATATCAAAAAAATATTGTCAGTTATATAACCGACAATATTTTTGAAATTTTTTTTAAAAATTTTTTTGACAAATTCTGGCGGTTTTTAAGTTAATGGTGGCGGTTATAACCGACAGAAATTGACTATTTTATTATGTTACTTTCTGACGGTTATTATTTTAGTATTCTGGCGGTTATAACCGACATAAATGAAAATTTTATTATTTTAAAATGTTATATTGATTAAAAATAAATAAATAAACACATATTTTAAATATTTTTTTTTTCACTCATGACCCTAAAGTCTAATTAACCCAATTCCCACGAGCCATAAATTTTCTGAGAGACTAATAACAACAGACTACAATCTGAAGCTCTATCATTTTTGTATTAAGGATTATGCTCCCTCACAGGCAAGCAACAAGATACAAAAAAATTCAAACAATTTTTTTCAATGCGTCACAAAGCACATTGTCTGGCACATAAACACACATGAACATCTGGTGTACTCTATCATGTCTGATTTTATTAGTTTAAAATGTTATATTGATTAAAAATAAATAAATAAACACATGTTTTAATTTAATTTAATTTTATTTTTTTTGCGATTTTTTACACATGCTATCTCGGAGTATATACAAACATATTTGACGGTTTAATCGTTGAAACTAGTTTCGTATATCCTATCAAATTGATAGATTTAACAAACACTTAAGAGTTAATGTTATACTTCCATTAAGTATAAAATAAGATTTATCCACTAGTGTAAATATTTTAAATTGAAGATCGAATTCATTCATTGCATTCTTATAGGATCGAGGAGTGTAGCTGCAAAAATCATCAAAATTGAAGCTAAAATAACCGTTTTTCGTTTATAACCATTGAAAACTTTTGTTCTGTTACCTAATTTCTGAATGTTTGTTTTTTGCGATTTTTTACGTATGCGATCTTCGAGTGTGTACAAACAAGTTTCAAGGTTGGATCGTTGATAAACGTTTCGTAGAATGCGTATCGCATCAAAATGGTAGATTAAACCAACACTTAGAGTTAATGTTATACTTCCCCATCAAGTATAAAATAAGATTTTGTGGTATCCACTAGTGTAAATATTTTAATTTGAAGATCAAATTCTTTCAATGCATTCTTATATGGTCGAGGAGTGTAGCTGTAAAAAATCATCAAAATTGGAGCTAAAATAACCGTTAAATTGTGATTTTTCGTTTATAATCGTCGAAAACTTTTGTTTTGTTACCTAATATCTGAATGTTTATTTTTTGTGATTTTTTACGTATTTGATCTCAGAGTGTGTACGAACAAGTTTGATGGTTCGATCATTGAAAAAAGTTTTGTAGAATGTATATCGCGTCAAAACGGTAGATTAAATAAACAATGAAGAGTTAATGTTATACTTCCATCAAGTATAAAATAAAATTTTGTGGTATCCTAGTGTAAATATTTTAAATCAAAAATCAAATTTATTCATTGCATTCTTATAGGGTCGAGGAGTGTAGCTGTAAAAAAATCATTAAAATCGGAGCTAAAATAACCGTTAAATTGTGATTTTTCGTTTATAACCGTCGAAAACTTTTGTTCCGTTACGTAATCTTTGAATGTTTATTTTTTACGTATGCAATCTCGGAGTGTGTACAAATAAGTTTGACGGTTGGATCGTTGAAAAAAGTTTAGTAGAATGCATATCGAGTCAAAACGGTAGATTAAACAAACACTTAGAGTTAATGTTATACTTCCCCATCAAGTATAAAATAAGATTTTGTGGTATCCACTAGTATAAATATTTTAAATTGAAGATCAAATTTGTTCAATGCATTCTTATAGGGTCGAGGAGTGTAGCTGTAAAAAATCATCAAAATCTGAGCTAAAGTAACTGTTAAATTGTGATTTTTCGTTTATAACCGTCGAAAACTTTTGTTTTGTTACCTAATCTCTCAATGTTTGTTTTTGTGATCTTTTACGTATGCGATCTTGGAGTGTGTACAAACAAGTTTGACGGTGTGATCGTTGAAAAACGCTTCGTAGAATGCGTATCGCATCAAAACAATAGAATAAATAAACACTTAGAGCATTAAGTATAAAATAAGATTTTGTGGTATCCACTAGTGTAAATATTTTAAATTGAAGATCAAATTCATTCATTACATTCTTATAGGGTCAAGGAGTGTAGTTGTAAAAAATCATTAAAATTGAAGCTACAATAACCGTTAAATTGTGAATTTTCGTTTATAACCGTCGAAAACTTTTGTTCCGTAACGTAATCTCTGAATGTTTGTTTTTTACGAGTTTTTACTTATGCAATCTTGTAGTATCTACAAACAAGTTTGACGGTTAGATCATGTAAACTAGTTTTGTAGAATGCATATCTCCGTTAAATTTTCCTAAATTTTGAAGTGGGAAAAGTAATTTGTGCTAAATTTTCCTCATTTACTTCCAGTTCAAACACTTGTAACCAAAGTTCATAAACCCTAGCTTTAGCTATCTCGAATATGGCAAAGTGCTCCGATGACTCCAATTCTTACCGTTGTCGGACAAGAAGAAGGTAACACTCTCGCTCTCCCTCTCTGTCTCTCCCTCTCTCTGTCTCTTTGTCTCTCTCCCCTCCCTCTCTGTCTCTTTCTCTATGTGTCTCTCATATAGGGAACTGTGGGTACGAATTTAAACTTGCTAAAATTTGTTAGTAGTTAGTAGTTACATGGCCGAGAGGTGATTGAAAAACTTGAATAATTTTGTGTTGTTTGTTTCAGTGGGTTGGATGTTGTTGGTGGTGGTGCTACGAGCGGATGTCGTCGCTCAAAACGGTTAGCACAACATTATGGTGCTGATGCTGCTCGAGACACCTTAAATACGAGGCAGTAAGGGACATCTCATCCCTTGAACTCGTCAGACTCGAACGACCCCATGATAGAGGGTAGAAACGGGTGAGGGTTCAGGCTGGATAGTCTGGTCAGGGCCTGGATTTCCCAACATGGGTGGTGCTCGGCGTCTAGCTTGGAGCGGAGGGCGGACTTGTCGACGACTTTGAAAGCGAACGAACGACGGGCGGAGGGGTCAAACGACGGGTCATGGACTAAGAAAACGATGCCCATTGCTCCCTTGCCTAGGACTTTAAGGGCCCTGAGGTTTTCGAGATCGAGCTTCGACGAGGTTTCGAATGGTGAATGCTATGGAAAATGCAGAAAGTTCAGGGAATATGGAAAATGCAGAAAGTGGTTTATATTTTTTTTATTATTAATATATTTTATGTTGGTTTTATCCGACAAGAATGCTTTTATTTATTCTTATTAATAAATTCTCTATCGGTTATATCCGACAGAAGTTTTGGCGGTTTTTTATTTTCTGTCGGTTCTATCCGACATAAATTCTCTTATTTATTTATTATAAATATATATCATGTCGATTATATCTGACACAATTTCTGTCAGTTTTAGAGTATTTTATGTTCGAAAATTCATTTCCTGACTCTGACAATTCTGTCACTTATTATATCTGCCACTGCATCCATTTTCTGTCGGATTTTGCTTAAAATCCGATAGTAATATACGTTTCTTGTCGGTTTTTGGACCGCCAGTTATAGATAATTTTGTAGTGGTGCAACTATTATTCCTAAAGGTTTTTGTTGGTAATTAAGATCGCAGGTCCGGCAGATACCCAAAGGGAGACTTCAGAGAGTTGGTGCCCTGCCACCATTGGACCGGGGTATGTTCGATGGCATGTTGTATTATGGGCGGCCCGAATAGCCCCCATAATAAGTATCATGGATGCCCTAGATAGCCCATGAACCAGACCATGGGTGGCTTGGAGAGCTAGCCCATGGCGTGTTAGCGACATAAAAACTCAATTACCTTAGGGGCAAACTATGTCTTACTCCCTTAGGGTAATTATGTGGTCTAATCACGACGTCAAAGGTAAAAACCGTTATATTAAGCGTATAGTCTATGTGTAATTTTTCTATTGGATGTAATTAATTTATGTCTCCACAAATGCCCTCACATTTGCTTGTGTTTAATTAAGTAGGAAACAAAGGGGATATACTAAATAAATAGGCATTTTCTTCCAATACAAGGTAGGTTTTCATTTCATGGAAGGAAAGGGTTTCCTTTTCTTTCCCCACATAACTTTAGTAAATTAGTTGAGTTCTCACAAATTCCTTATTCTTTAAATTCAGAATTCGCTTAGAGAATCACATAGAAAAATCTCAAGTGTGAAATTTTTCCCTTCTTCCTCTCATCCCCAATTTTCATGCATAACGAGGAAGCGTGGGGCTGCCCCTGGTTTATCACGGCTTGGCAACATGTGGACTGCTGCTACCGCAGCTAGGCTGGAACAAAAAGGCAAGGCCAAATTGGGAATAGTGTTTGAAATATCTTTGACATGGTTGATATCCGTGGAAATATTAGAAAAATCAGAGAAATTCTTAAGTTTTGGCTAAGAATTGACATATTTCGTTGATATTTTTGACATGTCAGTTAAATATCAGAGAAATTCTTAAGTTTTGGCTAAATATCGATATTTTCGACATATTTCGTTTAAACCATTGTTTAACATTCCCTAAAGTTTCATTTTAAATTCTACGGTTTGAGTAAATTTCTATCATTTCTATCATTTTTATTGAAGGCATCAATATCAGTATTGATATATCCATCGATACTTGCTGTCCACGCGGGGCTCGTGGGACGGCTGCCAGGCGCGGGGCTTCTACTGGCGACAAAGTCGGGGAAATGGCTCGAGTGCGAGAATATATATATAAATTCTTCTTCCTGAATTACAATTTATAATTGATCTTTTACTTTGGAATTTTGCCTTCTGTCAAAGCAAGGAAGAGAACCATGCGTAATTGATTATGACGTTCATATTCATCGTTAGTAAAAGGTTGATCATCAGAAGCAGTAGAAGTGTAGTTACTCGTGTTGTAATCTTGATTTTCTACTTGTACAGGTAGAGTTGGTAAAACTTTTATCATTTGAACTGCTGATGCTCCTCATTCGTCACGGCAGTACTTTTCAGGTGATTCATTGATTTGTCCCCCCCACCGCCTGTACTAGGACCTGGCCTTGTGTCTCCAGAAGCACATCTTCTAAACAAACGAAAAACAATGAAGATGAACTGTAGTAACGTTGCACATTAATATTTTCTATGATTGTCAACTTAAGGTCCTTTAATTTTGTGATACAAGCACATCATCTAGTCATCCATATGAATCAAAGAATTTGGTCTATCATGAGGATATATTGTAACTATAATCGTCAATTTGTTCGACACACATATTTTTAGCTAAATAGTCTCTAAATAAAATGAGTTTTTCAAAAAATTAATGACTTTAAATAAAGACAAAATAATAAACAGTTCCAATTATTCTCATTGTATAGAACTCTTAAAAAAAAAATTGTGTACATTCATTCTTGAGAAGTTACAATAGTAGACCAACATATAATTGGGTGAAAGAAAATGCCAACCTATCTCAATATTTTATTCTAAATAACTAAAATTAACTCAAGTGGGTTTAAAGATACGCTTAGCGCTTCTAACTCTAAAATAACAAGATATATATGGGGAAAACTTCAATTAAAAGAATAAAAATGTTATATTTATCATATTTTTCATATTATTTGTACTATTTTTCTAATATAAATGGGACTCAATTGTATTGGTGGCCGAATCTCTATTAGACAGGTGAAACAAATATGGTATAAAAATTAACAAATATAGCATTACTTCAAAAGAAAAGATAAAGAAAATTAATAAGGAAAATTAATGAAAAGGGATTGAAAAGTTTTAGTTTTAATAAAAAATCATGGTATAAGTTTTGTTTAATAAAAAACCATGTTATAAGTTTTAGTTTTAATAAAAAATCATGTTTTAAGTTTTGTTTAATAAAAAACCATGTTATAAATTTTGTTTAATCAAAAACCATGTTATAAGTTAAGTCATTGTTTCTGGAATTTAAGTCACTGTTTCTGGATTTTGGTTCTTTTCGACGGACACTGTTTCTAGAATGTAAAAATAAACTGTTTCTGGATTTTAAGTAACACTGTTTCTGGAATTTAAGTAACACTGTTTATAGAATCTAAGTCACTATTTCTGGAACTTAAGTCACTGTTTCTGGATTTTAAGTAACACTGTTTCTGGAATCTAAGTCACAGTTTCTGGAATTTAAGTCACTGCACTGTTAGTTTATTTCCAGGGCAGTGTTAGTTTTCCAGAGACAGTGTTAGTTTTTCCAGAGGCGGTGTTATTTTTCCAGCGACAGTGTTAGTTTTTCCAGCGACAATGTTATTTTTCCAGACACAGTGTTATTTTTTCAGCGACAGTGTTAGTTTTTCCAGCGACAGTGTTATTTTTCCAGCGACAGTGTTAGTTTTTCCAGCGACAATGTTAGTTTTTTGCAGAGACAATGTTATGTTTTTCCAGCGACAGTGTTAATGTTCATTTTCTTTCCAGATACAGTGTTTGTTTGTGGTGTGGTTGCCGCTCGCCAGAGCTAAACGGAAGGGAAGGCCGGATTTAGGCCGGAAAGTTGGACAAACTTTAAACGCTCATAACTTTGTCAATACTCAACGAAATCAAGTGATTCAAAAACAAAAATCGTAGTTCTCGAATAGACGAAGAGAATGGTACCTTGCACGATAGCTAACTCGTTGTGGTTTGGCCGGAAAACACCTTGAAAGTCTCGGAGGTCGCCTGAAACTGGGTTGGACAAACTTTAAACGCTCATAACTTTGTCAATACTCAACGAAATCGAGTGATTCAAAAACGAAAATCGTAGTTCTCGAAGAGACGAAGAGAATGGTACCTTGCACAATGGTTAACTCGTTGTGGTTTGGCCGGAAAATGCCTCGAAAGCCTCGGAGGTCGCCGGAAACTGGGTAAGATTCAAATGGATATAACTTCTTCAATACTCAACGAAATAGCGTGGTTCAAAAAGGAAAGTTGTAGTACTCAGCGAGACGAAGAGGAGGAGGAGGAGGATGAGGGCCAAAGGAGAGCCCATGAGTGACTGGCTGATGGTCGAGCTGTATGTTGGTTTGGTGGGTTTTACCTTGTTGTGGGATGGTTTTTGGTTAAAAAAAGTTATAGGGTGGTTTTTGGTTAAAATAAACTTAGTTCAAACCCTTTTTATTAAAGCTCCCAAATTAATATATAGAAAGACCAATCGACTTAATTACACAGTAATAAATTTCCATTGCGTGGCCTTTGACATGAAGCCTTTAACAACCATATATTATCAACTACAGATGGTTCCTGCTTCTATTGCTTTTTGCTCAAAAACTCAAAGTTTGCTATTTTTGGTTGTGTCATCTCTTGATTCAGCCCAAAGGAAAGATTTATAGCAAAGTCGACTAATAAGACAACCATTATAAAATGAATAAAAATGTAGCAATACCACTAACGACCAAGTTTTATTTGAAACAAATGGATTCAGATAGCAAGGATTCAGTCTTCAGATAACAGAAGTTCACTTAATTGGTTTATTAATTAAGTTATAATGTCATATATACATGAATTGGTCATAGACTATAGGAAGACTTGACCTTTTATTTCTTTATCTGCGTGTGTGAATTCATGATCACATGTGTGTGTGTGACTTTGAATAGTCTTTCCCAAGTATTTTAACTCCCACATAGTGTTTTCTTGTTGAAAAGACTTGTTGAATGTTTCAGTCAATGGAAAGAAAAAGTATCACAATTACGATGCACAAGCTTTTATATTTTCTTTAACTAGAGATGATAATTGATATCTTTTACCAACTGCAATACAATAAACTTTGAGTCTAAATTTGTTCACCAAATAATTTTTGAAAGGTTAACATTTAGACGTACATCCTCTTTTATTTTGCATTGAATAAGGTTTAACTAAGCTAAGAGCATCTAGGATTTTGAAACTAACTAGCTGATGAGTTGTTTAGTATTAATTTGTAAATTATGTTATTGTAATTATGAATTTATTGATCAGTTATTTTTTAGTTGTGAGTTTGCACAATGTACATGTTCTAATTTGATCAGTTGATTTTGTCTTGCTACTCTATTTAGCATTGTTCTTACACTTATTGTTAGTTCTTTCTCGAATTTCGGACTTGCTTTCCTATCAATTAGTTTTTCTTCACAACTTCGCAATGTTTAGTTGATCTCATTCTTTTTCACGCTTTTGTTGTTCTACTTTAGCTTGAATTAGGCAAGTTGGAGTTTTTTCTCTTAGTCATACCTGCGATGTTTTAGATAAAAAAAAATGCTTTTAACCATTTTAGAAGTATTTCCAAACAAACCTTATAACAAGGATTCAGTCTTCGGATAGCAGAGTTCACTTAACTGGTTTATTTATTAATTTATGATTATGTCATATGTACATGAATTGGCCATAGACTATAGGAAGACTTGACTTTTTGTTTCTTTGTCTGCATGTGTGAATTCATTATCACATGTGTGTGTGACTTTGATTAGTCTTTGTGTGACTTTGACTAGTCTTTCCCAAGTTTTTTAAGTCCCACAATAGTGACTTGTTGTTCAATCACAATATTGCAGACTGATTCAGTCAAGCCACAAATTCACAGTGAAAAAAAGCATCACAATTAAACTGCACAAGCCTTTTGTAATTTCTTTAGCTAGAGATGATAATTGATAGCTATTACAAACTACAATACAATAAATTGAGTCCTTAAATTTGTTCACCAAATAATTTTTAATGCTCTAACATTTGGACATGTATCCTCTTCTGTTTTGCATTGACCAAGGTTTAATTACACAAATTCACAGTGAAAAAGAAAAGTATCACAATTAATCTGCAAATTATGTTATCATAATTCTAAATTTATAGATTACTTTTTTTTTTTTAGTTGTGAGTTTGCACAAGGTACTTGATTTTATCTTGCTACTTGGCATTGTTGTTCCGGTTATTGTTAGTTCTTTCTCGAATTTCTGACTTACTTTTATATGAAGGGGTTTTCTCCACAACTTCATAATGTTTAGCTGACTGTTGAAGATTTCTTATTGTTGGATATTTAAAATACGTAGTAAATTGAAGTTTGAAAATAGCTAGGTCTCTTTCTTTTGCACGCCTTTCTTGTTCTAATTTGGCTTGGATCAGGCAAGCTGGAGTTTTTTCTCTTAGTCATGTCTCTCCCATGTTTTGGATAAAACAAATATAATCTGCCTTAAATCTCAATTGAGGTGTGTTAAGCTTCTACTATTGCTCTAGTTCTTTCACATCCTCCTTCATATCTTTGGGGCTTGCTAAGGCTAACCCCAGTCCTGCAACTTGTGGCGCAGTTTTTCGTTATTCTACAGGTTATTTTTTAATGGTCTCTTCCATAGTTTTGCGCATCATAGGGTTAACAAAATATGTGGCTTAAAAATGACTCTTTTAGCGCGATCTTTTCCTTTGTTTTTTACTCTTTTTCATCTCCTTTGCCGTTTCATGCTCATTGGAAAAATTGCATTTCCCTATTGTAGCATATGATTTTCCATCGTTCTCATATATTTTGAGATGCAGTTGCCAACATATAATTGCTTTTTTTTTTTAAATTTATAGGTAAGTTAATTATTCTTTTCTGATTTGTTGTGAAAGTAAAAGTTAATTGTTCAATCATGTTATTATCCTTTTTCATTACTCGGGTATATTTTCCTGGGCTGTCAATATATATACAAGACACACCAGGTCTAAGCCCTCTTATTATAAGTTTGCATCGTATTATCCTTCAATATATAAGATTTTGCTATTATATTAAATTGAAAGGAAAAAAAAAACATATTTATGAGACGCTGTTGTGAAATACTTCTAACTTCGTCACTGCATAAAACACTTAACAATTGATTATTTATTATACATGTCTGCAAACTAAAGCAGCTACAGTAACCAAATTACACTTGCAAATTAACATGAGCACAAATATCTAAGAAAAGAGGGAGAGAAGACAATCCATCATACAGAGTCCACACCATCCATCATATAGAGTCCACACCACACAGCTTATCTCTTAATTAAAAAGCGTAAATTATATTTAAATTTAATCAACCAGTAGAGCCAGTCTTTCTTGTTGTAGCTTTTGCATCTCCGTTACTTTGCTTGCCATCGTTCTGATCAGTCTTTGAGCTGGTGATTTCATCAGAAACATTCTGCTCTCTCGATGTCGTCGTCCCATTGATTTGCCCACCGCCCCCTTTGCTGATCCCTGGCTTGCTTTTAGCTCCACATCTTATGATAAGAAAACAATTAAGTATTCAATCAAAAAGCTGGAGACAAAGTATACTATCTTTACCAAGGAAATATCAAATTAAATAGCAATATATATATATATATATATATATATATGTTGTCCAATATAAACAAATGTAATACTAATCTTATGCATGCAAATTATGATGAAACCACCATACATTATGGAGCGACTAATATTCCTCCTGTTGGCGCGCATACGGTCGTGATGCGTGATCTGCAGCCTGCATATATATATAGTCCAATTCAATCATATATATGATATAATTGGCAACACAATCAACAAATTAACTAGCGATTTCTATTTATTTCAAATATATAAAGATAATTAAACAAACAAATTAAGTTACATTCGATCACTTACATATCCAAGGGTCGATGACGGTAGGACTCGCAACTGGGAATTTGGACGATGTTGGTTTTTGGCAGGACGATGAATCCATGCACAGTTAGAGCCATGATCCCAGTAATTCAGAGTGATCAGTTTACTAACTGCGTGTGGGTTTCTTATAGTGAGACCAAAAGTCCGAGGTTTATATAGAGTGAGAAATGAGAATGCATGGCAACTTGTACTATTATAATATTATTAAAGATTTGATTCTGCATTATTCCCCCCGCCCCTTTCTCTTTAGATCCCTATTGGCTATAGTGACATAAGAGATAAAGGGTTGTATAGTCTTTGTCCATGATTGAGTTGGGTTATGCATATTACTCCGTCAAAGTCTTTGCACTCGCATTTTGAAATGGATCGAATATCTATGTGACCATATATTACATTTGACTCAAATAAAGAGCGAGCCAATATCGAAAACTTGGTGATCGTCTGATAGTGAGCAAAAAAATATCTTCTTTTTTTTTTTTTTTTTTTTTTTTTTTTTTTTTTTGGCTAAGTAGGATGTATAGGACATATAATCATTAAGGGTAATGATAGAGAAACTAAATTTCTAAATTAAATTTTGTAAACTAAATGATGTAGTTGTTGATGATTGAATTATTACTTAAATGTTGATTAATATGCTTATTCTTATTGGTAACACATTATTTAGTTTATAAATTTAATCTCTCTAACATTAATTCACCGTTAAACACTTTCAAATGTTCTTTGGAGTAATGGTCTTCCCACATTGTTTTGGTCTATTTTTCTTTGGGCATTCAAGGGAAGGATCGAGGTTGGCTTTACCTAAAAAAAATCAGGGTTATGAAACACCGATCAATATCCTCTTCAATAAATGTAGCACTTATTCTCGGTGGTTATACACGCGATTCAAATTAATTTTCTCTTTGTCTAGATTCTGTCTAGTCTTTTAGACTTATATCAACTCTAATTAAATACTGAACATAAAGCCAAAAAAGCTATTAGAATGCGAATATCTGACTTGAAACTCAATTGACAATATAGAAAATAGTTTGGCTTTCTATAAATTCATGTAAAATATTTTAATTTTTTGACGTGAGACATGTTTCACTCACAATAATGTTATTTCTAGACATAAGTATGACACGAGAAATGAACTGATTAGCTTTTGTACCATATACCGAAAAGCACTACCCAAAAACTTATTTTATCAAAAACTATTCAGTGTGATAGAGTTATTTTGTCCTGATAATTAGCGAGTCCTTGTTCTTAATTGACATCGTCTAATAATCTCGGTCGTCCAGCTTCTATAAATGAAAGCTTACTAATTTGTGAAGGAAATTGAGAAATGGTGCTTCACGTGGTGCATGGGTGTCCACTGTCCTCCCGATATTGACTCTGGCTGCCTTTCGCTCTTTTGTTTTGTTTGAGTCAAATTTCTTTGACGGACAGCTAACACAAATAAAGAGTGACGTTGACCGTTGATTTGATCTTAATTTTTTAGGGCTCGTATGTATTCTACCTTTTTATTAAGGTATTAGCAACAATTAGGGGCCCTCTACATTGTTTCAGGTTTTTCTAATTGAATCATTGTCCATTGCTCTAAAATATGTAGGGAAAATAAGGGTCTAATTATTATGCTAAATTATAGAAAATTCCAAAATCATCACGAGGCTACTAAGTGAACATGAAAATTAGGATCGAAACATCTAAAATTGGTATGAGGAAAAAAGCATTCTCTGATAATAATACTCTAAATTATAAGACTCTGTTGGATTAAGATGTGTTGAACTCTCACATATAATAAACTTAATGTAAAAAATCACACATCAATTTTGAGAATAAATAACTTAGCTAAAACTCTCTTTTTTTAACAATTATCCAAGATGACTCTCGCTATCTGAAAAAAGTCGAGGTGTCTCTTTTAAAAGAATGTGATCACTCTAAAAAGTAAAAGAGAATAGCTATAATAAACATATTTTAACATTTGGTTTGTAAAAATGATCAGTCTTTAATAATAAAGACAGATTAATCATATATTGACAACGCAATGATAACATAACGACAACAGAATGATTATATATTGACGACTTAATAAACACTAATAAGTTCAGAAGTCAAAATATGTTTATTCTAGGTAATTACCTAAGGTAAAAAGTTTCACCTATTCACTAGAATTTCATGCTTGGTCACACGCATCTCTTCTTAAAAAAAAAATACTCTTTCTAATTTCTATTCAATTATAAATTTAATATCATAATATATTATATTTCCATCAAAATCTAGAGGTGGTTTTCCCACTTATTATTATTTTTTTTATCAAACAAGATTATTTCCTTTAAAAACTAGTATAAGGTCCAAAAAGAGCCAGCAAAACCACAACATATAAAGTAAAAAGGCCAAGCAAAATGAGAGCTGCAACCCAAGATACAACGGGAGACCCTCGCAAACTTAGGCCCGAAGGCTGCAAAACAAACAACAAAATTCCTAATGTCAAGAAGCATAAGCGAAACCACCGTTGCCGTCACGTCCTCAGAAGAAGTCAAACTCTGGACCGAGAAAGTAGACATCGGATCTAAGTTTCCTTCACAAATCCCTGCAAATATATACACACAAAATATCTTATGGATAGAAAGTGAAGCTAAAGAGGTAGATAAAATACCCTTCAATTTCAGAAATCGCATTTAAGGGTCTTTATTAGGTTGAAATCACCATAAGCATACTCACCCTTTTGGTTGGTTTCTTTTTGGCCATTTCTTGTGATGATTCATCATCCAAAGGAAGCATGATTCACGTGGGATGTTACGGGCTTCATGCATCTTCCTCTTTTTCAGAAGCAAAGAACATGTAGGCCCAAAAGGATTCAAGCTAGTTGGGGAAGTATTATTGTATGCTTGTCACTAGTTAGTGGAAAGAATAAATTATAGAGGGTACTATATAGTATACTATGCTGACCAGGAGACGCATTCTGCTCGTTATTTCTTTTTTATTCTTAAGTTGCGTTTGTTACACGGTATTATCTCTAATATGATTAGTTTGAGTAAACTGGATGAGAATAAATTAAGCTGAATTGACTTAGTAAATTGTTTAATGTAATGCCGTACTAAAAAGCAGAATAATGAAAACAGTACTGATATCAGTTTGTTGTTTTCTCTTTCTTTAGAATCATTTTTTAGCAAGAGCGTTAGGTGCAACTGCCAAAGACACCAAAAGGGTCCCAAAAGTAAATTTTATTAATTGATATATTTGTAGGAGAAAAAATATAAAACATAATGTTAAAATTATTTTTATAATAAAATCTATATATATTAACACAACAGTAAGAAAAAAAATTAATTAGTTATTACTTAGAAGTATATTAAATAGCAAACTCTTTTCCCAAACTAAACATGCAAATGTTATTTCTTTATTTTTCTTTCCGTTCTCTACATATCTCTAGTCTTTCTCAAATATTTCCCAGAAATACATTTGGTTCTCGAAAGTTTGTACTGTTCCCTTAATATCATTTTATTTTAGGAAAACTAATGAAAATGGCTTGAAAAGTTTTAGTTTTAATAAAAAAACCATGTTATAAGTTTTGTTTAATAAAAAACCATGTTATATGTTTTAGTTTTAATAAAAAACCATGTTATAAGTTTTAGTTTTAATCAAAAACCATGTTATAAGTTTTGTTTAATAAAAAACCAAATCAAAAACCATGTTATAAGTTTTAGTCTTTCTCCTTCTTTTCCTTGGGTTTTGCAATTTTTTCAAATGATGTGATTGCAGACCTTCTTCTTTTTCTTTGAAACAAAAATATAGATCCTCATGCTATTTAATTTATATTTTTGTATTATTTCTTTGAAATGTGATCGTCGTTATTATTCATAGTGTATTCAAGGTACTATTTTTCAATTTTTCTTCGTCAATGAATTTTATCATTTGTTTCTCCAGATAAAATATTTGAGATCTACATGCTATTCAAAAATAATGACGGACACTGTTTCTGGAATGTAAAAATAAACTGTTTCTGGATTTTGGTTCTTTTCAACGGACACTGTTTCTGGAATGTAAAAATAAACTGTTTATGGATTTTAAGTAACACTGTTTCTGGAATCTAAGTCACTGTTTCTGGAATTTAATTCACTGTTTCTGGATTTTGGTTCTTTTCAACGGACACTGTTTCTGGAATGTAAAAATAAACTGTTTCTGGATTTTAAGTAACACTGTTTCTGGAATCTAAGTCATTGTTTCTGGAATTTAAGTCACTGTTTCTGGATTTTGGTTCTTTTCGACGGACACTGTTTCTGGAATGTAAAAATAAACTGTTTATGGAATCTAAGTCACTGTTTCTGGAATTTAAGTCACTGTTTCTGGAATTTAAGTTACTGTTTCTGGAATTTAAGTGACTGTTTCTGGATTTTGGTTCTTTTTGACGAACATTGTTTCTGGAATGTAAAAATAAACTGTTTCTGGATCTTAAGTAACACTGTCTCTGGAATCTAAGTAACTGTTTCTGGAATTTAAGTCACTGTTTCTTGCTTGGTGTGGTTGTTGCTCGCCGG
Organism: Cotoneaster glaucophyllus; assembly: GCA_036320875.1. Taxonomy (NCBI): domain Eukaryota; kingdom Viridiplantae; phylum Streptophyta; class Magnoliopsida; order Rosales; family Rosaceae; genus Cotoneaster; species Cotoneaster glaucophyllus. The sequence goes on along the minus strand of CM070061.1, from coordinate 27,723,419 downwards.
AGCTAAACGGAAGGAAAGGCCGGATTTCGGCCGGAAAGTTGGACAAACTTTAAACGCTCATAACTTTGTCAATACTTAATTAAATCGAGTGATTCAAAAACGAAAATCGTAGTTCTCGAAGAGACGAAGAGAATGGTACCTTTCATGATGGCTAACTCATCGTGGTTTGGCCAGAAAATGCCTCGAAAGCCTCGGAGGGCGCCGGAAATTGGGTAAGATTCAAATGGATATAACTTCTTCAATACTCAACAAAATAGGGTGATTCAAAAAGGAAAGTTGTAGTACTCAGCGAGACGAAGAGGAGGAGGAGGAGGAGGAGGGGGAGGAGGAGGGGGAGGAGGATGAGGGCCAAAGGAGAGCCCATGAGTGACTGGCTGGTGGTCGAGCTGTCTGTTGGTTTGGTGGGTTTTACTTTGTTCTGGGATGGTTTTTGGTTAAAAAAAGTTATAGGATGGTTTTTGGTTAAAATAAACTTAGTTCAAGCCCTTTTTATTAAAGCTCCCTTTTATTTTAGAGAAACTACTACGTTTGATAAAGGACATATAGAGAAACAAATCTATCCATGCTTTTTTTTTTTTTGGGTAAATTACAAAAAACTACCTCAACTATTGGGGTCACGACAGTTTCATACCTCATCTTTTAAAATTGACAATGTCATACCTCCGTCAATTTTTCTGTTAGTTTTTCTGTCAAGTGCTGACATGGCTTGATTCGGACCCCACTTTCTATTAAAAAATTATTAAAAATAATTTTTTTTTAAATATTAAAATAATAAATAAAAGTAAAAGTAAAAAAAAAATAAAAAAAAACCTCAGTCGTCCCTTTCCCCATCTTCATCTTCTTCCCTGCTAACACAGAAAAAAAAAAGAAAAAAAATTTGAAAACCCACCCCCCTCCTGCGGAAGAAGAAGAAGAAGGAGAAAAGAAAAAAAAACCCCCCTCATTTTCCCTCTACCTGTACCTGCAACCCAGAAACCAAAAACAAAATAAAATGGAACCCAGTTTCGGCCCAAGAAGGAGGACGAGGAGAGAGGAGGAGAGGAAGAATGAGAGAGATGAAGAAGAAGAACAAAAAAAAAATAAATAAATAAAAAATTTCGAACCCAGTTTCGGTCCAAGAAGAAGAAGAAGGAGGAGGATGAGGAGAGAGGAAAAGAACAAAAAAAAAATCGAACACCCAGTTTCTACCCAAGAAGAAGAAGAAGAAGGAGGGAGAAGGAGAGAGAAGAAGAAGAACAAAAAAAAAAAGTTTTCAAACACCCAGTTTCGCCCCAAGAGAAGAAGGAGGAGGAGAGAGAAGAAGAAAGAACAAAAAAAATATATATATATATTCAAACACCCAGTTTCGGCCCAAGAGAAGAAGGAGGAAGAGAGAGAAGAAGGAGGAAGAGAGAGAAAGAGGAGAGAAAAGAAGGAGAACAAAAAAAAAATTTTGTTTTTTTATTCTTAATTTTTTAATATTTAATTATTAAAACTATATTTAATTATTTTTTAATCCAACTGGATTATTGAGTGGTCCCCGTTTCTAGCCACGTCAGCACTTAACAGAAAAACTAACAGAAAAATTGACGGAGGTATGACATTGTCACAAATTTGTAAGATGCGGTATGACATTGTCAATTTTAAAAGATGAGGTATGAAATTGTCGTGACCCTAATAGTTGAGGTAGTTTTGTGTAATTTACCCTTTTTTTTTTAATTTTTAATTTTAAACAATTTGTCGAAAAAACCCCTTTATAACTTTTCAATTATTAAAAACTGAAGACCAACCCTACCCCAATTATTTAGATAGTACACAAAAAGAAAGGGCTAGTAATCACACATGAATATCTTGTTGAGAGTATCATGTATCTCATATTGACGAATGTTAGCTTGTGAGTGGTTAGATTATAAGTGAATTGGATTGGTCAGCTCAATAGGTTTTGTTTGTAAGTTTGTTAGAGCATCTCCAGTAGACTCATGTCATCTTTGAGGACTCATTTAGGTACCGTTTGGTACGTGGAATGAGACGGAACACACTAGTCCCACGTTTGGTGTGCCAAATTGTCTGGGACGCACTGTCCCGTGGAACGAATTTTAGTCTTTTTTTTTTGTTTCACCTTCCCCCCCCCTCGGAACGACTTGTTCCATGGAACACAAAATTATAAATTTTTTGGACAATAATACCTTTTCTCTTTTTCATTAATTCCATTGTCTACCTTCCCTATCTCCTGTAGCCTCCTCCTCCTCCACCACAAACCCATCCAAACCCAACCTCACATTCCTCCTGCTGCCTCCCTCTTCCCTGCTAGTCCCACGACGAGACCGTCGCTAGCAACGCCTAGGTCTCGCAAGCATTGTCGGGCCTTTTCTGACGACGACGAGGCCGTTGAGAAGTCGTCCAAGCGCCACAAGCACTGCCACCACCATCGTCGCCACCGTCATCGTCACAGCAGCAAAAAGCGCGAAGAGAAGACCAAGGCCGTCGTTGACGATGTTGAAGCTCCTCCACTGCCGCCTGTTTAGTCCATCCGCACTCCACCTTCTTCTCTGTCGTTGTCACCATAGCCAGGCCGTCATCGTAAGCCTAGGGAAGACAACGACGACGCTGTAGAAATTGATTGAAATGAATTTGAGGGAGTTGGGGTTTTTGGTGGGCTGGGGGACAATGATGGAGAAATTGGAAAATGGGTACTTTGAGGGAGTTAGGCTCGGAGGAGAGAAAGACGAGATGGAGATGGTGGTTTAGTTGTCGATGACTAAGAAGATTCTGCGGCAAAAATGGCTAATCTGAGAGAAGAAGAATATGACGGCGTGGGTTGATCCAAATTGGGAAATTGGATTTTGATCTGAAATGTTGAAAACAGGGGTGATGTGGGTTTGGAATGAGAGTCTTCGAGTTTTTTTATTATTTTTTTATGCACGTGGGTAAGTTAGTCATTTAATCTTTTGGTTCCATTCGCCATGCGTTTACCAAACGCAAAACAAAACAATCTTCCTGTTCCATCCTGCGTGTACCAAACATAACATGGAATCTCCGTTCCGTTCCGTTCCGTTCCGTTCCGTTCCGTTCCGTCCCATTTCATCCCGTTCTGTCCCGTCTGCATACCAAACGCTATCTTAGGGACTCAAAAGGAATATATTTGTCCCTAAAAGAATATTAACTCCAATGCGAGTGTCTTTATCGTATAATTCTTAAATTTAGAGACTAAAAGATTAAAAAAAAATCATTGTTAATTTCGTAGCCTTTGATCTAAACAGTCGTAGCCTTTGATGTAAACAGTAAAAAACCAAAACCAGAAAGCTATCAAGACCATTAATTTCCCATCAATAAACAAAAGAAAACATCAGTAAGCAAAAGTAGCTGCATGTGGGTATGCCAAGTTTTCTACTCAAAATGCCCACTAGGCTCCACCACTTTGGTCTCTATGTTGTCTCTATATGTGGCGACTTGCCTCATGTATCCATTGAGTCCCTATATTTTAGGTTTCTGGTGCATTGGAGAGCCTTATTCCTCATTTATAGGATTTATTCAGTGGTGAAGATAGCTTTGAGGGCTAGCATTGGAAATGCTCTTATAGTAGATATAGTGATGTGTAACTTTGCTCTTCTTCTTAACTTCCATTTTTAACTTTGAGACATCTCTGTATACTAAAACTCAGTCGGTGGGTACTGTGGATGACCAGTGGGCAGACAAAATAGCCCCTCTGTTTTCTTCTCTGTTCTCTTTTTTGTTGGTTTTTTTGTATGTGGAAATGGCTGAATTGCCCTTCGTTGGATCCATGCCAGGCAATAGCCCATTCCAATTGACTGAGGCCTTACCCGGTCCATATGACGCCAGGCTGGCGTCAACTGGAGACAGAAAATCAGAGGGGGGGCCCGCGCACAGGCGCACTCACACATTCTCTGGTGCTGTCCACGTGGCTCGTTTTCTGCCGTTGGATTTCAACAACTAGTTATTCTAGACCGTTGGATTTCCAACGGTAAAAAAAAATATTATATTTACTTTTAACCGGGACCGTTGGATCACAGATCAACGGTCCACGGTTTTTCACCCAAAAAAAAAAAACCCCAACGGTCAGAATTATGACCGTTGGCCACGTGGCGCGTCCTGGGCTGTTGGATTTGAATATTTTTCAAATCCAACGGTCCAGATTAATTAATAACATTTAAATTATTTAAAAAATAATTAAAAATACAAAAAAAAATACAGAATTTTTTTTCTAAATACATACCCTCATCTTCTACCTTTACACCACATTTCAATATTTTCTTCACTTTCTACAATTCAATATTTTGTACACTTTGAGAGAAAAATCTTATCCGAAATTAAAACAATTTTTTTTTTTTATAAAAAAAATTAATAGAAATGGGCTGGGTGCCAGCGCATTTTGTAGGGGTGGAGATCGTTTGGGCCAGCGCATTTTTAGACTGGGTGCCAGCATATTTTTTTTAGGGGTGGAGATGCTTTGGCCTATTACGGTTCATTGGAGTCTATTACTGTTCATTTGAGTGGATAAATGCGCTGGGCGCTGGCACCCAGTCTTAGGGGTGGAATTGCTCTTAGGATTCCTGAGCCGCCGACTGAGCTTTGCAGCTATTCCAAGAGCCTTTGACTGTCGTTTGAGGAGCCGCTCCAGCAGTCACAAGACCCCATCACAATAGTTTACATTTTTTTTTTCTTTTTACTTTTTTTGTAACATAATTGTACAAACAATTTTTTTTCGGTTGCAAATTATTATTCTCCATTTTTACAATATTTATTGTTTTTTAAATGTTCGAATTTAATATTTTTTATTGTAATATTTATTGTTTTTAAATTGTAAAATTAAATAAATTATTTAATAGTTTTTTTAAATCTATTTTATTATTTTTTTTATAAATTTAATAATTTTTTACCCGATGGAGCTGTTGTCCCGCACAAGCTTTATTTTACCCAACGATCATGCCGTCGGTTTAAGCTCACCCGCATTATTTAGTTATGTCTAGGGATGAGCAAATACCTATTGGTTATGGGTAACCGCGGTTACACGCCCGTTTAAATTAAACGGTTACGGTTATGGGTAACCGTTTAGATAAATAAATGGTTATGGGTATAACCGTTTACCCGCGAAATTTAAATGGGTGGTTATGGGTATTAACCGCGGTTATAAACGGATAAACATTTACCAATTTATTTTATATATGTAAAATTAACACAAATCATATTCCATATCGGACAAAACTTAGATCAATGCTATTGCCTATAGTGCATGATTTCATGGTCCATTAACCAAAGAATACTTTACATTCCGAGTTAAATAACCAAAGAATATTGTCTTTTAACATTTTTCGTAACCCAAGAATACCTAGCCAATTTTATATTACCTTCATTGTTAACAGTTAAAAATATCGTCCGTAAACTATTATTTCAATTATTGGAATGGTATAAGGACTTAAAAAATTAAAATGCTGAAATATATGATGAATGTACCTATAACGGTGTTTAATTGTTAGAAAAAGAAAATTATGACAAATTATAAACGGGTTAAAAAATGATAAATGGGTAAACGGGTATTAAACGGTTACGGTTAAATGGGTACGCGGTTATGGGTATGGTTAACCGTTTATAAACGGTTATAGGTATGAGTATAACCGTTTAGGCAATTACCCAACGGGTAAACAGTTATGCGGGTATGAGAATAAACGGTTATGGATAAATAACTGCGGTTACCCGCCCGCCATAACCGTTGCCCATCCCTAGTTATGTCCTAGCCAACGAGGTATGTTCCGTCAATTAAGATGTCTTCCATTGGTGCAATTGGTCAACGCACTCTTGCCTGACGATGTATTTTGTTAGGTAAATTACACTTATCCGATGGACATGTTTCTCCATCGTGTAAGTTCCGTGTGACAAGTTTTGACCAACTATTCTTTGTCGAGTTTCAAGTGATAAATCCTCCTTTTACCCAATAGAGATTTCCATCTAGCAAAGTTTATTTATTTATTTATTTATATTTTTTTGTAGTGTCATAACTTTTGTAGCTAATTCGATCTTAATTAAACTATTTCATAGGAAAAAAAAAAAGATCATCGTCATCTTCATCAAACATGAAATACCAATTAAATCAAATCAAATCATGCGTATAAATTTATTCCAAAAAGAAGAAAAAGGTAAAGGAAGGAGACAAAAAAATACACACACACATATTATTATTATTATTATTATTCATGAATTACAAACGATCATTTACTTTGGAATTTCGTCTTCTGTCAAAGCAAGGAGAACCATGCATAATTGACGTTAATTTTCATCGTTTGTAAAAGGCTGATCATCAGCAGCAGTAGAACTGTTGTTATTCGCGTTATAATCTTTATTTTCTACCAGATTTTCTACTTGTTCTGGTAGAGTAGATAAAACTTCATCATTTGAACTGCTGGATCCATTCTGCTCCTCATCCGTCACGGCATATTTTTTCGGGTGATTCATTGATTTGCCCACCACTGCCTGTACTAAGACCTGGCCTTGTATCTCCAGAAGAACATCTTCTATACAAACGAAAAACAATGAAGATTAAAGTAAAAACAGAAGTAACGTTGCATATTAATATTTTCTATGATAATCAACTTAAAGTTCTTTAATTTTGTGATACAAGTAAATCATCTATATGAATCAAAGAAATTGATAGTTTATCATGAAGATATGCCTGTAACTATATAATCATCAATTTGTTCGACACACACAGACACATATACATATATATATATACACACACACACACACATGGTCTCCAGATTGAATTTTTTTTTAAAGTTAATGATTTAAAGAGTTGCAATTATTCTCATTGTATAGAACTACAAAAATTCATGTGTACATTTATTCTTGAGAAGTTACAATAGTAGACCAACATATAATTAATTGGGTGAAAGAAAATGCCAGTCTATCTCAAGTCATATTTTATTGTAAATAACTAAAGTGAACTTATGTGGTTTTAAACATATGTTGCGCTTTTTTAGTCAAAATGGTATGTGAGATTGACACAATACCTCACTTTATCTTTGAGATTAAAATTCGATAGAAGTGGTCATTGAGTTTGTCTACTGTCAATCATTTAGGTCATTTTGTGAAAAATCTTAGTTAGATTGAGGTTATTTTTGTCTGATGAACCCCTTCACTTGCTTTTTCATTTATTGGAAATTTTTCGCGGAATGACCAAAATGATTGGCAGTGGAAAAACTCAGGGACCACTTTTATCGATTTTCAATGTTAAGGATCAAAGTAAGGAGTTATGCTAATCTCAATTATCATTTTGGCTAAAGAGCCAAGATATTCATGGCGCTTACTCTAAAATAACAAGATATATTGGGGAAAACTTCGATCAAAATAAAAAAAATGTCACTCCTATCACACTTTTCATATCATGTTTGTACCATTTTTCTAATAAAGGTGTGACCCATTTGAATTGGTGAGTCCTACCTTTATTTGAAAAATGGTACAAATGTGGTATAGGGAGTTTTAATAAAACACTCCCGGTACTGTTCATTTTTAACGAAAAACTACTTTTTTACCTTTAACTGTCACTATTCACTATACCTTTAAAAATGGCTTTTCGTTAAAAGAGAAGTTTTTTTGGACTTTTCATTAGTTTTCCTTAAAAAATATGGTGAAGTCTAGCATTACTCCGAAAGAAAAGATAGGGAGAATTAGTATATAGAAAGACCAATCAACTTACACAGTAATAATTTTCCATTGCACGGCCTTGATCAACATGGGTATTTGGAGCATGGTCTTTGAAATGAAGCCTCTAACAACAGCCATATATTTAGCAACTACAGATGGTTCGTACGCGGTTCTATTACTTTGCTCAAAAACTCAAAGTTTGCTGTTTTTTTTTTTTTTTTTGTTTGTGTCATCTCTTCATTGAGCCCACGGGAAGTTTTATAGTAGAGTCGACTAATAAGACAACCATTATAAAAAGAATAAAAATGTAGCAATACCATATACAAAGATAAATGAATAGTTAAAAAAGGATCCACCGATCATATTCTTAAGTAAAAATGGAGTTGGTACGTACGTAAAAATAATAATTTATAAATGAATAATTAAATGTAGCAATACCTAAACCCTTAATAAGTTGGCATATATACTGTGGTCCTGACTTTGTTTTCTCATTGATGACCGAGGCTTTATCTAAAACAAATGGAGTTGGTAGCTAATTATGTGCTCAGTGTTTTCAAAATGATTGAAAAAGTTTTTAGAGGAAATATTCTTGGAATTCAAAAGCACTGGAAGTGCTTCCTACAAGAAACACTTCAAGTGTTTTTTAAGGATTCACTTGCATTTTACCAAAGATTGGATTAAAAAAGATTTTAATAAAAACCGCTTTCAGCTATTTTAAAAATACTTTCAGACGTAACCTTTAACAGAATTCAGTCTTCAGATGGCAAAGTTCACTTAATTGGTTTATTTTTATATATTTACGATTATGTCATGCATACATGAATTGGCCATGGTGACTTGACCTTTTATTTTTTTATCTGCTTATGTGAATTCATTATTACATGTGTGTGTGACTTTGATTAGCCCTTCCCAAGTTTTTTAAGTCCCACAACAGTGACTTCTTGTTGAAAAGTATCAGAATATTGCATGAATGATTAAGTCAATGGAAAAAAAAAAAATATCACAATTAAGATGCATAAGCTTTTATATTTTCTATAGCTGGAGATGATAATTTATAGCTACTACGAACAACAATAAAATAATTTGAGTTGCTAAATCTGTTCACCAGATAATTTTTTAAAAGGTTAACATCTGGACTGTTAAAAACCAGAAAAGAGCTTCGAGAGATTGAGAGAGAAGGGAGTTCAACACACACTTGATTTCTGGGAGAATATTCTTATTAAGTTCAAAGATAACATAGACTACTTATAGCCTTACAAGGTAACTGAATGAAAGCAACAACCCACGACTTTACAGCACCTAGAATCGTGGTATCTGACTAGGGTAGAAGATAAAACGTGCAACAATACTTGTTCCTTAATAATAGGAATTATTAACAGCTACAAAGTTGACCTAGAAACTAGGAAGCTCAACCCTAGTGGTTAGCAGAATCCTAACAATTTTAACATCCTCCCTTAAACTGAAAGGTTAAACTGAAAGTTATCACCTTTCAGTTTATTCCAGGATAAGAGCAGATGCCCAGCAACTCTCGCAGCTTCAAGAAATCTTCAAGCTTCAATGGCTTTGTGAAAATATCTGCGACTTGCTCCTGGGTTGTGCACTGAACCAATTCTACAACTTCTTCCTTTGTAAGATCACGCAGGAAGTGAAAGCGGACATCAATGTGTTTGCTTCGACCATGCAGGACTGGATTTTTTGAGAGTTTGATGGCCGATACATTGTCACAAAACAGCACCGTGGCCTTGCACTGATCATGACACAGTTCTTTTAAGATTCTCCTTAACCAGACAGCTTGACAAGCACTAGATGCAGCAGCTATGAATTCAGCCTCAGTGGTGGAGAGAGTGACCACCGGTTGTTTCTTCGAAGACCAAGACACAGCTCCTGAACTCATTAAAAACACATAACCTGAAGTACTTTTTCTGTCATCTTGATCCCCTGCATAATCACTGTCCGTGTATCCCAGAAGCTCCTGATTTCCTCCCTTCCTGTAAAACACGCCAAGGCCAATGGTTCCCTTCACATACCTCAACGCTCTTTTTGCCGCCTGTAAATGCATTTCAGTAGGATGCTCCATGTACCTGCTGATCAAGCCTACTATAAATGCCATGTCAGGACGCGTAGCAGTTAAATACATGAGACTTCCTACGATTTGTTTGTAAAACGTGCTGTCCACCCTTACTCCACCTTCACCCTTCCTTAACTTAAACCCTGGAACTGCTGGATTATCCACTGGATTGCAGTGGTCCATGTTGAACCTGTGAAGCACCTCCTGTGCATATTTACGTTGACCAATGAACACACCATCTGATCGTTGCAACACCTCAATTCCCAAGAAAAACTTCATTTTTCCAAGATCAGTCATATCAAATTCTATCATCATGGATCGTTTAAAGTCTTCAAACATAACTTCATTATTTCCAGTAAAGATTAAATCGTCTACATACAGACAAACTATCAAAACTTTACCTCCATCCGCGGCTTTGATGAACAAAGTGTGTTCATATGGACACTTCTGGAACCCTGCATTGACAAAGTAAGTCTCTATCCGGCTGTACCAAGCTCGGGGAGCTTGCTTGAGACCATACAAGGCTTTCTTAAGCTTGTACACTTTGTGTTCATGTCCTACTTTCTCATATCCAAGAGGCTGAGCAACAAAAACTTCTTCATTTATCTCTCCATGCAAGAACGCAGACTTGACGTCTAGTTGATAGAGCATCCATCCCTTCTGAGCAGCAAGTGAAATCACGACTCGAATGGTGTCGAGTCTAGCCACTGGTGCAAAAACCTCAGCATAATCTACCCCATACTCTTGACTGTACCCTTTTGCAACAAGTCGCGCCTTATACTTATCTACCTCTCCATCCTCATTGAGTTTCGTCTTGTAAACCCACTTAACACCGATCACTTTGCCTCCAGGTGGTAACGTAGTAAGTTCCCATGTTTCATTCTTTTCGATTGCCTCGATCTCTGCGTTCATGGCCTGCCTCCATTTCTCACTTTTAACTGCATCTTCATAGAAGATAGGGTCACTATCAGGAATCGCAGCCATGCATGCAACGTTGGAGCCTTCTGCCTCGGAGCAACCTTCCCCACTGACATAGTCTCGCATCCATACTGGTGGTCTTCGTATCCGCGCCCCATGAGGTGAATTCTCCACCATCTCTTCATGAGGTGAGTCTTCACTGCTCTCACCTTCCTCAGTGCTGCTAGTTTCTGGTTCCTCTAGACTATCGCCATTTTCTGTACCCTCTTCATCATCTGTCTCCCACTCAAGGTCAGCTGCGATATCTCCTGTGTAGCTGGCCTCCCACTTCCAACTTTGATCCTCATCAAAAACAACATCCCGGCTCACCACTATTTTTTGAGAAATCGGATCATATAGTCTATAGGCTTTTGACTCATCACTCACCCCAAGGAATATGCATTTCAAACTCTTGTTGTCAAGCTTGATTCTTCTGTTATCTGGTACGTGGGCGTGAGCAATACATCCAAAGACTCTGAAATGACTCACTGAAGGTTTCTTTCCACTCCATGCCTCTTCTGGAGTCTTGCTTCTTACTGCAAGTGTGGGGCTCCGATTGAGGATATGCACAGTCCAATTGACAGCTTCAGGCCAAAATGTTTTTGGGATGTTCTTTCCAGAGAGCATGCTCCTGACCATGTTCATAATTGTCCGGTTCTTCCTCTCGGCAACGCCGTTTTGCTGTGGAGAATATGCAGCTGTGAGTTGTCTTCGAATGCCATTCACTTCACAAAAGTTAGTGAACTCTTGTGATGTAAATTCTCCTCCTCTATCAGTACGAAGAACCCTGATGTATGCTCCTGTTTCTTTTTCAACCATAGCTTTGTAGTTCTTAAAAACAACAAAAGCTTCAGACTTTTCTACCAAAAAATACACCCAAGTTTTACGACTAAAATCATCTATGAAAGTGATGAGATACCGTTTTCTCCTATTTGATATTGGATTGATTGGCCCACAAATATCAGCATGAATTAACTGAAGAATACCTGATGCCCTCCACGTGCTTTCCTTTGGAAATGAGTCCCTTCGTTGTTTCCCTACCAAGCAATCTTCACAAACCTTCGAAGGGACTTTGAACTGTGGCATACCCTCCACCATCTTCTTCTGTTGAAGAACTTTGAGACCACTCCAGCTTAGATGACCATATCGACAATGCCAAAGTTGGGATTGTTCTGAGACGAGAGATACGAGACACTTTTGCTCCCTCATCTGACAACGTGCAATGAGAATGAACATCCTGTTATGTGACATAGCAGTTTCAAGGATTAAGCCTCGCTCAGGATGAAAGATCTTGCAAACTCCGTGTCGCATGAGAACTGCAAGACCCTTCTCTTGTAGTTGACCAATGCTCAATAGGTTATTCTTCAAGTCTGGCACATAAAACACCTCAGTGATCACATGCATGAGTCCATCTATCTCCATTCGAACGCTGCCCTTTCCCTGCACTATCAAGCTAGCATCATTTCCCAGTTTAACAGAATCTTTAAAGCCTTCATCAAGATGGCAGAAAAGCTCCTTCTTGCCACTCATATGATTGCTGCACCCTGAATCCAGAAACCACACACAGTCACTGCTAGTTTTGTTATCATCCACGTATGCCATAAGTAGCATCTCTTCACTTGTCTCGGCCAGGTTTGCTTGTTTCTCCTTTTTGGGGCACTCCCATTGAAAATGGCCAAGCCCATGACAGTGATAGCATTCCACTGTCGATTTGTCAAATCCCGATCGACCACGTCCTCTTCCTCTCCCGCGGTAAGAGCTACGTCCACCTCTTCGTCCTCCATCATTCGTGACTTGTAGTGCTTGTTCATCCACAGCATGCCTACACATTCTTTGTTCATGAACCAACAGACTGCTTTGAAGTTCGTCAATGGACAAACTATCAATATCATTTGATTCCTCAATGGAGCACACAACATAATCAAACTTTGGAGTCATGGACCTTAAGATCTTCTCGATAACCACCACATCACCCATCTGTTCACCATGAACTCTCATCTTGTTGGCAATAGTGAGAGTTCGTGCAAAGTACTCATTAACAGACTCATCCACCCTCATGTGAAGTACCTCAAACTCTTTGCGAAGAGCTTGCAGCTGTGCACGTTTGACTCGAGCCGTGCCTTGATATTTTTGCTTCAAGGAGTCCCAAATGTCTTTTGCTGTATCCTTTTTCAAGATTGTCTCCAAGATCGATCGATCGATGGCTTGAAACAGATAATTCTTTGCCTTGAGATCCTTTAGCCTTAGTTCTTCAACTGTTTTCTTCTGTACCTCCGTAGGATCCAACCCTTCTGCTACTGCAGGGACCCCAGTTTCTATCAAACCCCAGTACTCTTTGGATCGTAGAAAATTCTCCATCAGCATGCTCCAATGGTCATAGTGCCCATCAAGCTTAGGAATGGCTGGCTGCACAAAACTGCTTTCACCGGCCATAGCGTTGCTCCTTCTCACTACACTCGTGTTTGCTGTCAGACGTGAAATCAGGCCCCGTGGTGGGGCTCTGATACCAGATGTTAAAAACCAGAAAAGAGCTTCGAGAGATTGAGAGAGAAGGGAGTTCAACACACACTTGATTTCTGGGAGAATATTCTTATTAAGTTCAAAGATAACATAGACTACTTATAGCCTTACAAGGTAATTGAATGAAAGCAACAACCCACGACTTTACAGCACCTAGAATCGTGGTATCTGACTAGGGTAGAAGATAAAACGTGCAACAATACTTGTTCCTTAATAATAGGAATTATTAACAGCTACAAAGTTGACCTAGAAACTAGGAAGCTCGACCCTAGTGGTTAGCAGAATCCTAACAATTTTAACATGGACATGTATCCGCTTCTGTTTTGCATCGACCAAGGTTTAATTACGCTAAGAACGTCTAGGACTTTGAAACTAACTAGCTAATAGGTTGTTTAGTATTAATCTGCAGATTATGTCATCGTAATTCTGAATTTCTTGATCACTTATCTTTTAGTTGTGAGTTTGCACAATGTACTTGATTTTAGCTTGCTACTCAATTTGGCATTGTTCTTCCTTTTATTGTTAGTGTTTTCTCGAATTTCTGGCTTTCTTTTGTGTTGCAGAGGTTTTTTCCACTACTTCACAATGTTTAGCCGACTGTGGGAGTTTTCTTATTGTTGGATATTTAAAAATACGTACGTAACAAAATTGAAGTTTGAAAATAGGTCTCTTTCTTTTCCACACCTTTTATGTTCAAACCAAACTAAAAAATAGTCTCTCTTAAATGTGAATTGATGTGTGTAAAGCTTCTTCTATTGCTCTAGTTCTTTCACATCCTTCTTCGTATCCTTGGGGCTTGCTAAGGCTAACCCATGTCCTGCAACTTGTGGCTGGGTTTTTCGATATTGTAAGAGTTATTTTTTTAGTGGTTTCTTCCATAGTTTGCATCGATTCATCCCTCAATATATAAGATTCTGCTATTATATTGAATTGAAAGGAAAAAAACTTAATATATATTTGTGAGATGCTGATTATGAAATACTTTTCGCTCCGCCATTGCATAAAGCACTTAACAATATTGATTATTTATTATACATGTCTGGAAATAAAGCAGTTACAGTAACCAAATTACACTCACGAACACAAACACAAACTCAAATATCTAAGAAAGAGGGAGAGAAGACTTATTCCATCATATAGAATCCACATCACACAGCTTATCTCTTAATTAAAATGCGTAAATTTATAACTAGTCAACCGGTAGAGCCAGTCTTTTCTGTTGTAGCTTTTGCATCTCCGTTACTTTGCTTGCCATCGTTCTGATCAGTCTTTGAGCTGCTGATTTCATCAGAAACATTCTGCTCTTTCAACGTCGTCGTCCCATTGATTTTCCCACCGCCTCCTTTGCTGATGTCTCGCCTACCTTCACATCTATGATTAAAAAAAAATAAATAAATAAAAGTATTTAATCAAAATCCTAGAAACAAATATGAGTGTGCAGATGAAGAAAATGAGTGTGGTGAATCACTTTCCTTAGCACAAAACCAAATGTTGATTTTAAAGGGTCCAAGTATACTTTCATTACCAAGGAAATATCAAATTAAATAGATATATGTATATATAAATGTTGTCCAATATACAAAAATGTAATACTAATCTTATGCTTGCAAATTATAATGAAACCACCATACATTATTGAGTGACTAATATTCCTCCTGCTGGCGTGCATACAATCGTGATGCGTGATCTGCAGCCTGCACATATAGACTCCAATACAATCATATAATTGGCAACACAATCAACAAATTAACTAATGATTTCTATTTTTTTTTTCAGATATATAAAGACAGTTAAACAAAAAAATTTAAGTGCTTTAATTATAAGAAGTTAATTCGATCACTTACATATTCCCGGGTCGATGCCGGTAGGACTCGCAACTGAGAATTTGGACGATGTTGGTTTTTGGCATGACGATGAAACCACGGACAATTAGAGCCATGATCTTTGTCATTTAGAGTGATCAGTTTACTAACCGCGTGTGGGTAGAAGAGCGAGACCAAAAGTCTGAGGTTTATAAAGAGTGAGTATGCATGGCAACTCTTGTACTTTAATTAGAGATTTTATTCTTCTTTATTGTCCTCCTTTTTGTCGTTTTATCCCTATAGGCTATAGTGACATAGGAGATAAAGATAAAGATAAGGGCTTGTATAGTCTTTGTCAATGATTGCGTTTTTTTTTTTTTTTTTTTTTTTTTTTTTAACATGATCAGCCGGTTATTTTGTCACGGTAATTTATCATTATAAGAGTTGGAAAGACTTACATAGATATTTCAACATGTTTCTGACCACCATCTTGTAATTCATCAGTGCTAGAAGTTAAACTCAGAACGTGCCATTCGGAATACAGATCTGAAACCATCCACAACTACCGAGTAACCCGTAGTGGTTGTCCATGATTGAGTTGGATTATACGGATTCCTCCGTCAACGGTTTGTATAGTCACTCTTTATTTGTATTAGCTCTTCCTATCCGTCAAAGTCCTTGCGCACGTATTTTGAAATTGATCGGATATCTGTTCGACCATGTATTACATTTAATTGAGTCAAATAAAGAGTAAGTGAGTCAATATTGAAAACTTTAAAAATAAAAAAAAATGGTTATCAAATAATGATCAAATTCAACCAAACATGGACTTAGTGCTCAACTAAAGAGTGAGCCAGCCAATAAAAGCTATTAGAATGCATAAATCTGTCTTGGTGTTGTAAAATTGACGGTGGGTGCAGTGGAATAAATAAACAAGACACAAAATTTACGAGGTTCCTCTACAGTCAGTGTGACTGGAGTACATCCTCGGAGCAGCAGTGGTGCTTTCATTATAATTTAGAATAATAGGAGTACAAAATAACTCTCTCTATTATCTCCTCTCCTCTTCCTCTCTTTCTCTCTTCCTCTTGCATGAACTTCTTGTGACTTCTGTATCTTCTTGTATTCTATCTGTCATTTGATAACAATCGAATTGCTCTTTTTATAGAGCAATCCCACACATACAAATTTCTTACAGTTTGACATTTGCTTTGCATCTGTTGAAAATGTAATTCTTTGCTTCCAAAGTTCGTATCAATTTGTGTGGGCATTGACAATTCCAATTAAGGATTGAAAATCCATTTGGGCATTCATTATCAGCCAAAGTTGTCAAACAATGCTGATGTTTTCAACACTCCCCCTTGGATGCCCACATATCAACATCAGTTACCTTGTTAAAACCTTGATCTGTTTTGGTTGCTCCCCCTCATTAGTATCTCCCCCTGATTTCAAATCATTTAGGCTGATTGTTGATCATTCTGCTTCAATCTCTTAGCGAGAAGAGTTGCCAAAAGAGGAGTTTTACAGGCTTGTCCTTGAATTGGGATGGAGGGCCTTATTCTAGACTTCCTCCAAAGGTCTGAATTTACTCCTTTTATTTGGAGCTAAATTTGATTCAAGGGTGGTGGACACTTGATCTTGAATCGGAATTATGATTTCTTCAAAGGCCTTGTGACTTGTTCTTGAATGAAATGGAACCACGAACAGCTCCATGTGACCAGTGAGCTTTGGCTCCGTCGGGGATGGATCGGCACATGTTTTGTTGTGCTTGTCTCTACATGCTTCAATGTATCATTTTCACTTGCCTTATCTGTTTCCCTTGCAGAAGTGGTATCTTCCCTGGTTTTCCCCCATGCATACGTGGCATCTTTACTTGCAGTATTTGCCCTCCGATGCAGGAGTTGAATGCAAACCTTGCATTTGAATTGCCCTTCAGAACATCACTTCTCAGCTGTTCATGATGCTTGGCAGCTTCTGTGTAAAGAGCCAACAGCGGACCAATTTTTCTGCTGTGTTGGTGACTTGAAAACCCAACTCTAACAATAGCTGAAAATGGCTACTCGAGAGCAAGGCTAGGTAAGCAATCAGGAAAGGTTCCAGGCAGTCGGTTCCTTACCGGAAGTTTGAGTGGAAGTTCCGACATATTGCATTTCTTTATCCTTGTTTTGCAGGTAAGAACAAGGACAAAGGAAAGGATAGGGAGATTGCATGATATGAGATACTTTTGCTCTCGTCCCTGATGATATGAGATACTCTTGCTTTGGTGTGACTTGTTTTGAAGAGGTATTCTCAGAGAGGAAGAAAACTGAGTATGCTGAGATGCTTTGTTGAAGATGCATTCTCGGAGAAGAGAGAAAGTTAGGCGTTTTGGATGTGTGTCTTGCCATGGAAGATGGAGGTTAACATATATAGGGATTTCCACGCTTGTCGGCAACTTCACGCGTTTTCAACTCTGTCAGATATCTTTGATAAAGTTGTACGCGATATCTGAAAAAGCTGATATTGCGTCTGAGAAATGTTGCAAGAAATCCGGCTTTTGAAATTCGGAGAGCGGTGCCTCTTCGATCCTTGAACAAGTAGCTCCGTTGCCTCTTCTTTTTATAGAGGCATCAATTGTGCTCAAAGTGTAAGCTCGGAAAACTGCTGCATGTAGAATTTTCCCTTTCTTGCACTTTTGAGATTTTATCTTTCATCATTTCTGAAAATGGCTTGCCCATCTAACATTTGCTTAGATTTGAGTCTTAGGACTAATACAGGCGAGCCGCATCAGGATAATATATGGCGCCCATCTTTCTTATCTTCAAATGGTCCTCTTACAGTTGGAAACTCTGTGATGAGGGATGATACAACTGCTGCAGTAGTAGCTAGGAATCTTCTTACTCCAGAGGATAAGAGAATCCTTTCAGAACGGTCTGATGAGCTGGCCGTTCAAGACTCATTGGCTTTCAGTGTTCAGTGTGCTAGCTCCGTTTCCAATATGGGTCAACGTCTACTTGCCCGAACTCGCCAAGTTGAATCATTAATGGCTGAAGTGGCAAGTCTTAAACAAGAGATCAGAGGGCTCAAGCAAGAGAATAGAGTGTTACACATGCTTACAAATAATTACTCAACGAGCATGAAAAGAAAGCTTGACCAGCTGCTGGAATCCGAAAGTCGGACTCAAAATGACAATCAGAGCTTCGATGGTTTATTCCAAAGGCACCTATTTCCCTCGTCATCCAGAGTTTTACCAAGTATTGAGGCTCCAAATAATCAACCTCTGGCGCTTCCCCCTTCAGGGGTACTTCCGAGTACTGAGGCTTCACATGAGCAACTTTTGTGAAAGCTCCCTCCTGTTTGTTTTTTCATTTTTAACTCATGTGTATGTACATGTCTGTACTTTCTCAGAGATATTAATAGATAAGCTTTATCTCATTCAGTGTATTGTGCTAAATACAATAAAGCATAAACTTCACTAAGATGTGGTACTTCTGGACCAAACATCAATTCATCATTTCCCTCACAAGGATGAATGATTTTTCTTAGTGTCTACATCATTTGAGTATTCAACTCATAATCTTCAATCCATATGATTCTTTGAATATCATAAACATCATGGATAAGATTTGTGTTGCATATTGTTCGATCTGCAGTTCGAGACAATATTTCCTTCAACACTTTATAATTTTTCTAAACTCTTCAGGAGTTCCAATCTAATATCATCGACTCTTGCAAGAGATATTAGTATGTTGCAACAATATCATAATGATAATACTCACTAAGGCAATTTATACCATCTATTGGTATTGAGTACATAATTTATGCTTTACCCTTCGGGGGCTTTCTTCAAGCAATTTGAATCCTTCATGAATTTTCTACACTTCATGACACATTCTCCTTTGGGATTTATACAGAGCAATTTGCTCCCATGTATAATTGAGGGATTTACTTATGGAGATATGATGTGGGTAACTCATAACCCTTCGTATATAATTCTCCATTCATATGACCTTGT
This sequence comes from Cotoneaster glaucophyllus, assembly GCA_036320875.1. NCBI lineage: Eukaryota > Viridiplantae > Streptophyta > Magnoliopsida > Rosales > Rosaceae > Cotoneaster > Cotoneaster glaucophyllus. The sequence continues at coordinate 27,704,440 of CM070061.1, read as the reverse complement.
GTCATATCATGTGAGTGTATTTCACTGTATTACAAATGCCCATATGTAACCTCCTTGGTTCAACATCTTTTGGCTATTTGTATCGTATTCAAGTATATAGGTCCATTTTTCCACGTTCTTACAAAATGGTAATGGAATTGCCTTTCTCCATTTTGGCCAATAATATTTCCTTCCATCGATGGAAAAAGAACGGGACTCAATATCAACATAGCTCATTGATGAATTTAGTAGCTACTGAAGAACCAAAATTAACATTGGTTATCATCAATCCGTGATCCCATATTCTCATGTGCATGCGCATGCATAAAAGCTTTTTATTTCTTTTGGATATCCATTGCCTCTTCAAGGGCATTACACTATCTCTTCCAAGATAGTCATAGTTTAGAGAATGCGGATCATAACCTCTTCTTGAGCGTTATAGAGCTTGGATTTTAATCTCCACTTCCGGGAGTTGAGTCACTGGAACCTATATGTCTATCATGCTTCATGCATGAGACATCAATATTCCCATGTCCGCAGATTGTCCTTTTTGGGACGTGTATCCATGCGGCGACTGTCATGCTTCTGGCATGCAACAGTTATGCTTTGGGAATGCAATAGTTCAGTAGTGCCATATTCTTCTTCTTTCGAAGAACTGAACCTTTTGAGTCTAAGGGTCTGCCACGCTTCAAGCGTGTAACAGATAAATCATTTACTGCCTCATTATATTGTCTAACAGGGACATTAATTCTTGTAGGCACATTTGTAGCAAGTATATGTGATTTTCATCACTTTCGTTGCATCATTAAATGCATCTGGCATTTGATTGACACATCGTTGCTTCATTCAATTATTCTCACTTCATTTTCATATTGATTGCTTCATGAATCAAAATAAGACAAATTCTCTTCGTTCTTCTGGAACGGTCTTTTCTCATCATTCTTCTAGAATGATATTTTCTCATCGTTCTTCAGGAACGGTGTTATTTTCTCCCCCTAATGGCGGGAAAATTGTCTTATCAAAATGACAGTCCGCAAACCATGCGGTAAACATATCCCTAATCAAGGGTTCTAAATATTGAATGATAGATGGTGTTCAACATCAATGCCCAATTGGCGATGATGCTTCATTTCAGTACGTTGTGGCAGTGTAATAAACACATAGATAACACAACCAAAAACTCGTAAATGTATAATGTTTGGCTGGTTCCCAAACACGAGTTGTACTTAGAAGTATTGATGGTTGGTAACAAATCTCAACCAAACTAATAATGCATTATGTAAAATGGTATGTTCCCATCTTGGAATTTCCTTTTCATGAGCAGAACGCGGGTAATCAATTTCATCCGCTTAATAAATATTTCTGCTAAACCATTTTTGAGTATGGACATAAGGAACTTCTGGTCCTTATTTAATAGTCTGTAGACTGAGACTCTTATGGCTTTAATTACAATTAAGTTGAGGCACTGCGGCACTTCAAACTTACGATACTTGTCAAGGAACTTCATGTCCTGATTTTGTGGATCAAGGGACTTCATGCCCGATCTTTTTGTATGATGGAACTTCAGGTCCAATCATTTTTATATGATGAGGATCAAGAAACTTCAGGTTCTGATCTGATCAAAGAACTTCAAGTCCTTGTTATACTCATCATAACAAATGATAAGTACAACAAATAAATTTAAGCAATAGGAGGTAATTTAGCCATAGTAAATAATTGCATTTAAGTAAGTAAAGCTTGTGACAAGGGCTTTAATTCAGCACCATTCACATAAATCAAAACTTAAAGCAGTAGGCGGTAAAACCGTCCATGATAAATAAACTACTTTAAAGTAAATAGAACTTGTGAAAGGGTTTTAAACTAACACCAATTCACATAAATAACAAGAAGTATCAAACCCCCTTTTATTTATTATTTTTCTTTCTTTTTGTCAGCATCCTTTTTCCAAGTTTTTAATTATGTTTACCAAATGGTGCCGTGCACCATTCAAATTTCTTTATATATATATATATATATATTTTTTTTTTTTTTTCTTAGGGTCAACCAACACCACACATTTCCAAACTTTTTTTTTCACATGTGTCTTACCAATCCATCAATCCCCCTTTTCTATTATTTTTCTTCCTTCTCTGTCTCTGCCAGTCTCGAAACAGGGCCAGCTGGATTATTGTGGTGGTTGAACAAAACCAACTCAATCCACAAGGCTACCAGAGACTGGCTTTGTTTTTGCATGGCCAAGAGAACATGGCATCGCAAAGTAAGAACCTTGACAGTGGGGATAGTGGATGCACAAGAGAGGGAGGCCTGTGTGGAGTCAGTCATGCCATCACCATCTCAGACAACGATGATTCATACTAGTCCTCAAGATCCATTGAAAACAACGCGATCTGAGTTTCTAAGTTTGATGAGATTCTTCTGGATCTCTGGAAATCAGTTGTCAGGTACGAGTTTTCTTATCTCGTGACGACTACAGGTCGTTGTAAATTTCAATTCTCACCAGAGTTCGGTAGAGCGCTTCTGGCGCGGTGGGAGAGACGAAAAATAGACATACCTTTTGTTTTGTGAGATTTTAGCTGACAGAGGTGAGAAGTAGATAGTGCTTCACCGAATTTATGGCGTTGTGCCTTCCACTGATATGAGAGCTTCTCGTGCTGATAACGTGTTGTAAAATTGACGGTGGGTGCAGTGGAATAAATAAACAAGACACAAAATTTACGAGGTTCCTCTACAGTCAGTGTGACTGGAGTACATCCTCGGAGCAGCAGTGGTGCTTTCATTATAATTTAGAATAATAGGAGTACAAAATAACTCTCTCTATTATCTCCTCTCCTCTTCCTCTCTTTCTCTCTTCCTCTTGCATGAACTTCTTGTGACTTCTGTATCTTCTTGTATTCTATCTGTCATTTGATAACAATCGAATTGCTCTTTTTATAGAGCAATCCCACACATACAAATTTCTTACAGTTTGACATTTGCTTTGCATCTGTTGAAAATGTAATTCTTTGCTTCCAAAGTTCGTATCAATTTGTGTGGGCATTGACAATTCCAATTAAGGATTGAAAATCCATTTGGGCATTCATTATCAGCCAAAGTTGTCAAACAATGCTGATGTTTTCAACACTTGGAACTCAATTTGACAATATAAGAAATAGTTTAACTTTTTAATGTGAGATATTATTCACATCCTCACGGTAATGTTATTTTTGGATATAAATACGACACGAGAAATGAACAAGCATCAGTATCAAGGTTCTAAAAATTGCTAGGCGCTAGTCGGGCGGCGGACAGGGATCTAGTGCCTAGGCGGCTAGGCGGGGTCTAGGCAGGCGCCTAGGCGGATTTATGTAAATTTATTATATATCTTGTAAGTAAATGTCTATTTACACCTTTAAAAAAAAATCCTATACTTGTATGAATAATAAAATGCAAATTAGGTACACTATTTCCATAAGTATTGGATGAACTTGTAGTAAATCCATCATTTGCAAATTAGGTACATCATTTCCATAAATATACCACCATGAAACTGAAAAAGAAAAAAGTACACAATTAATAAAAAAATATTATATAAAAAAACCACCTAGGACCGCCTAGGACCGCCTAGGTGTCGCCTAGCTCTCCGCCTAGGAGCCGCCTAGCTTCCAGTCGATTTTTCCAAACGCCTTGCCCAAAATCGGGGTGGGGCTCCACTGCCCAACGCCTAGGCCGATTTTTAGAACAATGACCAATATTGATGACTAGCATTGGTACCATAATGAAAATTGAAAAGCACTACCCAAAAACTTATTTTATCAAATACTATTCAGTGTGATAGAGATAATTTGTCCAGATAATTGAGTTGATAATTAGCGAGCAAAGTTGGTCCTGAGAGGGTGCAAGTGGTGCCACCGCACAGGGTCCCCGATTTTTCAATTTTGCATGCATATACGTATGTATAGTATTAGTAGTATATGTAGAATATTGCAAACTTCAGTCTTAGTGCAAGTGGAATTATGGCTTCTTTACATTGGCCTAAGGGGATAGGTTCAAAACTCATCTTCATCATTTTTTCAGTTTATTTTTATTAAATGCATAAGCTTCCACAAAATAATATAAAAATTTCACACAATAACATGAAAATTCGAACTCTGACCCTCTAAATAGTTAAGGAAAAACAATACGTCATATTTCTACTTGTTGATTTGTTAAATTTGTTTGTGCTATTAGAATTTATAGAAGCTCAATTGAAAACTAAAGTTATTTTTTTTAACAACAAAATTTAAAAAAATTAAATTCTTAATACTTTTTAGGACCTCCAATTCATTTTCGCACAAGACCTCTGAAATCTCAGGATCGGCCCTGTTAGCGAGGTATTGTTCTTGGCTTTCGTCTAATATCTCTATCTTTCTTTCCAGTTTCTATAAATGAAAGCGTACTAATTTGTGAAGGAAATTGTGTAAGACAAAAATGATGCTTGACGTGCATGGGTGTCGACCAAATATTGACTCTGTCTGCCCCTCGCTCTTTTATTGAAAAAAAAAGAATAAAAATGTAGCAATATCATATTATTTGGACTCAGTTTTACACTGACTCTGGAAATAAAGGAATTTTTCTTAACATTGCTATTGATTTTAATCGTAGTAACTATCTTTAAAATTTGGTGAGATCAGGATGGACCAAACATGATTGTTGATAACTCTCATCAAATAATAATCAGGATTTCCTCATTCAGATAATATTTTCCTCATTCATGTTGTTTAAGACACCTGCAGACTTGGCAGAATTGTGAAAGCCTACATACCCATTTTGATCGGATAACAGATTGAATTCACCTTCACAGACTCATCCATTTTGATTGGATAACAGATTGAATTCATTACATTTGATTTGAGCAGCATGCAGCACGTGGTGATGATGATTGGTTGGATTGTTGGTAGGCCGAATATAATCACATTTGTTTCAACTATCCAAATTGATGAGTTGGTTTGTGATTGGTTTGACTGGAGCAGCGTGGTTATGTGAAGCAATGAGATTGATGTCATGCATGAGTCCTAGAAAATTAGCCATGTTAATTTGGTGGTTAGTTGATACGAGGAAGTGAAGGTAAGAGAGTCTCATATCGGTGAAAAAAGAAATTTTGAAAGGGCTTATAGAATGTTGGGCTTATTAAAGGTTGGGCTACTCCCTATATATATTGTCAATTGGTTTTATGGTGGAATTCTCCAACTTTCTCCATGGAATCAGAGCAGGTTGGTTCACATGTGAAGCCCAACGGCCACACTTGCTCCACGTCACCCAATCCGTGTTGTCCACGTGTTTCGCTTGAAAAATCACCACACGTGAGGGGCGTGTGAGGATGTGAAGGTAAAAAAGTCCTACATCAGTGAAAAGAGAAACATTGTAAGGGCTTACCTTGCAAGGGCTTATATATAAGAGGTTGTGTTACTCTCCGTGTTGCCAATTGGTTTTATGGTGAAACATCAACTTTCTTCATTGACTGGGTGATGGAGTTCAAATTTTGTCCCAATATTCTTGATGGTTAATGTTATCACACGCTCATCACTCAGTACTATGGTCTATTGGTATTCCTCATCACTTGTAAATGAAAGGTCTTAGGTTCATTCTCGCTAAAAGTGAATTTGAACCATATTATTGTCAGCCAATTGTGAGGATAAGCTCACCTCCTCCCTCTTAATGTAGATAATATCGTTTGTTCAAAAAAAAAAAAATGTTGTCACACACACATATTTATTTCACACGCCCTTTTTAATTTTTGGCCATCATATTGAATGAATGGAAGAAGATCAACGTCAAAAAATTAACAAAGATGTGTGGAAGGTTAAAATAAGTGTCTAAATAGCACAACTAGGGGCTAAAGTTCAAAGTTTATCCCAATATTATGATTAGAAGTGGAGTGAAAATATCCAGTTCACGTGGAATTCGAATTAGTTATCAACCAATGCTTGCTTGTCCTATAATAGAAGTGGTTTTTTAACTTAGAGACCCTTCAATTCAACAAAAAAGTCAAGCGCTCTACGCAACAAATATAGCTCCACGAAAAATATCGCTCTACGCAAAAACCTTTTCACAACCTTGAGAAAAAAAAAATACTAATTATTCTAACCCCTCAGTAACAATATATTCAATTCGATTGAACATCACTGGGTTGGCAACGAGCAACATATTCAGTTCGGGTAAATATCGCTAAAATTGTAGAACTAATCGATCTAGGATTACCTTCTGTTCGATTGAATAACACTACTTATTTCGGTAGGTTATCTATCAAAGTCTCAGCTGACTTTCCCAGCAAGTGCAAAGTGAGGTGTTCTTGATTAGTTACTCGCAAGCAATGTTCTAAAAAACGGCCTAGGCGGCGCCTAGGCGCTAGGCGGTGGTGGTCCGAGGCGTTTTTGTGCAAATCGGTTGAAAAAATCGGATGGGCTCTAGGCGGCCGCCTAGGCGGGCTAGGCGGCGCCTAGGCGGTCTAGGCGGGCTAGGCGGCTAGGCGGGCGAGGCGGGCTAGGCGGGGCTAGGCGGTGCTAGGCGGACCTAGGCGGTGCTAGGCCTTTTTTTTTATTTTTTTTTATTGACATTAAAAAAAAAATTCCTATCTAAGTCTAAGTGGTTTAAAATTGTGAACTTGTTGTATATGTGTCATCCTACAATACTCATCACCATGGTTATATGACATATATGCTTAATGTGTTTTAAAATTTTGGACTTGTTGGATACTCTTTTTGCATTTTATCATTCTTTTATTATCTTATCCATGAATTTCATACAAAGTATAATTTTTTTGTAAGTGTCAATATGCATTTATTTACAAGATATACAAGAAATTTACCTAAATCCGCCTAGGCCGCCTAGGCGCCCGCCTAGACCCCGCCTAGCCGCCTAGGCGCTAGGCGCCAGCCTTCCGCCCGACTAGCGCCTAGCGTTTTTTAGAACCTTGCTCGCAAGTGCATTTCGGAGTTCAACATTCAGACGGCCGAACAACTTTCACAATAAAGACGCTGATTTCCTATGAGAATCATTGCCCTTATAGCCTGATACCAATTCGGCACACTTGCTAAACCTGGTGCATAAGATCCTGAACTTCGCTGTGAATTAAGTAACATTGTTTTTAGGTTCTAGAACCCTAACCTGAGAGGCATTACTTCCTTGGTCATAGTTAAGTGCAGAAATCACCAACGTGTTCGACATCACCACCACATCTACTCTACTCGTCCGACCAACCTCAGTTGTTAGTTGGCACATTCGCATTCACAATGACTTAGTTAGCTCAATAATTGTTTGGTCTGCGCGACACATAGGTTTTGTAATTTTTAGAATGAACACATACAAAAATAAATGATAATTTTAAAAAACGATCCTTTTGGACATTTTCATATTCTTGAGAGAAATAGATGGACAATACATGAATTGGCCATAGACTATTGGAAGACTTGACTTTTTATTTCTTTTTCTGCGTGTGTGAATTCGTGATCGCATGCGTGTGTGAATTCGTGATCGCATGTGTGTGTGTGACTTTGATTAGTCTTTCCCAAGTTGTTTAAATCGACCCTCAATATTGACTTGCCACAGTAATGACAGTATTGCATTAACGATTCAGTCAAGCCACAAGTTCACAATGGTAAAAAAGTTTACAATTAAACTGCACAATCGTTTATATTTTCTTTAGATAGAGATGATAATTGGTAGCCATTACAAACTGCCATACAATAAAATTTGAGTCCCTAAATTTGTTACCAAATAATTTTTCAAAGATTAACATTTGAATACTTATCACTCAGTATTACGATCTAGTGATATTCATCTTCATTCAAAAGTGAGAAGTCTTAAGTTCGAATCTCGTGAATAACGAATTCGATATCGATGTACTAAAAAAAGGATTTGAACATGTATTTATCCTCTTCTGTTTTGAATTGACCAGTGTTTAATTACGGTAAGAACATTTAGGACTTTAAAACTAATTAGCTAATAGGTTGTTTAGTATTAATCTGCAAATTATGTTATCGTAATTATGAATTTATTGATCACTTACATTAGTTGTAAGTTTGTGCAACACACTTAACTTTGGCTTGCTACTCAATTTGGCATTGTTCTTTTGATTTTGATTTGCTACTCAATTTGGCATTGTTCTTTTGCTTATTATTTAATTAAATCTAATTAAATATTAAACCCTAATTAAATGCTAGTTATTTAATCTCTAATTAGATTGCAAATATTTGACTTGAAACTCAATTAACAATATAAGAAATAATTCAACTTTTTATAAATTTATGTAAAATATTAACTTTTTGATGTGAAACATTATTCACATCCTCACAATATCATCATTTCTAGACATGAGTACAACACGAGAATTTGCCACTTAGTACTACGATCTAGTCGTATTCATTTTTGTTTGTAATTGAGAAGTCTTAGGTTCAATTCTCACCAAAGTCGAATTTGAACCACATTATTGCTGGCTCATTGTGAGACTAAGTTCATCACTTTCTCCTTTAGTGTAAATAATATCTTTTGTTTAAAAAAAAAAATTTACGACACGAGAAATGAACAAGCACCAATATGATGACTAGCTTCGATACCATACTTAAAAGCACCACCCAAAAACTTATTTTATCAAATACTATTCAGTGTGATAGAGATATTTTATCCTGTTAATTGAGTTGATAATTAGCGAGTCATTGTTCTTGGCTTCGTCTAATATCTTGATCTTTCTTTCCAGTTTCTACACACAAAAGCGTACCAATTTGTGAAGGAAATTTTGTAAGAGGAAGAAAGAAATGATGCTTGACGTGCATGGGTGGCCACCAAATATTGACTCTGTCTGCCACTCGCTCTTGTTTGAGTCAAAAATAATTTTTTAAGTCAAATAAATGTAGAGAATGCATGTTCTTACCGCCATTCAATCAATTTCAACAATACACATGCAAAGACTTTGACGGATACATAACACAAACAAAGAACGACTTTGACCATTGATCTGATCTTAATTTTCTAGGGTAGTCAACCTTTTTGTTAACAAAGTAGCACCAACTGGTGGGCCTCCGCATTATTTCAGATTTTTCTAACTCAATCATTCTCCCTGCAATGATGAAGATGAACCCCATTGCTCTAAAATATGTAGAAAAAATAAGGATCTAATTACTATATTAAAAAAATAATAGTGGAGCACAATACTAAGTGAACATGAAAATTAGGATAAAAACATAAAAAATTGGTCGAGTAAAAATGAATTCTCTGAAATTAGGCAAGATGTGTCGAATAAAAAGTCCAATGAACTAAGGTGTGTTGAACTTTCGCATACTATGAACTTAATGTAAAAACTCACATGTCAATTAGGCAAGATGACTCTCTATCTATAAAAGTTGAGGTGCCTTTTTTGAAAAGCATTGATCACTATTAAAAGGAAAATTAGCAACAATAAACGTATTTTGACATTTAATTTATATAAGTGATCAATTTTTTGTAATGACGACATATTGACTATAAATCAACGACACATAACATAACGATCATACAATAATAATATAGTAACGACATAAAAGACTAATCATTTCAGCTGCCAAAATATGTTTATTGTAGCTAATTGCCCAAAATAAAATGTTTCACCTATTCATTTGAAATACATGCTTGGTCACACACATCTTGTCACATCCCGACCCAGGTTCCACCACATTCCGGGCTCGACTCTACCGTAGCACGATATTGTCTGCTTTGGGCTTCGACCACACCCTCACGGTTTTGTTTATGGGAACTCACACGAGAACTTCCCGGTGGGTCACCCATCATGGGATTGCTTTCACTCGAACTTGCTTAACTTCGGAGTTCCTATGGAATCCGAAGCCAGTGAGCTCCCAAAAAGCCTCGTGCTATATGGAGATGGAAATGTACATATAAGGCACATCACCCCCTCTCCGTTGGTTGATGTGGGATGTTGCAATCCACCCCCCTTAGGGGCCCGACGTCCTCGTCGGCACACTCGCACAACACGGCAGAGTGGCTATGATACCATTTTGTCACATCCCAAACCGGCTCTGCTGTAGCACGATATTGTTCGCTTTGAGCTTACCATTCCCTCATGGTTTTGTTTCTGAGAACTCACGAGCAACTTCCCAGTGGGTCACCCATCCTGGGATTGCTCTCGCGCGAACTTGCTTAACTTCGGAGTTCCTACGAAATTCGAAGCCAGTGAGCTCCCAAAAAGCCTCGTGCTATATGGAGGTGAGAATGTACATATAAGGCACATCACCCCCTCTCCATTGGTCAATATGAGATGTTACACATCTTTTCATCAACAAATACTCTTTCTAATTTTAATCCACTTATAAATTTAATATCAAAATACTATTAAATTTCCATCAAAATCTAGAGGGTTAATTTTCTCACTTACTATTTGGTTTCAATTTCAGAAATCGCATCTAAGGCTCATGATTAGGTTGAAGGCACTATAAGTCTCCCTTTTGGTTTTTTTTTTAATTAAAAAAAAAATCAACTGGTGGCTTCGGTAATTCATCTTTTAAAAATCGAAAAGGCTCAAATAAGCATTTTAACAAAGAAATCCATGATTCACGTGGGATGTTACATAATTCATACAGCTTCCTCTGTTTCATAAGCAAAGAACATGCGGGCGTTCATGATTAACTACTTAATAAGCCAAAAGAAATTCAAGCTAGCTGGGGAAGAATTATTTTATGTTTGCACTAGTTAGTGGGAAGAATAAAATATGGAGGGACTACTGATTATGACATGAATGTTGCTCGTTATTTATTCTTTATTCGTAAACTACTAGATGGAATATTATGTTAGATTGAATAGGACAATCTTCAATCTAACATAATATGTCATGAATATCATATTTTTTTTTTTTGCCCTAACTTAATTGAATCTGCTTAATCTCAAATGATTATGAGATTATGAGCATTTGTCCATGCACTCATAATGATATTTGGGTTGAGTTTCTCTCTCCGTTTGAATCTTTTTTTTTTCGATAAGTGGGATCCAAAAGGATCGTCAACGAAGAACTTTTATTAAAACAAACACACACTTACAAATCAAACAAAGACCCAAATTATTCTTAGAAACAAACAAAGCACATGCCTAAAAACAAAGAAAACACATAAAATGAGCCCAACAACAGTGAAGCCCAAACAAAAACGAACTGCCGAGAACGACCCACTATGTTCTCCACTGCTGATCCGAGAATCAGCCAGCCCTCCGATCCGCCTTCCATCGCAGATCATCACCTCCACAGGTGCCACATGCACACAGCCATCAACAAGAGATAGTCGGCAAGAGAGATGCCAACCATCGGAAAGAAGCTCCGGGAAATTCCCGAGCAACACCGCTGGAAACGGCAGACAACAAGGAGAACGTGGTGGTGTGGGAAACACCCGAGCCAGATACAACACCGGAACTCTACACACGAACTCAACAAAAAACATGGCTGAAAAACGAAGCAAGGAAGGGCCATGAAAAGGGATAACCACTGGGGTTGAGGAATTAAGAACCATCAGTAGATGGAAGGGGAGAAAAAAGAAAAAACAAAAACAAAAATCCATCCACCGATCCCAACCACAGTTAAGATCGGCGGCACCAAACGAAAACACAATCGAGAAATCACTCAGATCAGATGGTGAGAAGCACCCTCAAACAGAACTCTCACGGGGAGAGAAAAGAGGAAACTTCGTTTGAATCATTTTTTAGCGAGCGCGCTAGGTGCAACCGCCAAAGACCCCAACACCAAATTAAAGGTCCCGAACTAGATTTTCGTAATTGATACTAGCATATGGGCACACACTTTGTGTGTATGAAGACAATTTTTTTTGATATTGAGAAGAAGAGAGAGAGAGAGAGAAAGTGGGGGGAGTGGGAGGTTTTGGTTTTTATTTATTTATTTTTTAATATTGGAGGTATTTTAACATGACATGTAGGTGAGACTTTGAAAAAAAAAGCAAAATTTGGACCTGTGAAATTACATTATTGCCCATCATTTTTTTTGTGTGATAGAAGACAAATTTGTCTTTTCACCCTCTTTTGGTTGACAAAGAGGGTTTTGTTAATTAGTAGAGATATTTGTAGAATTGTTTTAAAAAAAATAATGTTAAATTTAGAGAAATTTTAACGAAAAGCTCTCGGTACTGTTCACTTTAAAGAAAACCCACATTTTTACACAAAAAAGTCAATCATAGTACTATTCACTTTAGCTTTTATTTTGTCCTTATCGATAAAATTCAAAATTTTCAACCTCTTTTTATTAGTTTTCCTTTGTTAAGGCCACAGTGGGAAAAAAAAAGTTAATTAGTCTCTCTCAAATTTTTACTAGAAATACATTTGATTCAATTGAAAGTTTGTACTTTTTTCCTTAATATCATTTCGTTTTAGCGAAACTATTATGAAAAGAAAATTGCCTTAACAAGAAAGGTTTTAACTTTTTCTGTTTTGATTCGTTTTTAACAGTCAAACCGCATTTGGTTCGAGGTCTTCCCCTTTACAAATATACCTTGTATCACAATAAAATTGAAATCCCACAATGGGGAGGGATTAATTTTTTTTTTTTTTGAACAAATAATATTATTTACATTAAGTGGAAGAGATTATCATTTAGTATTATAGTCTAGTATTTTTTATTTATAATATTTTGTCAATCCGCATTTGATATAGTGTAAATTGGATTGTGTCTTCTTCAATCCAATTCAATCCGATCAGAGATTAATATTCGTTCCAATCGGATTAATTATCGAAATCGATCACTTATATCCATCAAAGAAAAACTTTGCCGGTTTCCTCTCATGCGGGTATCCCTTGAGTCCTCTCATGATGATAGTCTTGAGGTGAGATATCAAAGAAGCAGGCAGACTGTGGTATGTTCCATAGATGCTCTGAGCATATGGAAGGTTTATGTCTTAATCGAATCGAGTTATCCTCACCACATTCTTTGTCCTGAAAAAGCCCTTTGAAGCATAAATTAACTGCACGTTTGATGCTACTGTCAAGTTTAAAGCTTGAAATTCGAAAATTCTAGCCCTTTTACTTCGATCATTTTCTGTCACTAGTATAGCTTAGCTCCTTCGATCCTTTTTCAACTTAGTCATTCATACTATTGTCAAAAACTTTACCCTCCTTTGATGCTTCGATCCCAAATTAGCCACGGGTGTCAACTGGCAGACCATGGCATGAGTAGCTTAACCACATCTCTTCATATATGTTCATGTCACCACAATCGAATCCTCCCCGAGGTTAAAAGAAGCACTACAAAATGGATAAGAAATATATACAGTCCAAAATAAACATCTACAAATCAATCCATCTTAAGATTAACCGCGGTGCTTGTGTGATTTGCAACTTTGATAACAGAATCCATCTAAACCCGTTTATTGGACTTACAAACGATACCCGCTGTAAAAGCTAAACAATACATTTTAGACAATTTCAACCCAACAAGTCCTAGAGCCCCTCTCAAGCATTAGGTCTTTGTATAACTCATTGTTATAAACAGTCATCTTAGCATGAGTGGGAATACATCTTACTTCTTTATGTTCGATGACAAGAGATTCCAAATTAGGTGATTTCTTGAGCAACTCTGTTAACAAATCCCAACTATAGCAATCATAAAGAACCAACTTCAATTCGGTCAAATGATCGAAGGCAGGCAAACAACAGTCCTCACGAAATATAAAGAATTGATCAAACATAACTTCATCATGCATAAACTAGACGCTTTTTAAATTCACACAAATTATCAAATGCAGGCAGCCAATAACCCTTTGTGAAAGATAAAATATTGATCAAACATATAAATTAAACATTTACTGATGCATAACATACTGTTTGAAATCATAAATCGCCAAAACGTAATACAGGTTTGAATTACAAAACACTACTTTTGGTACGAAGTAAGAATGATAAATAGGGTAAAAAGAATGGAACAAGATGGCATGCCAGGGATGTGCTTTTTCGTCATCTAATTTATGGTAGTGTAAGGATATATGCAGAAAAACTTAATGTAAAAGAAATGAGTTACGGCATACACTTACCTCCACAAAATGAGCTGAAATAGACAGACATTTAACATTGGAAAATGCCTCCAGAAGAGCAGTTGTTCGTTCTGAAGCGTCATTCCACTCTTGTTCATAATGGCTATAGAGATCGACACTGCCTTGACCAGATATTTGAAATTCTCAAACAAATAAATAGACAAACAGTCCTGCTTGATGTCAAGGTTTTCAAGCTTTGGGGCATTAATAGAAATATTGTACTCATGATCTTTACCAACAAGGTAATCACTGACGAAGGTCATTCTTAATCTCTTTAGTTCAGGTGCAGAGACCTTAAACATCAAAACTAGTAAATCTCTAACAGTCGAATCTATAGACAAATCTTCAAGTAGGGGGCAGCATGAGAAAAGCTTCGCCATTGAGTCGTCTTCAGGAAAATCAACTTTAACATCAAGGAACATGAGGCTTGGGAAACAACCTGACGTAGGAGGAGCATAGGTAATACAATTTGACTTCACCTTGAGACCCACCAGTGTTTTGCACATGAAAACGCATTGAGGCAACTCGAAAGTCGGACAAACTATATTATCACTATAAACACAAAGATCAAGTTCAACAACATTATGCCTAATGGCAGTGCAAATCCAACCTACAATACGAGAGAAATCTTCAACACGACAGTAACAATGAAGTCGAAACTTTTGAATATCCAACGAGTCACGAAGTGAAAGTACCCTATCGACAAACATCAAAAAACCAACATAGTTCGACATATATTCTTCCTTCCACGTAGTAGACATTCGAAGTCTAGATTGTGGACAGAAGCCCATATACTCTTCCATCTTGTGGACAGAATGCTGGTCCTCACGGAATAATTTTGTTGGAATGAAGGAGAGTATGGACAAAGAACTGCATCCGGCAATTCACTAATCCTATCTTTAACCCTTGCTTGAGAATTCGACTTTGAACACATTTTTATGTCCCTGAATATTTAAGTAAAGAAAACAAAAAAACAAAAAAATAAAATACAATCAATTAATTATTAATTTACCTTGACAGCTATCTTCCCATGAAATTCTACTTTGCACAAAGAAAATAATAAAAATAATAGTAAACAAACCGACTCGAGAAGAAAAATAATCGAGGCAACATTTTCATTAAAACTATACTTATTCCAGAACTATCAACATAAACAAGGATTAGATTTTGTTCACAGGGCAAGAATTGAACTTTCTATTAACCGTTAATAATAATAATGTTAACAAACAGACTCGAGAAGAAAAATAATCGAATGCAACATTTTCCTTAGAACTATATTTATTCTAGAATTATCAACAGAAAACAAAGATTAGATTTTGTTCACAGGGCAAGAATTGAACTTTCTATTAATCATTAATCAGTTTTCTTGGTAACCAAACAGATGGTAAAGAAGTCATAAGGATGAAGCAAGGTACCTGAAACGTTCTGAGCTTAATTTCTAAGTAAAAAATAGTAGTGGCAACGAAAAGTAATACTGTGATGCTTAATTATAACCGACGGGAGAAGTATATATCAGACAATGAGAAGCTTATCGGGAACGATTGGGTTTCGACCATGTCAGCTGCTTGACTTGAACATTTCCAGCCTTCTCACTCACGCTTTTAAAAAACTCACTTAGAAAATAAAAAATAAATAAAGAAATAATAAACTCTATTCGTGCTTTCAAGAACAATTGAAATTTAGTTAGCATGAAAAGTAAATCCAAATATCACTAGCTTAGTATATCCTTTTTAAGTTCAACTCCAAGTAAGGACGAGTTTAATGTTATAATATTATTGAAAGGGAAATTTTATTTGAACCCTTGTAACCTCTTTCTACACCCAACTTATTCCTTACACCCATGTTATTTTTAATTAAAGGATTAATATCTTTTTAAACCCAATTTTATTACCTAGACTACCCTTCCAAACCCAATTCAAAATGTAAATTTTCCTTTGCACCCATTTAAAAAACGAAATCCCAAATTGAAAGTTTTATTGAAGCTTGTATCTGTGCACCAGGGGAGTCAGATCTCCAATGTATTCCTGAAAAGTTTGAATCTGTTGAGGAGTATTTTAGAATATTTGAACCGCTTTTGTTTAAAAATGTCGGCACAACTTTACAACACCTAGGAGAAATTAACAGATGGTGTTTCTAAAGATGCTCATATAATTGTTCGTGTAAGAAGCATTGAAAGGAGAAAGGGAGAGAGAGATGTACCATGTCCAATTTGTTTCCTCCTACTTTAGTGATACATCTGGGTACAAATTTTAGAAATAATGAAAATAAAATTGGCTAACCATGCATTTAGGGTTGGCCAATGGCCAGTATAGCTTATAGTACCTATGCTTTTTTCGTGGCTCTATGATTATGTGAACTGACTAAAGTGTAACTTTTGATGGTTAGGGTGGTATGATGTAATAGTCCTTCAAGTTGGTGAATGCAAGTAGACAGTTAAAGAGGGGATGTGGCAATTCTCTCAACTACACGGCCTAGATCAGGTCTGATAGTCTTCGGGAATTCTTCTCTATATATCCATGTTGACAAGGGGTTAATAAATTCAAGAGGTGTATAATTACCATTCATCAATAAATTCATGTCGGTAAGGGATTAAAACTTCAAAATCATCATCCATCAATAAAAAAAAACTTGTCCTTCTCCACAAGAGTTATTAGGGTTTTAGTAGGAATGAATGTAGGATAAATAAGGAGTGATGGTAGGGTTTAGTTATAGTGTGTGGGTTTATTGAGAAATTTTAGTTTTATTATTAATTTCATCTTATACTTGATGGTAATTGTGCAAGAGGGTAAAAAAGATAATTAACATTTAAAATTTAAGTTGGGTGTAAAAAGAAGTTACATGGGTTCAAATAAAATTTCCCTTATTGAAATCAAACCCTGCACATTAAATTATTGACGTATTATAAAAATAGCGCATATTAAAGATCAAGGAAATAACAGAATATCTTCTCATACAAAAAAATACTCATGTGATCACATTACATAAACTACCCAAAGACCAAATTGAAGATTCATTGCCTTTGAGATTGAATAGCAAATTGGGATAAAATGTATTTAACAAAGCCATCCAAGGATTGGTATGAAGAACCACCTTGTTTGATGCAAATTTTTGCCTTTTCCATTAGCATTAAGATTCTATCTCTAATCTCCTCCCCTTCTTTTTCCGCCATTATTTTTCTAATTGTTCTTTCAATCTCCCCTCTATCCATCCCATGCTCCAACTGCAACCCAACTTTCCACACATGACTCACATATCTTGCATTTGCCATTTGATCACTTAGACATGGCATGCAAATCATAGGAACCCCCTCACAAATACTCTCCAATGTAGAGTTCCAACCATTGTGAGTCCAAAACACTCCAACGGCTTCATGTGCCAACACGTTTTTTTGTGGAGCCCATTTCACAATTTGGCCCCTTCCATTCAAGGCCTCGATAAACCCGCTAGGCAATGGTTCGATCCATTCTGACCCATGGACTAACCCCGGTCGGACCACCCACAAAAAGGGTTGGTTGCTATCGGCTAGACCCCAAGCTATCTCCAAAAATAGGGTTTCATTAACTGCAGCAATGCTCCCAAAGCTCACATAGATGACAGATTGTGGTGCTTGAGTGTTCAACCATGGAATGCAACTTTGGTCTTGTGATAATAAGTTGCTGCTTGAAGAAGTGTTTGCAGGAAAGCACTTGTGAAGCGGGCCTATGGGGAAAATTGGAGTGTTGAATTCTTGGCGGATTGTAGCCAATGAATTTCCTTCAAGGTCTTCAAAAGTATTGACAATGATCCCACATGAGGCTTCGACTGCCTTCTTCAAGCCAGAAACTGCTTCATAGTATTTTTGTGGGTCCTTTGTTTTGAGCACAGGAAGGTCTTTGACTTTGAAAGGTGGAAGCTCTAGTACTGGCTCTTCTAGTCGAGATTCTGTTGATCCCAACACAGAAAGATATCCATACAAATATAAGTAATTGTTGTAACCCTAAAAATACAAGTATATATTAACATATAATTATGTGCATTGTACCAAACAATACCGTAATTTTGACACATTATCTTGTTTCTTCTCCTTTTGATGCAACGATATTCTATTATAGTCCTCTGGGATAAGGATGTTTCTTGGTCACACTATGGAGAAGTAATAACTAAATATCGAACTTAACACAAATCATGAATTGTAGGTTTTTACTATGTGAATTAAACCTAATATAAATACATTTTTGACCTTTCGGCTAAGATCAGCAGATCAAGTGTAGTACCATTGTCTGGCTACCGTTCATTTCTTAGAAACCAAAGGATTCTCCCAACTTATTTAAATTTGTTTGTTACGTAAATCACATACACATTACAATTAATTCGTCGATTTCTAATAAACGTCTTAGATCGAAAAATTACTAATAGAATGAAATCAAGTTGACAAAAGAGAGCATCCAACTCCAATTAATTAAACAATAACAATAGATGGACTCAAGATCATAATTATATGTCGTCATGTAAGACTTGACGATAGATAAATGATTTTTACTTTGACAAAAAAAAAAAGATAAATTATTTTTCTCCTCTACTGATTTTTGTTTCTTGGTTGTTCCTTTAATTTAAGAACCTTTTTAAAAGTCAGAAATAAATAGAAGTTTGCATAGATACAAAATGGACGTGGGATTTATACTCTCGACAAAGATAAGAGGGGGATGTATAGCTAGATTGAAAAGGATCTGAAAAGAAACTCATAAGAAACCACACAGTTACCTTGTATTGGGAGGTAACCCTTTTCCAGCAGAACTGGAAAAGCAGCATAAGCAACAAAGGAAGACGCAGCCGATGTCCTCAACAAAATCCTTGGGAGCTTAAGGTTCTCAGCAACGTGTTGAGTGAAACTAAACAAAAGGTCAGAGATCAAACAAGCAACAGGCTCCTGATCATCATCTGATAGCAACCTAGCCAAACATTCACTGAAGGGTTCAAAACACTTCACGTTTAGAAGCAAAATGAACGCCATAACATCGTTCATGGAGGCCTCCGTTCGAGACAATTCAACGGGGATTGAGTGGAAGGTGAAGTGTGGATGGGTTGTAGGGTTGAGAGAGTTGAATTGTGTGTGGATTATGGTTATGGAGAAGCCCTTGTGGTGTAGAACGTTGGCCAGTTCTAGCATAGGGTTTATATGTCCTTGAAGAGGCATTGGGAACAAAATCAATCTCAAACCCTTCCTTTCCTCCATATTAGAACTTAGGTGGGAGTTCTCTCTGTAATTTTCTCATCGATTGATAATTTTCCTCCATATTAGAACTTAGTGGCAGAATATTTTAGATAAATAATTGTAGTGTAAGAATGGATTGATTGATCTCATCGAGATTGTTTGAACTCATCGAGATCGATATTCCTTATTGGCGGCCGATGCAGAAGCATACAAGAGAATAAATACTCTCTCTGCCTAATACTAATAATTAATAGTTTTATAGATTATAAAAAAAAACACTTTGTTTTGGCCATGTTTGTTGAAATTTTTTTTTAGATCAACTGGCCCGGGGCCCCACTCTAACGACATTGATATTGTTCTTAACTTTTACCTGCCTAATTCGTCAGGTGTGGGGTTTTACCATAAAAGTTCTCGGTATTAGTTAGAGTAGCGTAATCATATTTAAAACCACCATTGTTGACTTCCTCCACTGATGTGGGACGGCCAACATGCCCCCTCACATGTAACCTCATTTAGTGGTTCACACGTGGAGATCCACACATCGACAATTGAAACTCAGAGGTCGGCTCCAACGGAGTCCAGACTTGTTTTCAGTCTTTTCAGGAAGTGTTTTTTAAGAACTCAGAGGCCGGCTCTATGTTAAGAGTCCAAGCTTGTTTCCAAACCCATACTTCCTTGTGACAAGCCTTTGGCTTGCACGGACCCGTAACCGTATGCTCTGATACCATGTTGAAAATTTTTTTTTTTAACATATTCAAGAAAATAAAATAAAAAAACTTTGGTTTTGTACTTTTCATGCAGTTACTGTTAAAAAATTTATAAAAGGAAAATTTGAAAACCCCAGCACCACCACTGTCGAACACACCCAAGGCAACACCCCATCACTGTGAATTATCCTCGCAACCACCGACGCTCCCTCTCGTAAATCATCACCCAACGATTCCCAAGACGAAGTCGAGTCGATCACCCTCCCCATCCGTGCCATCCTCATAGCATCAATCTGCACCACTTCCCTGAGCTCCCTTCCCTCGTACCCCTCATTGGTATGATGATTTTTGAATTGTTTCATATCTGAACTTTTATTTACTTTTAGCAAAAAATCTTATCATTTTTTAATTGGAGTCTGTTTCTTTAAATAATTAGATTTTTTAATGTTCTAAAATAGATTTTTAGCGCTAAGTTCACGGAATGGATTACATTGGCTAACGGTTTAAACATTAAATTGACTAGAGTGTTAAAACACAATGACTATTTTGACATTTAAGTAAGACTGGCTTCGATCCATACGCAAAAATCTAGAAAGTAATGTTGTCTAAAGACACTAAACTTGCACGTGTGCAAATACATTCTCTAATATAAATGAGTCACACATACAATAAAAAGAATATATACAAATGTGTTAGTTTTTTATGTTTCACATTAAGTATGACTGTATGAGTAGTGCCAACTATAAGGATGCACTTGCATGGCCAAGCTTAATTAGATTTTTTTTATCTTTGTGAATTCATGATCCCATGTGAGTGATTTGATAAGTCCGTCTGTGCTAAAAAGATCCTTTGATCTGATCATGATTTCGTCTCTTTATTGTCTTGCGCTCTTACCATTGCCGTTGTCATCACAACTACCATTGTGGTCACCAAACTCAACATGTCAATTTTTATCATTATATATAATTATTGCCTTTTTTACAATTAAAATTTATGAAATGTTTTTATATTTACATCACTTTTAAAAATACAGTTTTTTTACAGGGCTGAGTTGACGAAATTCCACCTCCAAGAGAACAAACAGTTAGCCTATTTGATGAACACCCTGAAAGAGGGGAGAGCGCCCTCCAAAGGGCTTTCAATGCCTAAGGCAAAAAAGTAACAGAGATAAAAATAGAACTTGAGAGAATTCTATGTAATAAGTGGTGACTAACAATTCCTCTGATTGACTTGGCTATTTAGAGGGAAGAAACCCTAGTAGGTAGCTGGGATAGGAGGCTATAGAGCATACTAGGTAGCCCTTAATGATGCAGCCAGTCTCTGCAGTCCTGCCAACACTACTACAATATTAGCTTTAGGTGGCGGATGATTGTCGCGGATATTAGAAAAATCTTGTCGGTTATATCCGACATGAATTCTTGGCAGATATCAAAAAAATACTGTCAGTTATATAACCGACAGTATTTTTGAATTTTTTTTATAAATCGTTTTGACAAATTATGGCGGTTTTTAAGTTAATGGTGGCGGTTATAACTGACAGAAATTGACTATTTTATTATGTTACTTTATGGCGGTTATTATTTTAGTATTCTGGCAGTTATAACCGACATAAATGAAAATTTTATTATTTTAAAATGTTATATTGATTAAAAATAAATAAATAAACACATATTTTAAATATTTTTTTTCACTCATGACCCTAAAGTCTAATGAACCCAATTCCCACGAGCCATAAATTTTCTGAGAGACTAATAACAACAGACTACAATCTGAAGCTCTATCATTTTTGTAATAAGGATTATGCTCCCTCACAAGCAAGCAACAAGATACAAAAAAATTCAAACAATTTTTTTCAATGCGTCACAAAGCACATTGTCTGGCACATAAACACACATGAACATCTGGTGTACTCTATCATGTCTGATTTTATTAGTTTAAAATGTTATACTGATTAAAAATAAATAAATAAACACATGTTTTAATTTTATTTTATTTTTGCGATTTTTTACACATGCTATCTTGGAGTATATACAAACATATTTGACGGTTGGATCGTTGAAACTAGTTTCATAGAATGTATATCCTATCAAATTGATAGATTTAACAAACACTTAAGAGTTAATGTTATACTTCCATTAAGTATAAAATAAGATTTATCCACTATTGTAAATATATTAAATTGAAGATCGAATTCATTCATTGCATTCTTATAGGATCGAGGAGTGTAGCTGCAAAAATCATTAAAATTGAAGCTAAAATATCCGCTAAATTGTGATTTTTCGTTTATAACCATCGAAAACTTTTGTTCCGTTACCTAATCTTTGAATGTTTGTTTTTTGCGATTTTTTATGTATGCGATCTTCGAGTGTGTACAAACAAGTTTCACGTTTGGATCGTTGATAAACGTTTCGTAGAATGCGTATCGCATCAAAATGGTAGATTAAACCAACACTTAGAGTTAATGTTATACTTCCCCATCAAGTATAAAATAAGATTTTGTGGTATGCACTAGTGTAAATATTTTAATTTGAAGATCAAATTCTTTCAGTGCATTCTGATATGGTCGAGGAGTGTAGCTGTAAAAAATCATCAAAATTAGAGCTAAAATAACCGTTAAATTGTGATTTTTCGTTTATAGTCGTCGAAAACTTTTGTTTTGTTACCTAATATCTAAATGTTTATTTTTTGTGATTTTTTACGTATTTGATCTCAGAGTGTGTACGAACAAGTTTGACGGTTAGATCATTGAAATTTTTTTTGTAGAATGTGTATCGCGTCAAAACGGTAGATTAAATAAACAATGAAGAGTTAATGTTATACTTCCATCAAGTATAAAATAAAATTTTGTGGTATCACTAGTGTAAATATTTTAAATCGAAAATCAAATTTATTCATCGCATTCTTATAGGGTCGACGAGTGTAGCTGTAAAAAATCATGAAAATCGGAGCTAAAATAACCGTTAAATTGTGATTTTTCGTTTATAACCGTCGAAAACTTTTGTTCCGTTACGTAATCTTTGAATGTTTTTTTTTTACAATTTTTTACGTATGCAATCTCGGAGTGTGTACAAATAAGTTTGACGGTTGGATCGTTGAAAAAAGTTTCGTAGAATGCATATCGAGTCAAAACGGTAGATTAAACAAACACTTAGAGTTAATGTTATACTTCCCCATCAAGTATAAAATAATATTTTGTGGTATCCACTAGTATAAATATTTTTAATTGAAGATCAAATTTGTTCAATGCATTCTTATAGGGTCGAGGAGTGTAGCTGTAAAAAAATCATCAAAATCTGAGCTAAAGTAACCGTTAAATTGTGATTTTTCATTTATAACCGTCGAAAACTTTTGTTTTGTTACCTAATCTCTTAATGTTTTTTTTTGTGATCTTTTACGTATGCGATCTTGGAGTGTGTACAAACAAGTTTGACGGTGGGATCGTTGAAAAACGCTTCGTAGAATGCGTATCGCATCAAAACAATAAATTAAATAAACACTTAGAGCATTAAGTATAAAATAAGATTTTGTGGTATCCACTGGTGTAAATATTTTAAATTGAAGATCAAATTCATTCATTACATTCTTATAGGGTCAAGGAGTGTAGCTGTCAAAAATCATTAAAATCGAAGCTACAATAACCGTTAAATTGTGAATTTTCGTTTATAACCGTCGAAAACTTTTGTTCCGTAACGTAATCTCTGAATGTTTGTTTTTTACGATTTTTTTTACTTATGCAATCTTGTAGTATCTACAAACAAGTTTGACGGTTAGATCATGTAAACTAGTTTTGTAGAATGCATATCTCCGTTAAATTTTCCTATATTTTGAAGTGGGAAAAGTAATTTGTGCTAAATTTTCCTCATTTACTTCCAGTTCAAACACTTGTAACCAAAGTTCATAAACCCCAGCTTTAGCTATCTCGAATATGGCAAAGTGCTCCGATGACTCCAATTCTTACCGTTGTCGGACAAGAAGAAGGTAACACTCTCGCTCTCGCTCTCTCTCTGTCTCTCTGTCTCTATCCCCTCCCTCTCTGTCTCTTTCTCTATGTGTCTCTCATATAGGGAACTGTGGGTACGAATTTAAACTTGCTAAAATTTGTTAGTAGTTAGTAGTTACCTGGCCGAAAGGTGATTGAAAAACTTGAATAATTTTGTGTTGTTTGTTTCAGTGGGTTGGATGTTGTTGCTGGTGGTGCTACGAGCGGATGTCGTCGCTCAAAACGGTTAGCACAACATTATGATGCTGATGCTGCTCGAGACACCTTAAACACGGGGCAGTAAAGGACAGCCCATCCCTTGAACTCGTCAGACTTGAATGACCCCATGATAGAGGGTAGAAACGGGTGAGGGTTCGGGCTAGATAGTCTGGTCAGGACCTGGATTTCCCAACAAGCGCGGCGCTCGGCGTCTAGCTTGGAGCGGAGGGCGGACTTGTCGACGACTTTGAGAGCGAACGGACGACGGGCGGAGGGGTCGGACTACGGGTCATGGACTAAGAAAACGATGCCCATTGCTCCCTTGCCTAGGACTTTAAGGGCCCTGAGGTTTTCGAGATCGAGCTTCGGCGAGGTTTCGAATGGTGAATGCTATGGAAAATGCAGAAAGTTCAGGGAATATGGAAAATGCAGAAAGTGGTTTATATTTTTTTTATTATTAATATATTTTATGTCGGTTTTATCCAACAAGAATGCTTTTATTTATTCTTATTAATAAATTCTCTATCGGTTATATCCGACAGAAGTTTTGGCGGTTTTTTATTTTCTGTCGGTTCTATCCGACAGAAATTCTCTTATTTATTTATTATAAATATATATCATGACGGTTATATCTGACATACTTTCTGTCATTTTTAGAGTATTTTCTGTTGGAAAATTCATTTCCTGACCCTGACAATTCTGTCACTTATTATATCCGCCACTGCATCCATTTTCTGTCGGATTTTGTTTAAAATCCGATAGTAATATACGTTTCTTGTTGATTTTTGGACCGCCAGTTATAGATAATTTTGTAGTGGTGCAACTATTATTCCTGAAGGTTTTTGTTGGTAATTAAGACCGCAGGTCCGGCAGATACCCAAAGAGAGACTTCAGAGAGTCGGTGCCCTGCCACCATTGGACCGGGGTATGTTCGATGGCATGTTGTATTATGGGCGGCCCGAATAGCCCCCATAATAAGTATCATGGATGCCCTAGATAGCCCATGGCGCGTTAGTGACATAAAAACTCAATTACCTTAGGGGCAAACTATGTCTTACTCCCTTAGGGTAATTATGTGGTCTAATCACGACGTCAAAGGTAAAAACCGTTATATTAAGCGTATAGTCTGTGTGTAATTTTTCTATTGGATGTAATTAATTTATGTCTCCACAAATGCCCTCACATTTGCTTGTGTTTAATTAAGTAGGAAACAAAGGGGATATACTAAATAAAAAGGCATTTTCTTCCAATACAAGGTAGGTTTTCATTTCATGGAAGGAAAGGGTTTCCTTTTCTTTCCCCACATAACTTTAGTAAATTAGTTGAGTTCTCACAAATTCCTTATTCTTTAAATTCAGAATTCGCTTAGAGAATCACATAGAAAAATCTCAAGTGTGAAAATTTTCCCTTCTTCCTCTCATCCCCAATTTTCATGCATAACGAGGAAGCGTGGGGCTGCCCCTGGTTTATCACGGCTGGGAATAGTGTTTGAAATATCTTTGACATGGTTGATATCCGTGGAAATATTAGAAAAATCAGAGAAATTCTTAAGTTTTGGCTAAATATCGATATTTTTCAACATATTTCGTCTAAACCATTGTTTAACATTCCCTAAAGTTTCATTTTAAATTCTACGGTTTGAGTAAATTTCTATCATTTCTATCATTTTTATTGAAGCCATCAATATCGGTATTGATATATCCATCGATACTTGTTGTCCACGTGGGGCGCGTGGGGCGCGTGGGACGGCTGCCAGGCGCGGGACTTCTACTGGCGACAAAGTCGGGGAAATGGCTCGAGTGCGAGAATATATCAATATATAAATTCTTCTTCATGAATTACAATTTATAATTGATCTTTTACTTTGGAATTTTGTGCAAGGAAGAGAACCATGCGTAATTGATTATGACGTTCATATTCATCGTTAGTAAAAGGTTGATCATCAGAAGCAGTAGAAGTGTAGTTACTCGTGTTGTAATCTTGATTTTCTACTTGTACAGGTAGAGTTGGTAAAACTTTTATCATTTGAACTGCTGATGCTCCTCATTCGTCACGGCGGTACTTTTCAGGTGATTCATTGATTTGTCCTCCCCACCGCCTGTACTAGGACCTGGCCTTGCACATCTTCTAAACAAACGAAAAACAATGAAGATGAACTGTAGTAACGTTGCACATTAATATTTTCTATGATTGTCAACTTAAAAGTCCTTTAATTTTGTGATACAAGCAAATCATTCATTTTTCGCACATCATCTACTCATCCATATGAATCAAAGAAATTGGTCTATCCTAAGGATATATTGTAACTATAATCGTCAATTTGTTCAACACGCATATATTTTTAGCTAAATAGTCTCTAAATAAAATGAGTTTTTCAAAAAATTAATGACTTTAAATAAAGACAAAATAATAAACAGTTCCAATTATTCTCATTGTATAGAACTCTTAAAAAAAAATTTGTGTACATTCATTCTTGAGAAGTTACAATAGTAGACCAACATATACTTGGGTGAAAGAAAATGCCAACCTATCTCAATATTTTATTCTAAATAACTAAAATTAACTCAAGTGGGTTTAAATATACGCTTAGCGCTTCTAACTCTAAAATAACAAGATATATATGGGGAAAACTTCAATTAAAAGAATCAAAATGTTATTTTTATCATATTTTTTATATTATTTGTACTATTTTTCTAATATAAATGGTACTCAATTGTATTGGTAGCCCAATCTCTATTAGACAGGTGAAACAAATATGGTATAAAAATTAGCAAATATAGCATTACTTCAAAAGAAAAGATAAAGAAAATTAATATATAGAAAGACCAATCGACTTAATTACACAGTAATAAATTTCCATTGCGTGGCCTTTGCCATGAAGCCTTTAACAACCATATATTATCAACTACAGATGGTTCCTGCTTCTATTGCTTTTTGCTCAAAAACTCAAAGTTTGCTATTTTTGGTTGTGTCATCTCTTGATTCAGCCCAAAGGAAAGATTTATAGCAAAGTCGACTAATAAGACAACCATTATAAAACGAATAAAAATGTAGCAATACCACTAACGACCAAGTTTTATTTGAAACAAATGGATTCAGATAGCAGGGATTCAGTCTTCAGATAACAGAAGTTCACATAATTGGTTTATTAATTAAGTTATAATGTCATATATACATGAATTGGTCATAGACTATAGGAAGACTTGACCTTTTATTTCTTTATCTGCGTGTGTGAATTCATGATCACATGTGTGTGTGTGACTTTGAATAGTCTTTCCCAAGTATTTAAACTCCCACATAGTGTTTTCTTGTTGAAAAGACTTGTTGAATGTTTCAGTCAATGGAAAGAAAAGGTATCACAATTACGATGCACAAGCTTTTATATTAGGAAAACTAATGAAAAGGGTTTGAAAATTTTGAGTTTTAACGACAAGGACAAAATAAAGGGTAAAGTGAATAGTACCAGGTTTGACTTTTTAGTGTAAAAATATGGTTTTTCGTTAAAGTGAACAGTACCGTGGGCTTTTCGTTAAAACTCCCTTTTATATTTTCTTTAGCCAGAGATGATAATTGATATCGTTTACCAACTGCAATACAATAAACTTTGAGTCTACATTTGTTCACCAAATAATTTTTGAAAGGTTAACATTTAGACGTACATCCTCTTTTATTTTGCATTGAATAAGGTTTAACTAAGCTAAGAGCATCTAAGATTTTGAAACTAACTAGCTGATGAGTTGTTTAGTATTAATTTGTAAATTATGTTATTGTAATTATGAATTTATTGATCAGTTATTTTTTAGTTGTGAGTTTGCACAATGTACATGTTCTAATTTGATCAGTTGATTTTGTCTTGCTACTCTATTTAGCATTGTTCTTGCACTTATTGTTAGTTCTTTCTTGAATTTCGGACTTGCTTTCCTATCAATTAGTTTTTCTTCACAACTTCGCAATGTTTAGTTGATCTCATTCTTTTTCACGCCTTTGTTGTTCTACTTTGGCTTGAATCAGGCAAGTTGGAGTTTTTTCTCTTAGTCATACCTGCAATGTTTTAGATAAAAAAAAAATGCTTTTAACCATTTTAGAAGTACTTCTAAACAAACCTTATAACAAGGATTCAGTCCTCGGATAGCAGAGTTCACTTAACTGGTTTATTTATTAATTTATGATTATGTCATATGTACATGAATTGGCCATAGACTATAGGAAGACTTGACTTTTTATTTCTTTATCTGCATGTGTGAATTCATTATCACATGTGCGTGTGACTTTGATTAGTCTTTGTGTGACTTTGACTAGTCTTTCCCAAGTTTTTTAAGTCCCACAATAGTGACTTGTTGTTCAATCACAATATTGCAGACTGATTCAGTCAAGCCACAAATTCACAGTGAAAAAAAGTATCACAATTAAGCTGCACAAGCCTTTTGTATTTTCTTTAGCTAGAGATGATAATTGATAGCTATTACAAACTACAATAATTGAGTCCTTAAATTTGTTCACCAAATAATTTTTCATGCTCTAACATTTGGACATGTATCCTCTTCTGTTTTGCATTGACCAAGGTTTACTTACACAAATTCACAGTGAAAAAGAAAAGTATCACAATTAATCTGCAAATTATGTTATCATAATTCTGAATTTATAGATTACTTATTTTTTTTTAGTTGTGAGTTTGCACAAGGTACTTGATTTTATCTTGCTACTTGGCATTGTTGTTCCGGTTATTGTTAGTTCTTTCTCGAATTTCATAATGTTTAGCTGACTGTTGAAGATTTCTTATTGTTGGATATTTACAAATACGTAGTAAATTGAAGTTTGAAAATAGTCAGGTCTCTTTCTTTTGCACGACTTTCTTGTTCTAATTTGGCTTGGATCAGGCAAGCTGGAGTTTTTTCTCTTGGTCATGTCTCTACCATGTTTTGGATAAAACAAATATAATCTGTCTTAAATCTCAATTGAGGTGTGTTAAGCTTCTACTATTCCTCTAGTTCTTTCACATCCTCCTTCATATCTTTGGGGCTTGCTAAGGCTAACCCCAGTCCTGCAACTTGTGGCGCGGTTTTTCGTTATTCTACAGGTTATTTTTTAATGGTCTCTTCCATAGTTTTGCGCATCATAGGATTAACAAAATATGTGACTTAAAAATGGCTCTTTTAGCGCGATCTTTTCCTTTGTTTTTTACTCTTTTTCATCTCCTTTGCCGTTTCATGCTCATTGGAAAAATTGCATTTCCCTATTGTAGCATATGATTTTCCATCGTTCTCATATATTTTGAGATGCAGTTGCCAACATATAATTGCTTTTTTTTTTTAATTTATAGGTAAGTTAATTATTCTTTTCTGATTTGTTGTGAAAGTAAAAGTTAATTGTTCAATCATGTTATTATCCTTTTTCATTACTCGGGTATATTTTCCTGGGCTGTCAATATATATACAAGACACACCAGGTCTAAGCCCTCTTATTATAAGTTTGCATCGTACTATCCTTCAATATAAAAGATTTTGCTATTATATTAAATTGAAAGGAAAAAAAAACATATTTATGAGACGCTGTTGTGAAATACTTCTAACTTCGTCACTGCATAAAACACTTAACAATTGATTATTTATTATACATGTCTGCAAACTAAAGAAGCTACAGTAACCAAATTACACTTGCAAATTAACATGAGCACAAATATCTAAGAAAAGCGGGAGAGAAGACAATCCATCATACAGAGTCCACACCATCCATCATATAGAGTCCACACCACACAGCTTATCTCTTAATTAAAAAGCGTAAATTATATTTAATCAACCAGTAGAGCCAGTCTTTCTTGTTGTAGCTTTTGCATCTCCGTTACTTTGCTTGCCATCGTTCTGATCAGTCTTTGAGCTGGTGTTTTCATCAGAAACATTCTGCTCTCTCGATGTCGTCGTCCCATTGATTTTCCCACCGTCCCCTGTGCTGATCCCTGGCTTGCTTTTAGCTCCACATCTTATGATAAGAAAACAATAAGTATTTAATCAAAAAGCTGGAGACAAAGTATACTATCTTTACCAAGGAAATATCAAATTAAATAGCAATATATATATATATATATATATGTTGTCCAATATAAACAAATGTAATACTAATCTTATGCATGCAAATTATGATGAAACCACCATACATTATGGAGCGACTAATATTCCTCCTGTTGGCGCGCATACGGTCGTGATGCGTGATCTGCAGCCTGCATATATATAGTCCAATTCAATCATATATATGATATAATTGGCAACACAATCAACAAATTAACTAGCGATTTCTATTTATTTCAAATATATAAAGATAATTAAACAAACAAATTAAGTTACATTCGGTCACTTACATATTCAAGGGTCGATGACGGTAGGACTCGCAACTGGGAATTTGGACGATGTTGGTTTTTGGCAGGACGATGAATCCATGCACAGTTAGAGCCATGATCTCAGTAATTCAGAGTGACCAGTTTACTAACTGCGTGTGGGTTTCGTAGTGAGACCAAAAGTCCGAGGTTTATATAGAGTTAGAAATAAGAATGCATGGCAACTTGTACTATTATAATATTATTAAAGCTTTGATTCTGCATTATTTTCCCCCCTTTTCTCTTTAGATCCCTATTGGCTATAGTGACGTAAGAGATAAAGGGTTGTATAGTCTTTGTCCATGATTGAGTTGGGTTATGCATATTACTCCGTCAAAGTCTTTGCACTCGCATTTTGAAATGGATCGAATATCTATGTGACCATATATTACATTTGACTCAAATAAAGAGCGAGTGAGTCAATATCGAAAACTTGGTGATCGTCTGATAGTGAGCAAAAAAATATCTTTTTTTTTTTTTTTTTTTTTTTTTTGCTAAATAGGATGTATAGGACATATAATCATTAAGGGTAGTGATAGAGAAACTAAATTTCTAAATTAAATTTTGTAAACTAAATGATGTAGTTGTTGATGATTGAATTATTACTTAAATGTTGATTAATATGCTTATTCTTATTGGTAACACATTATTTAGTTTATAAATTTAATCTCCCTAACATTAACTCACCGTTAAACACTTTCAAATGTTCTTTGGAGTAATGGTCTTCCCACATTGTTTTGGTCTATTTTTCTTTGGGCATTCAAGGGAAGGATCGAGGTTGGCTTTACCTAAAAAGAATCAGGGTTATGAAACACCGATCAATATCCACTTCAATAAATGTAGCACTTATTCTCGGTGGTTATACACTCGATTCAAATTAATTTTCTCTTTGTCTAGATTCTGTCTAGTCTTTTAGACTTATATCAACTCTAATTAAATACTGAACATAAAGCCAAAAAAGCTATTAGAATGCGAATATCTGACTTGAAACTCAATTGACAATATAGAAAATAGTTTGGCCTTCTATAAATTCATGTAAAATATTTTAATTTTTTGACGTGAGACATTTTTCACTCACAATAACGTTATTTCTAGACATAAGTATGACACAAGAAATGAACTGACTAGCTTTTGTACCATATACCGAAAAGCACTACCCAAAAACTTATTTTATCAAATACTATTCAGTGTGATAGAGATATTTTGTCCTGATAATTAGCGAGTCCTTGTTCTTAATTGACATCGTCTTATAATCTCGGTCGTCCAGCTTCTATAAATGAAAGCTTACTAATTTGTGAAGGAAATTGAGAAATGGTGCTTGGTGCATGGGTGTCCACTGTCCTCCCGATATTAACTCTGGCTGCCTTTCGCTCTTTTGTTTTGTTTGAGTCAAATTTCTTTGACGGACAGCTAACACAAATAAAGAGTGACGTTGACCGTTGATTTGATCTTAATTTTCTAGGGCTCGTATGTATTCTACCTTTTTGTTAAGGTATTAGCAACAATTAGGGGCCCTCTACATTGTTTCAGGTTTTTCTAATTGAATCATTGTCCATTGCTCTAAAATATGTAGGGAAAATAAGGGTCTAATTATTATACTAAATTATAGAAAATTCCAAAATCATCATGAGGCTACTAAGTGAACATGAAAATTAGGATCGACACATCTAAATTGGTTTGAGGAAAAAAGCATTCTCTGATAATAATACTCTAAATTATAAGACTCTGTTGGATTAAGATGTGTTGAACTCTCTCATATAATAAACTTAATGTAAAAAATCACACATCAATTTTGAGAATAAATAACTTAGCTAAAACTCTCTTCTTTTAACAATTATGCAAGGTGACTCTCGCTATCTGAAAAAAGTCGAGGTGTCTCTTTTAAAAGAATGTGATCACTCTAAAAAGTAAAAGAGAATAGCTATAATAAACATATTTTAACATTTGGTTTGTAAAAATGATCAGTCTTTAATAATAAAGACAGATTAATCATATATTGACAACGCAATGATAACATAACGACAATAGAATGATTATATATTGACGACTTAATAAACACTAATAAGTTCAGAAGTAAAAATATGTTTATTCTAGGTAATTACCTAAGGTAAAAAGTTTCACCTATTCACTAGAATTTCATGCTTGGTCACACGCATCTCTTCTTAAAAAAAAATACTCTTTCTAATTTCTATTCAATTATAAATTTAATATCATAATTTATTATATTTCCATCAAAATCTAGAGGTGGTTTTCCCACTTATTATTATTATTTTTTTTATCAAACAAGATTATTTCCTTTAAAAACTAGTATAAGGTCCAAAAAGAGCCAGCAAAACCACAACATATAAAGTAAAAAGGCCAAGCAAAATGAGAGCTGCAACCCAAGATACAACGGGAGACCCTCACAAACTTAGGCCCGAAGGCTGCAAAACAAACAACAAAATTCCTAATGTCAAGTAGCATAAGCGAAACCACCGCTGTCGTCACGTCCTCGGAAGAAGTCAAACTCTGGACCGAGAAAGTAGACATCGGATCTAAGTTTCCTTCACAAATCCCTACAAATATATACACACAAAATATCTTATGGATAGAAAGTGAAGCTAAAGAGGTAGATAAAATACCCTTCAATGTCAGAAATCGCATTTAAGGGTCTTTATTAGGTTGAAATCACCATAAGCATACTCACCCTTTTGGTGGGTTTCTTTTT
Organism: Cotoneaster glaucophyllus; assembly: GCA_036320875.1. Classification (NCBI taxonomy): domain Eukaryota; kingdom Viridiplantae; phylum Streptophyta; class Magnoliopsida; order Rosales; family Rosaceae; genus Cotoneaster; species Cotoneaster glaucophyllus. The sequence continues at coordinate 27,671,270 of CM070061.1, read as the reverse complement.
GGCCATTTCTTGTCATGATTCATCATCCAAAGGAAGCATGATTCACGTGGGATGTTACGGGCTTCATGAATCTTCCTCTTTTTTCAGAAGCAAAGAACATGTAGGCCCAAAAGGATTCAAGCTAGTTGGGGAAGTATTATTGTATGCTTGTCACTAGTTAGTGGAAAGAATAAATTATAGAGGCAGTGGCGGAGCTAGGATTTATTGTGAGGAGGGGCCTCACACAAGTATAAAAGAAGAAAAAATGAATAGTGATTATAAAATTACAAATGCAAAACATCATAATATATATCCAAATAATTAAATAGTCAAAATTAACATATCCATAGATAATATGAATTTCATATTTTGAGACCGTTGCGCATGATGTCATCTATACTATTGAAAGAATTATTAAACTCAATGGAGAGAATTACTAAAAATTTGCAAACCCTAAAACTCAAAGTAAGAGGTAGGATAGAATAGAAACAAATATTTTATAGAGGATAATAGAGTTTTACAAACCTTATTGTTCTTTATTCAATAAATTTGGGATTTGGAATGGTTAAATATATGAAATTCAAGAAGAATAGGGTAATAGCTCTGGCAGTGCATAAGTGAAAGACAACTTTTGTTAATTAAAAGTGAATGATGAGTTAAATTTGAATGTTATTGATTTGTGATAAATGACGATTCAAAATATTATATTTAATTTGGGGATGGAATTTGGTGGATTAAAAATAGATAATGATTGGATTTGTTTCACGTGTTGAGAAGGGTTGCAAAGCAAGGTGTAATACTAACCTTATTTTTACAAGTGAGGGTAGGCCTAGGACTACTGTAGTCCTAATATGCATCCGCCAGTGTATAGAGGGTACTATATAGTATACTATGCTGACCAGGAGACGCATTCTGCTCGTTATTTCTTTTTTATTCTTAAGTTGCGTTTGTTACACGGTATTATCTTTAATATGATTAGTTTGAGTAAACTGGATGAGAATAAATTAAGCTGAATTGACTTAGTAAATTGTTTAATGTAATGCCGTACTAAAAAGCAGAATAATGAAAACAGTACTGACATCAGTTTGTTGTTTTCTCTTTCTTTAGAATCATTTTTTAGCAAGAGCGTTAGGTGCAACTGCCAAAGACCCCAACACCAAAAGGGTCCCAAAATTAAATTTTATTAATTGATATATTTGTAGGAGAAAAAATATAAAACATAATGTTAAAATTATTTTTGTAATAAAATCTATATATATTAACACAACAGTACGAAAAAAATTAATTAGTTATTACTTAGAAGTATATCAAATAGCAAACTATTTTCCCAAACTAAACATGCAAATGTTATTTCTTTATTTTTTTTTCCATTCTCTACATATCTCTAGTCTTTCTCAAATATTTCCCAGAAATACATTTGGTTCTCGAAAGTTTGTACTGTTCCATATCATTTTATTTTAGAGAAACTACTACGTTTGATAAAGGACATATAGAGAAACAAATCTATCCATGCTTTTTTCTTTTTTTTTTTTTAAATTTTAAACAATATGTCGAAAAGACCCCTTTATAACTTTTCAATTATTAAAAACTGAAGACCAACCCTACCCCAATTACTTAGATAGTACACAAAAAGAAAAGGGTAGTAATCACACATGAATATCTTGTTGAGAGTTTCATGTATCTCATATTGACGAATGTTAGCTTGTGAGTGGTTAGATTATAAGTGAATTGGATTGGTCAGCTCAATAGGTTTTGTTTGTAAGTTTGTTAGAGCATCTCCAGTAGACTCATGTCATCTTTGAGGACTCATTTAGGTACCGTTTGGTACGTGGAATGAGACGGAACGCACTCGTCCCACGTTTGATGCGCCAAGTTGTCTGGGACGCATTGTCCCGTGGAACAAATTTTAGTCATTTTTTTTGTTTCACCTCCCCCCCCCCCCCCCCAACGGGAACGACTTGTTCCATGGAACACAAAATTATAAATTTTTTGGAAAGCAATACCCCTTCTCTTTTTCATTAATTCCATTGTCTACCTTCCCTCTCTCCTGTAGCCTCCTCCTCCTCCACCACAAACCCATCCAAACCCAACCTCACCTTCCTCCTGCTGCCTCCCTCTTCCCTGCTAGTCCCACGACGAGACCGTCGCCAGCAACGCCTAGGTCTCGCAAGCAATGTCGGGCTTCTTCTGACGACGACGAGGCCGTTGAGAAGTCGTGCAAGCGCCACAAGCACTGCCACCACCATCGTCGCCACCGTCATCGTCACGGCAGCAAAAAACGCGAAGAGGAGACCAAGGTCGTCGTTGACAATGTTGAAGCTTCCTCCACCGCCGCCTGTTTAGTCCATCCGCACTCCACCTTCTTCTCTGTCGTTGTCACCATAGCCAGGCCATCATCGTAAGCCTAGGGAAGACAACGACGACGCTGTAGAAATTGATTGAAATGAATTTGAGGGAGTTGGGATTTTTGGTGGGCTGGGGGACAATGATGGAGAAATTGGAAAATGGGTACTTTGAGGGAGTTAGGCTCGGAGGAGAGAAAGACAAGATGGAGATGGTGGCTTAGTTGTCGTGACTAAGAACATTCTGCGGCAAAAATGGCTAATCTGAGCGAAGAAGAATATGACGGCGTGGGTTGATCCAAATTGGGAAATTGGATTTTGATCTGAAATGTTGAAAACAGGGGTGATGTGGGTTTGGAATGAGAGTCTTCGAGGTTTTTATTTTTTTTTTATTTTTTATTTTTATGCACATGGGTCTTTTGGTTCCATTCGCCATGCGCTTACCAAACGCAAAACAAAACAATCTTCCCGTTCCATCCTGCGTGTACCAAATATAACATGGAATCTCCATTCCGTTCCGTCCCATTCCATCCCGTTCTATCCCGTCTGCGTACCAAACTCCTTAGGGACTCAAAAGGAATATATTTGTCCCTAAAAGAATATTAACTCCAATGCGAGTGTCTTTATAGTATAATTCTTAAATTTAGAGACTAAAAGATTAAAATAAATCATTGTTAATTTCGTAGCCTTTGATCTAAACAGTAAAAAACCAAAACCAGAAAGCTATCAAGACCATTAATTTCCCATCAATAAACAAAAGAAAACATCAGTAAGCAGGAGTAGCTACATGTGGGTATGCCAAGTTTTCTACTCAAAATACTCACTAGGCTCCACCACTTTGGTCTCTATGTTGTCTCTATATGTGGCGACTTGCCTCATGTATCCATTGAGTCCCTATATTTTAGGTTTCTGGTGCATTGGAGAGCCTTATTCCTTGATGTGATAAAAGTTAAGCACTCAAATTAAACCCTCTTGTTGTAATTGTAGTATAGATGCAAGTAGGGATCGTTCTAGGCCGGGGATTAGGAGGGATTACTAATCGACTTTAAACTGACTCAAAGACACAAAAACAAACTTAAAAATGTTTGGATAGATTCAAGAGACTCAAAACAGGTTAAAAACACTCAAAACTGCTTAAAAACACTTTTTGGACAGATTCTAGACACTGGGTATGATTTTGACGAAAATTGGTTTTGGCTTGAATTAAAACACTTAAAAAAAACACAAACCAAACAGATTTTAAACACTTTGAAACAAGAAAGTAAAAGGGAGGTTTTGGTTTGGACAAATTTGAAAGTAAAACAAGCAATTTTAAAGACAAAACAGATTTTAAAGTAAAACAAGTTTGAGAACGATTTTGGGAACTTGGATGGATGATGGGCTAGCTAAAGGCTCTTTCTCCACACATGACATGTATGCAAACGAATCGATTTCCAGTTACTCCTTCATTGAATTATGAATGACAATGCCCCAAATTAACCGTGACATCACTAGTTAACCCTCAGATTTTCCTTGTGTTATTGGATTGGATGACATCATTCGACAACCCAAAGCATTCTTCAAAAGTTCCCTACATGACATCATAATAAAGATACAATCAAAGATCATTACGTTCAATGAAAATCATAAACATTGACAAAGCACTTGCAACTATGACATCATGTCACTCATGCTAGGAATTAAACTTAACGCGATCATGACCAGCGACCTTCACTACATATGAATATAAGTTTGTAACGATTATGTGAAACTCCCTTATACTCTAGCATCAAATTTATGCATGCCAATTAAGTGTCGACCCTCAATCAACAAACACAAATAAGTTATCAATCAAATAGTTAAGCCAATTGCATTCACGATTCAAGAATTCATAACTGGAATTTATCAACTCATATTGCACACATAATCATGGCTTTGAAATCACCCCTAGCCAAGAAGGGTTTAGCCACTTATGTTCACAGCAAAACGAAAGAAAAAGAAATTAAACATTGTAAATAAAGAACGAATTACACCTAGAATGCTCCAACGATCAGCTCGAACATCCAAGAGTCCTCCCTCTTTCTTCTTGCTGCGGCACAAAGGTGGATGGAGTGTATGAGATGTGTTTTGGGGTCAGGTATGTGTTTAAGGTTGAATGGGGCTGAGGCAAGGGTGTAGAGGTGGCTGGAATTATGTAGAATGATGTAAGGTTGTGTAAATTGGTGAATGAATCAGCTAAAGGGTGCGGCAAGGGGTGTTATATATAAGGAAAAGGTGGAGCTCGGTTTGGACTTATTTAGGTAACACAATTTATTGCAAAACAATTTATTGCAAAACTTAAGGGAAATAGGGAATTAAAGTCAGAAACCTAAGGAAAAGGGAAGGTCTTTGCGGCAAGGAAAGGGAAAGTTGACTTCTTGCTGATTTAGGTCCAATTTAAAAGGAGAATGGGAAACCTTATGCGGCATTGAAGAGGGAGTAAAGGGGAAGGTGCGGCATCCCCTAAGAGTTGGGATTTAGGTGTCCCAAAATGTCTAGGACTCCTCTTTGTAGTTGAAACCTTTGTACATTAGGATTAGGAAAGTCAAAGGTCAAAATAAGGAAACTTTGACTTAGTCAATCATTATTCTTCTTGGATTCCTTTTCCTTCCTTGACTTGAATTAATTTTCTTCCTCTCTTTGGCTGATTCCTAGCATGTTTTGGCCTTCAATTTCGTCCATCTACATTGCTCCAAGCATAAGCTATCCAAAACATGCCCAAAACTGCTCCAAAAGGCTCCAAAATGCACTTTCTTGATACTAATCCCCTTGGGACCTACAAACACACGAAAATAGCTTAAAATACTAAATTAACTATGAACAATCAACATAAATGCACGAAAACAAGCCAACTAAGTCGCATAAATATGCTCCTATCATTCCTCATTTATAGGATTTATTCAGTGGTGAAGATAGCTTTGAGGGCTAGCATTGGAAATGCTCTTATAGTAGATATAGTGATGTGTAACTTTGCTCTTCTTCTTAACTTCCATTTGTAACTTTGGGACATCTCTGTATACTAAAACTCAGTCGGTGGGTACTGCGGATGACCAGTGGGCAGACAAAATAGCCCCTTGGTTTTCTTCTCTGTTCTCTTTTTTGTTGGTGAATTGCCCTTCGTTGGATCTCTGCCTTTCACTTTTGTTTTTTTCTCTTCTGTTAACAGTGAAGTGCCGGTGTTGCACTTCGGCTTCGTTTTGTTTTCCGTTGTTTTTTCCTCCTGTGCACGGTGAAAGGACCGGATTGTCTAGTTCATTCTATTCAATACACAGAGATTTCATTCCTTTTTTTTCTTCTCCGTTTTCTCTTTATTTCGCAATTGCTGAAATGTAATTAATATCCCACAATATTGGAGATGAAAGTCTTGTATTAAAATTCTTAAACGATCTTAGGCCTCTCCGTCAGTTGCCAAATTTGTACGCGATTTGACGTAAACATGTTTTGACATGGTACAAGAGAAAAAAGTATCACAAATCATAATCTACTAATATATGATGCAAGAAGAAGCACGGTTTTCAATTAATGAATTGAAATGACAATTATTAGTTTAAGAAGAAATTATGATAAGTACATAGTTAAGCTGCTAACAAATCACATTCAGCCATGCTTTGCTAGACCTCCAGCCACCATATTACAAAAACAGCAGTATTAATAACTGCAGCTAATTTAATTAACAAACTAATAGCCCTGGATTATTAATTAATCAGTGGCATCAGTAGTCTTGGTTGTATTGTTAACTTCATCAGCACTAAGGCCATCTCCAACCGACAGAGGGTCAGATAGCTCTGTTTAGTCCTATAACCCTTCAAGAAATTAATATTTTAATAAACAGTGTCAGACCATATTTTTTACCATCTCCAATCGAGGGGTCAAAGGGCCATAGGCCAAACATAGTCCTGTTACAAAAAATCATCTCCAACAGAGAGGGCCAAATGGCTATAGACCAAACATAATTTATAATTTTAATTGAATTAATATGGTTACTTATATTAAACTACCTCAATAATTTTTCGAGATGGAATCTCAATAATTTTACGTCTTGGATTTCTAGTGTCACGTGTCAATATGTGTCAAATTTTGCAGATTTCTTGTCGATATGGAATCTTACTAATTTTACGTCTTGGATTTCGAGTGCCACGTATCGATATATGAGTAACTCTCCAGGTTTATTGTCGATATGTAATCTCAATAATTTTTTCGGATATGATTTCGAGTTCCACGTGTCCATATGTAATTGGTTGTGACAATTTTAGATAGGATTTTTATCTGGGTGACACTTTTTATCTTCAGTTCCAATGTCCATAAATAGGGTGGATATTGGGCTATATTCACACACCTTTAGCTTTGCCCTCTCCAATATCTTTTTCAACTCAATCTTTTTCAATTCAAGTTTGCAATGAATTCTAACTTTGGGTCCTCTTTGGATTCCAACTGGGGCTCATCCAATTCCGAATTGGAAGAAAAATGGGTGCATATGAGACGAGGAGATGAGGAGTCCGATGAAGAAGATGAAGCATGGTGCAACACATCATATAAGGCAGCTATGGCTGGGGTCATGGCGTGTGAGCCAATTGGGGAACAACTTCAATGGGGTGGCTCTGTTGTTGGTCGCTCTTACAAACCACGAAACAGAGAGATGGCACATGACAATCTGATGAACAACTACTTTAACCCCAACTCGATGTACACAGAAGAGGATTTCAGATGTTGCTTCCGGATGAGGCATCATGTCTTCGAGTTTACATGCCTTGATAATCTTGATGAATTATGTCGCACAGTTGTTCAGCTTTACAAAAAGGAGTATCTCCGTGAACCAAATCAAGAAGATCTTGATCAGCTCATTCGCAAAGCTAAAGATCGTGGCTTTCCTGGCATGATAGGGTCATTATATTGCATGCATTGGTAGTGGAAGAACTGTCACACCGGATGGCAAGGAGGCTTTAGCGAAAGATCGTGAAAGCCAACTATTGTGTTAAAGGCGGTTGCCTCGTTTGACACATGGATTTGACATGCTTTCTTTGGAGTCCTAGGATCCCAAAATGGCATTACAGTTCTTAGGCGTTTACCCCTCTTCAATAACCTGACGGAGGGTAAATCACCTCAACTTGACTATTACATCAACGGTCGTCACTACAATATGAGGTATTACTTGAAAGATGACATCTACCAAAGTGGGCGACACTTGTCCAAGCAATTCCAAACCCTATGGATGACGCTCAAAGGTAGTTTACCTTACACCAAGAGGCATACCGAAAAGATGTTGAGAGAGCTTTCGGTATTCTACAAATACGGTGGAAGATCATCAAGGAACTGCAAGAGGTTGGAGTCGAGCTAAATTGAACTTCATCATGATGTCGTGCATCATATTACACAACATGATTGTGAAGGATGAGTGCGAAGGCTATATTGATGGAGAATCTGATGACGCAAGATGATTCAAATAGGACAATGAGGGATCGTGCAAAAACATATGATGGGCCTAATTTACCTTTCGATCCAAGAATTGGTAATATCTCGTTAAACGAGTACATGAGGCGTAATAGGATGATACGTTCGCGTGCTACAAACAAGTACCTACAACAGGATCTTGTTGCACATCTTTGGGCCAAAAGAAGCATGGGGTGGGCATTTAAGTTTTATGTTGTTAAATGTTTGTTTGTAATGTTGTTTAAGTTTAATGTTATTTAATGTTGTTTAATATTGTTTAATGTTGTTTAATGTTACTTAATGTTATTTATGTTGTTTAATGACTTAGGTAGTTATAGGAAAAAAAATTAGAATTTTTTTTTTTTGTAAAATAAAAAAAAATTCAAATCCAACGCCTAGCTGATGCCAGGTAGCCCTTGGGCTTGAATTATGGACCGGCCCGGTACTAGTTGGCTTGCTGGTTCGAGCCAGCCGGTTGGCCCGATTGTGCAATTGTGGCCCGGTGGGGGCCACGAGCTCTTTGGCCTAGCCTTCGATTGGAGACGGTTTTCGTTTCATTTCGGGCTATTTTCGACCCTCTGGTCGGATCTATTGGAGATGGCCTAACATTTCCTCCATTTGTTTTCTCATCAACTCCGTTCAAACTACTGCTGAGGCTGACCTGATCACTTCTCAAACTCCTGTTACTGCTTCTGAGTACCCGGTTGATTTGCGGAGGGTTCCCTCTATTGAGCTCTCGTCTTCCAGGCGTTGCAGCACATCTTCTGATCAACCAAAGAATTAATACTGTTAGTAATTAATTAAACTTAACTTAATGCAAGATTGGTAAGTACATAATTAAAGATTGAAAGAAGAGAACGAGTATAGAGGAAGGGAAGAGATTAACTTACATTATGACAATCTTATTTTCCAGTCTGCAGGGCTTGGAGTTAATGGTCATTTGAAGCATGGTTTTTGGCATGATGCTATTTATAAAAAGAGCCATGGTGAATGAAAAATGAAGAACTTTTTCTGTGTTTAACAGCTTAAACTGCTCAATAAATCGGAGCTTAATGGCCACTTGTGAGTTCTAACTAAGGGTTAATGGTTCAATTTATAAGTGAATTGCGTGTGTACTGGTTTCTTCCACCTAGTCAAACTTAGGCAGCTTGGAAAACCAACACCCAGAAACCCTAGTGTTGTAATTTAGTATTAAAATTACTTTCAGTAACTGAAACATATAATGAATTTATAATTATGTTATGTTTATTCTTGTTTGGGTTTACGGGTGAACACAATCCGAATTTGAAAGGTTTTAAATTATAATTATGTCCATGAGTGAGAGCAGCAGCAACACTAGAGATTTTCCTCTTGTCACCGGCCCTAATTCTGATTAGGGTCAGTAGCAGCCCTTCCTTCTTAGTCTGCTTCCTCTTTCTTCTACTTGTGGTGTATTTCCCTGCTTTCCTTCCTATTTTGCTTTCCCTTTTCAACCCAATTTTCACAAGTACATCTGCTGCCTTCAGACCAGATCTTCCATCCATCCATATACATGTTCTTATTTTGGCTTCCACCGACTCCATCTCCGTTCTTGATTGCGAAGTGATGCAGTCTTCAACTGAGAAGGTGCATAGAGATCCGGCGTTTTCACCGGCTAGGGTGGCAACACCACTTGCTTCTCTCTGTATGCCATTTCTAGTAGTGTTGTTCGTGGTGATCCCACGGGCTTCTTTGGTTTCTCTCAATCAGTGCTTGCGATTGGTGAGATGGTATAAGTTGGAAGGTGATATGATTTTTACCACCTGCAAAAGTAAAGATAAAAACACTTAAAAATACTTGCAAGAGTACAAGGTTGTCGTAGTATAGCAGCTCAAGCAAGGTCGTTTTCCACAGGGATTGAATGAATAATCTATGTTAAAACCAAATCTTAATTAATTACTTGAAAACGAAATTGGGAAGAGGTTGATTTTATAACCTAAAATATTAAAAACGAATTTAATTAAAAACAATTAAATAAATTGGCAAAGTAAAGAAAATAGTTTTGAAAATAAATTTGAGCACTAGGGTTCAGCCGTCACCTTAACAATCCTACGTAGTTCTTCCAATTACTTATGAATTACACATGCATATTTGAAGGTTAGGTTTTTCTAAAGTATGCCCTACTTGGACCCCCAATATAGAACGTATATCTAACATGCAACCCGTCCGTGGCGTCCATATCGAATGTGAACATGCAAGACTCATTAAGTTTTGGGAAAACCCTTTGAAAAACCATATAACCCTTAAAACGTGTCGTCCATCATAAGAGGTTACACATATTAACCACAAGAAGTCAGCGCCAATTTCAGGGACAGCCCTCCGCCAAAATTGCATCAAATTACTTTTCTAAACATCCTAATGGTGGCCAATCATCAAGACAATTAGATAGTTTAAAGCACAGTGATTAACAATCCAAAACTTGCATGCATAATATCATAAGCAAATTGAAAAGAAACTACATATTCTTGCTAAGGCTCGTGACCTCGCCCTAGCAAACGAGATTAGTTACTAACAACCATAAAACAAAATATTATTAAGAACATGGAAAGAAAACACCTTGAAAATAAACTTGAATCGTCAAAAGCTCTTTAAGTAGTGCACAAAAGCTCCTCCAAAAGTTGCATATATGTTGTCTCCTTCTCTAATGGCTAAAAAGCCTTATTTAAACTACTAGAAAATAAAACCCTACTTAGAAAAGGTCTTAGAATGAAACTAGGAAACCTAATAAAATAATAAAACAGAAAATAAAAGGTTTCCTATTTGAACTGGAATTCGGAATTCTCAGAAAATCACACTTTTGACCAACCGAATCAACTCCGATTTGGTCCTAAAAGGTCTCTTTTGAAAGCTGAAGACGTCCCCTACAAATCCTCAGAAGTGATCTTTCTCAAAATATGCCATCTTGACCTCCAAAATACCCAAAACGTCCAGAAACGTCAATCTGGGAAAGCTGCGCGCTGGGCCTTTATTTCATCGCCACGGTCAAACGGCTTGGTAGAAAAATCTGGAATTTTGACACAATCATCTTGAAAGGCACACGAACATCCTCCAATTAGAATCACTCCAAAATTCGTCCGTTTGGTAATCTTTTGCTCCAGAGGAAGTCGAATGTCCTACATTGGAAATATATAACAAAGTATCAAAATTCTACCAAAATAACCAATAAATTAATACTAAGATTAGGATAAAATATATAGTATAATATCGACCCATCAGAAGGTGAAATTCATCTTCTTTCCATCTATGAAATGTGGGTTCGTGGTTAAAGTTGGCTGTGTTTTATCTGTTTTGGGTATTTGAGTTACTGTTGAGGTCCATTTTTTTACTTGTGTGGTTATTGTATATGAACCTCAATTTATGTAATTAATTGTGTTGTGGTAGTGTAGTAACCTTTGACAACAAAAAAAAAATCAAACTGCAAGACTTAATAACTAATTTAGTCAATTCACCGCTCAAACATCTCCGCAGATTCATCCTCATAAATATATTAAAGGCAAATTTGTTTACTCTCTACTAGTGATGTCAAATCCAGTAATAAATGACTCCAAATTATTGATGATTAGATGACCAAATTGGGCCCTTTAAAAGCATCTTCGAATTTGGGCTTCTAACAAAGTTAGGCTCTCTTTGAGTTATAGGCTTTTATGGGTTTAGCTTGATGTTTTTGTTTGATTGAATTTGGATTTGGAGCCCTGTTTCACCCCATGTGGGTTTGCGCAACTTTGGCTGTATGAAATTGCTTACTTGACCATAAAAATAGCATAAAATAGGTTTATGGAAATGTCACATATGAAAATTTCCTTCCAAGTTTGAAGTTCAAATTTTCACCAAAAATATTCAAATAAATGTATGTGCTTGTTGGATATCATTGTTGTAAATACTTTTATCTTGTTTTGCTTACGTGAAAATTTTGAACGAAACCAGACTAAACTAAACATAACCGAACCAAACATATTTAACAAGGTAGTTTTCAAGTTTAGGAGGAATCAATTGAACTTAACTGTTCCCACTTCTAAACAAAAGAATAATTAGTGAACTTTAATGAAAAGGGCTTGGACCAACAAATATTTAACCAAAAACCATCTTAAAATGTTATTTAACCAAAATGGCTCAAAGTTTAATAAAAAACCACCCAAAACTTATTATCCACGGGCCGATTTTACAAGCCCAACCCGTTACAAAATTACTTTCCCTAAATACCCCTATAGCATTCAATGTTCGCGACTTTTAACGAAACACAACGCCCAGCAATTAACCTCCAGCACGACCCCCCCCAGCACGACCCCTCAGCACGTAACCCCCGTCGAATCAAACTTCCCCCATTTCAAAATCAATCAAAATCAAAGTTCAAATCACAGTTGAAAAGAAAGCATTCATCGAAAACAAGCCGGCGAAACAAAGTTCACAGAAGTTCAATGGCAGAAACCAGAGAAAATGTGGTGCAAAACCTCCGTCGGAACAAACCGGAGAAAAGGAAGTCCAAATTTCACCACAACCTCCGTCGGAAAAAGCAACAGAAAAAGAAAAGCCTTCGTCGGAAAAAGCAACAGAAAAAGAAGTGCCAAAGGCACCAGAACAATCGACAGAACAAAGAAGCGAAAAAGAGGTAACTTTTTTAGAAAATAGAAAGTATGATTTTTTGCCACTTTTTTAGAAAATAGAAAGTATGATTTTTTGCCACTTTTTTAGAAACTAATACTGTCGCTGTAAAAACTAATACTGTCTCTGGAAAAACAAACACTGTCTCTGGAAAAATAACACTGTCGCTGGAAAACAATGTCTTTTATTTTGTGTAAATACTTGAATCTGTAACTGTCGCTGGAAATAAACTAACACTGTCGCTGGAAAAAGTAACACTGTCTCTGGAAAAAAGTAACACTGTCGCTGGAACAAAGTAACACTGTCGCTGGAAAAAGTAACACTGTCGCTGGAAAAAAGTAACACTGTCGCTGGAAAAAACTAACACTGTCGCTGGAAAAAACTAACACTGTCTCTGGAAAAAAACAACACTGTCTCTGGAAAAAAAAAAGGACCAAAACATAACTGTGACTATCTGTTTTCTTCATTCCATATTATGCTTGTTCTTCATAAACAGTTGATTATAATTCCTTAAAACTTTGTTCATATTTACAAAAATACAGGTAAACAAGAGATTGAGAGTGAAGTATTTTGCACGCAAAACAACCAAGAAGAAGAAGGAGAAGAAAACTCCAACGGATAAGACAAGAAGAAATCGAACTTCATATCTCCAGTATCGGTGCAATATGACAGGCTTTTCAGACTCAATGGAAATATACAAGCCAATGCTTGAAGAGCGCAAAGATGTTTGCTATGAGTTGGCAAAGACACCATTTTGGAGTCTTATTAAACTGTACATGGATCATATCCTTGTTGTCACCCAAAGGAAGAAGAAGTCTGATACAGATTTAATTAAGTTTATAAAATGCTACGACTCCAGAGAGCAAAAGTTCAGATTTGGAGATCGAGATGCAAGAGGGATAACACCCGATGATGTTGCTGAAATCTTTGGACTGAAAAACGATGGAGATGAACTGCCAAACACCGATAAATCCTCCAAATCTGGTAAGGAGGACAGATTCTTGGATAAGTACTTTCATAACGTTGACCGAGTGAAACAAAAACACCTTCTTGAAGCATATAGAAAATCAATCATTCTCCGAAATCCTCAAGGTGCAAGAGATACGGCTTCCATCATATGTGCACATCTCATCCAGTCACTCTTGTTTGCAAACTCCGGATCATACATCACATGGAGCTTCCTGCAAATTTGTGGAAGGTTGGACGAAATCAACAGATATAATTGGGCCAAGGGTGTAAGAGACTACCTCTTCAAAATGGTAGACAAATCACAAACACTGTCGATTTCCAGAGGGGATGTAACAACAACCAGTGGTTGCACCGTTCTTATTTTGGTAAGAATATAAGAATTCTAGTTTTAAAAGTATGAAATTTTTATTATGATTCTCAAACTGTAACTATTCTCACTTTTCTTAATTTGTCCAGTATTGGCTATGTCTTAAAGCAAACCTTGTTCCAACGATTGAAGGCCGAGAAAACTTGGTTCCAGCGATAGGAAGATGGGACACAACAAAGATACACAAAGCAATCAGAGATGTCAAAGTTGAAGATATTGAGGTATCCCATAATCAAAATCATTTTTACATAATGTTTATCTAGAAACAATTCAACTTTCAAAAAACTTTAAACAAACCAAATGTGTGACTGTGTGCAGATTGCCGGTGCGATTCTTGATACTGAAAAAAGGAGTGTTCCCTTCCAAAATCAGTGAAACAAAGACAACGCCAACTAATAGAAGGAAGACAAGAGCAATGACTTATATTGAGGTAATGTATAATAAACAGAAACAATTATACTTTGATATCTGCATACTTTTTGTTAACTGTCGCTGGAAAAAGTAACATTGTCGCTGGAAACATTAACACTGTCGCTGAAAACATTAACACTGTCTCTGGAAACATTAACACTGTCTCTGGAAAAACTAACAGTCTCTGGAATCGAGTCCTACAAAAGCAATGACTTATATTCCAGAAACAGTGACTTATATTCCAGAAACGGTGACTTATATTCCATAAACAGTCACTTATATTCCAGAAACAGTGACTTATATTCCATAAACAGTCACTTATATTCCATAAACAGTCACTTAATAAATAATACTTTTGTAACTGTGTACAGATTTCTGATTCTCCTATTGAGAAAGTAGACGATTCTTCAAGAAAAGCTCAAGAAAAGATCGTGACAAGGAAAAGAAAGGGGACTCCTGCTGCAAAAGATGTCATTGAACCTGAAAAGAGAAGTAAAAAAGATGAAGCACCTGAGGGGACTCCTGCTACAAAAGATGTCATTGAACCTAAAAAGAGAAGTAAAAAAGATGAAGCACCTCAGTACAACTCTATTGATGAAGCCCAATTGCAGTTTGACAAGTTGTATGCTGAAGAGTATCTTAAGCTTAATCCAGATTATCAAACTCATATTCATGGTATTGACACAACATTAACCGAAGAGATGTTCAACCAAATTCAAAAATGTACAGCCATGGAACATATGAGGTATATGGTGGTCAAGCACATGATGATGCATGCAATTGATAGTCTGCAAACAGCTTCTATAGTTTCTGGACAAACAACTGGACAACTCAAAAGAGACATTGAGAAGCTTGAAGAAGAAAAAGAGTTGAACAAGAAGAAAATCAATGATATGGATGCGGAAATCCAGCAGTTGCGGATGAAGAACAATGAAGCTTCAGCAAAAATGAATATACTTCCAGATGTTCCAATTGATGAGAAAATAGAAAGTCAAGAAGCTGAAACAGAAGCAATCAGCGGAAAAAACCAAGTTCAAGATCCAATTGATGTTCAAATGGACAGTCAATATGTTGAAGCTGCAAACATAAATGATACCATGGCTACTCCAGAAGCCAAGGACATTAAAAATGGACAAGAAGAAAATGCAGAAGAAAAAAAGCGGACAAGAACTTTGGTCAGAAATGTTCGAACCAGGGACGATCGTAAAGCAAATGTTCTTCCTGAGTTTGACTATGTCCCTGTGCAGAAAATCCAAAAAAAGAAGGCCAAGTACATATATGCTGTTAGTGACAGTGAAAGCCCGTCAATTATGCCACAGCCAGAGCAGACTTTGGAACCAATTATTGATAGAGAGAAGGATCAGCGCATACTTGAAGAACAAGAAATTAAAAAGAAGAAGCTACTGGTCGAAAAGATGAAGCCAATTGTTGAAAAAGCAAAGCCAATTCCAAAAGTGGTAAAGCCAAAGCCAATTCCAAAAGGGAAGCCTGCAAAGAAGACAAATGCAAAAAGCTCAAAGACTGATAAAGACAGTTACCTACCTTCGACAACACAAGCTTACAGGTTGCTTGACGAGAATACAAGAGAGAAAATCAAGGAATATTACAGAAAAGATGACTTGTAAGTTTTCGATAACATTAACTATCAACTTATATTTCATAAACAGTATGATTATATTTCAACAATGTCATTGATTTGTGTTAATACTTGAATCTGTAACTGTCGCTGGAAAAAACTAACACTGTCACTGGAAAAACCTAACACTGTCGCTGGAAACAAGTCCATAAACAGTCACTTATATTCCATAAACACTCACTTATATATTCCATAAACAGTCCCTTACTTTCTAACACTGTCGCTGGAAAAACTAACACTGTCTCTAGAAAAACTAACACTGTATCTGGAAATTAAAGTGTACACAAACTAACAGTGTCAATTATATATACACATTTAACATTTAATTTTCTTACACAGGGATTATTTTTGGATGCAACCGAAGCAACAGAACACGGCGCATGAGCTTGTTGTTCTGAAGTCAGATTTGAAAACAGTGTTCGTCGATGGTGCAATTGACTCCAATATAATTGATGCGTCCTTCTTCATCATGTCAGAAAATGAAGCAAAGATGGGACAAGAGCAAAATCTATATCTTCCTTCCTTCCTCTTCGTAAGTGTAAACAAGTTTATTTACAACAAATTTCTGTTTGTCAATTTCATAAACCGTAAAAAGGGTTATGTTATTGTCTTCAGAATGACGTCGAGAACCCAAAATTGGAGAGTGACCAGAGATACATTGATGAAACATTGAAGAGACTCTTGGAAGAGAATGTTGACAAAGTGGGAAAGGTCTTCATATGCTTAAAGTGTTACTACCACTATACCCTGGTAGTTTGGGATATTAAAAATGGAAAAATGACACACTACAATTCCAAACTACCAAGGATAGAAGGCGGCACAGACATATACTTTAAGCATGCGGTGGAACTGGTGAGAAAACAAACTTAAATCAATTACAAACTATCCTACTATGGTAAAAAAGACAAATCAAAATCTCATTATTATTATTTTCTGTTTTACAGAGGGACAAAATAGAAGCACTGTACAAGGATTTCAAAGCTGATCAAAACATCAAAATAGAGATTGAAAGATGCTTGACTAGTGCACAGCAAAGAGAAGACTCGTAAGTACAAAAATATAGTTTCATGTCATTATTTGAGTTCATTTTCATAAACACTGAGCTATTTTGCTTTTGGATCAAGAGACAATGACTTATAATCCAGAAAAAAATGTCCTATATTTCTGTAAAAACTTGAATTCGTACCTGTCTCTGTAAATACCAACACTGTCGCTGGAAAAATAACACTGTCGCTGGAAAATAACACTGTATCTGGAAAACTAGACAACACTTTACTGTTATAAATTTATCTACTTTCTTTATTTATCATACTTCTTAGTTTTGCAAAAAATGCAGATTGGATTGTGGAATATTTGTCATTCACTATGCACACCAAATTCATGAGGGCAAACCAGTACAATCCACTTTTCACAAGGAAGAAGTATTTATGAAGAGGGCTTCAATTATAACTATCTTGGTCAATCATCCAAACAGCTATCCAAACGAACTTAAAAGGTTGCTGGAAGAAAAAAAGGTTGCTAGGAAACATGATTACATTGATGAACTTTTTGGAGATGATGATGACTTTATTTCATTGTAATTACTCAGTCATTACAATTACAAATTATAGTCTAGTTCATTCTTTTATTTTTTGTCAAAAGATTGCAGGAATCTGTTTCTGGAACATACACTGTTTCTGGAAATTGTTCGCACTGTTTCTGGAAAATATACGACTAACATGCTGTTTCATTCTAGCATAGGAATGAAAATGTACCATTTTCACGCTCGCAAAAACTGAAAACCCACACTTTTGAACTTCTTTGAGAAAAAGTCATCCATATTCATTCTTCAATTTCTGAAAATCATAAGACTTTCTACTCAAGCAACTTCCATTGATCGACTTTACTTGAATCAAAGCATATACAAACCAAAGGTAACAGTTTGCTACAAAACAACTCTATTTATGAAAAAAAGAAAAAAAGAAAAAAAAGAAACAAAACATCAAACTGTTACTGGAAAATCCGAACCAAAACATAACACTGTCGCTGGAAAAAATGAACACGCATAATAAAACTGTTTATGGAAAAAAAGAAAAAGAAATATATAATATTGATATCAGGCGGCCACTTAAATCATTTTCTGTTTTCTGGAACGATGTTCTCGCACTCAAAAACTGAAAACCCATATGCTTTTCAACTTCCTTGAGCCAAAGTCATCCATTGAATCGAGCGTATACAGAGCTAAAAATTTGTGTATACAGTATGATTATAACATGCAACTTCCGGTGATCGACAGTTACAGATTCAACTTCGGCGAGCAACTTCCGGTGAAACGAGCTTAAACAAACAGAGGTAAAAATTTCTTACAAAAATTCTCAAATAATTTTAGAATATGATTTCATTGTATACATAAGTTAGATCTACTTGAATCAAGCGTATACAAAAATAATATGCATGAAATTCATTACCGTTTTACATCTCCATAACTAGAAAACCCACTTTAACCGACATTAAATGTTAAGGATCTAAAAAATATATTTTCCATTTCGTTGAAAACGTGCTGAATTGAGAAAAGAAATGTACGAAATCTACTTAGAGCATGTTTTACTGTGATTATAAA
This sequence comes from Cotoneaster glaucophyllus, assembly GCA_036320875.1. NCBI lineage: Eukaryota > Viridiplantae > Streptophyta > Magnoliopsida > Rosales > Rosaceae > Cotoneaster > Cotoneaster glaucophyllus. Next base: position 27,652,905 of record CM070061.1, on the reverse strand, counting down.
CTACAACTTTCGCATTTTTCAGTTGCAGAAACATTGTGTTATTCTTCTCCATTGCGTTGTTCATAAAACAATGTGTACTCATATTAATTATTAATTTATATATGCTTATGTTCAAGTTGAATTCTAATATAACTATTATAGCAGATGGCTTCACTTAAGATAACTATACAAGTGCCAAACTCAACAAGAACTAGTGTCAAGGTGATATCGAAAACAACGAAAAGTACAAAAAAGAGGAGAATTTTTGGAGAAGTAGAAAGAATAGCATACACCAAGAAGGAAACTATACATCTGCAGATTGAGAGAAGTACCGAAGAAGATATCATTGGAGACTCAATGCAAAATACACAGAAAAAAAAGGAAAAGGCAGCAAAAGAGAAAGCCACAACCTAAAGAAAACAGCAAATGCGGAACAAAGAGGCAAAAGAAAAGCTCTGAAACACTGCAACCAACAACAGCGATAAAGAGGAAGAAAAAACAAAGAGCCAAATCTGTTTCAAAATCAAACGAGGGAGAAATTCAAGAAAACATGATGAATGACGACAAAACTGCAGGACTGCCGGACAAAATTCTTTCATCAGTGGCAAAAGAAAAACAGAAAGAAGAGGAAATTCAAGCTCCGAAACAGAACGCTGTTCTTAAGAAGGATGATGTGCAATCAAACAAACAAACATCCAGAAAGACAACAACCGAATGCAAAAATATAGTCCTCCCAAGCACTCCGTCATTCAGTCTGAATTTAAAAGACGAAAATTCATCACAGCCTGATGACTTTCCAGCAACAAATCTAACATATACTGGTGTGAACTGGAGACAACTTCAAGTGTATAAGATGCTGGAACCAGATGAAAAAAGGAAAATAACTCAATTCTACTCAACACAAGACATGTAAGTACTATACAAACTCTTAACTAATGTCTTTGTATACAAACTCCCATAAATTTATAAGCACTAAATAAATATAACATAACTAAACCTTCTGTAATTTCCTACAGCGATCAATACTGGACTGCTGAAACTACAGATTTCAACTATGCAAGAATAATGGTGTTGAAAGAAGACCTGCATGGTTTGATATCAAATGGACCTATATCAACTCAGATTGTTGACTCTTTCTGCTACCTCAAAAGAGAAAAAGAAAAAATCAAAAAACAAAAGAACTTCTACGTCTCTACAACAATTTTTGTAAGTATATAACTAATTTTGTTTCGTATGAACTTTTTGTTAAATGCATGTTTATTAAAACAACTTTTTGTTAACTGTCGCTGGAAAAAATTAACACTGTCGCTGGAAAAAGTAACACTGTCGCTGGAACAAACTAACACTGTCGCTGGATAATAATATCCTTGATTTGTGTAAATACTTGAATTCGTAGCTGTCGCTGGAAAATAATATCATTGATTTGTGCAGTTTTGTTCTGAATCCATAAACAGTGTACTTTCTAATTGGCTATTTTCCATAAACAGTATGCCATATTATGAGTTGGATGCAGAAACACTGTGATATAATTTTTACATGATTTTTTATTCCAACAGAACAACATCAATGAACAAACCATTCAAGAAACTGTCCAAAACAAGGAAAGGCTCTACAAACAACTGATGGACCAATATGGAAAAGTATCTAAGATTTTCTTCCCATTGTTCCATTACAACCATTTCTCCTTGGTAGTTTTGGACACAAAAACTACAGAAATGACTCACTACAATTCAGCTCGCCAAAACTCAAAAGATGAAGATCTGGAAAGTGATTGCTACTGGGAAAATGCATCAATAGTGGTAAGCTAAAAAATCAAAATCACAAATCTCTTTCATATATATTGCAAATAAGTATATTAATATTCTATAATAACTTTGTGCAGGGCACCTTTGTTCAGTATTGGCTTGAGAAGGCAAGGGAATCAACAAGCCATTCAAAACTTGAGGATTTAAACCAAGAAACAATGAAGAAAATCAATTCCATAAAAAGTGACTTTGAATTCCAAGTCAACGAGGACAGAATCTGTGCGCAACAGAAACCAACAGCGTATGTGAAAAAATTGAAACCAGTTTTACTTCTATATATCGTTTCTGTTTTGTGTATACATAAACCAACAATATGCTTTTTGAACTACTTATCTCTCACATAGTTTGTTTGCCTTCAATACTCATGTTCATTACAACTTAAATTTCCTTGTAAATCACAGATTGGATTGCGGCTTATACATGCTTAGCTTCATTGACCAACTCTCAAAGAACCAGAAAATTCAAGAACATATCCAAGATTATCAAGTTTTAAAAGCACGGAAAGATATCCTTGTGGATTTGATGAATCATGAGTACAGCTGGACAAAAGAACAAGAAGCTTTCGAAGAAATCTCACAGAAATTGACAAGCATTGGGCATTAGAATATTTTGGTCAACTGAATGTACTTCTTAACATTCACGATTTCCTTTTTACCATGGTTTAACAAAAATCTTTGTCAAACATGTTTGATGCTACTCAATGTACATTGTCGCACTTGGATCTTAAGTTGTGAAAACTAACACTGTCGCTGGAAACATTAACACTGTCTCTGGAAAAACCAACACTGTCGCTGGAAAACCCAACACTGTCGCTGGAAAAACCAACATTGTCGCTGGAAAAACCAACCAACACTGTCGCTGGAAAAACCGGCGACAGTCGCTGGAAAAACCAACACTGTCGCTGGAAAAACTAACACTGTCGCTGGAAAACCAGCGACAGTCGCTGGAAAAAACAACACTGTCGCTGGAAATCCTAACACTGTTTCTGGCAAAACATAACACTTTCTCTAGAAAATCCAACAAAACTCTGTGATTGTTTGGTAACTTTGCAGAAAATAGTGGCACATGTTACAATTTGATTCCACAAACATTTTGATTTTTATAAACTAAAATCGAACAATGTGTCTGGAAAACTCAATAAACTAACACCGAAATAAGTAAATTTGTATAACCCAAAACTTATATAATCTGAAACATCAATTACAAACAAATAAGCAATCTCCAAATAATAAAATTGGTTACATAACACAGGTAGCTCCCATTCTATTAAAAAATAAAAGAAAAAAAGAAATCAACCGTCTTGTATAACAACTTTGCATGAAACTTTGTTATGTCCCGAACCTCCACATCTGCTACAAGTTACTGTCTTCCTTGTCCGACTAAGTTCACCAGCAGATTTAATCCTAATCTTCTTTGGCCTTCCAGACGGAACCTTAGTAATAGGAGGCCTCACACCATTCGTAAAATTATTAACATTAGGCTTATCCAAATCTGAAACTGGATTCATAACAAACTGATAAGTTTCCCGATAAAAAGATGCCTTCCAGTAATCTTCAATATATTCAAATACATCACGATTATCATGCTGCAACACCTGCAATGCATGAGAACATGGGAAACAATTGTGCTGCCATTGAACACAAGAGCATGTCCTATCATCCAAACAAACAACAAAACGATTCCACTCCGTCCTAACTTCAAAAACATCCATGTCAGAACGACTAATCCGCCAATGCATGCCCTCTTTTAACAGCAACCTCAGCTCATTTTCTTTCTTTGGACACAAAATGGTATGAATATTTTGACCGAATAATTTCTTCTCAGCCATGCTAACCATAAGCCGAACTCTAATGTCTTCAAGAAGATCCATAAGTAGCATACAACGGCTATTCGACACCATGTCATTAAAAGATTCGGAAAGTGCATTACTCATTGATCCCCATCTCCTACCCGGAAAGTGAGCAATAACATAGTTCTCTTTAGGCAAATCAGCTATAAAATTCTTCACATGCCCTCTCCCATTATCCATAAATTCTGCAATGCAATCATCAAAATCTGATGCAGTGCATGCATAAGCACATTTTGCTAAAAGATTCATCATCTTCTTCTTTAGCCCCTCACCAGCACCCTTTGGAAATAAGCTACTAACATTCTGTTTTAAATGAACAAGACAGTATGAATGTGGAGATTCAGGGAAAAAATCAGGAATGCACCTCAAAATTCCATCATGTCTATCCGACATAAATGTTATCACCCTCTCTTGACGCCTCAATATACGAGATAATATTGACAAAAACCATCTCCAATTTTCTATTGTTTCTGAATCAACAATAGCATAAGCAAGCTCGAATATCTCTGCAATAAAAAGACAAGGAATAAAATACCATAAGGTGTAATACTGTCGCTGGAAAGTAAACACTGTTTCTGGAAAAGTGCACAAAACTACAACTGTTTATGGAAAAAAAAAAAACACTGTATCTGGAAAAACTGAACCACAAGCTAACATTGTATCTTCATAACGATAATAAATCTTCTGCAACTCGTATACAAAATCTGAACAAATAACATCAAATATAAAATCAGACTATTAACTCACCATCATTGCCATTTTTTGCACAACAAGATAAAAGTGTGCCCTTGTATTTGCTCTTGATGAATGTGCCATCAATGAATAACATTGGGCGACAAAACATGAATCCTTTGATCCATGCATCATAAGAGATGAACAATCGAAGAAACCTGTTGGACTCTGGTACAACTTCAAGCTCAAACACAGATCCGGGATTGCTTGCAAGGTTAGATTCTATATACCAAGGCAACAACTTGTAAGAATCAACAATGTTGCCGTTTAGCTCAGAAACAGCCTTCTCTTTACCGAAGTATGCAGTAGAGTAATCAATGTCTAGTCCGTAAAACTGCTTTAGGTTTGAAATGATTTCCTTCGGTTTGATAAGTGGATTCGACTGAACCTTGTCCTTAATGATAGAAGAAACAAACTTCCGACCAACAACTTTGTTTTTCTTCTTTCGGATCATTCCCTTACATGTATGCACATTGTGCAATTTCCGAATAACAAAAAAATCATTAATTGAACACTTTGATGCATATACACGCCAAAGACAACCGTTGGATTCTTTCCTCGAACACTCAGCCCTAATACGACTTTTATCGTTCTTCAAATATTTCAACTCAAAACCACACTCAACAGAGAACTTATTCAACTTATCACGAAAATCAGCACAACCTCCTTTAAAAACTTGACCCACGGATTCAATATAGTTTCCTTATTCAGAAGTCATGTAGCTATGAATACCATGAATACCATGAGAACCATACTTCCCTAGATGATAATTTTCACTAACAAGCGCTGTAGAATCTGATGTATAGCATGAAGAAGATACACTATCTGTAGGTAACTCAATTAGATCACCTGCGCATTTATCTAAAACCAATATTTCTACCAGATTTTTTCCAACAACTCCAAGAACTAACAACATGTTCTTAACATCAGCATCACAATCCAATATACAAGTAGAACCTTCGCTCAAAGAATATCTCAACTCAAAACAACCCAGTCTCAAACCTTTAAACCTAGAGCAAAGATCAACACAAATCTGATCGAATGTACACATTGATGAAATAGAACTAATCACTGATAAACCACCATAAGTAAACTGTGCTAGCTTACCATTCTCCATAACTATACAACACAAAACAAAACAAAAAATCAATACACAAATATTAAATAAACATATAGAACATTAACACTGCATCTGAAAAATTGAACAACAAAATAACATTGATTAAGGAACGACTGAACAAAAACTAAAACTGTCGCTGGAAAAACATAACACTGTCGCTGGAAAAATAACACTGTCGCTGGAAAAACTAACACTGTCGCTGGAAAAAATAACACTGTTTATGGAAAAACTAAAACTGTTTGTGGAAAAAGAACCAAAACATAAACTAACACTGTCGCTGGAAAAACTAACACTGTATCTGGAAAAACCAAAACTGTCGCTGGAAAAACTAACACTGTCGCTGGAAAAAATAACAATGTCGCTGGAAAAATAACACTGTCGCTGGAAAAATAACACTGTCTCTATAAAAAGTAAATAAAAACTAAAACTGTTTATGGAAAAAATGACCAAAACATGAAACTGTTTATGGAAAACCAAAAGCTAACGCTGTATCTTCGAACCGATAAAAAACCTTCTGCAACTCATATACAATTATCAACTAAATGAATACGATATTGAAATAACATGCAGTTCTCAAATTTAATAAACAAACACAAATTGAATAACATGCAGATCTCCATCACGAAATTGATTTTCTGCGGAAACAAACGGTAAACTTCACTGACAGATAAAAATTCAAAAACAGGTACTGGAAAACGCTATGAATATGACGGATTCAAAAACAGGTACTGGAAAACGCTATGAATATGACGGAAAACAACGATGATCTCCATCAAAGACGATGAACTCCATTAAAGACGGAAATCTGGAAAAAAAATTACCTCGAATACAGTTTGAATAATGACGGACGATAAAAGCAACGCTAACATTCAATTTGATCAGAACTTCAAATGTTGAAACGACTATCACGTTCAAATTGATAAGAATTCGAAATTCTGGTTCTCAAAGCCTTCAACTAGCTTCGGCAAAAAAAACAGCTTACCAAAAAATCGAAATAAACAAATTTAAGGTCCAACCTAAAAAGTTAGGGGTAAAAGCGACAAAACACAGTTTATTACAGTTGGGCCACTTTTAATTGGACTGCTTTAATATGGGCTTTGTACTTATAATTAAACAAAACTTATAACATGGTTTTTTATTAAAACTAAAACATTTTAGGCCCTTTTCAATAGTTATTCTTTAAGGCCCTTATAATTAAACAAAACTTATATCATGTAAAAATTATATCACAGTGTTTCTGCATCCAACTCATAATATGGCATACTGTTTATGGAAAATAGCCAATTAGAAAGTACACTGTTTATGGATTCAGAACAAAACTGCACAAATCAATGATATTATTTTCCAGCGACAGCTACGAATTCAAGTATTTACACAAATCAAGGATATTATTATCCAGCGACAGTGTTAGTTTGTTCCAGCGACAGTGTTACTTTTTCCAGCGACAGTGATAGTTTTCCAGCGACAGTGTTAATTTTTTCCAGCGACAGTTAACAAAAAGTTGTTTTAATAAACATGCATTTAACAAAAAGTTCATACGAAACAAAATTAGTTATATACTTACAAAGATTGTTGTAGAGACGTAGAAGTTCTTTTGTTTTTTGATTTTTTCTTTTTCTCTTTTGAGGTAGCAGAAAGAGTCAACAATCTGAGTTGATATAGGTCCATTTGATATCAAACCATGCAGGTCTTCTTTCAACACCATTATTCTTGCATAGTTGAAATCTGTAGTTTCAGCAGTCCAGTATTGATCGCTGTAGGAAATTACAGAAGGTTTAGTTATGTTATATTTATTTAGTGCTTATAAATTTATGGGAGTTTGTATACAAAGACATTAGTTAAGAGTTTGTATAGTACTTACATGTCTTGTGTTGAGTAGAATTGAGTTATTTTCCTTTTTTCATCTGGTTCCAGCATCTTATACACTTGAAGTTGTCTCCAGTTCACACCAGTATATGTTAGATTTGTTGCTGGAAAGTCATCAGGCTGTGATGAATTTTCGTCTTTTAAATTCAGACTGAATGACGGAGTGCTTGGGAGGACTATATTTTTGCATTTGGTTGTTGTCTTTCTGGATGTTTGTTTGTTTGATTGCACATCATCCTTCTTAAGAGCAGCGTTCTGTTTCGGAGCTTGAATTTCCTTTTCTTTCTGTTTTTCTTTTGCCACTGATGAAAGAATTTTGTCCGGCAGTCCTGCAGTTTTGTCGTCATTCATCATGTTTTCTTGAATTTCTCCCTCGTTTGATTTTGAAACAGATTTGGCTCTTTGTTTTTTCTTCCTCTTTATCGCTGTTGTTGGTTGCAGTGTTTCAGAGCTTTTCTTTTGCCTCTTTGTTCCGCATTTGCTGTTTTCTTTAGGTTGTGGCTTTCTCTTTTGCTGCCTTTTCCTTTTTTTTCTGTGTATTTTGCATTGAGTCTCCAATGATATCTTCTTCGGTACTTCTCTCAATCTGCAGATGTATAGTTTCCTTCTTGGTGTATGCTATTCTTTCTACTTCTCCAAAAATTCTCCTCTTTTTTGTACTTTTCGTTGTTTTCGATATCACCTTGACACTAGTTCTTGTTGAGTTTGGCACTTGTATAGTTATCTTAAGTGAAGCCATCTGCTATAATAGTTATATTAGAATTCAACTTGAACATAAGCATATATAAATTAATAATTAATATGAGTACACATTGTTTTATGAACAACGCAATGGAGAAGAATAACACAATGTTTCTGCAACTGAAAAATGCGAAAGTTGTAGTTTATAATCACAGTAAAACATGCTCTAAGTAGATTTCGTACATTTCTTTTCTCAATTCAGCACGTTTTCAACGAAATGGAAAATATATTTTCTAGATCCTTAACATTTAATGTCGGTTAAAGTGGGTTTTCTAGTTATGGAGATGTAAAACGGTAATGAATTTCATGCATGTTATTTTTGTATACGCTTGATTCAAGTAGATCTAACTTATGTATACAATGAAATCATATTCTAAAATTATTTGAGAATTTTTGTAAGAAATTTTTACCTCTGTTTGTTTAAGCTCGTTTCACCGGAAGTTGCTCGCCGAAGTTGAATCTGTAACTGTCGATCACCGGAAGTTGCATGTTATAATCATACTGTATACACAAATTTTTAGCTCTGTATACGCTCGATTCAATGGATGACTTTGGCTCAAGGAAGTTGAAAAGCATATGGGTTTTCAGTTTTTGAGTGCGAGAACATCGTTCCAGAAAACAGAAAATGATTTAAGTGGCCGCCTGATATCAATATTATATATTTCTTTTTCTTTTTTTCCATAAACAGTTTTATTATGCGTGTTCATTTTTTCCAGCGACAGTGTTATGTTTTGGTTCGGATTTTCCAGTAACAGTTTGATGTTTTGTTTCTTTTTTTTCTTTTTTTCTTTTTTTCATAAATAGAGTTGTTTTGTAGCAAACTGTTACCTTTGGTTTGTATATGCTTTGATTCAAGTAAAGTCGATCAATGGAAGTTGCTTGAGTAGAAAGTCTTATGATTTTCAGAAATTGAAGAATGAATATGGATGACTTTTTCTCAAAGAAGTTCAAAAGTGTGGGTTTTCAGTTTTTGCGAGCGTGAAAATGGTACATTTTCATTCCTATGCTAGAATGAAACAGCATGTTAGTCGTATATTTTCCAGAAACAGTGCGAACAATTTCCAGAAACAGTGTATGTTCCAGAAACAGATTCCTGCAATCTTTTGACAAAAAAATAAAAGAATGAACTAGACTATAATTTGTAATTGTAATGACTGAGTAATTACAATGAAATAAAGTCATCATCATCTCCAAAAAGTTCATCAATGTAATCATGTTTCCTAGCAACCTTTTTTTCTTCCAGCAACCTTTTAAGTCCGTTTGGATAGCTGTTTGGATGATTGACCAAGATAGTTATAATTGAAGCCCTCTTCATAAATACTTCTTCCTTGTGAAAAGTGGATTGTACTGGTTTGCCCTCATGAATTTGGTGTGCATAGTGAATGACAAATATTCCACAATCCAATCTGCATTTTTTGCAAAACTAAGAAGTATGATAAATAAAGAAAGTAGATAAATTTATAACAGTAAAGTGTTGTCTAGTTTTCCAGATACAGTGTTATTTTCCAGCGACAATGTTATTTTTCCAGCGACAGTGTTATTTTTCCAGCGATAGTGTTGGTATTTACAGAGACAGGTACGAATTCAAGTTTTTACAGAAATATAGGACATTTTTTTTCTGGATTATAAGTCATTGTCTCTTCATCCAAAAGCAAAATAGCTCAGTGTTTATGAAAATGAACTCAAATAATGACATGAAACTATATTTTTGTACTTACGAGTCTTCTCTTTGCTGTGCACTAGTCAAGCATCTTTCAATCTCTATTTTGATGGTTTGATCAGCTTTGAAATCCTTGTACAGTGCTTCTATTTTGTCCCTCTGTAAAACAGAAAATAATAATAATGAGATTTTGATTTGTCTTTTTTACCATAGTAGGATAGTTTGTAATTGATTTAAGTTTGTTTTCTCACCAGTTCCACCGCATGCTTAAAGTATATGTCTGTGCCGCCTTCTATCCTTGGTAGTTTGGAATTGTAGTGTGTCATTTTTCCATTTTTAATATCCCAAACTACCAGGGTATAGTGGTAGTAACACTTTAAGCATATGAAGACCTTTCCCACTTTGTCAACATTCTCTTCCAAGAGTCTCTTCAATGTTTCATCAATGTATCTCTGGTCACTCTCCAATTTTGGGTTCTCGACGTCATTCTGAAGACAATAACATAACCCTTTTTACTGTTTATGAAATTGACAAACAGAAATTTGTTGTAAATAAACTTGTTTACACTTACGAAGAGGAAGGAAGGAAGATATAGATTTTGCTCTTGTCCCATCTTTGCTTCATTTTCTGACATGATGAAGAAGGACGCATCAATTATATTGGAGTCAATTGCACCATCGACGAACACTGTTTTCAAATCTGACTTCAGAACAACAAGCTCATGCGCCGTGTTCTGTTGCTTCGGTTGCATCCAAAAATAATCCCTGTGTAAGAAAATTAAATGTTAAATGTGTATATATAATTGACACTGTTAGTTTGTGTACACTTTAATTTCCAGATACAGTGTTAGTTTTTCCAGAGACAGTGTTAGTTTTTCCAGCGACAGTGTTAGAAAGTAAGGGACTGTTTATGGAATATATAAGTGAGTGTTTATGGAATATAAGTGACTGTTTATGGACTTGTTTCCAGCGACAGTGTTAGGTTTTTCCAGTGACAGTGTTAGTTTTTTCCAGCGACAGTTACAGATTCAAGTATTAACACAAATCAATGACATTGTTGAAATATAATCATACTGTTTATGAAATATAAGTTGATAGTTAATGTTATCGAAAACTTACAAGTCATCTTTTCTGTAATATTCCTTGATTTTCTCTCTTGTATTCTCGTCAAGCAACCTGTAAGCTTGTGTTGTCGAAGGTAGGTAACTGTCTTTATCAGTCTTTGAGCTTTTTGCATTTGTCTTCTTTGCAGGCTTCCCTTTTGGAATTGGCTTTGGCTTTACCACTTTTGGAATTGGCTTTGCTTTTTCAACAATTGGCTTCATCTTTTCGACCAGTAGCTTCTTCTTTTTAATTTCTTGTTCTTCAAGTATGCGCTGATCCTTCTCTCTATCAATAATTGGTTCCAAAGTCTGCTCTGGCTGTGGCATAATTGACGGGCTTTCACTATCACTAACAGCATATATGTACTTGGCCTTCTTTTTTTGGATTTTCTGCACAGGGACATAGTCAAACTCAGGAAGAACATTTGCTTTGCGATCGTCCCTGGTTCGAACATTTCTGACCAAAGTTCTTGTCCGTTTTTTTTCTTCTGCATTTTCTTCTTGTCCATTTTTAATGTCCTTGGCTTCTGGAGTAGCCATGGTATCATTTATGTTTGCAGCTTCAACATATTGACTGTCCATTTGAACATCAATTGGATCTTGAACTTGGTTTTTTCCGCTGATTGCTTCTGTTTCAGCTTCTTGACTCTCTATTTTCTCATCAATTGGAACATCTGGAAGTATATTCATTTTTGCTGAAGCTTCATTGTTCTTCATCCGCAACTGCTGGATTTCCGCTTCCATATCATTGATTTTCTTCTTGTTCAACTCTTTTTCTTCTTCAAGCTTCTCAATGTCTCTTTTGAGTTGTCCAGTTGTTTGTCCAGAAACTATAGAAGCTGTTTGCAGACTATCAATTGCATGCATCATCATGTGCTTGACCACCATATACCTCATATGTTCCATGGCTGTACATTTTTGAATTTGGTTGAACATCTCTTCGGTTAATGTTGTGTCAATACCATGAATATGAGTTTGATAATCTGGATTAAGCTTAAGATACTCTTCAGCATACAACTTGTCAAACTGCAATTGGGCTTCATCAATAGAGTTGTACTGAGGTGCTTCATCTTTTTTACTTCTCTTTTTAGGTTCAATGACATCTTTTGCAGCAGGAGTCCCCTCAGGTGCTTCATCTTTTTTACTTCTCTTTTCAGGTTCAATGACATCTTTTGCAGCAGGAGTCCCCTTTCTTTTCCTTGTCACGATCTTTTCTTGAGCTTTTCTTGAAGAATCGTCTACTTTCTCAGTAGGAGAATCAGAAATCTGTACACAGTTACAAAAGTATTATTTATTAAGTGACTGTTTATGGAATATAAGTGACTGTTTCTGGAATATAAGTCATTGCTTTTGTAGGACTCGATTCCAGAGACTGTTAGTTTTTCCAGAGACAGTGTTAATGTTTCCAGAGACAGTGTTAATGTTTCCAGCGACAGTGTTAATGTTTCCAGCGACAGTGTTACTTTTTCCAGCGACAGTTAACAAAAAGTATGCAGATATCAAAGTATAACTGTTTCTATTTATTATACATTACCTCAATATAAGTCATTGCTCTTGTCTTCCTTCTATTAGTTGGCGTTGTCTTTGTTTCACTGATTTTGGAAGGGAACACTCCTTTTTCAGTATCAAGAATCGCACCGGCAATCTGCACACAGTCACACATTTGGTTTGTTTATAGTTTTTTGAAAGTTGAATTGTTTCTAGATAAACATTATGTAAAAATGATTTTGATTATGGGATACCTCAATATCTTCAACTTTGACATCTCTGATTGCTTTGTGTATCTTTGTTGTGTCCCATCTTCCTATCGCTGGAACCAAGTTTTCTCGGCCTTCAATCGTTGGAACAAGGTTTGCTTTAAGACATAGCCAATACTGGACAAATTAAGAAAAGTGAGAATAGTTATAGTTTGAGAATCATAATAAAAATTTCATACTTTTAAAACTAGAATTCTTATATTCTTACCAAAATAAGAACGGTGCAACCACGGGTTGTTGTTACATCCCTTCTGGAAATCGACAGTGTTTGTGATTTGTCTACCATTTTGAAGAGGTAGTCTCTTACACCCTTGGCCCAATTATATCTGTTGATTTCGTCCAACCTTCCACAAATTTGCAGGAAGCTCCATGTGATGTATGATCCGGAGTTTGCAAACAAGAGTGACTGGATGAGATGTGAACATATGATGGAAGCCGTATCTCTTGCACCTTGAGGATTTCGGAGAATGATTGATTTTCTATATGCTTCAAGAAGGTGTTTTTGTTTCACTCGGTCAACGTTATGAAAGTACTTATCCAAGAATCTGTCCTCCTTACCAGATTTGGAGGATTTATCGGTGTTTGGCAGTTCATCTCCATCGTTTTTCAGTCCAAAGATTTCCGCAACATCATCGGGTGTTATCCCTCTTGCATCTCGATCTCCAAATCTGAACTTTTGCTCTCTGGAGTCGTAGCATTTTATAAACTTAATTAAATCTGTATCAGACTTCTTCTTCCTTTGGGTGACAACAAGGATGTGATCCATGTACAGTTTAATAAGACTCCAAAATGGTGTCTTTGCCAACTCATAGCAAACATCTTTGCGCTCTTCAAGCATTGGCTTGTATATTTCCATTGAGTCTGAAAAGCCTATCATATTGCACCGATACTGGAGATATGAAGTTCGATTTCTTCTTGTCTTATCCGTTGGAGTTTTCTTCTCCTTCTTCTTCTTGGTTGTTTTGCGTGCAAAATACTTCACTCTCAATCTCTTGTTTACCTGTATTTTTGTAAATATGAACAAAGTTTTAAGGAATTATAATCAACTGTTTATGAAGAACAAGCATAATATGGAATGAAGAAAACAAATAGTCACAGTTATGTTTTGGTCCTTTTTTTTTCCAGAGACAGTGTTGTTTTTTTCCAGAGACAGTGTTAGTTTTTTCCAGCGACAGTGTTAGTTTTTTCCAGCGACAGTGTTACTTTTTCCAGCGACAGTGTTACTTTGTTCCAGCGACAGTGTTACTTTTTCCAGCGACAGTGTTAGTTTATTTCCAGCGACAGTTACAGATTCAAGTATTTACACAAAATAAAAGACATTGTTTTCCAGCGACAGTGTTATTTTTCCAGAGACAGTGTTTGTTTTTCCAGAGACAGTATTAGTTTTTACAGCGACAGTATTAGTTTCTAAAAAAGTGGCAAAAAATCATACTTTCTATTTTCTAAAAAAGTTACCTCTTTTTCGCTTCTTTGTTCTGTCGATTGTTCTGGTGCCTTTGGCACTTCTTTTTCTGTTGCTTTTTCCGACGAAGGCACTTCTTTTTCTGTTGCTTTTTCCGACGAAGGCTTTTCTTTTTCTGTTGTTTTTTCCGACGGAGGTTGTGGTGAAATTTGGACTTCCTTTTCTCCGATTTGTTCCGACGGAGGTTTTGCACCACATTTTCTCTGGTTTCTGCCATTGAACTTCTCTGAACTTTGTTTCGCCGGCTTGTTTTCGATGAATGCTTTCTTTTCAACTGTGATTTGAACTTTGATTTTGATTGATTTTGAAATGGGGGAAGTTTGATTCGACGGGGGTTACGTGCTGAGGGGTCGTGCTGGGGGGGTCGTGCTGGAGGTTAATTGCTGGGCGTTGTGTTTCGTTAAAAGTCGCGAACATTGAATGCTATAGGGGTATTTAGGGAAAGTAATTTTGTAACGGGTTGGGCTTGTAAAATCGGCCCGTGGATAATAAGTTTTGGGTGGTTTTTTATTAAACTTTGAGCCCTTTTGGTTAAATAACATTTTAAGATGGTTTTTGGTTAAATATTTGTTGGTCCAAGCCCTTTTCATTAAAGCTCCCTTTAATTTAACCAAACTAGCCAAAACAGATATGTTATTCATATACACTCAAGTTCGAATACTCTTTATAATTTGAATTAGTTCAAAGTAAAGAAAACAATAAGTATACGATATCTACCGTCTCATTAATCCAATGCTTAATTGTGATTATGTGGTCTCTAAGACATGACAACGTTTTTGTTGGCTTCCTTTCACGTAACTATCGTTGCCGTCTCACCAAAAAGGACACCGGCTGAGATGTGGAGCTACCTCTAGATTCCTTTCCTAATCTCCTTGTCCAAAGAGCTGACCTTGGCCAAGGCCCAGGTGCCGATTCTCTTGCCGAGTCAACTCCGAACATCGGACTCGTCCTCGTCCAAGTGTACGGCCCCCGACCCCAAGATCAACTACCGGCCGGTGATCGGTATCCTGAGCCACCCTGGCGACGGCGCTTCCGGCTGGCTGAGCAACGCCTCCACGGCGTCGTATATCGCAGCTTCTTACGTCAAGTTCGTTGAATCGGCTGGAGCTCGTCTTATTCCTCTCATCTACAACGAGCCTCCCGATATACTTTTCCAGGTGATCTCCATATCAAATTGAGCTTTTTATAGAAGTTGCTTCCGTGTTGCTTACGTAAAAACTGCTTTTCAAAGAAGCACATCATGGGTTGGGTTAACTTTACTCAGAAGAAGTGCTTAAATTTTCAAAAGCCTTGAAATTGGCATATGATATTTGTATAGGCTCTTTCGTTTTAGCTGGAGAAACCACATTTATATAAACGAACCAGTTTTTGTATTGGCCTTTCTAATCGAAATTCGAAAGCTTTCGTTTGCTTTTTGGGCCAAGAATCAAAAATTGAAGTTGGTGTGAATACTGGCTGTTCATTTATATAAGTTTCAATATGTGTGCATATATAAACTAAGCCGGCCTGTAGCGGTGATTTTGTTATGTAGCTTACTATACAATGCTGCTTTGCAGAAGCTCGACCTCGTCAATGGCGTGCTTTTCACTGGAGGATGGGCTAAAAGTGGTTTGTACTATGACGTTGCCGAGAGAATATTTAAGGTAATTTAGTGCTTGATACAGTAACCCTTTAGTGCATGATCTACACTAGCATTATAGTCCTGGCCTGCCAGGCAGACCATTTAAATCTAACTTTTATATACTACGGGGTCCAGTTTCTGCTAAACAAACAGAAGACTACTTTCTACATAGAAAATTGGTCATTGCAGAACATGCCACAACCCCTTGATGTGCTTTAGTTGCTCTTCTGGACTCAGTTTTATGAAAGAAAAAAACTCCGACCTTTCGTTCAAACTTCAATTGATCTAAATCGTTACTCGATCAGTTTAGTATTGGCGGGACTTCGCAGCATAAGAATCATGATTCTTAATAGGGTTTAGGTTTTTAGAGGTCAAAATTGACATCATACCAAGCCCTATCATGTCATTGCCCATGATCATCAGCATGAAGGATCATTCTCTGTTTGCCGGCCAACACTAGGTAAAAGAAAATTTGATAGATACTGGTTAGATAGAATGGTCAGCCTAACCACTAAATAGGGGTTTGGAGGTCAAATTCCGATTTTTTTGCATTAGATTTAGAACTATTACATTGTTGTCATCTTTGGCTAACCTTGGATGCTTCAGGGTTCTCTGTATCAGAAAGGTTTCCAGTAAATTGAAACTTATCACAGACGCAACTGTAGCTCGTTAACGTTATATTCGGGCATGTTGGGCATGAGTATTGTACCATACGCAGTAGGATGTGATATGGTATTTGTGCTAAAATGAGTTTACAAAGAAAGGGTGCTCATTTACTTAATCTATTGCAATTCAACAATTCTTCACTTGTTAACAAATTTAATCTCTTACATCACATTTTCATTTTGATATAATAGGAATAATAATGCTCGAGAAATATGTTTGTCCATTTAGTGCTGAACAATTAAGGCTTGTCGCATTCTTTTTCCTACTTGTCATCTCTTTTTCGCGCAATGATAGTCACTAACACGACATGCAAGTTCAATTCACAATTTTCGCAACTCCGTTGTAATAAACTAGTCAGTGAATTAATTTGCAAACTAGTATTATTTGTGCGAAATAATAAATAGCTATGTGATTGTTGAGATTAATTAAACAATTTATGGGAACTTGTAAGTTGCGTTTATGGTACCAAATAAATACAAAACTAGAAACTCTCGTAATTGATACCTCACATCAGTAAATACGTTGCTAAAGTAATTTTAAAGGAAAATGCGTTTTTCATTTTACGAATGACTCGCACCTTCGTCTCATCCCTTATAAGTGTAGAACTCCTTGTGTCAAAGTTAAACTGCATCTAAGGGATCATTTTCTAACAAAATCCAGAGCTACTCATTCTTTCCACCATTATGGCCGGACTAAAGATGTTTCCAATTGTGGTGATTTTGCTTTTGGCAAGTTGCGCACTTCCAACGTTGGCTCATTTGGATGATTCTCCAGCCGTGGTTGAGTGCAAAAAACATTTTAGCATAAAGTATGCATTCGACGTGTACAACTATATTTTCAAAGGGAAGAAAATTGGAGACTTTAGTTGCCGGGCCCTTGTGGCGTTGGGAAGACCGTGCCATAATGTTTTCGTGAACAGCACATTTACTAATGAACACAAGGGGAACAAAACTGCCATTCAAATTAGGGCTGACCGAGTATTTAATCATTGTATAATTGCAACTTCCGTCCCACCTCCTTCTTCGCACTCTTAAATTGAGAATTGAACTTCTCTAGGCCTAAGAAATTTGTGGGATGTATCATGAGTTAGAATAAAATTTCAATGTATCTGCTTTGATGCCTTGTTATGACTTCACTTTGTTGCTTTGAGTTGTAAAGCATTTTCAAAATGATAGGGGAAATGAACGATAGTAATAAAACAATTACCCCACAAATTTAAAAAACTTCGTGAAATATCGTAAGTAATAGAGATCACTTTTACATTTGTTCGGCCTTTCCCTGTGCATTTGGTTGTTGCAGTTGCACTGCATATTGATGCGGAATACTTCATTTTTTTCTTTATTTTTTGTTGCTTTTTAAAAACTTATTTTGCTCGTCTCATTTCAAGCATGTACGGAACTATTGACAGATATAAGGCTACTCGTACAATCGCGATCTTCCTGGTAACAGTCATACATGTTTTTTTCATTGTTTATGGGTCCAAGTTGAGAAATATGAAAACTTCGCCAAAGTGTATTACCCAAAATTCTTTCAAAACGACGTTGAAATAGGCTTGTGAAACACTCTTGATCGACTCCTATTGGCCTTTTGGTTCAAGTTGTTGTGCACATCCTACACTTTGTACAAGTGTGTTCATTTTGCACACCTCCGTATGTTCCTTTTTTTATTTTTTTCATTTTTTTTATTTTTTTTGTTTTTATTATCTTTTTTATCTTTGTTCCAAAAAACCAAAACCAGAATATCTGGTGAATGATTTGAAACTTATCACGGACGCAACTGTAGCTCGTTAACGTTATATTGGGGCATGTTGTGCATGAGTATTGTACCATACGCAGTAAGATGTGATATAGTATTTGTGTTAAAATGAGTTTACCAAGAAAGGGTGCTCATTTACTTAATCTATTGCAATTCAACAATTCTTCACTTGTTAACAAATTTAATCTCTTACATCACATTTTCATTTTGATATAGTAGGAATAATAATGCTCGAGAAATTTGTTTGTCCATTTAGTGCAGAACAATTAAGGCTTGTCGCGTTCTTTTTCCTGCTTGTCATCTCTTTTTCGCGCAATGATAGTCACTAACACGACATGCAAGTTCAGTTCACAATTGTCGCAACTCCGTTGTAATAAACTAGTCAGTGAATTAATTTGCAAACTAGTATTATTTGTGCGAAATAATAAATAGCTATGTGATTGTTGAGATTAATTAAACAATTTATGGGAACTTGTAAGTTGCGTTTATGGTACCAAATAAATACAAAACTAGAAACTCTCGTAATTGATACCTCACATCAGTAAATACGTTGCTAAAGTAATTTTAAAGGAAAATGCGTTTTTCATTTTACGAATGACTCGCACCTTCGTCTCATCCCTTATAAGTGTAGAACTCCTTGCGTCAAAGTTAAACTGCATCTAAGGGATCATTTTCTAACAAAATCCAAAGCTAATCATTCTTTCCACCATTATGGCCGGACTAAAGATGTTTCCAATTGTGGTGATTTTGCTGTTGGCAAGTTGCGCACTTCCAACGTTGGCTCATTTGGATGATTCTCCAGCCGTGGTTGAGTGCAAAAAACATTTTAGCATAAAGTATGCATTCGACGTGTACAACTATATTTTCAAAGGGAAGAAAATTGGAGACTTTAGTTGCCGGGCCCTTGTGGCGTTGGGAAGACCGTGCCATAATGTTTTCGTGAACAGCACATTTACTAATGAACACAAGGGGAACAAAACTGCCATTCAAATTAGGGCTGACCGAGTATTTAATCATTGTATAATTGCAACTTCCGTCCCACCTCCTTCTTCGCACTCTTAAATTGAGAATTGAACTTCTCTAGGCCTAAGAAATTTGTGGGATGTATCATGAGTTAGAAAAAAAATTTCAATGTATCTGTTTTGATGCCTTGTTATGACTTCAGTTTGTTGCTTTGAGTAGTAAAGCATTTTCAAAATGATAGGGGAAATGAACGATAGTAATAAAACAATTACCCCACCAATTTAAAAAACTTCGTGAAACATCGTAAGTAATAGAGATCACTTTTACATTTGTTCGGTCTTTCCCTGTGCATTTGGTTATTGCAACTGCACTGCATATTGATGCGGAATGCTTCATTTTTTTATTTTTATTTTATTTTCTAAAAACTTATTTTGCTCGTCTCATTTCAATCATGTACGGAACTATTGACAGATATAAGGCTACTCGTACAATCGCGATCTTCCTGGTAACAGTCATACATGTTTTTTTCATTGTTTATGGGTCCAAGTTGAGAAATATGAAAACCTCGCCAAAGTGTAGTGCCCAAAATTCTTTCAAAACGACGTTGAAATAGGCTTGTGAAACACTCTTGATCGACTCCTATTGGCCTTTTGGTTCAAGTTGTTGTGCACATCCTACACTTTGTACAAGTGTGTTCATTTTGCACACCTCCGTATGTTCCTTTTTTTATTTTTTTATTTTTTTTGTTTTTATTATCTTTTTTTATCTTTGGTCCAAAAAACCAAAACCAGAATATCTGGTGAATGATTTGAAACTTATCACGGACGCAACTGTAGCTCGTTAACGTTATATTGGGGCATGTTGGGCATGAGTATTGTACCATACGCCATAAGATGTGATATAGTATTTGTGTTCAAATGAGTTTACCAAGAAAGGGTGCTCATTTACTTAATCTATTGCAATTCAACAATTCTTCACTTGTTAACAAATTTAATCTCTTACATCACATTTTCATTTTGATATAGTAGGATAAATAATGCTCGAGAAATATGTTTGTCCATTTAGTGCAAAACAATTAAGGCTTGTCGCGTTCTTTTTCCTGCTTGTCATCTCTTTTTCGCGCAATGATAGTCACTAACACGACATGCAAGTTCAGTTCACAGTTTTCGCAACTCCGTTGTAATAAACTAGTCAGTGAATTAATTTGCAAACTAGTAATATGTGTGCGAAATAATAAATAGCTATTTGATTGTTGAGATTAATTAAACAATTTATGGGAACTTGTAAGTTGCGTTTATGGTACAAAATAAATTCAAAACTAGAAACTCTCGTATTTGATACCTCACATCAGTAAATACGTTGCTAAAGTAGTTTTAAAGGAAAATGCGTTTTTTATTTTACGAATGACTCGCACCTTCGTCTCATCCCTTATAAGTGTAGAACTCCTTGCGTCAAAGTTAAACTGCATCTAAGGGATCATTTTCTAACAAAATCCAGAGCTACTCATTCTTTCCACCATTATGGCCGGACTAAAGATGTTTCCAATTGTGCTGATTTTGCTATTGGCAAGTTGCGCACTTCCAACGTTGGCTCATTTGGATGATTCTCCAGCCGTGGTTGAGTGCAAAAAACATTTTAGCATAAAGTATGCATTTGACGTGTACAACTATATTTTCAAAGGGAAGAAAATTGGAGACTTTAGTTGTCGGGCCCTTGTGGCGTTGGGAAGAACGTGCCATAATGTTTTCGTGAACAACACATTTACTAATGAACACAAGGGGAACAGAACTGCCATTCAAATTAGGGCTGACCGAGTATTTAATCATTGTATAATTGCAACTTCCGTCCCACCTCCTTCTTCGCACTCTTAAATTGAGAATTGAACTTCTCTAGGCCTAAGAAATTTGTGGGATGTGTCATGAGTTAGAATAAAATTTCAATGTATCTGCTTTGATGCCTTGTTATGACTTCACTTTGTTGCTTTGAGTTGTAAAGCATTTTCAAAATGATAGGGGAAATGAACGATAGTAATAAAATATTTACCCCACAAATTTAAAAAACTTCGTGAAATATCGTAAGTAATAGAGATCACTTTTACATTTGTTCGGCCTTTCCCTGTGCATTTGGTTGTTGCAGTTGCACTGCATATTGATGCAGAATGCTTCATTTTTTTATTTTTTGCTTTCTAAAAACTTATTTTGCTTGTCTCATTTCAAGCATGTACGGAACTATTGACAGATATAAGGCTACTCGTACAATCGCGATCTTCCTGGTAACAGTCATACATGTTTTTTTCATTGTTTATGGGTCCAAGTTGAGAAATATGAAAACCTCGCCAAAGTGTATTGCCCAAAATTCTTTCAAAACGACGTTGAAATAGGCTTGTGAAACACTCTTGATCGAATCCTATTGGCCTTTTAGTTCAAGTTGTTGTGCACATCCTACACTTTGTACAAGTGTGTTCATTTTGCACACCTCCGTATGTTCTTTTTTTTTATTTTTTTCATTTTTTTATTTTTTTTGTTTTTATTATCTTTTTTATCTTTGGTCCAAAAAACCAAAACCAGAATATCTGGTGAATGATTTGAAACTTATCACGGACGCAACTGTAGCTCGTTAACGTTATATTGGGGCATGTTGGGCATGAGTATTGTACCATACGCAGTAAGATGTGATATAGTATTTGTGTTAAAATGAGTTTACAAAGAAAGGGTGCTCATTTGCTTAATCTATTGCAATTCAACAATTCTTCACTTGTTAAATAATTTAGTCTCTTACATCACATTTTCATTTTGATATAGTAGGATAAATAATGCTCGAGAAATATGTTTGTCCATTTAGTGCAGAACAATTAAGGCTTGTCGTGTTCTTTTTCCTGCTTGTCATCTTTTTTTCGCGCAATGATGGTCACTAACACGACATGCAAGTTCAGTTCACAGTTTTCGCAACTCCGTTGTAATAAACTAGTCAGTGAATTGATTTGCAAACTAGTAATATTTGTGCGAAATAATAAATAGCTATTTGATTGTTGAGATTAATTAAACAATTTATGTGAACTTGTAAGTTGCGTGTATGGTACCAAATAAATTCAAAACTAGAAACTCTCGTATTTGATACCTCACATCAGTAAATACGTTGCTAAAGTAGTTTTAAAGGAAAATGCGTTTTTTATTTTACGAATGACTCGCACCTTCGTCTCATCCCTTATAAGTGTAGAACTCCTTGCGTCAAAGTTAAACTGCATCTAAGGGATCATTTTCTAACAAAATCCAAAGCTAATCATTCTTTCCACCATTATGGCCGGACTAAAGATGTTTCCAATTGTGGTGATTTTGCTTTTGGCAAGTTGCGCACTTCCAACGTTGGCTCATTTGGATGATTCTCCAGCCGTGGTTGAGTGCAAAAAACATTTTAGCATAAAGTATGCATTCGACGTGTACAACTATATTTTTAAAGGGAAGAAAATGGGAGACTTTAGTTGCCGGGCCCTTGTGGCGTTGAGAAGACCGTGCCATAATGTTTTCGTGAACAGCACATTTACTAATGAACACAAGGGGAATAGAACTGCCATTCAAATTAGGGCTGACCGAGTATTTAATCATTGTATAATTGCAACTTCCGTCCCACCTCCTTCTTCGCACTCTTAAATTGAGAATTGAACTTCTCTAGGCCTAAGAAATTTGTGGGATGTATCATGAGTTAGAATAAAATTTCAATGTATCTGCTTTGATGCCTTGTTATGACTTCACTTTGTTGCTTTGAGTTGTAAAGCATTTTCAAAATGGTAGGGGAAATGAACGATAGTAATAAAACAATTACCCCACAAATTTAAAAAACTTCGTGAAATATCGTAAGTAATAGAGATCACTTTTACATTTGTTCGGCCTTTCCCTGTGCATTTGGTTGTTGCAGTTGCATTGCATATTGATGCGGAATGCTTCATTTTTTTATTTATTTTTTTTTTGCTTTCTAAAAACTTATTTTGCTCGTCTCATTTCAAGCATGTACGGAACTATTGACAGATATAAGGCTACTCGTACAATCGCGATCTTCCTGGTAACAGTCATACATGTTTTTTTCATTGTTTATGGGTCCAAGTTGAGAAATATGAAAACTTCGTCAAAGTGTATTGCCCAAAATTCATTCAAAACGACGTTGAAATAGGCTTGTGAAACACTCTTGATCGACTCCTATTGGCCTTTTGGTTCAAGTTGTTGTGCACATCCTACACGTTGTGCACATCCTACACTTTGTACAAGTGTGTTCATTTTGCACACCTCCGTATGTTCCTTTTTTATTTTTTTCATTTTTTTATTTTTTTCATTTTTATTATCTTTTTTATCTTTGGTCCAAAAAACCAAAACCAGAATATCTGGTGAATGATTTGAAACTTATCACGGACGCAACTGTAGCTCGTTAACGTTATATTGGGGCATGTTGGGCATGAGTATTGTACCATACGCAGTAAGATGTGATATAGTATTTGTGTTAAAATGAGTTTACCAAGAAAGGGTGCTCATTTACTTAATCTATTGCAATTCAACAATTCTTCACTTGTTAACAAATTTAATCTCTTACATCACATTTTCATTTTGATATAGTAGGATAAATAATGCTCGAGAAATATGTTTGTCCATTTAGTGTTGAACAATTAAGGCTTGTCGCGTTCTTTTTCCTGCTTGTCATCTTTTTTTCGCGCAATGATAGTCACTAACACGACATGCAAGTTTAGTTCACAGTTTTCGCAACTCCGTTGTAATAAACTAGTTAGTGAATTAATTTGCGAACTAGTAATATTTGTGCAAAATAATAAATAGTTATTTGATTGCTGAGATTAATTAAACAATTTATGGGAACTTGTAGGTTGCGTTTATGGTACCAAATAAATACAAAACTAGAAACTCTCGTATTTGATACCTCACATCAGTAAATACGTTGCTAAAGTAGTTTTAAAAGAAAATGCGTTTTTTATTTTACGAATGACTCGCACCTTCGTCTCATCCCTTCTAAGTGTAGGACTCTTTGCATCAAAGTTAAACTGCATCTAAGGGACCGTTTTCTAACAAAATCCAGAGCTACTCATTCTTTCCACCATTATGGCCGGACTAAAGATGTTTCCAATTGTGGTGATTTTTCTTTTGGCGAGTTGCGCACTTCCAACGTTGGCTCATTTGGATGATTCTGCAACCGTGGTTGAGTGCAAAAAACATTTTAGCATAAAGTATGCATTCGACGTGTACAACTATATTTTCAAAGGGAAGAAAATTGGTGACTTTAGTTGCCGGGCCCTTGTGGCGTTGGGAAGACCGTGCCATAATGTTTTCGTGAACAACACATTTACTGATGAACACAAGGGGAACATAACTGCCATTCAAATTAGGGCTGACCGAGTATTTAATCATTGTATAATTGCAACTTCCGTCCCACCTCCTTCTTCGCACTCTTAAATTGAGAATTGAACTTCTCTAGGCCTAAGAAATTTGTGGGATGTATCATGAGTTAGAATAAAATTTCAATGTATCTGCTTTGATGCCTTGTTATGACTTCACTTTGTTGCTTTGAGTTGTAAAGCATTTTCAAAATGATAGGGGAAATGAACGATAGTAATAAAACAATTACCCCACCAATTTAAAAAACTTCGTGAAACATCGTAAGTAATAGAGATCACTTTTACATTTGTTCGGCCTTTCCCTGTGCATTTTGTTATTGCAGCTGCACTGCATATTGATGCGGAATGCTTCATTTTTTTATTTATTTTTTTCTTTCTAAAAACTTATTTTGCTCGTCCCATTTAAAGCATGTACGGAACTATTGACTGATATAAGGCTACTCGTACAATCGCGATCTTCCTGGTAACAGTCATACATGTTTTCGTCATTGTTTATGGGTTCAAGTTGAGAAATATGAAAACTTCGCCAAAGTGTATCGCCCAAAATTCTTTCAAAACTACGTTGAAATAGGCTTGTGAAACACTCTTGATCGACTCCTATTGGCCTTTTGGTTCAAGTTGTTATGCACATCCTAAACTTTGAGAAAGTGTGTTCTTTTTGCACACCTCCGTATCTTTTATTTTATTTAATTATCTTTTTTATCTTTGGTCCAAAAAACCAAAACTAGAATATTTGTTGAATGATTTGGAACTTATCACGGAAGCAACTGTAGCGCGTTTACGTTATATTCGGGCATGTTGGGCATGAGTATTGTACCATACGCAGTAGGATGTGATATAGTATTTGTGCTAAAATGAGTTTACCAAGAACGGGTGCTCATTTACTTAATCTATTGCACTTCAACAATTCTTCACTTGTTAACAAATTTAATCTCTTACATCACATTTTCATTTTGATATGGTAGGAATAATAATGCTAGAGAAATATGTTTGTCCATTTATTGCAGAACAATTAAGGCTTGTCGCGTTATTTTTCCTGCTTGTCTTCGCTTTTTCATTCAATGATGGTCACTAACATGACATGTAAGTTCAGTTCACAGTTTTTGCAACTTTGTTGTAATAAACTAATCAGTTAATTAATTTGCAAACAAGTAATATTTGTGCGAAAAAATAAATATCTATGTGATTGTTGAGATTAATTAAATAATTTAGAAGAAATTATAAAATCAAATGAAAATGTCCACATGAATATCGTCATTTGAACGTACTCAACTCCTTTTAAAATGAAAATGTCCACATGAATTTAATGAAAATGTCCCTGTACACAAAAAGAAAAGGCTAGTAGTCACACAAGAATATCTTGTTTAGAGTATCATGAATCTCATTTTAACAAATGTACCTAGCTTGTGAGTGGTTAGATTATAAGTGAATTGGATTGGTCAGCTCAATAGGTTTTGTTTGTAAGTTTTTTAGAGCTCTTCAGTAGACTCCTACCACATTTGAGGACTCATTTAGAGACTCAAAATGGATATACTTGTTCCTAAAAGAATATCAACTCCAATGGGAGTGTTATAATCCTTAAATTTAGAAACCAAAAGATTAAAAAATCATTGTTAATTTTGTAGCCGTTGATCTAAACAGTAAAAAACCAAAACCAAAACCAGAAAGCTATCAGGACCATTGATTTTCCATCATAAACAAAAGAAAACATCAGTAAGTAGTAGCTGCACGTGGGTAAGCCAAGTTTTCTACTCAAAATGCCCACTGGGCTCCACCACTTTGGTGTCTATATGTGGCGACTTGATTCATGTATCCATTGAGTCCCTATATTTTAGGTTTCTGATGCATTGGACAGTCTTGTTCCTTATTTATAGGGTCTATAGGATGGTGAAGATAGCTTTGAGGGCTTAGTATTGGAAATGCATTTATGGTAGATATAGTGATGTGTAACTTTGCTTTTCTTCTTAACTTTCATTTGTAACTTAGAGACATTCATTCTATTCAATACACACAGAGATTTCATTCCTCTTTTCTTCTCCGCTTTCTCTTCATTTCTCAATTGCTGCAGTGTAATTAATATCCCACAATATTGAAGATGAAAGTCTTGTATGACCAAAAAAAATTCTGAAATGATCTTAGGCCTCTCCGTCAGTTGCCAAATTTGTATGCGATTTGATGTTAACATGTTTTGACATACAAGAGAAAAAAGTATCACAAATCATAATCTACCATATATATGATGCAAGAAGAAGCAAGGTTTTCAGTTAACGAATTGAAACAATAATTATAAGTTCAAGAAGAAATTATGATAAGTACATAATTAAGCTGCTAACAAATCACATTCAGCCATGCTTTGCTAGACCGCCAGCCACCATATTACAACAACAGCGGTATTAATATAAGTAGCTAATTTAATTAACAAATTAATAGCCCTGCATCATTAATTAATCAGTGGCATCAGTAGTCTTGGTTGTATTGTTAACTTCATCAGCAATAACATTTCCTCCATTTGTTCCTCCATTTGTTTTCTCATCTACTCCGTTCAAACTACTGCTGAGGCTGACCTGATCACTTCTCAAACTCCTGTTACTGCTTCTGACTACCCGGTTGATTTGCGGAGGGTTCCCCCTACTGAGCTCTCGTCTTCGAGGCGTTGCAGCACATCTTCTGATCAACCAAAGAACTAATACTAGTAGTAATTAATTAAATTAGCTCAATGCAAGTTTACTATGTACATAATTAAAGATTGAAAGAAGAGAACGAGTATGGAGGAAAGGAAGAGATTAACTCACATTATGACAATCTTATTTTCCAGTCAGCAGGGCTTGGAATTAATGGGCATTTGAAGCATGGTTTTTGGCATGAAGCTATTTATAACAAGAGCCATGGTGATCGAAATATGAAGAACTTTTTCTGTGTTTAACAGCTTAAACTGCTCAATAGATCGGGGCTTAATGGCCACTTGTGAGTTCTAACAAAAGGTTAATGGTTCAATTTATAAGTGAATTGCGTGTGTACTGGTTTCTTCCACCTAGTCAAACTTTGGCAGCTTGGAAAACCAACACCCAGAAACCCTAAACATAAAAAATTTGGGTAATTTTATTTTAACAAATTGCTGATCACGTGGTTCTGTTTCATAATCTTCTTTTTTTTTTTTTTTTTTTTTTTTGACGATTTCTATTTCATAGTTGAAGATTAGCTACAAACAGAAGACTTACGCTTTACGTACTAATTACTTGTGTACATATTTTGACTTTGATGTTATACATGAAGTGATAAACAGACGCGCATGACTATACTCACTAAAAAGCTTGTAATGCTCTGAATCTGTATTTTTTTTTGTTGGAGTGAAATTCTAGATGAAAAAATTGCTCTATGGAAAATCTTGGATACATTTGATATATTGACGCAGTGACGTTACAATATACATAATTTATACCTCGTGTTGTAATTTAGTATTAAAATTTCTCAGTAACTGAAAACATATATTGAATTTGAGGAAAACTATTGAAAATGGCCTAAAAAGTTTTAGTTTTAATAAAAAATCATGTTATAAGTTTTGTTTAATTATCAATACAAAGCCCATATTAAAACAGTCCAATTAAAAGTGGCCCAACTGTAATAAACTGTGTTTTGTCGCTTTTACCCCTAACTTTTTAGGTTGAGTTTTAAATTTGTTTATTTCGATTTTTTGGTAAGCTGTTTTTTTTGCTGGAGCTAGTTGAAGGCTTTGAGAACCAGAATTTCGAATTCTTATCAATTTGAACGTGATAGTCGTTTCAACATTTGAAGTTCTGATCAAATTGAATGTTAGCGTTGCTTTTATCGTCTGTCATTATTCAAACTGTATTCAAGGTAATTTTTTTTTTCCAGATTTTCGTCTTTAATGGAGTTCATCGTCTTTGATGGAGATCATCGTTGTTTTCCGTCATATTCATAGCGTTTTCCAGTACATGTTTTTGAATTTTTCTCTATCAGTGAAGTTTACCGTTTGTTTCCGTAGAAAATCAATTTCGTGATGGAGATCTGCATGTTATTCAATTTGTGTTTGTTTATTAAATTTGAGAACTGCATGTTATTTCAATTTCGTATTCATTTAGTTGATAATTGTATATGAGTTGCAGAAGGTTTTTTATCGGTTCGAAGATACAGCGTTAGCTTTTGGTTTTCCATAAACAGTGTTATGTTTTTGTTTCGGTTTTCCAGTAACAGTTTCATGTTTTGGTCATTTTTTCCATAAACAGTTTTAGTTTTTGTTTACTTTTTATAGAGACTGTGTTATTTTTCCAGCGACAGTGTTAGTTTTTCCAGCGACAGTGTTATTTTTCCAGCGACATTGTTATTTTTTCCAGCGATATTGTTAGTTTTTCCAGCGACAGTTTTGGTTTTTCCAGATACAGTGTTAGTTTTTCCAGTGACAATGTTAGTTTATGTTTTGGTTCTTTTTCCACAAACAGTTTTAGTTTTTCCATAAACAGTGTTATTTTTTCAGCAACAGTGTTAGTTTTTGCAGCGACAGTGTTATTTTTCCAGCGACAGTTTTAGTTTTTGTTCAGTTGTTCCTTAATCAATGTTATTTTGTTGTTCAATTTTTCAGATACAGTGTTAATGTTCTATATGTTTATTTAATATTTGTGTATTGATTTTTTGTTTTGTTTTGTTTTGTTTTGTTTTGTGTTGTATAGTTATGGAGAATGGTAAGCTAGCTCAGTTTACTTATGGTGGTTTATCAGTGATTAGTTCTATTTCATCAATGTGTACATTCGATCAGATTTGTGTTGATCTTTGCTCTAGGTTTAAAGGTTTGAGACTGGGTTGTTTTGAGTTGAGATATTCTTTGAGCGAAGGTTCTACTTGTATATTGGATTGTGAAGCTGATGTTAAGAACATGTTGTTAGTTCTTGGAGTTGTTGGAAAAAATCTGGTAGAAATATTGGTTTTAGATAAATGCGCAGGTGATCTAATTGAGTTACCTACAGATAGTGTATCTTCTTCATGCTATACATCAGATTCTACAGCGCTTGTTAGTGAAAATTATCATCTAGGGAAGTATGGTTCTCATGGTATTCATAGCTACATGACTTCTGATTGGGAAAACTATATTGAATCCGTGGGTCAAGTTTTTAAAGGAGGTTGTGCTGATTTTCGTGATAAGTTGAATAAGTTCTCTGTTGAGTGTGGGTTTGAGTTGAAATATTTGAAGAACGATAAAAGTCGTATTAGGGCTGAGTGTTCGAGGAAAGAATCCAACGGTTGTCTTTGGTGTGTATATGCATCAAAGTGTTCAATTAATGATTTTTTGTTATTCGGAAATTGCACAATGTGCATACATGTAAGGGAATGATCCGAAAGAAGAAAAACAAAGTTGTTGGTCGGAAGTTTGTTGCTTCTATCATTAAGGACAAGGTTCAGTCGAATCCACTTATCAAACCGAAGGAAATCATTTCAAACCTAAAGCAGTTTTACAGACTAGACATTGATTACTCTACTGCATACTTCGGTAAAGAGAAGGCTATTTCTGAGCTAAACGGCAACATTGTTGATTCTTACAAGTTGTTGCCTTGGTATATAGAATCTAACCTTGCAAGCAATCCCGGATCTGTGTTTGAGCTTGAAGTTGTACCAGAGTCCAACAGGTTTCTTCGATTGTTCATCTCTTATGATGCATGGATCAAAGGATTCATGTTTTGTCGCCCAATGTTATTCATTGATGGCACATTCATCAAGAGCAAATACAAGGGCACACTTTTATCTTGTTGTGCAAAAAATGGCAATGATGGTGAGTTAATAGTTTGATTTTATATTTGATGTTATTTGTTCAGATTTTGTATACGAGTTGCAGAAGATTTATTATCGTTATGAAGATACAATGTTAGCTTGTGGTTCAGTTTTTCCATATACAGTGTTTTTTTTTTCCATAAACAGTTGTAGTTTTGTTCACTTTTCCAGAAACAGTGTTTACTTTCCAGCGACAGTATTACACCTTATGGTATTTTATTCCTTGTCTTTTTATTGCAGAGATATTCGAGGTTGCTTATGCTATTGTTGATTCAGAAACAATAGAAAATTGGAGATGGTTTTTGTCAATATTATCTTGTATATTGAGGCGTCAAGAGATGGTGATAACATTTATGTCGGATAGACATGATGGAATTTTGAGGTGCATTCCTGAATTTTTCCCTGAATCTCCACATTTATACTATCTTGTTCATTTAAAACAGAATGTTAGTAGCTTATTTCCAAAGGGTGCTGGTGAGGGACTAAAGAAGAAGATGATGAATCTTTTAGCAAACTGTGCTTATGCATGCACTGCATCAGATTTTGATGATTGCATTGCAGAATTTATGGATAATGGGAGAGGGCATGTGAAGAATTTTATAGCTGATTTGCCTAAAGAGAACTATGTTATTGCTCACTTTTCGGGTAGGAGATGGGGATCAATGAGTAATGCACTTTCCGAGTCTTTTAATGCCATGGTGTTGAATAGCCGTTGTATGCTACTTATGGATCTTCTTGAAGACATTAGAGTTCGGCTTATGGTTAGCATGGCTGAGAAGAAATTATTCGGTCAAAATATTCATACCATTTTGTGTCCAAAGAAATGAAATGAGCTGAGGTTGCTGTTAAAAGAGGGCATGCATTGGCGGATTAGTCGTTCTGACATGGATGTTTTTGAAGTTAGGACGGAGTGGAATCGTTTTGTTGTTTGTTTGGATGATAGGACATGCTCTTGTGTTCAATGGCAGCACAATTATTTCCCATGATCTCATGCATTGCAGGTGTTGCAGCATGATAATCGTGATGTATTTGAATATATTGAAGATTACTGGAAGGCATCTTTTTATCGGGAAACTTATCAGTTTGTTATGAATCCAGTTTCAGATTTGGATAAGCCTAATGTTAATAATTTTACGAATGGTGTGAGGCCTCCTATTACTAAGGTTCTGTCTGGAAGGCCAAAGAAGATTAGGATTAAATCTGCTGGTGAAATTAGTCGGACAAGGAAGACCGTGACTTGTAGCAGATGTGGAGGTTCGGGACATAACAAAGTTTCATGCAAAGTTGTTATACAAGATGGTTGATTTCTTTTTTTCTTTTATTTTTTAATAGAATGGGAGCTACATGTGTTATGTAACCAATTTTATTATTTGGAGATTGCTTATTTGTTTGTAATTGATGTTTCAGATTATATAAGTTTTGGGTTATACAAATTTACTTATTTCGGTGTTAGTTTATTGAGTTTTCCAGACACGGTGTTCAATTTTAGTTTATACAAATCAAAATGTTTGTGGAATCAAATTGTAATATGTGCCACTATTTTCTGCAAAGTTACCAAACAATCACAGAGTTTTGTTGGATTTTCCAGAGAAAGTGTTATGTTTTTCCAGAAACAGTGTTGGTTTTTCCAGCGACAGTGTTGGTTGGTTCCAGCGACAATGTTGGTTTTTCCAGCGACAGTGTTAGTTTATTTCCAGAGACAGTGTTAATGTTTCCAGCGACAGTGTTAGTTTTCACAACTTAAGATCCAAGTGTGACAATGTACATTGAGTAGCATCAAACATGTTTGACAAAGATTTTTATTAAACCATGGTAAAAAGGAAATCGTGAATGTTAAGAAGTACATTCAGTTGACCAAAATATTCTAATGCCCAATGCTTGTCAATTTCTGTGAGATTTCTTCGAAAGCTTCTTGTTCTTTTGTCCAGCTGTACTCATGATTCATCAAATCCACAAGGATATCTTTCCGTGCTTTTAAAACTTGATAATCTTGGATATGTTCTTGAATTTTCTGGTTCTTTGAGAGTTGGTCAATGAAGCTAAGCATGTATAAGCCGCAATCCAATCTGTGTTTTACAAGGAAATTTAAGTTGTAATGAACATGAGTATTGAAGGCAAACAAACTATGTGAGAGATAAGTAGTTCAAAAAGCACATTGTTGGTTTATGTATACACAAAACAGAAACGATATATAGAAGTAAAACTAGTTTCAATTTTTTCACATACGCTGTTGGTTTCTGTTGCTCACAGATTCTGTCCTCGTTGACTTGGAATTCAAAGTCACTTTTTATGGAATTGATTTTCTTCATTGTTTCTTGGTTTAAATCCTCAAGTTTTGAATGGCTTGTTGATTCCCTTGCCTTCTCAAGCCAATACTGAACAAAGGTGCCCTGCACAAAGTTATTATAGAATAATAATATCCTTATTTGCAATATATATGAGAAAGATTTGTGATTTTGATTTTTTAGCTTACCACTATTGATGCATTTTCCCAGTAGCAATCACTTTCCAGATCTTCATCTTTTGATTTTTGGCGAGCTGAATTGTAGTGAGTCATTTCTGTAGTTTTTGTGTCGAAAACTACCAAGGAGAAATGGTTGTAATGGAACAATGGGAAGAAAATCTTTGATACTTTTCCATATTGGTCCATCAGTTGTTTGTAGAGCCTTTCCTTGTTTTGGACAGTTTCTTGAATGGTTTGTTCATTGATGTTGTTCTGTTGGAATAAAAAATCATGTAAAAACCATATCACAGTGTTTCTGCATCCAACTCATAATATGGCATACTGTTTCTGGAAAATAGCCAATTAGAAAGTACACTGTTTATGGATTCAGAACAAAATTGCACAAATCAATGATATTATTTTCCAGCGACAGTTACGAATTCAAGTATTTACACAAATCAAGGATATTATTTTCCAGCGACAGTGTTAGTTTGTTCCAACGACAGTGTTACTTTTTCCAGCGACAGTGACAGTTTTTCCAGCGACAGTGTTAATTTTTTCCAGCGACAGTTAACAAAAAGTTGTTTTAATAAACATGCATTTAACAAAAAGTTCATACGAAACAAAATTAGTTATATACTTACAAAGATTGTTGTAGAGACGTAGAAGTTCTTTTGTTTTTTGATTTTTTCTTTTTCTCTTTTGAGGTAGCAGAAAGAGTCAACAATCTGAGTTGATATAGGTCCATTTGATATCAAACCGTGCAGGTCTTCTTTCAACACCATTATTCTTGCATAGTTGAAATCTGTAGTTTCAGCAGTCCAGTATTGATCGCTGCAGAAAATTACAGAAGGTTTAGTTATGTTATATTTATTTAGTGCTTATAAATTTATGGGAGTTTGTATACAAAGACATTAGTTAAGAGTTTGTATAGTACTTACATGTCTTGTGTTGAGTAGAATTGAATTATTTTCCTTTTTTCATCTGGTTCCAGCATCTTGTACACTTGAAGTTGTCTCCAGTTCACACCAGTATATGTTAGATTTGTTGCTGGAAAGTCATCAGGCTGTGATGAATTTTCGTCTTTTAAATTCAGACTGAATGACGGAGTGCTTGGGAGGACTATATTTTTGCATTTGGTTGTTGTCTTTCTGGATGTTTGTTTGTTTGATTGCACATCATCCTTCTTAAGAGCAGCGTTCTGTTTCGGAGCTTGAATTTCCTCTTCTTTTTGTTTTTCTTTTGCCACTGATGAAAGAATTTTGTCCGGCAGTCCTGCAGTTTTGTCGTCATTCATCATGTTTTCTTGAATTTCTCCCTCGTTTGATTTTGAAACAGATTTGGCTCTTTGTTTTTTCTTCCTCTTTATCGCTGTTGTTGGTTGCAGTGTTTCAGAGCTTTTCTTTTGCCTCTTTGTTCCGCATTTGCTGTTTTCTTTAGGTTGTGGCTTTCTCTTTTGCTTTTTTTCTGTGTATTTTGCATTGAGTCTCCAATGATATCTTCTTCGGTACTTCTCTCAATCTGCAGATGTATAGTTTCCTTCTTGGTGTATGCTATTCTTTCTACTTCTCCAAAAATTCTCCTCTTTTGTGTACTTTTCGTTGTTTTCGATATCACCTTGACACTAGTTCTTGTTGAGTTTGGCACTTGTATAGTTATCTTAAGTGAAGCCATCTGCTAATATAGTTATATTAGAATTCAACTTGAACATAAGCATATATAAATTAATAATTAATATGAGTACACATTGTTTATGAACAACGCAATGGAGAAGAATAACACAATGTTCCTGCAACTGAAAAATACGAAAGTTGTAGTTTATAATCACAGTAAAACATGCTCTAAGTAGATTTCGTACATTTCTTTTCTCAATTCAGCACTTTTTCAACGAAATGGAAAATATATTTTTTAGATCCTTAACATTTAATGTCGGTTAAAGTGGGTTTTCTAGTTATGGAGATGAAAACGGTGATGAATTTCATGCATGTTATTTTTGTATACGCTTGATTCAAGTAGATCTAACTTATGTATACAATGAAATGATATTCTTAAATTATTTGAGAATTTTTGTAAGAAATTTTTACCTCTATTTGTTTAAGCTCGTTTCACCGGAAGTTGCTCGCCGAAGTTGAATCTGTAACTGTCGATCACCGGAAGTTGCATGTTATAATCATACTATATACACAAATTTTTAGCTCTGTATACGCTCGATTCAATGGATGACTTTGGCTCAAGGAAGTTGAAAAGCATATGGATTTTCAGTTTTTGAGTGCGAGAACATCGTTCCAGAAAACAGAAAATGATTTAAGTGGCCGCCTGATATCAATATTATATATTTCTTTTTCTTTTTTTCCATAAACAGTTTTATTATGCGTGTTCATTTTTTCCAGCGACAGTGTTATGTTTTGGTTCGGATTTTCCAGTAACAGTTTGATGTTTTGGTTCTTTTTTTTTTTTTTTCTTTTTTTCATAAATAGAGTTGTTTTGTAAGAATTTGTTACCTTTGGTTTGTATATGCTTTGATTCAAGTAAAGTCGATCAATGGAAGTTGCTCGAGGAGTAGAAAGTCTTATGATTTTCAGAAATTGAAGAATGAGTATGGATGACTTTTGCTCAAAGAAGTTCAAAAGTGTGGGTTTTCAGTTTTTGCGAGCATGAAAATGGTACATTTTCATTCCTATGCTAGAATGAAACAGCATATTAGTCGTATATTTTCCAGAAACAGTGCGAACCCTTTTCCAGAAACAGTATATGTTTCCAAAACAGTGAGAACAATTTTCCAGAAACAATGTATGTTCCAGAAACAGATTCCTGCAATCTTTTGACAAAAAATAAAAGAATGAACTAGACTATAATTTGTAATTGTAATGACTAAGTAATTACAATGAAATAAAGTCATCATCATCTCCAAAAAGTTCATCAATGTAATCATGTTTCCTAGCAACCTTTTTTTCTTCCAGCAACCTTTTAAGTCCGTTTGGATAGATGTGTGGATGATTGACCAAGATAGTTATAATTGAAACCCTCTTCATAAATACTTCTTCCTTGTGAAAAGTGGATTGTACTGGTTTGCTCTCATGAATTTGGTTTGCATAGTGAATGACAAATATTCCGCAATCCAATCTGCATTTTTTGCAAAACAAAGAAGTATGATAAATAAAGAAAGTAGATAAATTTATAACAGTAAAGTGTTGTCTAGTTTTTCAGATACAGTGTTATTTTCCAGCGACAGTGTGTTAGGTTTTCCAGCGACAGTGTTGGTTTTTACAGAGACATGTACGAATTCAAGTTTTTACACAAATCTAGGACATTTTTTTCTGGATTATAAGTCATTGTCTCTGGATTTAAAAGCAAAATAGCTCAGTGTTTATGAAAATGAACTCAAATAATGACATGAAACTATATTTTTGTACTTACGAGTCTTCTCTTTGCTGTGCACTAGTCAAGCATCTTTCAATCTCTATTTTGATGGTTTGATCAGCTTTGAAATCCTTGTACAGTGCTTCTATTTTGTCCCTCTGTAAAACAGAAAATAATAATAATGAGATTTTGATTTGTCTTTTTTACCATAGTAGGATAGTTTGTAATTGATTTAAGTTTGTTTTCTTACCAGTTCCACCGCATGCTTAAAGTATATGTCTGTGCCGCCTTCTATCCTTGGTAGTTTGGAATTGTAGTGTGTCATTTTTCCTTTTTTAATATCCCAAACTACCAGGGTATAGTGGTAGTAACACTTTAAGCATATGAAGACATTTCCCACTTTGTCAACATTCTCTTCCAAGAGTCTCTTCAATGTTTGATCAATATATCTCTGGTCACTCTCCAATTTTGGGTTCTCGACGTCATTTTGAAGACAATAACATAACCTTTTTTACTGTTTATGAAATTGACAAACAGAAATTTGTTGTAAATAAACTTGTTTACACTTACGAAGAGGAAGGAAGGAAGATATAGATTTTGCTCTTGTCCCATCTTTGCTTCATTTTCTGACATGATGAAGAAGGACGCATCAATTATATTGGAGTCAATTGCACCATCGACGAACAATGTTTTCAAATCTGACTTCAGAACAACAAGCTCATGCGCCATGTTCTGTTGCTTCGGTTGCATCCAAAAATAATCCCTGTGTAAGAAAATTAAATGTTATATATATATATATATATATATATATATATATATATATATATATATATAATTGACACTGTTAGTTTGTGTACACTTTAATTTCCAGATACAGTGTTAGTTTTTCCAGAGACAGTTTTAGTTTTTCCAGCGACAGTGTTAGAAAGTAAGGGACTGTTTATGGAATATAAGTGACTGTTTATGGACTTGTTTCCAGCGACAGTGTTAGTTTTTTCCAGAGACAGTGTTAGTTTTTTCCAGCGCGACAGTTACAGATTCAAGTATTAACACAAATTAAGGACATTGTTGAAATATAATCATACTGTTTATGAAATATAAGTTGATAGTTAATGTTATCGAAAACTTACAAGTCATCTTTTCTGTAATATTCCTTGATTTTCTCTCTTGTATTCTCGTCAAACAACCTGTAAGCTTCTGTTGCCGAAGGGAGGTAACTGTCTTTATCAGTCTTTGAGCTTTTTGCATTTGTCTTCTTTGCAGGCTTCCCTTTTGGAATTGGCTTTGGTTTTACCACTTTTGGAATTGGCTTTGCTTTTTCAACAATTGGCTTCATCTTTTCGACCAGTAACTTCTTCTTTTTAATTTCTTGTTCTTCAAGTATGCGCTGCTCCTTCTCTCTATCAATAATTGGTTCCAAAGTCTGCTCTGGCTGTGGTATAATTGACGGGCTTTCACTGTCACTAACAGCATATATGTACTTGGCTTTCTTTTTTGGATTTTCTGGACAGGGACATAGTCAAACTCAGGAAGAACATTTGCTTTACGATCATCCCTGGTTCGAACATTTCTGACCAAAGTTCTTGTCCGCTTTTTTTCTTCTGCATTTTCTTCTTGTCCATCTTTAATGTCCTTGGCTTCTGGAGTAGCCATGGTATCTTTTATGTTTGCAGCTTCAACATATTGACTGTCCATTTGAACATCAATTGGATCTTGAACTTGGTTTTTTCCGCTGATTGCTTCTGTTTCAGCTTCTTGACTCTCTATTTTATCATCAATTGGAACATCTGGAAGTATATTCATTTTTCCTGAAGCTTCAGCGTTCTTCAGGGTTCCAATTTCATTAAGAAGTATATTCATTTTTGCTGAAGCTTCAGTGTTCTTCATCCGCAACTGCTGGATTTCCGCATCCATATCATTGATTTTCTTCTTGTTCAACTCTTTTTCTTCTTCAAGCTTCTCAATGTCTCTTTTGAGCTGCCCAGTTGTTTGTCCAGAAACTATAGAAGCTGTTTGCAGACTATCAATTGCATGCATCATCATGTGCTTGACCACCATATACCTCATATGTTCCATGGCTGTACATTTTTTAATTTGGTTGAACATCTCTTCGGTTAATGTTGTGTCAATACCATGCATATGAGTTTGATAATCTGGATTAAGCTTAAGATACTCTTCAGCGTACAACTTGTCAAACTGCACTTGGGCTTCATCAATAGAGTTGTACTCAGGTGCTTCATCTTTTTTACTTCTCTTTTCAGGTTCAATGACATCTTTTGCAGCAGGAGTCCCCTTTCTTTTCCTTGTCACGATCTTTTCTTGAGCTTTTCTTGAAGAATCGTCTACTTTCTCAGTAGGAGGATCAACAATCTGTACACAATTACAAAAGTATTATTTATTAAGTGACTGTTTATGGAATATAAGTGACTGTTTATGGAATATAAGTCACTGTTTATGGAATATAAGTCACTGTTTCTGGAATATAAGTGACTGTATGGAATATAAGTCACTGTTTCTGGAGTATAAGTCACTGTTTCTGGAATATAAGTCATTGCTTTTGTAGGACTTGATTCCAGAGACTGTTAGTTTTTCCAGAGACAGTGTTATTTTTCCAGCGACAGTCTTACTTTATTTCCAGTGACAGTGTTAGTTTTCCAGAGACAGTGTTAATGTTTCCAGAGACAGTGTTAATGTTTCCAGAGACAGTGTTAATGTTTCCAGCGATAGTGTTAGTTTTTCCAGCGACAGTTAACAAAAAGTATGCAGATATCAAAGTATAACTGTTTCTGTTTATTATACATTACCTCAATATAAGTCATTGCTCTTGTCTTCCTTCTATTAGTTGGCGTTGTCTTTGTTTCACCGATTTTGGAAGGGAACACTCCTTTTTCAGTAGGAAGAATCGCACCGACAATCTGCACACAGTCACACATTGGTTTGTTTATAGTTTTTTGAAAGTTGAATTGTTTCTAGATAAACATTATGTGAAAATGATTTTGATTATGGGATACCTCAATATCTTCAACTTTGACATCTCTGATTGCTTGGTGTATCTTTGTTGTGTCCCATCTTCATATCGTCGGAACCATGTTTTCTCGGTCTTCAATCGTCGGAACAAGGTTTGCTTTAAGACATAGCCAATACTGGACAAATTAAGAAAAGTGAGAATAGTTACAGTTTGAGAATCATAATAAAAATTTCGTACTTTTAAAACTAGAATTCTTATATTCTTACCAAAATAAGAACGGTGCAACCACTGGTTGTTGTTACATCCCCTCTGGAAATCGACAGTGTTTGTGATTTGTCTACCATTTTGAAGAGGTAGTCTCTTACACCCTTGGCCCAATTATATATGTTGATTTCGTCCAACCTTCCACAAATTTGCAGGAAGCTCCATGTGATGTATGATCCGGAGTTTGCAAACAAGAGTGACTGGATGAGATGTGCACATATGATGGAAGCCGTATCTCTTGCACCTTGAGGATTTCGGAGAATGATTGATTTTCTATATGCTTCAAGAAGGTGTTTTTGTTTCACTCGTTCAACGTTATGAAAGTACTTATCCAAGAATCTGTCCTCCTTACCAGATTTGGAGGATTTATCGGTGTTTGGCAGTTCAACTCCATCGTTGTTCAGTCCAAAGATTACAGCAACATCATCGGGTGTTATCCCTCTTGCATCTCGATCTCCAAATCTGAACTTTTGCTCTCTGGAGTTGTAGCATTTTATAAACTTAATTAAATCTGTATCAGACTTCTTCTTCCTTTGGGTGACAACAAGGATGTGATCCATGTACAGTTTAATAAGACTCCAAAATGGTGTCTTTGCCAACTCATAGCAAACATCTTTGCGCTCTTCAAGCATTGGCTTGTATATTTCCATTGAGTCTGAAAACCCGGTCATATTGCACCGATACTGGAGATATGAAGTTCGATTTCTTCTTGTCTTATCCGTTGGAGTTTTCTTCTCCTTCTTCTTCTTGGTTGTTTTGCGTGCAAAATACTTCACTCTCAATCTCTTGTTTACCTGTATTTTTGTAAATATGAACAAAGTTTTAAGGAATTATAATCAACTCTTTATGAAGAACAAGCATAATATGGAATGAAGAAAACAGATAGTCACAGTTATGTTTTGGTCCTTTTTTTTCCAGAGACAGTGTTGTTTTTTCCAGAGACAGTGTTAGTTTTTTCCAGCGACAGTGTTACTTTTTCCAGCGACAGTGTTAGTTTATTTCCAGCGACAGTGTTAATGTTTCCAGAGACATTGTTAGTTTTCCAGCGACAGTGTTAGTTTTTCCAGAGACAGTTACATATTCAAGTATTTACACAAAATAAAAGACATTGTTTTCCAGCGACAGTGTTATTTTTCCAGAGACAATGTTTGTTTTTCCAGAGACAGTATTAGTTTTTCCAGCGACAGTATTAGTTTCTAAAAAAGTGGCAAAAAATCATACTTTCTATTTTCTAAAAAAGTTACCTCTTTTTCGCCGCTTTGTTCTGTCGATTGTTCTGGTGCCTTTGGCACTTCTTTTTCTGTTGCTTTTTCCGACGGAGGTTGTGGTGATTCTATTCCTCCGGTTTGTTCCGACGGAGGTTGTGGTAAAGTTTGGACTTCCTTTTCTCCGATTTGTTCCGACGGAGGTTTTGCACCACATTTTCTCTGGTTTCTGCCATTGAACTTCTGTGAACTTGTTTCGCCGGCTTGTTTTCGATGAATGCTTTCTTTTCAACTGTGATTTGAACTTTGATTTTGATTGATTTTGAAATGGGGGAAGTTTGATTCGACGGGGGTTACGTGCTGAGGGTCGTGCTGGGGGGTCGTGCTGGTGGTTAAAGTGTTGGGCGTTGAGTTTCGTTAAAAGTCACGAACATTGAATGCTATAGGGGTATTTAGGGAAAGTAATTTTGTAACGGGTTGGGCTTGTAAATTCGGCCCGTGGATAATAAGTTTTGGGTGGTTTTTTATTAAACTTTGAGCCCTTTTGGTTAAATAACATTTTAAGATGGTTTTTGGTTAAATATTTTGTTGGTCCAAGCCCTTTTCATTAAAGCTCCCTTGAATTTATAATTGTGTTCTGTTTATTCTTGTTCGGGTTTAGGGGTGAACACGATCCGAATTTGAAAGGTTTAAACCTAAAATTATAATTCTCTCCATGAGTGAAAGCAGCAGCAACACTAGAGATTTTCCTCTTGTCCCCAGCCCTAATTTCGATTGGGTTCGATGGAAACCCTTCCTTCTTCCTCTGCTTCCTCTTTCTTCTACTTATGGTGTTTTTCCCTACTTTCCTTCCTATTTTGCTTTCCCTTTTCACCCTGATTTTCACAATTACACCTGCTACCCTCAGATCAGATCTTCCATCCGTCCATAGACATGTTCTTATTTTGGCTTCCACTGACTCCATCTCCGTTCCGATCTGCAATCAATTTTGACCGCGAAGTGATGCGGTCTTCAACTGAGAAGGTACGTAGAGATCTAGCGTTTTCACCAGCTTGGGTGGCAACACCACCTCCTTCTCTATGTCTGCCATTTATGGCAGTGTTGTCTGTGGCAATCCCATGGGCTTCTTTGGTTTCTCTCAATCAGTGGCTGCGATCGGTGAGATGGTATCTGTTGGAAGGCGAAATTCATCTCCTTTCCATCTATGAGATGTGGGTTCCTGGCAAAAGTTGGTGGTGTAGGCTCCTGACC
The DNA here is from genome assembly GCA_036320875.1 of Cotoneaster glaucophyllus. Classification (NCBI taxonomy): domain Eukaryota; kingdom Viridiplantae; phylum Streptophyta; class Magnoliopsida; order Rosales; family Rosaceae; genus Cotoneaster; species Cotoneaster glaucophyllus. The sequence continues at coordinate 27,611,169 of CM070061.1, read as the reverse complement.
GTCGGGATCGGTGCTTTCGGCGGTGCCGTTGAAGGAAAACAGTTAGGGTTAGCTTATGTGTTTTTTTTTTGGTTTTGGGTTACTATTGAGGTCCATTTTTTTACTTGTGTGGTTATTGGATATGGACCTCAATTTGTGTAATTAATTGTGTTGTGGTAATATAGTAACCTTTGACCCCCAAAAAAAAAAAAAAAAAAAAAAAACTTAATCCAACATGATCCTCTCCGGATCCTTTTGGTGAAGATCCGTAAATCGTATTCGTTCATCGTATATCGTGTGGTCAACTTTTATCAAATACTGTTTGTGTTTAATTTTAAATAAAAATATTTAAAATAATTCCTAACAAAAAAGATCCGGCGAGAATCCGTATTCAAACTTAATAACTAATTTAATCAATTCACCATTCAAACATCTCCTCAGATTCATCCTCAGAAATATATTAAAGGAAAATTTGTTTATTCTCTACTATTGATGTCAAATCCAGTAATAAATGACTCCAAAATATTGATGATTAGATGACCAAATTGGGCTCTTTAAAAGCATCTTCGAATTAGGGCTTCTAACTCTTTGAGTTATAGGCTTTTATGGGTTTAGCTTGATGTTTTTATTTGATTGAATTTGGAGCCCTGTTTCACCCCATGTGGGTTTGGGCATACTTTTGCTGTATGAAATTGCTTACTTGACCATAAAAAGAGCATAAAATTGGTTATGAAAATGTCGCATATGAAAATTTCCTTACAATTTTAAAGTTCAAATTTTCACCAAAAAAATTCAATTAAATGTATGTGCTTGTTAGATTTTATTGTTGTAAATACTTTTTATCTTGTTTTTCTTACGTGAAAATTTTGAACGAATTCAGACTAAACTAAAGCATAACCGAACCAAACATATTTAACAATGTAGTTTTCAAGTTTAGGAGGAATCAAATCAAACTTAATTGTTCCCACTTCTAAACCAAAGAATAATTAGTGAAAAATGATCAAGTATTACATTGAAACGTGAATTTAATTTTACCAAACTAGCCAAAACTAATCTGTTATTCATATACACTCAAGTTCGAATACTCTTTATAATATGAATTAGTTCAAAGTAAAGGAAAAAATAAGTATCCAATATCTACCGTCTCATTAATCCAATGCCTAATTGTGATTATGTGATCTCTAAGACATGACAACGATTTAGTTGGCTTCCTTTCACGTAAGTATCACCAGTCAATATCATATCATCTTCCTCCTCTTCCTCCTCCTTTCCAAATTGCCGTACTAAAACACTTCCTAGTTCTTCCCCTAAATGCCCTCCAGCTTCCTCACTCATTCCACGTCCACCCCAACACCCGACCCCTCCGAGTCCGCCTCCACCGACGTCCAAACAGCCGCCGTCTCACCAAAAATGACACCGGCGGAGATGTGGAGCTACCTCTAGATTCCTTTCCTAATCTCCTTGTCCAAAGAGCTGACCTTGGTCAAGGCCCAGGCGCCGATTCTCTTGCCGAGTCAACTCCGAACGTCGGACTCGTCCTCGTCCAAATGTACTAATAAGGGTAAAAGTGTAACTTATAACAGTCCTTGTGATTAGCTAATGTTTAGTGTGATAATGATGTAATTAGTTGATAGCACAAATAGGTGTGTTACTAGTATATATATACCTGAAGGATGTAATATTATTTTCATGAAATGAAAGTATAACATTTCTATTTTTATCATGGTATCTCTCGCCTAAGTCTCATGACCCTCGATCCTTCTCTCTTGCTTCTGCTTCTCGCACTTCTTCTTAGCGATCAAAACCATAGCTCTCTCAAACCCTAGCTCTCTCAGCTATGGCGACCTCTGGCTCTCCTTCTTCTCAATCTGAATCTCTTGTTCATCCTGTTCCGATGAATGCGTGCCCTAATTCTTCACCATCATCGGCAATTTCATCTATTACGATCCAAAAGATTGGATCTTTGGTTCCGATCAAGCTCACAACGACGAACTATCTTACCTAGAGTGCATTGTTTGCTCCGATCTTCTGCCGATACAATCTCACCGGTATCATTGACGGCACGATGCCTGCTCCGCCGAAATTTCTTCTTGATTCTTCTGGTAATCGCACCTCTACTCTAAATCCTCACTATATTGCTTGGTTTGAAAATGATCATAATATTTTGATCTGGATTAATTCTACGCTCTCGGATGCTCTTATTCTGTATACTGTTGGTGTTAATTCGGCTCGTGTGCTCTGTTCGAAACTGGAATCACATCTTGCAACTGCATCGCAATCGCACATTCACGAACTTCGTTCTCATCTTCGTACCGTCATAAAGGGGGATTCCACAGCTGCGGTCTATCTTCAACAAATTGAAGAAATTGCTGATGACCTAGCCAATGTTGGTGCTCTAATTGAAGAATCTGAGTTAATTTCTGTGATTCTACATGGTTTGCCCTCTGAGTATGAATCGTTTATTGATGTTGTTCAGTTTCGACTTGGTTCCACTACTATTGATGAACTTCATGGTCTTCTTTTGAGCAAGGAGCTTCAACTAACTGCTCGCAAGAAAATCTCTCTACCAGCACCAATTCAAGCTTTCAATTCCTCTGCTGGTCTTCTTCCAGCTCCAACTGGTGATTCTGGTTCATAGGCATATTTTACTCAGAATGTCTCCAATCTACATTCCTATGGTTCTTCCAATCATGGCAATGGTTCTCATCCAAGGAATTACAACAATTGTGGTACTCAGAGGAATTACCAAAGTTTTCAGGGCAATCCAAGATTTCATCGCTGCAATCAGGGTAATTACAGAAATAATCATGGTTCTCGTGTCAACTATAACATGTCTACCAGAAAGACATATTGCCAAATCTGTCGCCAAATGGATCATGAAGTTGCAGAGTGTCCACAACGCATGAATCCACATTTTGTTACTAAGACCTCTCAAACTGCATACAATGCAACTACCACTCCTACATGGCTCCTTGATTCTGGTGCTAGTTCGCACATGACCAATTCTTACACCAATCTGCAAAGTCCTGAGTCATACAATGGACCTGAACAAGTATATGTTGGTGATGGCAAAGGTTTGCCCATCCTTAACTCTGGTTCATCTACTCTTAATACTACCTTTCATTGTTTTGATCTCAAAAATGTGTTGCATGTTCCTCACTAGTCCAAAAAGCAAGGAATGTATCTTCTTGGGTTACAGTTTGAACCACAAAGGCTATAAGTGCCTTGATCATCTCACTGGTCGTTTATACATTTCGAGACATGTGATCTTTGATGAAGCCACATTTCCTTTTGCTAAAAAGGATGTTTATCACCCATCTCAGCCCAACTCCAGTTCTTTAACATTGCAGAGTTCGAACCTCATTCCCACTTCCTTAACCTTTCCCAATATCTCTTCTCCATCCAATTTTACTCCTCCTAATACAACTCTTCTCTCACATTCTCCTATTGCTACATCCTCCTCACTACCAATCTCATCGTCAGTTACTAATCCTGTTTCAGTCTCCAGTCACATTCCTTTACCTACAAACTCTCATCCAATGCAAACCAAATCAAAATCTGGTATTTTTAAACTCAAGGCTCTTTTGGCAACAAAACACCATCTGCCTTCTGATATATCTCCTGATTATACACCAATTACTTATCTTCAGGCATCCAAATTCCCTCACTGGAGGAAAGCAATGCAGGAAGAATTCAATGCCCTTATTCAAATTGGCACTTGGTCTCTAGTCCCTGCTACTTCTTCTCAAAACTTAGTTGGTGCAAAATAGGTTTTTCGGATCAAACACAAACCTGATGGTACTGTTGACAGGTACAAAGCTCGGCTTGTTGCCAAGGGGTTTCATCAGCAACAAGGATTGGATTACACTGAGACTTTTAGTCCAGTGGCTAAGCCTGTCACCATCAGGCTTCTCCTTACCTTGGCTGCCAAATTTGATTGGTTTCTAAATCAACTTGATGTGAGTAATGCATTTTTGCATGGCAACCTCACTGAATCTGTGTTTATGATCCAACCACCTGGGTTTGAAGATCCTACTAAGCCTCATCATGTCTGCAAGTTACACAAATCCTTGTATGGATTAAAGCAAGCCCTCAGGGCTTGGTATGATAAGTTGACTACTGCCTTAAAGTCTCTTGGCTTCTCCAGTTCACCGAATGATTACTCTTTATTTGTCAAAAAGGATCCAGCCTTGGTTTTCATACTGGTCTATGTTGATGATATTATTGTTACTGGTCCTAATGCTCAACTATGTCAAAACATTATTTCTCAACTCAGTGGTTTATTTCCTGTTAAGGATCTTGGTCCACTTGATTACTTCCTTGGTATTGAAGCTCATCGATCCTCCTCTGGCATATTTCTATCTCAGCACAAGTATATTGTCGATCTTCTCACCAAAGCTCACATGGAAGGCTCCAAGCCTTGTGTTACACCCCTTAGCACAACTAAGTTGGATCATGCGTCTCCCCTGTTGGCTAATCCTGCAGAATATAGGTCTTTAGTTGGTGGAGTCCAGTACTTAACCTAGACCAGGCCCGATCTGTCCTTTGCAGTGAACTTAGTGTGCCAATTCATGCAGCATCCACGACATTCTCATCTTTAAGCCGTCAAACGTATTCTTCGCTATTTTAAAGGCACCATGTCCTTGGGTTTATGGTTTCCAAAGTGTTCTAAGCCTCTCACTCTCGCTGCTTACTCGGATGCAGACTGGGCAGGATGTCATATTGATCGTCGATCTACTGGTGGGTTTTGCATTTACTTAGGAGACTCTCTTATCAGTTGGAGTGCGAAGAAACAGTCCACTGTGGCTCGATCATCCATAGAAGCTGAATACAGATCCCTTGCCAACACTGCAGCAGAATTAACATGGATTTGCAAGCTTTTGGTGGACGTTGGACTGGTTCTTCCCTCTACTCCACAACTTTGGTGTGACAATATCTCTGCCATTTCTTTGGCTAGAAATCCCATTTTTCATGTGGAGCTTGTTTATCACTACATCCGAGAACAAGTTCTACCAAATCAAGTGACTGTTTTCTTCGTTTGTACTCAGGACCAGGTTGCTGATATATGTACTAAAGCACTGTCCAAGCACAGATTCCTTCTTCTTAGGAACAAACTTCCTCTTCGGTTACCTTTGTTCAGTTTGAAGGGGGATAATAAGGGTAAAAGTGTAACTAGATAAGTTTGTTATAACAGTCCTTGTGATTAGCTAATGTTTAGTGTGATAATGATGTAATTAGTTGATAGCACAAATAGGTCTGTTACTAGTATATATATACCTGAAGGATGTAATATTATTTTCAAGAAATGAAAGTATAACATTTCTATTTTTATCATGTACAGCCCCCGACCCCAAGATCAACTACCGGCCAGTGATCGGTATCCTGAGCCACCCTCCGGCCGGCTGAGCAACGCCTCCACGGCGTCGTATATCGCAGCTTCTTACGTCAAGTTCGTTGAATCGGCTGGAGCTCGTGTTATTCCTCTCATCTACAACGAGCCTCCCGATATACTTTTCCAGGTGATCTCCATAACAAATTGAGCTTTTTATAGAAGTTGCTTCCGTGTTGCTTACGTAAAAGCTGCTTTTCAAAGAAGCACATCATGGGTTGGGTTAACTTTACTCAGAAGAAGTGCTTAAATTTTCAAAAGCCTTGAAATTGGCATATGATATTTGAGTAGGCTCTTTTGTTTTAGCTGGAGAAATCACATTTATATAAACGACCCAGTTTTTGGATTGGCCTTTCTAATCGAAATTCGAAAGCTTTCGTTTGTTTTTTGGGCTAAGAATCAAAATTTGAAGTTGGTGTGAATACTGGCTGTTCATTTATATAAGTTTCAATATGTATGCATATATAAACTAAGCCGGCCTGTAGCGGTGATTTTGTTATGTTGCTCACTATATAATGCTGCTTTGCAGAAGCTCGACCTCGTCAATGGCGTGCTTTTCACTGGAGGATGGGCTAAAAGTGGTTTGTACTATGACGTTGCCGAGAGAATATTTAAGGTAATTTAGTGCTTGATATAGTAACCCTTTATTGCATGATCTACACTAACATTATAGTCCCGGCCTGCCAGGCAGACCATTTAAATCTAACTTTTATATACAACGGGGTCAAGTTTATGCTAAACAAACAGAAGACTACTTTCTACATAGAAAATTGGTCATTGCAGAACATGCCACAACCCCTTGATGTGCTTTAGTTGCTCCTCTGGACTCAGTTTTATGAAAAAAAACTCCGACCCTTCGTTCAAACTTAAATTGATCTAAATCGTTACGCGATCATTTAGTATTGGCGGGACTTGGCAGCATAAGAATCATGATTCTTAATAGGGATTAGGTTTTTAGAGGTCAAAATTTACATCATACCAAGCCCAATATCATGTCATTGCCCATGATCATCAGCATGAAGGAACATTCTCTGTTTGCCGGCCAACACTAGGCAAAAGAAAATTTGATAGATACTGGTTAGATCGAATGGTCAGCCTAACCACTAAATAGCGGTTTAGAGGTCAAATTTCGATTTTTTTGCATTAGATTTAGAACTATCACATTGTTGTCATCGTTGGCTAACCTTAGATGCTTCAGGGCTCTATGTATCAGAAAGGTTTCCAGTAAATTGAAACTTATCACAGACGCAACTGTAGCTCGTTAACGTTATATTCGGGCATGTTGAGCATGAGTATTGTACCATACGCAGTAGGATGTGATGTAGTATTTGTGCTAAAATGAGTTTACCAGGAAAGGGTGCTCATTTACTTAATCTATTGCAATTCAACAATTCTTCACTTGTTAACAAATTTAATCTCTTACATCACATTTTAATTTTAATATAGTAGGAATAATAATGCTCGAGAAATATGTTTGTCCATTTAGTGCAAAACAATTAACGCTTGTCGCGTTCTATTTCCTCCTTGTCATCTCTTTTTCGCGCAATGATAGTCACTAACACGACATGCAAGTTCAGTTCATAGTTTTCGCAACTCTGTTGTAATAAACTAGTCAGTGAATTAATTTGCAACTCTGTTCACAGTTTTGCCTTGTTATGACTTCACTTTGTTGCTTTGAGTTGCAAAGCATTTTCAAAATGATAGGGAAAATGAACGATAGTAATAAAACAATTACCCCATCAATTTAAAAAACTTCGTGAAACATCGTAAGTAATAGAGATCACTTTTACATTTGTTCGGCCTTTCCCTGTGCATTTGGTTATTGCAGCTGCACTGCATATTTGTGCGGAAAGCTTCACTTTTTGATTTTTTTTTTCTTTCTTAAAACTTAATTTGCCCATCCCATTTCAAGCATGTACGGAACTATTGACTGATATAAGGCTATTCGCACAATCGCGATCTTTCTGGTAACAGTCATACATGTTTTCTTCATTGTTTATGGGGTCCAAGTTGATAAATATGAAAACTTCGCCAAAGTGTATTGCCCGAAATTCTTTCAAAACGACTTTGAAATAGGCTTGTGAAACACTCTTGATCGACTCTTATGGGCCTTTTGGTTCAAGTTGTTATCCACATCCTACACTTTGTAAAAGTCTGTTCATTTTGCACACCTCCGTATGTTCCTTTTTTTATTTTTTTTATTTTTTTTGTTTTTTATTATCTTTTTTATCATTGGTCCAAAAAACCAAAACTAGAATATATGTTGAATGATTGAAACTTATCACGGACACAACTGTAGCTCGTTAACGTTATATTCAGGCATTTTGGGCATGAGTATTGTACCATACGCAGTAGGATATGATATAGTATTTGTGCTAAAATGAGTTTACCAAGAAAGGGTGTTCATTTACTCAATCTATTGCAATTCAACAATTCTTCACTTGTTAACAAATTTAATCTCTTACATCACATTTTCATTTTGATATAGTAGGAATAATAATGCTCAAGAAATATGTTTGTCCATTTAGTGCAGAACAATTAAGGCTTGTCGCGTTCTTTTTCCAGCTTGTCATCTCTTTTTCGCGCAATGATAGTCACTAACACGACATGCAAGTTAAGTTCACAGTTTTCGCAACTCCGTTGTAATAAACTAGTCAGTGAATTAATATGCAAGTTGCGCACTTCCAACGTTGGCTCATTTGGATGATTCTCCAGCCGTGGTTGAGTGCAAAAAACATTTTAGCATAAAGTATGCATTCGAATTGTACAACTATATTTTCAAAGGGAAGAAAATTGGTGACTTTAGTTGCCGGGCCCTTATGGCGTTGGGAAGACCGTGCCATAATGTTTTCGTGAACAGCACCTTTACTTATGAACACAAGGGGAACAAAACTGCCATTCAAATTAGGGCTGACCGAGTATTTAATCATTGTATAATTGCAACTTCCGTCCCACCTCCTTCTTCGCACTCTTAAATTGAGAATCGAACTTCTCTAGGCCTAACAAATTTGTGATGTATTATGAATTAGAATAAAATTTCAATGTATTTGCTTTGATGCCTTGTTATGACTTCACTTTGTTGCTTGGAGTTGTAAAGCATTTTCAAAATGATAGGGGAAATGAACGGTAGTAATAAAACAATTACCCCACCAATTTAAAAAACTTCATGAAACATCGTAAGTAATGGAGATCACTTTTACATTTGTTCGGCCTTTCCCTATGCATTTGGTTATTGCAGCTGCACTGCATATTGATGCGGAAGGCTTCATTTTTTTATTTATTTTTTTTCTTTCTAAAACTTATTTTGCTCGTCCCAATTCAAGCATGTACGGAACTATTGACTGATATAAGGCTACTCGTACAATCGCGATCATCCTGGTAACAGTTATACATGTTTTCTTTATTGTTTATGGGTCCATGGTTAGAAATATGAAAACTTCGCCAAAGTGTATTGCCCAAAATTCTTTCAAAACGACGTTGAAATAGGCTTGTGAAACACACTTGATCGACTCCTATTGGCCTTTTGGTTCAAGTTGTTATGCACATCCTACACTTTGTACAAGTGTGTTCATTTTGCACACCTCCGTATGTTCCTTTTTTTAATTTTTTTTATTTTATTTTTTTGTTTTTTATTATCTTTTCTATCATCGGTCCAAAAAACCAAAACTAGAGAATATGTTGAATGATTTGAAACTTATCACGGACGCAACTGTAGCTCGTTAACGTTATATTCGGGCATGTTGGGCATGAGTATTGTACCATACGCAGTAGGATGTGATATAGTATTTGTGTTAAAATGAGTTTACCCAGAAAAGGGTACTCATTTACTTAATCTATTGCTATTCAACAATTCTTCACTTGTTAACAAATTTAATCTCTTACATCACATTTTTATTTTGATATAGTAGGAATAATAATGCTCGAGAAATATGTTTGTCCATTTAGTGCAGAACAATTAAGGCTTGTCGCGTTCTTTTTCCTGCTTGTCATCTCTTTTTCGCGCAATGATAGTCACTAACACAACATGCAAGTTCAGTTCACAGTTTTCGCAACTCCGTTGTAATAAACTAGTCAGTGAATTAATTTGCAAACTAGTATTATTTGTGCGAAATAATAAATAGCTATGTGATTGTTGAGATTAATTAAACAATTTATGGGAACTTGTAAGTTGCGTTTATGGTACCAAATAAATACAAAACTAGAAACTCTCGTATTTGATACCTCACATCAGTAAATACGTTGCTAAAGTAGTTTTAAAGGAAGATGCGTTTTTTCATTTTACGAATGACTCGCACCTTCGTCTCATCCCTTATAAGTGTAGAACTCCTTGCGTCAAAGTTAAACTGCATCTAAGGGATCATTTTCTAAGAAAATCCATAGCTACTAATTCTTTCCACCATTATGGCCGGACTAAAGATGTTTCCAATTGTGGTGATTTTACTTTTGGCAAGTTGCGCACTTCCAACGTTGGCTCATTTGGATGATTCTCCAGCCGTGGTTGAGTGCAAAAAACATTTTAGCATAAAGTATGCATTCGACGTGTACAACTATATTTTCAAAGGGAAGAAAATTGGTGACTTTAGTTGCCGGGCCCTTATGGCGTTGGGAAGACCGTGCCATAATATTTTCGTGAACAACACCTTTACTTATGAACACAAGGGGAACAGAACTGCCATTCAAATTAGGGCTGACCGTGTATTTAATCATTGTATAATTGCAACTTCCGTCCCACTTCCTTCTTCGCACTCCTAAATTGAGAATTGAACTTCTCTAGGCCTAAGAAATTTGTGGGATGTATCATGAGTTAGAATAAAATTTCAATGTATCTGCTTTGATGCCTTGTTATGACTTCACTTTGTTGCTTTGAGTTGTAAAGCATTTTCAAAATGATAGGGGAAATGAACGATAGTAATAAAACAATTACCCCACCAATTTAAAAAACTTCGTGAAACATCGTAAGTAATGGAGATCACTTTTACATTTGTTTGGCCTTTCCCTGTGCATTTGGTTATTGCAGCTGCACTGCATATTGATGCGGAAGGCTTCATTTTTTTATTTATTTATTTTCTTTCTAAAAACTTATTTTGCTCGTCCCAATTCAAGCATGTACGGAACTATTGACTGATATAAGGCTACTCGTACAATCGCGATCATCCTGGTAACAGTTATACATGTTTTCTTCATTGTTTATGGGTCCAAGTTGAGAAATATGAAAACTTCGCCAAAGTGTATTGCCCAAAATTCTTTCAAAACGACGTTGAAATAGGCTTGTGAAACACTCTTGATCGACTCCTATTGGCCTTTTGGTTCAAGTTGTTGTGCACATCCTACACTTTGTAAGTGTGTTCATTTTGCACACCTCCGTATGTTCCTTTTTTTTATTTTTTTATTTTTTTTTGTTTTTTATTATCTTTTTTATCTTCGGTCCAAAAAACCAAAACTAGAATATATGTTGAATGATTTGAAACTTATCACGGACGCAACTGTAGCTCATTAATGTTATATTCGGGCATGTTGGGCATGAGTATTGTACCATATACGCAGTAGGATGTGATATAGTATTTGTGCTAAAATGAGTTTACCAAGAAAGGGTGCTCATTTACTTAATCTATTGCACTTCAACAATTCTTCACTTGTTAACAAATTTAATCTCTTACATCACATTTTCATTTTGATATAGTAGGAATAATAATGCTAGAGAAATATGTTTGTCCATTTATTGCAGAACAATTAAGGCTTGTCGCGTTCTTTTTCCTGCTTGTCTTCGCTTTTTCATTCAATGATGGTCACTAACATGACATGCAAGTTCAGTTCACAGTTTTTGCAACTCTGTTGTAATAAATTGTTGGAGAGTTGACTCTTTTGTGATTATTTTAGTTACCTTTTCTAGGTTCTTGTAATCAGTAATTATTTTATTTTGTATTTCTTTCCTTGTAAATCCTCTTGTACATTATATATTTTCCTCCTTGGTGAGAAGAATAATATCAGAAAATTGAACCCCAAAATAAGCCTTAATTAGCATGGTATCAGAGCAGAGATCCTAGGGTTTCCGCTCTGCCCGTTCCCTCAAGCAAACTCGGCCCTCCCATGGAGAACCTACCACCACTCCACGGTGAAAACAACCCCATCCTAACCGATTCTACTCCTACACTAAACACTACAACCCTAAACACTACTACCCTGATCGACCCTACCATGAATCCTATCCCACCTATACCACAAGTTGTTACACAGATTGTCCATCATGATTCGTGTATTGCTTCAATTGGCATCAAACTCAATGGTGCCAATTATGGAGTTTGGTCTCAGATTGTTGAGATGTTTGTTGCTGGAAAAGACAAGTTGGGCTACTTGTTTGGGAGCAATCCCCAACCACCTATCGACGATCCAGCCTTCACCAAATGGCGTACGGAGAATGTTATTGTAAAGGGTTGGCTCATCAACTCTATGGAACCCAATTTGATTGGGTACTTTCTTCGACTACTAACGGCAAAGGAAGTATGGGACGCGGTTGCTCGCACGTATTATGATGGCTCCGATATATCTCAAGTCTATGATCTTACCTGCAAGGCCTCTCGCATGAGGCAAGATGGACGATCGGTGGAGACATACTATAGTGATCTTCAATCTTTGTGGCAGGAGATTGATTATCGTCGACCTAATCCGATGAAGTGCGGTACTGATATTGAAATTTTTAATAAAATTGTTCAAACGGATCGTGTGTACACTTTGCTTGCAGGATTGGATGAGATGTTTGATAAAATTCGTAGTGATATTCTACGAACTGAGCCCCTTCCTTCCGTCGAACAAACTTTTGCCTATGTTCGCCGAGAGGGAATGCGACAAGCTGTGATGAGTACCGGAGGACAGCTGCCGAGTGGGGCGGCCATGATGGCTCGGCCTGCCATGGTGGCTCGGCCTGCCATGGCGACTCAGCCTGCCACACAAGCCGTAGCTCCATCTCGACCCCTGGCCCCTGATAAGTTACCTGCACCGAGCCTAGGACTGCAACCCCAGGCTACTGCGCCGAGCTCGGCATAGGGCTCACTATTTACTGCTAGGATAGCCTCACGGCCCACCACAGGTCCCCGTCCTCCTCTACCTAAACCATCTGTCCCGGCTGGTGATTGTACTTACTGAGGTAGTGAGAAGCATGGCTGTGATAATTGCTTCCAATTGCATGGCTATCCTAACTGGTGGGAACCGTTGAAGCTTCAGAAACAACGAGAACAAGATGAGCAAGCCAAGCTTGGGCAAGCCAATCTCGCCACCTCCCAATTATCTTTGATATCTCAAGATGATCCTCCTCCAGTTTCGAGTCCTTTCGACATGTCTTTGGAGTCTTCAGGTAACTGTGGTTATGTTTTTAATATGAATAATGATGCTACTCCATCCGGATGGATCATTGACTCCGGTGCCACAGACCATATGACTTATGATCCCACTGATTTAGCTTGTGATATTGTTCCACTTCGACGTAATATTACTAATGCTAATGAAGTCACCTCACCGGTAACCGGCGCTGGCACCGTGCGCCTCACGTCCACTCTCTCGTTGCCTCATGCATTACTTGTACCTTCACTAAAGCATAAATTGATGTCTCCTATCCAAGCTACTGAACAATTGAACTGTTGTGTGCTAATGTATCCAAAGTTTTGTCTTATACAGGATATTTTCACGAATGAGATAATTGGTCGTGGTACTAAGAGGGGGGATCTCTATTTTGTGGATGATGTCAGTACAAGACGGGTCAATCTCGCCCAAGGAGCTGTTGATCACAAGAGGCGTCAGATATGGTTATGGCATCACCGTTTGGGTCATCCATCTTTCAGTTATTTGCAGCATATGTTTCCAGATTTATTTGTTGGTTGTTCAGTTTCAGACTTTAAATGTGACACTTGCATACTCGCCAAGAGTCATCGTGTTTCTTATCCGTTGAATTCTAATAAAAGTATTATTTCTTTTGGTCTTGTTCATTCGGATGTTTGGGGACCATCTCCGATTACTACTTCCTCGGGTATTTGATGGTTTGTAACGTTCATAGGTGATTGTACACGGATGACATGGTTATATCTTCTCAAGCATAAAAGTGATGTGTTTTCGGTTTTTAAGACCTTCCACACCATGGTTCAGACACAGTTTTCTACTGACATACGGATTTTACGTTCTAATAATGGTGGTGAATATGTTAATAATGATTTCTCCCATTATTTAACGAATTATGGAATTCTTCACGAAACTACATGTCCTCAGACTCCTCAACAGAACGGGGTGGCTGAGCGCAAAAATCGTCATCTCTTAGAAACGGCTCGGTCACTCTTGATTGGGGCGTCTGTTCCCCGCTCTTCTTGGGATGTTGCTCTTCATACCGCCACTTATCTTATCAACCGTCTGCCATCCAAAGTCCTGGATTTTCGTACTCCTTTACAAGTCCTTGCTACCTTTGTGCATCTACTGTCGGTTTTAGTACTCCCACCTCGGATTTTTGGATGTGTTGCATTTGTTCATCTTCATAAAAATCAACGGACGAAACTTGACCCATGTGCTCTTCGTTGTATTTTTATGGTGTACAGACTCCATCAAAAAAGGTACCGTTGCTACCACCCTCCTTCCCGTCGACTGTATGTTACTATGGATGTCACTTTTTCCGAGTCTAAGATGTATTACCCTTCGACTTCTTCCAATCCTCCTCCTCAGGGGGAGACACGGCATGACGAGAAGGATTGGACCATTGCCGAGATTCGGCCAGCTACCCTTGCTGAGATTCAGCCAACTACCGTATAGGGAAATCCAAGTGCCTTTGCCGAGATTCAGCCAGCTACCCTCGTCGAGACTTGGCCAGCTGCCCTTGCCGAGATTCGGCCAGCTACCCTAGTCGAGACTCAGCCAGCTGCCTTTGCCGAGCCTACTCCCCCCTCGTCTCCAAATATAGTACCACCAGATGACCATACTCCTGAGAATATTCCTGAGGTAAGCTCGACTATCCATGTTGATGATACTGTTGTTCCAAATTATCAATTACCTTTCAGGCACAACCGAGGAAAACCACCTAATCGATATTCACCGGACACAACGAAAGGCTCTAAATACCCCATTGCCAACTATGTGTCATCACAGAAGTTATCAGAACCCGGCAAAGCTTTTGTGCAACAAATATCCAATGATAGCACACCAAGTTCATTGAAAGAAGCATTATCTGACGATCGATGGACCAAGGCAATGGAGGAGGAAATGGCTGCACTCCAGAAAAATCAAACGTGGGATTTAGTTCCACTTCCCCGAGGAAATAAGAGAGTTGGGTATCGTTGGGTGTACACCATCAAGTACAAAGCTGATGGGTCAGTTGAACGATACAAAGCACGATTGGTGGTCAAGGATACACTCAAACGTATGGTGTTGATTATACAGAGACATTTGCCCCGGTAGCAAAGATTAATACGATAAGAGTATTGCTTTCATTGGCGGCCAACTTAAATTGGCCATTACAACAATTTGATGTGAAAAATGCTTTCTTACATGGTAATCTTGACGAAGAAGTGTATATGGATATTCCACCTGGTTATGCATCGGTTTTACAACCTGGAGTAGTATACAAGTTGAATAAAGCGTTGTATGGGTTGAAACAATCACCTCGAGCATGGTTTGGTAGGTTCCGGACGGCTATGAGGAAATATGGGTTCAGGCAGAGCAATTCCGATCATACACTTTTCTTGAAGCGTCGAATGGGGAAATTGACGGCACTCATCATCTATGTGGATGATATGATTGTTACAGGTGACGACAAAGAGGAAATCTCAAGGCTCAAAGATTACCTAGCAACCGAGTTCGAGATGAAAGATCTTGGTGGTTTGAAATATTTCTTGGGGATAGAAGTAGCTCAATCTAAACAGGGTATATTTATGTCTCAAAGAAAATATGTTCTAGACTTATTAGCTGAAACCGGAATGCTTGATTGTAAACCGGCTGACACTCCCATAGTCCAAAATCACCATCTTGCCGTGCACCCTGATCAAGTTCCCACTAACAGAGATCGTTATCAAAGGTTAGTTGGGAGGTTAATTTATCTATCTCACACCAGGCCTGATATTGCATACGCAGTAAGTATTGTTAGTCAATTTATGCATTCTCCGAGTGAGGCACATATGGGTGCGGTTGAACGCATCCTACGATACCTGAAGTCCTCACCGGGTAGAGGCATCATGTTTTCTAAGAATGATCATTGCCGAATAGAGGGTTACACCGATGCAGATTGGGCAGGCAACGTTACTGATCGTCGGTCCACATCTGGTTACTTTACATTTGTGGGAGGAAACTTAGTCACTTGGCGGAGTAAGAAATAGAAGGTGGCTGCTTTATCAAGTGCAGAGGCTGAATACAGGGGTATGGCAAAATGAGTATGTGAACTATTATGGCTTCGGAGGTTACTTGGTGAACTCGAGTATCCTTCGAATTCAGCCTCGAATTTATTTTGTGATAATAAAGCAGCTATCGATATCTCACACAACCCAATTCAACATGATCGTATAAAACATGTGGAAGTTGACAGACACTTCATTAAGGAGAAGTTGGATGGGGATATTATTCAATTCCCGTTCGTAAAGTCAGAGGATCAATTGGCGGATATTTTAACTAAAGCTGTTGCAAGTCAAGCGTTCTACAACTCTCTTGTCAAGTTGGGCATGAACGACATTTATGCACCAACTTGAGGGGGAGTGTTGGAGAGTTGACTCTTTTGTGATTATTTTAGTTACCTTTTCTAGGTCCTTGTAATCAGTAATTATTTTATTTTGTATTTCTTTCCTTGTAAATCCTCTTGTACATTATATATTTTCCTCCTTAGTGAGAAGAATAATATCAGAAAATTGAACCCCAAAATAAGCCTTAATTAGCATAAACTAATCAGTTAATTAATTTGCAAACAAGTAATATTTGTGCGAAATAATAAATATCTATGTGATTGTTGAGATTAATTAAATAATTTAGGAGAAATTATAAAATCAAATGAAAATGTCCACATGAATATCGTCATTTGAATGTACTCAACTCCTTTTAAAATGAAAATGTCCACATGAATTTAATGAAAATGTCCCTGTACACAAAAAGAAAAGGCTAGTAGTCACACATGAATATCTTGTTTAGAGTATCATGAATCTCATATTGACAAATGTTAGATTGTGAGTGGTTAGATTATAAGTGAATTGGATTGGTCAGCTCAATAGGTTTTGTTTGTAAGTTTTTTAGAGCTCTTCAGTAGACTCCTACCACATTTGAGGACTCATTTAGAGACTCAAAATGGATATACTTGTTCCTAAAAGAATATTAACTCCAATGGGAGTGTTATAATCCTTAAATTTAGAAACTAAAAGATTAAAAAATCATTGTTAATTTTGTAGCCGTTGATCTAAACAGTAAAAAACCAAAACCAAAACCAAAACCAGAAAGCTATCAAGACCATTGAGTTCCCATCATAAACAAAAGAAAACATCAGTAAGTAGTAGCTGCACGTGGATAAGCCAAGTTTTCTACTCAAAATGCCCACTGAGCTCCACCACTTTGGTGTCTATATGTGGCGACTTGATTCATGTATCCATTGAGTCCTTATATTTTAGGTTTCTGATGCATTCGACAGTCTTGTTCCTTATTTATAGGGTCTATAGGATGGTGAAGATAGCTTTGAGGGCTTAGTATTGGAAATGCATTTATGGTAGATATAGTGATGTGTAACTTTGCTTTTCTTCTTAACTTTCATTTGTAACTTAGAGACATTCATTCTATTCAATACACACAGAGATTTCATTCCTCTTTTCTTCTCCGCTTTCTCTTCATTTCTCAATTGCTGCAGTGTAATTAATATCCCACAATATTGAAGATGAAAGTCTTGTATGACCAAAAAAAAATTCTGAAATGATCTTAGGCCTCTCCGTCAGTTGCCAAATTTGTATGCGATTTGATGTTAACATGTTTTGACATGGTTCAAGAGAAAAAAGTATCACAAATCATAATCTACCATATATATGCTGCAAGAAGAAGCAAGGTTTTCAGTTAACGAATTGAAACAATAATTATAAGTTCAAGAAGAAATTATGATAAGTACAAAATTAAGCTGCTAACAAATCACATTCAGCCATGCTTTGCTAGACCGCCAGCCACCATATTACAACAACAGCGGTATTAATATATGTAGCTAATTTAATTAACAAATTAATAGCCCTGCATTATTAATTAATCAGTGGCATCAGTAGTCTTGGTTGTATTGTTAACTTCATCAGCAATAACATTTCCTCCATTTGTTCCTCCATTTGTTTTCTCATCTACTCCGTTCAAACTACTGCTGAGGCTGACCTGATCACTTCTCAAACTCCTGTTACTGCTTCTGACTACCCGGTTGATTTGCGGAGGGTTCCCCCTACTGAGCTCTCGTCTTCTAGGCGTTGCAGCACATCTTATGATCAACCAAAGAACTAATACTATTAGTAATTAATTAAATTAACTCAATGCAAGATTACTATGTACATAATTAAAGATTGAAAGAAGAGAACGAGTATGGAGGAAAGGAAGAGATTAACTCACATTATGACAATCTTATTTTCCAGTCTGCAGGGCTTGGAATTAATGGGCATTTGAAGCATGGTTTTTGGCATGAAGCTATTTATAACAAGAGCCATGGTGATCGAAAAATGAAGAACTTTTTCTTGTTTAACAGCTTAAACTGCTCAATAGATCGGGGCTTAATGGCCACTTGTGAGTTCTAACAAAAGGTTAATGGTTCAATTTATAAGTGAATTGCGTGTGTACTAGTTTCTTCCACCTAGTCAAACTTTGGCAGCTTGGAAAACCAACACCCAGAAACCCTAAACTTAAAAAATTTGGGTAATTTTATTTTAACAAATTGCTGATCACGTGGTTCTATTTCATAATTTTTTATTTATTTATTATTATTTTATTTTTTTTTGACGAGTTCTATTTCATAGTTGAAGATTAGCTACAAACAGAAGACTTACGCTTTACGTACTAATTACTTGTGTACATATTTTGACTTCGATGTTATACATGAAGTGATAAACAGACGCGCATGACTATACTCACTAAAAAGCTTGTAATGCTCTGAATCTGTAACTTTTTTTTTTGTTGGAGTGAAATTCTATATGAAAAAATTGCTCTATGGGAAATCTTGGATACATTTGATATATTGACGCAGTGATGTTACAATATACATAATTTATACCTCGTGTTGTAATTTAGTATTAAAATGATTCTCAGTAATTGAAACATATATTGAATTTATAATTGTGTTCTATTTATTCTTGTTCGGGTTTAGGGGTGAACACGATCCGAATTTGAAAGGTTTAAACCTAAATTTATAATTCTCTCCGTGAGTGAGAGCAGCAGCAACACTAGAGATTTTCCTCGTCCTCGGCCCTAATTCCGATTAGGTTTGATGGCAGCCCTTCCTTCTTCCTCTGCTTCCTCTTTCTTCTACTTCTGGTGTTTTCCCCTGCTTTCCTTCCTATTTTGTTTATTCTCTACTATTGATGTCAAATCCAGTAATAAATGACTCCAAAATATTGATGATTAGATGACCAAATTGGGCTCTTTAAAAGCATCTTCGAATTAGGGCTTCTAACGAAGTTAGGCTCTCTATGAGTTATAGGCTTTTATGGGTTTAGCTTGATGTTTTTGTTTGATTGAATTTGGAGCCCTGTTTCACCCCATGTGGGTTTGGGCATACTTTTGCTGTATGAAATTGCTTACTTGACCATAAAAAGAGCATAAAATTGGTTATGAAAATGTCGCATATTAAATTTTCCTTACAATTTTAAAGTTCAAATTTTCACCAAAAAAATTCAATTAAATGTATGTGCTTGTTGGATTTTATTGTTGTAAATACTTTTATCTTGTTTTTCTTATGTGAAAATTTTGAACGAAACCAGACTAAACTAAAGCATAACCGAACCAAACATATTTAACAATGTAGTTTTCAAGTTTAGGAGGAATCAAATCGAACTTAATTGTTCCCACTTCTAAACAAAAGAATAATTAGTGAAAAATGATCAAGTATTACATTCAAACGTGAATTTAATTTAACCAAAACTAGCCAAAACTATTCATATACACTCAAGTTCGAATACTCTTTATAATTTGAATTAGTTCAAAGTAAAGAAAAAAAATAAGTATCCGATATCTACCGTCTCATTAATCCAATGCCTAATTGTGATTATGTGGTCTCTAAGACATGACAACGTTTTTGTTGGCTTCCTTTCACGTAACTATCACCAGTCAATGTCATATCACCTTCCTCCTCTTCCTTTCCTAGTTCTTCCCCTAAATGCCCTCCAGCTTCCTCACTCATTCCACGTCCACGCCAACACCCGACCCCTCCGAGTCCGCCTCCTCCGACGTCCAAACCGCCGCCGTCTCACCAAAAAGGACACCGACGGAGATGTGGAGCTACCTCTGGATTCCTTTCCTAATCTCCTTGTCCAAAGAGCTGACCTTGGCCAAGGCCCAGGCGCCGATTCTCTTGCCGAGTCAACTCCGAACATCGGACTCGTCCTCGTCCAAGTGTACGGCCCCCGACCCCAAGATCAACTACCGGCCGGTGATCGGTATCCTGAGCCACCCTGGCGACGGCGCTTCCGGCCGGCTGAGCAACGCCTCCACGGCGTCGTATATCGCAGCTTCTTACGTCAAGTTCGTTGAATCGGCTGGAGCTCGTGTTATTCCTCTCATCTACAACGAGCCTCCCGATATACTTTTCCAGGTGATCTCCATAACAAATTGAGCTTTTTATAGAAGTTGCTTCCGTGTTGCTTACGTAAAAGCTGCTTTTCAAAGAAGCACATCATGGGTTGAGTTAACTTTACTCAGAAGAAGTGCTTGAATTTTCAAAAGCCTTGAAATTAGCATATGATATTTGTATAGGCTCTTTTGTTTTAGCTGGAGAAATCACATTTATATAAACGACCCAGTTTTTGTATTGGCCTTTCTAATCGAAATTCGAAAGCTTTCGTTTGATTTTTGGGCCAAGAATCAAAAATTGAAGTTGGTGTGAATACTGGCTGTTCATTTATATAAGTTTCAATATGTGTGCATATATAAACTAAGCCGGCCTGTGGCGGTGATTTTGTTATGTTGCTCACTATACAATGCTGCTTTGCAGAAGCTCGACCTCGTCAATGGCGTGCTTTTCACTGGAGGATGGGCTAAAAGTGGTTTGTACTACGACGTTGCCGAGAGAATATTTAAGGTAATTTAGTGCTTGAGTTGATATAGTAACCCTTTAGTGCATGATCTACACTAACATTATAGTCCTGGCCAGCCAGGCAGACCATTTAAATCTAACTTTTATATACTACGGGGTCAAGTTTCTGCTAAACAAACAGAAGACTACTTTCTACATAGAAAATTGGTCATTGCAGAACACGCCACAACCCCTTGATGTGCTTTAGTTGCTCCTCTGGACTCAGTTTTATGGAAAAAAACTCTGACCTTTCGTTCAAACTTAAATTGATCTACATCGTTACTAGATCAGTTTAGTATTGGCGGGAAGAATCATGATTCTTAATAGGGTTTAGGTTCTTAGAGGTTAAAATTGACATCATACCAAGCCCAATATCATGTCATTGCCCATGATCATCAGCATGAAGGATCATTCTCTGTTTGCCGGCCAGCACTAGGCAAAAGAAAATTTGATAGATACTGGTTAGATAGAATGGTCAGCCTAACCACTAAATAGGGGTTTAGAGGTCAAATTTCGAATTTTTTGCATTAGATTTAGAACCATGACATTGTTGTCATCGTTGGCTAACCTTAGATGCTTCAGGGCTTTCTGTATCAGAAAGATTTCCAGTAAATTGAAATTCTCTTAGGATAGTTTCATTGCTTCTATTAAGAATTTAGTTTCATTGCTTAAGAATTCGTCCAGAGTTCCATTCCATGTTTATTAGCTACGTTTGTATCTGTTTTCTGCAGAAAATTATAGAGAAGAATGACGCTGGAGATCATTTTCCATTATACGCCACCTGCTTAGGTTTTGAACTTCTAACAATGATCATCAGCAAGGTAGACTATCCTTCTCAAAGTACATTGTTTTTCCATAAGAATTCAGCCTCCTCATTCAAATTGCATTTCTTTCACCTTTTTGAATGCATAAATGCCTAAGTAGCCACTGTAAATGATCAAATTTGTACATTCTGATGGGTGATGGCACTTTAAATGATTCAATTTCTAAAGAAGCAAAACCAGCACATCTGTTTTTTAGGGCGACAATTTCAATTCAAAACTATTTTACCTTGTGCCTTGTTTCTTCGTTTGAGAATGGCCTTTATTGGTTTCTTTAGTAGGCATACAACTTGAGACTATGAAAAGAATAGTCTTTAGTGAGGGTGCATCCATTTACAACTTGACATCCAACATTGAAATATGTAATAACAGTTCGGTTTCCTTCATTAGAATTGTCACAGTATTCCTTTCAATCTGAATCACCTTAGTCATGTCAATCAGTTGTAGTCTACTTTTAACTCGTTGAGTTTTTTTTTATCCTTATTGATGCATCAGCAACTCCTCTTAATATATTGTTCCCAATTTTATGATTTACACAACTTTCTTTCTTCCTTCTAGAACAAGAAAATTCTGGAGACATTCAGTGCAGAAAATATGGCCTCAACTTTACAATTTACCGAGAATGCCATTATTGAAGGAACTGTTTTTCAAAGGTATAAATCTTGGAATGTGGTTTTCCTGACTCAATTTGTATGTCATTGTTCTAGTCTTATGCAAAAGGTTTTTCTTTTGAAACTTTTTCCTCAAACATGTTGAGCATTGATTACCGATCTTAGATACTTAATCAAAACAAACTGTGAGGATGTCTATAGTATGCGAATTCTTGAAATGCTATTGATTTATACAGCTTTAACCGAAATGTATTAATTGTAGGGCCTCTAGAAGTTATCTTAAACTCATGGGGAGTCTTTCTAATCTCTCTTCTGTAAATTTTTGTTTGATTCTTATAAAATTAGTAGCTATCTTTATGAAAGACCCAACCATCATTCGAGCTAGCTTCCCTGCAGCTAGGATGCTTATCACAGATTTTAGAGAGGAATATTCCCTTAAATAGGACCGAACACGAGAAATTTATGTACTTCACGCTAATCAGTAGGGTTAAGTGGAGTAGACATCAATAGAGCATGCTAGACATCATCTTTGTCTGATCTTTATGACCGTCGTTCTAATTATTAAGGGAGGCTTGATGTTCTATGAGTTAGTATGGAAGTTTCTTTCATGTTACTGTAAATCCAGGGCGATTTAACTTCTTCAGCCACTAAATTATTATTATTATTTTTTTTTTTTTTTTTTTTTTAACAGATTTCCTCCGGACTTGCTTAAGAAGTTGAGTACAGATTGTCTTGTAATGCAAAACCATAAAGTGAGTTCTAATCTGAAGGCTCCTTCCTTGAAGCTTGACACAGTTATCAAATATATCATATATGCATGGATTGATCCTGAATTATCAAATTGAATACCATTTACTTGGTCAAATCTTATAATTGTTCAGTTTATTATTCATTTAGCAAAGGCAAAACCACTTCAAAACATATATAATTAGCTTTGGTTAAGAAGTTTAGATTGTTTCATTATGATTCTGAGTTTGTCCAATCATTGACAAGATTGATGAGACAAATGGTTGTGTTTTGAGATTATCTTGGATTATGAGTTATTATGAGTTTCGTTCTTTCTGTTTACTGTTTGATTTATGCTTCTTGTACCATGCATTTTGTTTTTCTGCTGCTCTTATCCATATGGTTATGCTTAGAAAGCATGATATAGGTTCTCTAACATAAGTTTGTAATGGTTCAACGCAACAGTATGGTATCTCACCAGAGAGGCTTCTGGAGAACGAGAATCTGTCAAGTTTCTTTAAGATCTTGACAACTTGTACTGATGAAGATGATAAGGTACTGAATGTAACTATCTCGTTTGGTTATGTGGTTTCACCATGTCATGACACATCTCTCTTGTCAAGTTACCCAATTCATTTTATTCCCATGAAGATATTCTAACTGTTGCAGTAACACTAATACCAGGTCTATGTATCCACGGTACACGCATACAACTATCCTGTGACTGCCTTCCAATGGCATCCAGAGGTATTACCACAATATTTTTTTTTCATCGTCTTTAATGCTACTGTTAACTCTAAATTTCGCAATATAAGCAACAGCAAAATAACAGTGTCTGAATATGGAACCACCCCGAGGCTCTTTATATTTGAATATGCATCTGCAAGGATTTCTACTTAAGATGTATTCACAACCTTGTGGAGGAGAAGCTACTATTGTGTAATTATCAAAGTTTGCTTTCGTACCATCTTTGTATGAAAGATTGGCACATAAAACACTAACTAGTTCTACTTAAGACACTTCCAATATTACTATATTTGTGTTCTTAAGAAAGATTTTCAATAATTATTACCGTGGAACCTGTACAATTTTGCATAACAAAGAATTGGGAAAAACAAAAGACCTTTGAGAAAATCTGGACTTATTAGATTATTCCGACGGATTTGTTTCAAGTATGAGAAGACTAACTAATTAAGATTCAGAAAAATGCTTTCGAATGGGGCTCACCAATGATTCCGCACTCAGAGGATGCTATTCAAGTGACCCAGCACGCTGCAAACTTCTTGGTCAGGTTAGGGCTCCTTCTGTATCTGTCTTTTAGTTCTAAGTAAACCGCTGTGCTTTTCAACTTTGTCTGGAGGCCAGAGGTAGAAAAAAAAAAGTGGAAAATTTGAGGTTCAGAGTCTTAAGATAACCGCATTATTTGTTTATTCAATTATCGAGGTTCTACTGTATTAACAACTTTGCACGGTGTCATATTTCAGAATTCAGAATATGCATCTACAACTTTAAAATTCACTAAGTTTATTCAACCGGAATGATTGCGGAACCAAAACCTAGACTAATTTTGAATTTGTGACGCAGTGAGGCAAGGAAGTCATTAAACAGACCGCCTGTCCAGAAAGTCCTTGACAATCTCATCTACAACTACAGTCCCACTTTTTGTGGGAAGGCTGGGTAAGCCAAACACTGAACTTCAAACTGCACTATTATTTTGGATTTGTGCATGGATTTATTAACTTGGTTGTGCTATGCTTTCCGATTGCAGGAGGGGATTCGACGAAGTTTACATCTTTACGCAACCTTCACCCGCTCATATGTAAATTAAACGTGTGCGTCAAAACTGTTATGGACCATGGAAATGAAATGTAAACATTGTATTTACTGGACATTAGCACTCTCATGAGTGTAAAACCTGTTTGTAGTTTACATGCCACCAGATTATGTATCAGATTATTTATTAAATAATCACTGCTCGGCAGTCCGGTGTATATAAGAAGTTGCAACAAGAATATTGCTTGTATCCCAAGTTAGAAATTTTTCCAAGTTCCAGGTACAAGAGAGATGCTTCCGTGTATCCAGAACACGAGCTAGTAGAATCGCACGATGCTCCGCACTACAGCTAGACATTGGAATCCAGAGAAGTTGTGGAAGTTTCTGTGCAAACTTAATTAGTGTTTACTTGTGTCACATAATATAACACAGTAGAATTGCAGCTTGATCACATGAATTAGGTTCGTCTCTGTTACGCACTTGTGAGTTTACTAGCTATAACTAGTTTCGCTCTCTCACTCAGTCACACAACATGCCTCGGTCACACAAGCACGCCCCGGTTAGCCCAGGTGGTGAGAGAGGGAGAGCGGGATAATGAATTAGGATTTCATCGTTAGATTCTTTGTGATAGAAGCGGAAAAAGTGTTGCTTGAACTTATATTCTAGCAGTTTTTTTTTTTTTTATTTGAAGTTCGTTTTTTAAGGAGAAAACCTTTTTGCGGGACAAGTTTCAAATTACATCGCGTGTTATTTGTTAAATCTTCGTCCACCATTCAATGGGGATAGGAGCCAAGAGCGAGTTCTTGCCCATAAATGTGAAATAAACGATTTACCATTAGAGCATTTTACACAGGAATAACAGGGGTTGTTCCTCACACCATTTATCATATTAACTCTTACAATGAGAAGCGATGATTTGAAGTTAATACCTCTTCTAACATTGAGAAAATAAAATTAGTTGTCATTATTTTGAAGTTGTGATTGCTAACAATAAAATAATAAATCTTTGACTAAATACTATTATGAACTGACCAAGAGGCTGATAGCTTAGGCGGTTAACGAACATTTACATACGTGTCTGGAATCTTGTGTTCAGACTCTCCTCTTTTAGTACAATTAGAATTTATAAACAAGAATGAGGCAGACGTGAATTTAGCCAAGTTTACTATAACAATATGCTCTACTCTCTTGCATTTGCACCCAAGTTTAAATCCATTTTCTGTTTTAACAAATTTAATGTAATTATCATACTGTTTGTATAAAAAAAAAATTTTAAAAAAATCGAGATCAGATAGAGGCTTATGGTACCACAACCCCTTCTTCCCAAATGTGCACGTGCGTATAATCACAGAACACGTGCTGTTGTGAAGCCTTTTATGTATACCACAATGGGATGAAAGATCAAAACGCAGAGAATATGGCGGGAAAAGAAGCGAGCTTTGGGAGGGAAACTCGTTGAAAGATCTAATCTTTCACTTTCACGCCTCTTACTGTTAATTCTTAGAGAGAATCGGCGACCCAAAGTTTTTCCTTTTTCAAAAAAAAAATGGCCCAAATGGAAACCCTGGGAATCATCCAAGACATCGAAACCCTCGTCTCCGATCAACTTCAAGTGGTACCAATCCCCCCTATCACTCTCTCAATCTCTCGATTTTCTTTTTATTTTTCGCAATTTTGCAATTATTATCTCAATTCACTGTAATTTTGGCAAGACCCATCAATTTCTCAGTTTTAATTTTTGTTCGATTTAGTGTTTTTGTTGTGTACTACTCTGTGATTCTGGAGCTAGCTCTTACTAGGGTTTTGGTGATTTTTTAATTGTTTGGACAAAATTTTACTGCTTTCTTGTGATGTAGTGAGACAAATATTTTACTTGCCTTAATTACCAAGCTGAAAGAGTTTAATTTTATTAGTTTATTGTTAAAAGGGTTTTTGTATTCATAAAAAAATATGTAATTTTTTTAGGGATTTAATGATGGGTTAGGTTCAGGAATGCAATGAGCTTGGGAACCGCTCTCAATCAAGCGTTGATATTGAATTGTTACTTCTGTGTTTCGTTGACATAACGAAATTTCTTGGTGGGAATTTGAGTTGAGATGTGTTTAACCTCATATGAATTCATAATATTGTCTAAAGAAATTTTCTTTCGGTGCTGAACTGTGCTATAGGTTTCGTACAAGTGGCTGAGTCGAAATTACTTTGTGTCTTCCAATGCTGCAAAGAGGTATAGGAACTGTCTTTAAATCTTTTCCGGGTTGCATTTTTTGTTTACAGGTGATTGAAAGTTGTTTTGTATAGGTTACTCCAGGAGTTTATTGAAAAACATGGAAATGGGTTCGAAGTGGTGTATGTTTTGGCTGGCTGGTTGAAAAGCTATCCTTCGAGCTACCATATAAGGCTTGTTTCTGGGCCTAAACTTGCAGGTGACATTTATTTGTAGAAAAGTATGTATGTTTACTTGTGCTGATATATTTTCAACTAAAATTGAAAGGGGGTAGGGAGCATCCAATTATATTCCTTTTAGATAGAATACGATGATTTAAGTCAATGGTGTCTTTCCTGGTTGTATTAGATGCAATAGAACATGTTGAGAGAGAGTGAGAGCAGTAGTTTGGAGGGTTAGATTCCCAATAGGATGACATACATAGACTTACGCGGACATGAGTTATGGTTGACACGATTTGGAATGTAATAGAGGCTATTATATTTTTGAGCGTATTCATCCTTTCATGAGCTATGTAACAATGGTTTCAGTTTTTTAATTTTTAATTTTTTAAAGTGTGCTTGTTGAAATCTAAGATAATTGTTCATGCTTTTTCTTGGTCCGTCTCATCATCTTTTTGTCAGACATTCAGACTTAAGCTTCTTGGTCCGTCTCATCATCTTTTTGTCCACATTCAGACTTAGCTTGTCTCATCATTACACATCCGGGAAGTGGAAATATTATGGAATTCATGTCTGTCAAATTATATGCAGAAGCAAAAGAAGAATTTGATGGCAACTGCTCCGTCGGGGTTTATAGTGTGCAAGCTTGCATCCCAAAGGATCCAGCTGCACTGTGGAATGCTGAATTTGTGCAAGCGGAAAAGCTCTTTAAGCAGGCTCCTATGGTTGAGAATTGCTTGAGAGATAACAGGTATATTTCCTTCTGTTTTACTCATATAAATAAAAGGTATGCTTTATTTTTTCTGAATATCAAGAGTATGAAGTTCCAATGCCTCTACTGTATTGCAACTTTGCAAGTCTGATTAATCTACTAGATGCTGGTTATTGCTCAGTAAGGATTACTTAATAGTTTGACCTTATATTCATTGGAATCTTTTCCATAAAGCACAAAAAGAAGATGAAAATGATTTGTCACTGAAGCTACTTAAATTTATTGGTTGATTTTTGGTTTATGAATAATATCACCGGTTAATTATCGTAAGAGTACATTAGTAGTTAAACAGACTTGTGAATTACGTTGCGTATTTTAATCCTAATGTAATTTATGTAACAGCAAGGACATAATCAAATTGTTTCTTTTTTGTCTTTTGTCTGGTGGGAGATTACAAAATTTGCATTCTTTGTTGTTCTTTTGATATTTCAAAATTCAGAAAATTTTATAAGATGGTATTTGGCTTTTATACTTTACAAATACTAAAAGTTAATTACTTAATGTTTTGGTGTTTCTGCTTTCTGTGTTCATGCATGGTTAAATATATTCATCTCAGTGGTCATGGTTCCACTCGTACTTATGATTTCTTACGTATATTATTTTAGTTATATAAAATCATTTCTATTTATACACCTACTTATGTGATATTTTAGCTTCATTTCCTTGATTTCAATGCTCTTCTTTGTCGTCTTCTTCAGGTTTTGTGGGATTTCCAATACCTTTGTTAAGCGTAACGTGGACGGAGCACCATTGAGCACTGAATCTCCGCAACTTAACTCTGAGGCAGTAATAGGGCAACCAGAAAGTAATTTAGCTCATCAAAGTATTGCAATTCCAAAACATGTCCAGAATAAAGGACAGCAATCTAGCCCAAAAATCAGTTTACAGCCTACTAATGTGGTCAAAGATGTCAAAAGTGAAATTAATGGAACAAGAGTTTTTGGTCAGGCTAACAAACCTCCTGCAGACAAAGAAAAAGTTCAGAATGAGAAAAGCTCCTCTGCTTCTGGAGGTTCATTGGCGAATTTCTGGGGCCGGGCATCTGTGAAGTCAAAGTCAGATGCTCCAGAAAAATATAATAATTCCATTCCTGATTATACTGGTTGGTTCATTTATCTTTTATGTTGGGCAGCTTATAAAAATTTAGTTTTACCTTCTTGAAGTGATGGATAAGTTGGAAATTTAGAATTCTCCGAGAAGCATTTTAAATGCAAATAAGGGTTTTTTTGTGCTTAAGAATTGTTCTGGCTGAAATATTTCTATATCCTTTTTCCCGTTTCAGGAGCTAGTGCAGAGTCTCAAACTTGTGCTCAAGAAGCAGTAGCGGGTAGCAGCGACGATGATGGTCAACAAGTTAATTTTAAGAGATCTTCCAACGCTGAAGGCACTAGGAAAAGGAGGGTTGTCTTTGATTTCTCGGATGACGATGAAGATGCAGTTAATTTAGCATCACCGGAGATTCCAAAAGGGCAATCATGCCTAGATCTGAAAGAAAGCAATAAAGTTATGGTTCCAGAGAGACTGAATTTGAACTTTGACGAGCAGGTAGAAGATAGGCCCAAGGTTAAGGAAGAAATATCTGTTGATGGGGAATCCAACCAACCTTTTAGAGAAGATCCTTCAGTTGTCAGAAAAGTGATAAATGCTGGGATTATCCTTAAAGAGAAGAAATCTATTCCTGAAAAAGATGTGAACAAAGTGGATAAACCCACCAACACTGCTTCAAGTTCACCGAAAAGAAGAAAAGTTGTGAAGACAGTGATTGATGAACGAGGAAGAGAAGGTACACCGTGGTTTAGATGCCTCAGTTTTCAAAAAGTCCCCTTTGCAGTGTGTTGCTTTGCAAGTTCGCAGGGCTGTTCTTGTTTCTGCTTTAAAATTTGACACCCTTCCCATTTTCATCCAAATATAATAAATGAAGATGGACTTGTTATCTGTTAGTCACTGTTTGGGAGTGATTTTTTCTCCGGGTATTTATACTTATTTGTTCTATTAATCTAATTTCCATAGTGACTGAAGTAATCTGGGAGGGTGAGGAAACAGAAGCAAAGACAACCGACAGTGATATAATCAAGACAGCCGACAGTGATATACTCAAGAAATCTGATAGTAAAGCTCCCAGTGCTGTTAACAGGTTAATTTAATTTCTTTTTTCCTTTGCTTTGGCGGTTTCTATCTAAGAGTCCATTTGGTACTATAACCTACTTGATATAGGATGCTTGTAACACAAGACAAACAGTTCATCTTGGTTGTTTTCACACACTATACTTTTTCACATCATGCAAATTCTTGATCAATTGGACTACAAACATGCCAAAAAGTTCACACTTAAGTAAATTCTGCCAATTCTAACTCTCTGTAATTTGCGGGTTGAAACAAATGTTAAAAATATCAAGGGCTCGTGTTAGAAACAGGTAATTATATTTGATGTTGCAAGTTTGCAACCAGGTAGCAGGCTTAAATAGCTAGAATATTGAATAGTTCTGCTCCGGATATGAAATATCAGGTAGACCGTGAAGGTGCTAGAAAAACATGCAGATCAGATGCTGTGCATCACTTTTGTTCTCATATACTTGTACTGACAATTGAGGCAGTTGTGTGATGTATTTGATTGCCTAGCTTGGGCAGGACTACGGTCTTGTGTTACTTATTTTGTGCCAAATTCTTGATTGATCTTTCATGCTGAGGTTTTAGCTTGTGCCTGATGACTGAACTCTAATTTTGAACATGTGAATCTAGGCCTCCTGCAGCTAAGAAGTCGGTGGGAAACACGGCTCCAACAAATGCAACTGGGAAAGCGGGAAACAAGAAAGGAGTAAACAAGGATCCTAAGCAAGGAAATATTCTTT
Organism: Cotoneaster glaucophyllus; assembly: GCA_036320875.1. NCBI lineage: Eukaryota > Viridiplantae > Streptophyta > Magnoliopsida > Rosales > Rosaceae > Cotoneaster > Cotoneaster glaucophyllus. Next base: position 27,580,623 of record CM070061.1, on the reverse strand, counting down.
CATTCTTCAAGAAGGTCTAAAGGCCTTTCCAAAAGCTCAAGTACCCTGCAGGATTGTAAGGATATATGGTCGGCTTTTACAAGTTCAAAGTTCCCTTGGTGTAATATAGGTTTTCGAGTTGGTTAATTCTCACCGTTCTTTGTGTTTTGGAGGAGTAACATGATCGGAGTGGGGGTGCATTGCTCTCGCATCTTGTTCTATTTTTAAAATGACGGAAAGAAGAGTGTTTGTTTTTCTTCTCTGCTGTTAATCAACTGCTCGATTTTTATAGTCTCTTCTCTCGGATTTACACTTGATTATTCAGCATATTAAATGTACCGGCTTAATTTATTCTGTAGTAGCAGAGTGCAGACGCTGCTCCATTTTGATCAGATAATCTGTTTACTTTGAATTAAATGGTCATGTGTTCGTATTCTGCCTTTGCATTATGTGTTCTGAGAACGATGGAATTCTGCATTGTGGTGCAGTAGCCATTCAAGTCTACCATTTTGATCGAATGCGAGCACCATCTGAAAGATTTCGAAATGATCTGTCGCAGTAAAATCCGATCTTGCACGCTATAAAGTGTCCTGGCAGCAAGATTTCCAATTTAAAGATCCCAAACGTCTCTTCCTCGACCCTAATTACATTACATGATAAACTTTTTAGCTTTTCTTATCACAGAGTAATATTTACAAAAGCTTAAGGAGCTCAGAGAGTAATATTTATAAAAGCTTAAGGAGCCGGAAAGATTTTTCAGTATGATCGGAACACGGGGTGGTACATTACGTATTAAATTTCTCAAGCAAAACACCAATCGCTTGGTTTTCTGAAAGCCCAAAAACCAAAATTAAGTTTAAACTAGCCGTTGCTTTTCAATCTTTTGGTTTTCAAAATCTCTCTCAATGGCATATTTTCCTTTCCCAGTAATTCCATATAACGGCTAGTTGTGGGGGATAAAAGTGTCATTTAACCACCAAAACCTCCATATAAACACCTCTAAAGCTTACCTTCATTCTTTTTCACTCAAAATTCTGCCTCTCACTCTCCAAGCATTCAAAGTTTTTCCAGGTATTTTTGTAATTTGTTGATTTTGGAGAAAAATGGAGGATCCTGATATCAATGAAGATGGTGATAGTCAAAGTGTTGATCAAAGCAGTCAAAACGGAAGCAATCACATACCCCCTTTTATCTACTCTCAACACAACATGAGACGAGGTTTGGCCAAATACATTGCTTCAACTGCCCAACTTCTCACTTGTGCTGAACACGTCCGGTTCGAGCGGTTTATCAAATCCTATGTCCAGCCTCAGTACTCTAGCGTTCCCCTAAACCTCATCAGAGGCGATTGTTTGAAACTCTTCAATGAAGAGAAGAACTTCTTGACGTCCGAACTTTGTGGCTTCGTCGGTATGTTCTCTTGTACTTGTAGCTTTTGGACTAGTAGCGATGATCAAATTGATTTTGTTTGTGTGACTGCACATTTTATTGATTCTGCTTGGAAGTTGCAGAAGCGAATTATCGCTTTTCGTATGCTCGAGTATGATGATATCGCTTTTCGTAAGCTCGAGCATCCTTCTAAAGATAAGGTGATTTTTGAATGCGTGATGGATGTATTTAGGGAGTATACGATTGATGATAGAGTGTTGAGTATTACTTTCGATAATGTTACATGTAACGACGCTACTGTTAAGATGTTTAAGTATTCTCTGCGGCCGTTTTATGGTGAGTTTTCTCACATGAAATGTTTAGGCGATGTGATTAGTTCGATAGCGGTACAAGGCTTGAAATTGATGGAAGCTCATATAGAAAAAATTAGGAGGGCTATTCTTTGCCTTGCCTCCTCTCCTGCTAGGCAAGAAGAGTTTTCCGCTTTATGCGAATCTCGCGGTCTGAGATGCAAAAAGTTTAAGCCTGATATGAAGACTCATTGGAACTCTACTTTGCTAATGTTAAAATCATGTGTGGATTACAATGCTGCAATCACCGCTTTTTATAACGGAAAGCATGAGAGCGATCTTTTATGCGAAGCAGATTGGGAGCTTAGTTTTGTGTTCATGGAGTTTTTGAGTGTTTTTTATGAAATTGCAGTCTCATTTGGTTCAAGAGTTTATTCTTCCAGTTCTTGTATGGCACTCCATCATTTGTTCTGCATTAGCTTTACATTTTCCAAACACAAAGCTCATTCGGGGTTCAAGGCGATTTATGACATTATGGAATCAGAATTCAGAAGCTATTGCGAGTTCATGTTGCCCAGTTTCTGTTTAGCTAAAGCAATGGACCCCAGGATGAAACTATGCGGTGTACAACACATCGTGAACAAAATTTCCAAATGTTTAAGCAAACCACTGAAATTCGATGCAAAAGGACTTGACACTATGTTGCATAACCTTTATAAGGTTTATGAATCCAGATTTCCAGAGGCTACAGAAGTTACAGAACCCTGTACTACTTCTAACAGTAAGAGAAGAAGAAGAGTCGATATTCATGCTAGCTGGAGAGAATATGTGAGGCAAGAAGATATAAAGCAGTACGGGCCAACTGAGCTGCATATATATTTGGGAATAAATTATGCAGGTTCTATGACTGAAAAGGAGTATGACAATCTTGATGTTCTAGCTTGGTGGAAGTCGCGCGAGGGAACGTTTCCTTTGCTTTCTGTCATGGCACGCGACCTCCTAACTCCTTCGGTGTGTGCAATAGCACCAAAGTTCATTTTTAGTAGTGCAGGGAAGCAGGTCTTGGATCATAGGAGGAGTATGCAATCTCCAAAAATGCTGGACTGCATGTTTTGCTTGAAGGATTGGGAAGATGCAAGACATCGAACGCAAAAATGGACTGATGACATGGTCGAGTACTTTGCAGATTCTGATCAAAGCGATGCTGAGGAAGAATGATCGATGATGCCTTAGCCAGATTTCTTACTCCGCAGCCTTTGGAATTTACAAGATTTTGAGCAATGTTATGGTAGAGCGTCGATTGAGCTAGCCACTAGTATGTAGTTAGACAGATGCAAAGCAGCATCAACAAAGTTGCAGATTTGGTTTCTGTATTTTTGCATTCAATGCCAGTCAGCTGTGTGATTGCATATACATTGCAGCTTAACTTTTGAGCAATTTTCGTATACGGGTTCTTTTCTTTTCTGTATGGTGATTCTTGGACTTGTATCTTTCTCTATCAGCTCATCTTTTGAAGGTAAAAATGCTTTAACCTGTATCTTTAACACTGTGTTTGGTAGAGAGGATTATAGGAAGGAAGGAAGGAAACATGAAACAGCATGTTACGCATAAGTATATATTTAATTTATGCATGAGTTTATGTTTGATCAATATTTCATCTTTCATGAAGCGTCATTGTGTACCTGCATTTGATCATTTAAGCGAACTGAAGCTGGTTATTAATGACTGCTATCACTGGGATTCGCTAACGGAGTTACTCACGAGATCACCTAATCTGGAATCTCTTGTCGTAGAACATGATGAAGTAAGTTGTATTTCCCCTCATGTAAGTTATACCGACACGCATCTCTTTACCATTCTCATTTCGTTCGCACTTTTCAGGAGTCGGAATGTGTTTCTGAATATGATAGAATGGATGCAAATTTTCTCCTCCTTGATCTTGGACAATCTTGCACCTACAAAACAATTAACACCTTAGGTCAAGGCCAAGAGCCTCACGCGCCCACGATGAATGAGGGGCTTTGGCCGAAGAACCTCCGATGCCAAAGTTAGAATTTAGAGAGAAAGAGTGTTTAGAGTATTTTTGCAAGAGGAGTGGAATCGGCTTTTTGGTGAGAATGGGAGTATATTTATAGGGATAGGAGGTGGCCGGCCTAGCTAGGGTTTTTGTGTTTAATTTAGGTTTAATTAGCCCATTTATTGGCTAATTAAACCAAAAGGGAATGTCTTTTGTATTTATGAAAAGGGTTATAATGAATAATTGAATAATTGGCTTAAAAAGGGGAAGAAAGGGGTAAAGAAATATGGGAAAAAATAAGGGAAGTGGCCCTTTTTGGAGAAGGGGGGACCGGCCATTAGGGTAGGTTTTGGGTTTAATGGCTAATTTAATTGACAAATTAATGAGTAATAATCCCATTAATTTGTCAATTATCTCAATTTATGTGGGATAATTGGTAGTTATTGAAATAACTACCTAAAATGTGGATGGATGAAATAATTCGGAATTGTTTACCTTTTATGGGCACCTTTGACTTGATCGAAGATAATTACCCGCTGCTCGCGTGTAGGAATCCTGATGCACCTCAAGGGTATTTTTGTCTTCTTAATATTTTTGTCTTCTTAATCCGAAAATCCACGTGTCGCCTTGTGATTATTTTTGGCTCCACAATGAGCATGAGTGTTTGTTAGAGAACGGGATTCAAAGGACACCCGCATGAGAAGAAAGCGGCAAAGTATCTGTTAGAGAACGGGAAAGTTTGGGAAAAAAATGATTATTCATGATGCGGTATACAGAGTTTTGATGCTGCAAAAGGATTCTGGGAAATGCCTAGTTAAATTTGTCTAAAATGCAAGCTTCTTCGACGGTTTTATTTGTAAGTCCAATGTTTTCTTTTCGATGGATTCTGTTACCTGAGTTCTTGATGAGACCAGCACGTTTGTTAATCATACGGATGGGTTTTATGAAGAATTAATGCTTGAAAAGGCTTTGAGGAGTTGTCAGGTTGAATTTCTCTGAGATGCAATTTTTAGCTTTTACATCGTTATAATTTTGTAAGTCCAATATTTGCAGATGTTTGTTTTGGATTATATACATTTCTTATGTTGTTTTGTAGTTAAAGCGTACATGCTTAGTTCAACTTCATTAACTATTTTTGCATTGCTTTCTATAGAAGGCGATATGGATTATAGCGTCTTTGGTCGAATAGGGGCAGTGTCTAGGAGTATTTTGTTCTACTTAACAATTATTAGTGTGAATTTTGTAATCTTATGACGCTGCAACGCTAATTTTCGCATACAATTCTATTGAGTAACATACGCAATTTGGTTAATATTATATTACTGTTTATCCTGGCACTAAAAATGGTCACATTGCATTTCTCCCTCGTTTATTTGATTATTCATTAAGAATGAGTGCTAATAACAACTCTCTTTCTGAAAAACCGAAAATCGAAATCCAAAATCTGCCTTGGCTACAAGCAGAGGTCCAAGACTAAACTTGGATGGCGAGCAGAGTCCAGCCTACTAGAGGCGCAATTATTCTAAACTAGCCGTTGCTTGTCAATTTCTTGGTTTTCAAATTTTCCACCAATTACGACCATCCTTTTTCGGCCTTAATTATCATTATTATGCTGTGGTTATAAAGTTATAATCTCTCTTTGGCGCTATAATCACGGTGTTTACTTGCTCTAAATCCAAATAGTATATACTTAGAAATGAACCACAGCAGCCGTATAACCTTTTTAAGCATTTCTACAACATATTGCACAAGCATTGAATCACATCATGCAAAAATTTTAGTAAATGTAATTGAGATATGGAAGAGATAGAGGGATAGAAATTATTCAAATTCAGAACACTTGCGTTACTGTTCAATTAACCGAAGTAACTTGCAGCAAACTAAGAAGAATTCATGTGAACGTGAAAGGAACGGCGTAAAAGTGACCGTCTCTATTTAAGACATGGAAGAGAACGAGAGAAAAATATACATGATTTACATTCAATCTTGTGAGCAAAGTTCGTCATATCTTCTCCTCGAGTCAGCTCTCTCGAATTAGGTTGGTTGGTTCGCTCAAAACATACTTCGGTAGTTCATATTTGGCACCTGCAAGGGGGTAATGTAAGCACACGCTAAGAGGAAATGGAAGGCCGTAAAATATGAATGGCAATCTGCCATTTATATAGAAGATGGAACAAGTTTTGCCAAATTTTCATTCAAAAGCACACACGATGACACACTTGCACATACAACACACCCGCTCAGAGATGTAAGCCAAAACGAAACTTGCATAGCATTTGAGGTTTTTGCGGGGCAGCAAATAGTAATGAAGAAAATGGAAATGGACAAGTACCTCTTTCGTCATAGCAAATTGTTAAATCAGCATTTTGAACAATGACCCCAGCACTGTCCACAATCGCTTGTGCAAGGCTTATATCTGCTTCAGAAGCAGCTCGAAGTGCATCCCAAATCTCTAACGTACAGTACAAGTGAAATTTTTGTAAGATATACCATGTCTTAGAAAAGGAAACAAAAACCACAGTAGCAAATGCAAAGTCAAAAAAGAACATGACCACAATAATCACTTTTCTGTGCTTTTAGGGTTCTGAACCAGTATCATGTTGAAGATCCTTCTTTAATTCTCTATCGGAAGCATAAACCTACAGCATCACTCCCTAAGAACTAAAACCACCACACCAAATACACGGAAAAAAACACGTGAAACAGTGGTATTATTTACAACATTTTTCAATTGTTCTCGTTTATCCTGAGGCGATACTGAGGTGAGTAGTGACCACTTATTCAACGAAATACAAATCCTATCCTTAGAGATTCGGACAAGAAGCTAATCCTTGTTCTCCATTTCTTTATAGATGCAGCCATTAGCTGCCATTGCATTCACATGACGTGGTCATCTTTATTCTCTTATCTAGTTATCTCTGGTTTCCCTTCGTTTAACAATGTTCTATACAGAATTTTCTAGGTTACTCAACAATCAACATTATCGTACACTAAAAATACCCCAAAAATATCACCTTCTATGTAATTAAGACATTTCTTAGGTGATACCAATTCCAAATAATACAGATTAAGCTGTCATAGGGTCTTCAAACTGAACTCGAAGTTTAATAATCAGGTATCTTGAGCATTCATTTTCTACATAAATCATGAAGTATTCACGGTGAATGAAAATTTACCAAAACATTATACTTTAAATCTTGTACTCAAGTTCTTTAGAACATTTATGAACCTTAATGGTCATTCAATTTCAGATGAGTACAAATTGTTCAATTGTTATACCAACAAAAGATCACAATAAATCTTCAGAGCTCTACAGAGTGACTGAACTCAAACTAACTGTTAAATTTGACATTTTAAGGTGACTAGAAAAGCAACTCATTATAGTTCTCATCCTATTTTTTTTCAAGTCAATGTTCACAAGATAAGAGCTTCTATTACACTTCTATACAACCAAGTTTACTAATAATGACTAATAGGTTTAAGAGAATGGTTTTCCTGATTAATAAAATATCATGAAACATTTCACTCTAAATTGCACAGGATTTCAGAGATATTCCCTGATTTTCCCTTGACTGCATTTCCATATCTAAACGCATTCTGATGTTCCTTGTAAGTTGCCACCCTTGGTTTTCACAAACATGGAGTTGTTTTGGCATAGAAAACATTGCGTCCCAGTAGGAACTTAGTAACAAGTAAAAGAAATTAATGGCAACATGACTATTTTGTATTAAGGTAACCCAATGATTCAATCCAACAAACAAAAAAGAATGGACCCCAAAAATCTTCTGTAATTATCAATACATACATACATATATATACACGTCCAGAGGAAATAGTACCTTTCCTGCCTCCATAGTGAGGAGCAGTATCCCAAAACTCTTCACGCAACTGCAAAAGTTGAGACTTTGTTAATGGCTGAGGATGCTTCCAAGGTTTTGGCTTCCGAACCTTCTTCAATGTCCCTGTTAATATTAAATTTCTAATTATTGCCTCTGAAATCACCAGTGCTTAAAAAAACAACTATCAACTTTCTTAACCGTAAATTGCAAATAATCAAAAGATAACAGTGAGAACCATACTCCATCGACTGAAGCATGTAACTACTTGTTTCCTTTCTCTTAGTTATTCATGTTTTCTTGGTATAACCACAAATCCCCATCCAATAACTCGTTCAAGTTCAATGAACTAGCATAGAACTAGAAAGGAAAGCCCACGATTTTTCTAGATTCTGCACAATGCCTTCCAGATATGACATCATAAGTTCAATAGGGCATAATTTCATATATTGCTTTTCACTTTTGAGCACATAAATGTCCAACGTACAGGCTGGAAAAATTAATACCAACGGTCACACGCCAATGTTAAGATCAGAAAGAAATAACACTAAGAAAATTGTCTGATCAAACAATTCCCTGTACCATTTTGGGCATAAAAATACCATCTTCGGCATAAAGTCTAAGTCCGGCTTTTCAATGTGCAGACTAATGGTCAAAAACACATTTAAAGGCCTAAATCCATCTCTAAAACCGCAATTTTCAGATGTTCGATTCCTCAGCTAAACTCAATGTCATTCCCTAATCATCTTAATTCTTTTTTCTTCCTTTTCTTGTCTTGAAAACAATTCCACTGCTTCATTCATTCGAGCATTGTTTGTCGAAACAACAAAGCATGTAAATCTTGAAAAATCCAAACTATATCAAAAACTAATTCTTGAAATTAAAACAAAACCAATCCATAAACCCCGATAACATATTGATCAATTTTTCAAGAAAGAGAAATAATTCATAAGTCTGACTCAACTGAGCTCAGCGCTCAACCAATTTCCAGAATCACAACTACTTTCAATTTCTTCAAAGATTTTTCAACTATCATTTTCCTGCGTTTTCCCAGCAGCCAAACAGAAGCTAAAGCACCAAACCCAAAAGATAAACAAAGCGACAGAAGCTGAGAGAATGATAGAGTAACCTCACCGTCTCCTTTGGTCTGTGACGATCCAGCACAACCCATTGTACAGAGAGAGGGACAAAAACGGAAACCCAAGAGATTGAGAGCTCCGAAAGAAGTAGAGGAGGAGAAGAAGAAGCAAGCGAGCAGCGTTGAGCTTCGAGCTTGGAGGTTCAGCTTCGTGAAGACCCAAAGTCAAAAGCGGAGCGACCCGGCCGAACCGACTCGATTCCGGCGAGAGAGCCTGCAGGTTTTCCGGTGAAGATAGAGAGTTGTAATAGTAAAAGAAGGGCGCTTTATTAGATTTTTTATTAGATTTTTTAGATTTTTTATATTTTTTATATTTAATTAATCATTGCTCAATTATACACGAATGTCAGGAAACATCTTCTACTTTTTCCTTTCTTCCCTTTTTTCTCTTTTTCTTTTTTCTATCTTTTGGCCTCTAGGACAGTTAGACTCGTTATAGGTCATCGATTGTTTTTGATCCTAATAACTTTAAATGTCAATGTACATTTTTTGTGAGTAAATTGTAACAATAGTCTCTTAACTAAAAATCCATTATCATTGGTCCCTCAACTTATCAAAATGTGTAGCTATAGTCATTTTCATCAATTTAGTCAAAATTTTGTCAAAATAAGTTATGTTGGAATAACAATTTATATAATTAGGATCCGTCAACTGATCAAAGTGTGTAATTATGATCCTTTTCATCAACTATGTCAAAACGAGTTATGTTGGAATGACCATTGCTACAATTGGATTAAAGTTAAGGGATCATTTCTCCAATTGAATTAAAGTTGAGTGACCAATGGTAATGGATTTTTAGTTGAGGGACCATAGCTGCACGTTTTGATGAGTTGAGGGACCAATGGTAATGGATTTTTAGTTGATGAACCATTGCTCCAATTGAGTTAAAGTTCAGGGACCATAGCTACAATTTGCTCTTTTTTTGTATATTGTATTTGACCTATATAAACACCTAAGGCAAACTGAATTACAACCTCATCTTCTCACTTCTTCTATTTTCTTCCATCATATTTGTCTTAATTTTCTTTCTTCTTATATGAAATACTTTAATTAAAAAGTCTTACATCCTTCAACATTACTTTACAGTATCCTGCATTCATTCTTGACAAGTATCTACGAATAATATTGGCATAAACTTTCGACAATATCTACTCCTGACATATGTTGACAAATATTGGCAGGTGCCTACTAGGTGTTTGACGAAATGACCCAATGAATCTTTTTTAGTTGATATTATAACTTCATTATTTGAAAATCTTGGTTAAGCCATTGGCTCCGCCATTTAGGCTCCCATCTAATTTCCGCCTAGATGCCTAGGCATTAGATTCTTATCTACCGTCCGATTAGCACTTACCGTCTTTTAAAAACTTTCATGTAATAGATTTACCGTCACAGTAATGTTCCGATTAACATTATAATTTTTCAAATTACATGTATCGTGACTATCATGTACAATTGTTTTAAATTACATTATTTAATCTAAACATCATACAATATCATACAAAAAATTTCAATTATGAAACAATATACTTATTTCATACACGTTGCTATTTTGTAAAAGGTGGAGGAGTGAGGTTACTGAGAAATGAGTTGGATGTTAGTCACGTCTTCTTTTTTTTCTCTCTTTTTGGAGTGGCCATGTATGGCAAGTTGGCAACTAGCCATTAATCTATACCATACATTCTATACTTTTGGCTAAAATATTTAATTACACTTTACCATTTATTGTAATATTTATTCAAACAAAGTTTATTTTAACTTTAAAGTGAAGATATAAAATGGTAGAATCTGTACTTACTACTATCCCGCTTATAACAAACTCGCGTTTCTATTTTATTCTTATTTTAATAAAAAGGAGACTTTAACGTTTTTTGAAAATTTAGACTCCATCGTTAAAAATGCATTAGAAGAAGACTCACGCATCACTTTGTGCTTCCTATTTTTTGCTTCGAAAACTATCTGTCTCAATGTGACTAGTAATAGGGAATGGTAGAAACCAATGGACTTTTACCCTTTTCAGAGTTGAAAAAAAAAATTCACTTTTATATATTGGACTCGAAAAAAGAAAATGTCACATGTTATCTGTGTCATGTACTCCGAAATGTTTTCAATCCTTTGCTTGTATTTTCTATACAAGGATGTGCTCCGCGGTTGTCATCCTTATTTAAGACTGTCTAGTTTGGTTTGATTTGACTTGATCCACAACTACACTATTTTAGTGTAAAACGCAAACTAAAGTATGAAAGTATTTAAAGTGATAAAATTTAGTCGAATTGAATAGTTCAGACAATCTTCTGCTGTGAGATCCCACATCGCCCAGGGGAGTGATCCTTATATGTATATTCCCATCCCTACCTAGCGCGAGGCCTTTTGGGAGCTCACGGGCTTCGGGTTCCATGGGAACTCCGAAGTTAAGCGAGTAGCACGCGAGAGCAATCCCATGATGGGTGACCCACTGGGAAGTTCTTGTGTGAGTTCCCAGAAACAAAACCGTAAGGGCATAGTCGGGGCCCAAAGCGGACAATATCGTGCTATGGTGGTGGAACGGGCCCGGAAAGTGGTGGACCTCGGGCCGGGATGTGACATCTGCCTACCTTTTTTTCGTCAATGGTAAAGCACGTTCATTAGAACGAAGTCCAAATGGACAAAAGGCAGCTTATATAGTCCTAGAATAGACCTGCATATAAAAAATAAAACGCCACATATGTAAACAAAGCATAAATAACGATTCTTCACCACAGTAATTACAAAGCAGTACATAACTAGTTCTTCACCGCCCACCATTAATCTTCCCATTTACAATAAGAATTTTTATATATCCCATTGTTAATTGGTTCAATAACATGGATTTTGGTGGTTGTTTCTTTTCAATAGCGACCATATGTCACTTACTTTTTTCTTGTAAATATAATTATATATATATATATATTTTTTTTTTGGGTACATCTAAAATTAGGAAAAGAGATCCTCTTTGAATCTCTTCCACCAAGGCTATCGGATCAAGTGATCTGGGCTTTTAAAATTTCATCAAACGGCTCACCTGTTTTGATCCTTTAAAAGTTATAATATTTTTTTACCGTTGGATAAAATTTCAAAGATCCGGATCACTTGATCCGGTAATCTTGGTAAAAGAGATGGAGATCGATCTCTTTCCTAAAATTAGAAGAGAAGGGATATTATTATATCCAAATCTCTGTCCAAAAAAAAAATCTCTGTCCAAATCAAACCAGCTTCTTTTGGAAGAAAGCCGACCTATATCCACCCACCTACTATAAATATGACCATGACGTACCAAGCCTACAAGCAGAAGGCAATTTAACTATAAATTTCTAATTATAGAAATACTTGCAAATTCCAAATTCTCTGATATTTCCAACAATATTAAGTTGATTAGCAACTTTATAATTTGTTAAATTTTTGTATTTCGTTGATTTTTTTAGCTAAAAATTTTGGAATTAATTCTTGTATAATCTATCTTGTTTTTTTTTTACGAATATTTTAAGGTAAAGAAATTAAAATTCCAAAAAGAAAAAATTGGTAATGAAACATGATAAAATTGAATTTTTTATGGTTTAGTGAATAAATGGATGGTTATTTATTAAATTGAAGGAGTTTAGTGTTGGATCTAGGGGTGGGCGCGGTGTGGTTTCGAGTGAAACCACAACCGAAACCGAAACATTTTGCAGTGCGGTGCGGTGCGGTTTTGAAGCCAAAACCGAAATGAAACCAAACCGTTTGGTTCGGTTTGGTACGGTTTCAAACGGTTTCGGTTTGGTTTTTGAGAAAAAAATGTACAATTTAAAATATACACATATTTATGCATAAGATGGTCTTTTTCTTGTATATTAATTAATGAATATGCAGCAAAATTGCACCAAAAACAGGAACAACAATGTAGTAAAACTGCAGCAAAAAACAGAGGCAAAACTGCCACAAAAATGCAGCCAAACTGCATAAAAAACAGCAGTAAAACAACACCAAAAACTGCAGCAAAAAACTGCACAAAAAACAGCAGCTAAACTGCACCAAAACTGCACAACCAAAAAACTGCACAAAACTACACCACAAAACTGCACAAAACTGTACAAAACTGCATAAAAAAACTGCACAAAAACGCATCACATATTCACATCTACTAAAATTCAACTTGATCACCAATCACAATACTTTACTACAACCCAATTGAAAAGTTAAGTTTGCCATAATACAACTAAAGTTCAAACTTAACCTAGTTGAACTAATTAAAAGTTTAAACCAAACTTAACCTAGTTGAACTAATTAAAAGTTTAAACTTTAAAATATAACATTTATTTATTATATGGTGCGGTTTCGGTTTCGGTGCGGTTTTGAAAACCCAAAACCGCAACCAAACCGTTTTCTTTGCCACGGTTCGGTTTCGAAACCGAAACCGTTTCAAAACCGCAAAACCAAACCGTTCGGTGCGGTTTGATTCGATTCGTGTTTCGGTTTCGGTTTTCGGTTCCAAGTGCCCACCCCTAGTTGGATCTGATTTGAACTAATTAGTAATATTATTTTGACTATTGGATTTAAATTTGAGTAGTTGATTTTTTATTTTATTATTGCTATAATTGATTAAATTGAATTTAAGCTGTTGGATTTAGAAATGGTTGTAGTTGGGCACGCCACACTGGACCAAAAACCAGAAGGCACACCAGCCACTGGATTTTAATAACCATTTAATCTGGGCCGTAGAAAGTATGCCTTAAGCGTACTCACCCGCATGCAATCGTCCCCGTTGATGCTGCCGTGCTGATACGCTAGCGGCTAGGCCCGCCTCAATCTGCTCTTCAATTCGTAGCTAGTGAAATGTGGGTCCCCCAGCCCATTTGCGACCTTATCTATCTGGAGAAATTTTTAGTTGTGATGGGAATACGAATAGTATACCACGTGTTTTTATGTAAGTGGTGAACATTTTTAATTTGTAAGTTATTAACCTTTTAACACACATGTCCCACCATTTATATAGAGACACGTGATGTATCACCTCGTGTGACGGTCACACTGAAAAATCTCTCATTTATCTGGGTGGGTAATAATCCCAAATTTCCACCCCCAAAGTCGAAATCCCGTAATTTCCAGTCGGATGAGTTCCTCCCCTTCTTCTAGGGACAAGTACTAGTGAGTCGTAGTGTGCCATTAGCTCTGGTCCTTTCATGATGACCCCTCCTTAATTCAGAACCAATGTTTTCAAGTGGGAAATATCTCTTCGACGTATAGAGGGGTTTGGAACATTTGTACTGTGTGGTTATGGTTGTTTTCCAATATCTCAGTTTGCAATGATTTTTGCCGCTAACGCACCTGTTCGAGCTTTAATGATTCACTTTCGATTATGTATGCATTTAGTTGCTCTATATATACCCAAACTTTGAGAATTCCGAATGTAAAGAAACATATATATGCTAAAGCAGCTTAATTTCCAACCAAATGGCCCATGGCTTCCTTCTCATCCTTTTATTCTCTCACATCATCTTTACAAATGTTCATGCATGCAACCAAACTGAGCGCGCCTCTCTTTTGTCCTTTGTCTCCACCCTATCTTCTCGCCAGGGTCGGTCCTGAGTTTTTGGGTGCCCAGTGCGAAAGCTCAAAATGTACCATTTTTTAATACGGAAACATATGTTTAAAAAAAATTATTTAACGAGAGCTAGAACCCAGTCGAAGCTGGAAATTATATTACTTGAGAAAATATACAACGGGGGACATAGTACCTAAACCCCGACAATCAAAAATACAATCATATACAATCATTCCTAGCAAAGCTCATTGAAATTTCAACCTTTAAGAAATTGTCTTCTGGCATTTTTTGAAGCAAAATCATCAATTATATCATCATACTCCAAGTCTTCAATCTCATCTTTTTCAATGCATAAGATTGCTAATCCATTTAACCTATCTTGAGTCATAGTGGTCCGAAAGTAAGATTTTAATAATTTCAATTTTGAAAAACTTCTTTCTGCAGATGCCAAGATCACAGGTACAGTCAACAATACATGATAAGCAATCAAGACATTAGGACACATGTCAGTTTCTTTTACAAAGTTTGCTATTTCCATGGATGTCCAAGGGTTATTAGAGAGAAATGCTTCTTCAGGTAACATCATTTGCAATACCTGTAATTCGGAACATAAGTCGGCTCCATCTACATCCATGGTATTTCCATGTTTCAAATGTGTTTCAAGATTCATACAATTTTCTTTTAGCTGTTGATCATCCAATGAAATTAAGTTCGGTGCATCAAACAAGAAGCCAAAAATATATTCAAAAGCCTTTAACTGTTCAAACCTGTTTTTCAGTTGAGAAAAAGCAATATCCACTATAACAAGAAAATAATATGCTCTAAATGATTCTTCAGCATACTGTTGTTCCCTCTTATTACCATCAACTTCATCATGATGTCTTTTTCTAGGTCTATGACGTTTAGTTTGAAAAACAGGGTCGATTTCCAAATCAAGTGCAATTTCTTTAGCATCACGCATGGCAGAAGCAAAACCAGTTTCTCTGTAGTTTTCAAAAAAGGTAACAAGTAGGGGTGGGTTGGAAAAATCGAAAACCGAAAAAAACCGGACCGAAAGTCGAACCGAAAAAAAAACCGAACCAAAGCTGTTAAACCGAACCGAATCGAATCTAGTTGGTTCGGTTTCGATTTTTTATGTCCAGAAACCGGACCGGACCGAACCGAATCGATTTATGAAAATCATATACAAATACCTCAAAACCTGGTGGCATGAGTATTTGAACCCCTTCCCTCTAGGTTCGGATGGTTGCTTCAAGCCAACTTGATTGTTGGCCTTTGTTGCTATAATTGTACAACTAACTTATTTATACGTACCCTAATCTTTAATGCTTTATAAAATTTCTAAAGTTCACAAACCCTACATTTCATTTTTCACTTTTTTCGTACTCTCTATCTCCCCCCCTCTGCTGCTTTCTTCCTCTATGCTTCCTCTGTTCCTCAATATATATCTCTCTTTCTTCTTCCTCTCTTCCTTCAAATCACTCTCTCTCTCCCCTTCCCCTCTTCCTCCAAATCACTTTCTCTCCAATCTTCTCATGTCCTCCTTGCAGATTTCTTCTTCCAAACTATGATTTTCCCTCGCCCCTTTCGAATCGGAACCCATCTAAATTGGAATATTCTAATTCGGATTTTCCGATCTTTCACAGGTAATTTTCGAATCAAAACAAATATGATTTATATTGTGATTTTACTGAATTAAAATGGTTTTTTCTTTTAATTATTTTGTTGGGGTTTTGCATATATTATAATCTTCCAATTTGGCAGCAAGGAGAGGAAGCTGCCCCTAATCCATCTTTATTCCCAGTGCAAAAAAGGGATCTCTGGAACAAAGCAAGAACATATTTCTTTATAATTATTGTTTGATGATTTGTTAGGAGCATATTTCCTTCGGATTTTCTTTATAATTACTGTTTGATGATTTGTTTGTGAGAAAACCAACTGAAATCGATGAAGAACAAAGAGCAAGCTCGGTTCCTTTTTGGGATTTCGCTCTCTGACAGACCAAGATGGCAACAATTCCTTGTTTGCTCTTCTGGGTTCTTCTTTGGCTACCTCCAGATTTAAAAAATAAAAATAAAAAATTCATGTAAAAAACCGAACCAGACTGAAACCGAACCGAACCAAACAGTAACTTCGGTTTGGTTTTTGGTTTTGGCCAAAAACCGAACCGAACCCACCCCTAGTAACAAATGCTTCCAATGCCTTTACAACACCATTAAGACGCATGTCTTCAGATTGTAATTTTGTGTTCACCATGTTATTCTTCAACAAAATGTCATACCAAATAACCAAACTTAATATAAAATAAAAACTGGAAAGTTCTCCTGATGCTAAACATTCTGCATCCCTACTTAATTGGGGATTCTCAGTAATTTCCACCAACGTAAACAAAGCATTTCTAACTTGGGCTACTTGAGATTTAATTGCTTTAACACTTTCAATGTGACTTTCCCATTGAGTAGTTGACAATGACTTCAAAGTTAAACCATCAATATGTTAAAGAAAATATTTCAACGCTTTGTAGAGTTGGAAAACACCGTATATATGCATTGACATGCTCCAAAAAAAGATTTTGCTTTAAGATACTTGCCATATTACAAACTATTAAATTAAGACAATGAGAACCACATGGCATGTAAAAGGCTCTGGGATTTATGTCTAGCAATCTTTTTTGGACACCTTGGTGTTTCCTTCTCATGTTAGATCCATTATCATAATCTTGTCCCCCCACATTATCAATATCAAGATCAAGAGACTTTAGGACATCTTGCAACTCATTAAAAAGTCCATGTCCTGATGTATCTTCCACACTTAAAAACTCCATGAAATACTCCCTTATATTTATTGACCTACTTGACAAGTCAACACATCTCAAATTAAAGTCATATGTTCCACATGACTTGCATCAGGAGTACAATCAAGAATGACAGAAAAAAATTTGGCTTCTTTTACTTTTTTAATGATTGCAGTTTTGACTTTTGAAGCTAAAGTAGCTATCAACTCATTTTGGATTTTATGGCTCAAATAGTGGTGATGAAACTCTTTATTCTCAATGAGTCAAAAATGCTTTTGCATTATTGGATCAAACTTCGCAATCATTTCAATAAACCTAAGAAGTTGCCATTAGAGTCTTCATAAGGTCTTTCATTTGTTCCACGAAATGCTAAATTACGTATGGCAAGACATTTCACAACAGCAATAATTCTAAGCAGCACTTGTTTCCAATGATTTGTCTCTTTCTTGATTCGCATTTGAAGTTCTTTATCAATTGTCTGATTTTTTGTCAATCTACTTTTCAACTCAACCCAAGTTCTCGAATTAGTGAGATGCTCTTCACTCTTTTCATATTGATCAAGCTTCACACCAAGATGTCTCCAATCACTAATTCCATCTTTTGCTAACTCACTTTTTGAGGCAATTGTTTTAAACAATTTACAACAAAAGTAAAAGACTTTATCCAACTCTTTTGAGTACACGAGCCATTTCCTATCATAAATTTAACCCGTTGGTAATTTTCAATCATAGTAGTGTGAGGAAAATTTTCTAGAAAGTTTGTCCTTAGGATAAGTGAGATTAGTTTCTCGAATTGGTCCCTTTTCTACAAGTAAGTCTCTCATTTCTGCATTAAGACCATCCCAAACTCTTGGATCATAAATGTTTAAATGGAAAATAGGTTTAGGAGATTCAATATTTTCCTCTACACCAATATGATCATCATCAACATTTACATCCACATCACCACCATTTTCATGGTCTTGAGACTCATCACCAACATTTTCTTCTAAATCACTACTATTTTCATGATCATGAGACTCCCCAACAACATTTTGTGACTCTTCACCAACATCATTTTCTCTCAAATTTTCAGCTGACTCATTCTTTGTAGAGAAAAAATTATTAAGAGATCCACTTAAACTTTCGGCAATTTTGTTATCCTTTGCCTTTTTTTCCTTTTTATATTACCAAAGAGTTGTTTCCTAAAAGACATGGTTTCGATAATTTGTTGCAAAAATTACCTACACATGATATAACAAAAATTTCGTATCAAAATTATCATTCCAACACATATTATATATTATAAAAACACTAACACATAGTCTAACATATTATAAAAATTGAACCTAAAAATTGTGTTTGAAATGAAATCAAATAATTCAATTAGTCAATAATTCAATTCATCAACAACAACAATTCTATACATCAATTATCATATAATTCTATGTCACATGCAAAATTTTATATTAAATTATGAATTGATAATTCAAATTTTAAAAATTAGTTTACCCTCAAAACTAAAAAGGGTTGGTGGTGAGTGAATGCTCTTGCACTTGCAGCAGCCAATGCCCAATGGTGAATGGGCTTAGCACTGAGCTGAGGATGAGGGACAGCCGACATGGACCTCCTTTGCTGCAGCAGCTTGCAGTTGAAAAGGGAGTTAGGGTCAGAGACGGCAGGGAGGGAAGTGGGGGAAGTGGGGAACAAGGGGTGGGGATATCGGGAAATGGGTGTAAGCATATGAGAGTTAGGGTTAGTGGGGACCAAGTGGTCCCTTTAATGTCGTTTTTTTTTTTTTTTTTTTTTTTGGTTGTAATGCCCAAAATCAGGAACGAATGGTCCCTCTCTTTTTTTTTTTCTTTTTTTTTTTTTGTACCTAGGCCCTTTTTTCATCTTTCTTGGGCTCTTGCCCTCCAACCTCTATTTGGGCTCTGGACTTTTTTATTTTTTTTATTATTATTTTTTTATACCTAGTTATTTGGGTTTTTTTTTTTTGGGTGCCCCCTTCAGTTTTGGGCCCTGGACAGCTGCCCCTGTGGCACTAGGCTGGGCCAGGCCTGCTTCTCTCCCTTTAAATTGGACTTCAGATAACTGTTGTCATTGGAAGGGCATCACTTGTAATCATGATGGTTTGGTCACCCATTTGCTCTTATCCTCCAAAACTCTCAAAGAAGCTATTTTCCCCTCGTCATCATCACTTGGAAATCTCACACACCTCATCCACATGAATCTATCTCACAATTCAATTTCCGGATCACTTGAAATTGCATTCTTCTTGTCTTTGAATCGTCTTGAGATCCTTGATTTCAGTTTTAATCTTCTTTCTAGAAAACTACCATTTTCTCTACCATCACACAATATCCAGACGTTGGATTTGTCTAGCAATCGCTTCCATGGTGCAATTCCATCGTCATTCTTTCAAAAAGCTCGAAACTTAACTAGTTTCAACATCCACAACAATAGCTTATCGGGTTTGATCCCATCCTCTATATGTATTCATTCTTCTCCCTTGATTAGGCTGTTGGATTTTTTCCTCAATGCATTTAGTGGCAACAGTTCTCATGGACACGGGGGGTGTTCAAAATTGCAAATTTTTCGTGTTGGTAACAATAACCTCTCAGGATTACTTCCGAAAGATATCTACCATGCCACGAAACTCGAAGAAATTGCACTCTCTTCTAATTCACTCCGTGGAGCCATAAGTGAGAAAATTTTCAACCTCACCGACCTTGAAATCCTTGACCTCTCATTTAACCAATTGAGTGGCATGCTCCCTCCCCATTTTGGAAAGCTCTCCAAATTGAAACACTTGGCTCTTGATTACAACCATTTTGAAGGTTCTTTGCCCCCATCGTTGATGAATTGCACGAACCTTGTAGAAATACATATGGCAGCCAACAACTTGGAAGGAGATATCTCCATGCTCAATTTCTCGAAATTTAGTCACCTCAGTAAACTTGACCTATCTCTAAACCACTTTACTGGTACATTTCCAACATGCCTTTATTCATGCCAGTCCTTAAAAGCTATTAATTTGGCTTCAAATAATCTAGAAGGACAAATACAACCTAAAATTCTTTCATTGAAATATTTGTCCTTTCTCTCCCTAAGTGGCTTCACCAACATCAATTGGGCAATGAAGATATTATGCATTGCAAAAGTCTTCAATCGCTCATCCTTTCATATTCATTTAATAGCGAGGAAATTCCAGTTGATGAAGGCATGCTTGGTTTCGGTGGATTCCAAAATCTTCGAATGTTGTTTTTTTATTACTGTGAGTTCACTAGTCAAATGCCCTTATGGTTTTCAAAACTCAAGAATGTAGAGATCTTAATTGTGGTATGTAGTAGAATTACCGGGCCAATTCCTAGATCGTTGGGGACTCTTCCCAAACTCTTTTTCTTGTGCTTGCAAGACAAGCGAATTTCCGGTGAATTTCCAAAAGAACTTTGTGGACTACCAAGGTTGGTACCGACCACAACTCAATTAGATGATTATGTTGACCTGCCTCTCTACATCAATTCAAACCTAGATTTCCCACAAAAATTATCCAACTGACCAACACCAATATCCCTATCTCTCAATCACATTCATGGCAGAATACCTATTAAGACCCGCCAAATACACCTTGTCCACATCTTGGATCATAGTGTTGGAACTTGTGTGATTGTATGGGACTCCCAGTCCCACATCGCCCAAACCTATATTAAAAAGTCACCTTTATACTCACTTATAGTTTGAAAGAATTGGGCCAAGGCCATGGACTTTGGGCCTTAGACTTGGAGAGTTTGGGTGTATATATTAAATGTCAAAGATGGGCCTTGGGCCTTGGGGCTCGGATGGACGAAAAACACAAGTTACGTTTTTGAATTTTTGGATTCAGTTTTTCCGAAAGGATACGATTGATCTTGGGCTCGGATGGACGAAAAACACGAGTTACGTTTTTGAATTTTTGGATTCAGTTTTTCCGAAAGGATATGATTGATTAAACAGTTACGTCCGTTTCCAGATGATATGATTGAACAGTTACATCTGTTCGAATACGCCATTATATATATGGCAGTCATATCAGAAACAAAAGAATCAATTCCATTGCTTCCTTTCATTCTTCATAGAGAAACACTACAATCAATTCACCAAGAATCCAAGTTCGAGTGCAAGAACTTGGATTAGATAGTTGTATCCTGCAAGATAGACGTCCGTAGAACTACTGCACGGGTGTAGGGGCGAATTTCTGTCTTAGGAGATTGCTTCTGCAAGCCTCTATCTTCAAAGATCAAGTCAATGATTTGTAATTTATATGCAATTTCATTAAGTGTTTATATTTTTGATATATTGTATATGTTTTTGAATTTTTCATTTGAAATAAATTGTGCGAATTATTATATATTGTGTAAGTGACATTTGATTGGTTCTAACAATCTAAGACAGAAATTGATTCCATGGATCAATCAAATGTTGGTGTCGTCAAGCAACACGTTGAGAAACCTGGGAAATTCAAGGGAGTTGATTTCAAACGTTGGCAACAGAATATGTTGTTCTATTTGACAACTCTGAACTTGAGTCATGTGATTATTTCAGAGGCCCCTAAAGCGCCAGAAGAGGGAGATATTCCTGCCGAAATTCTGCAGGCTATAGAAGCCTGGACTCACAGTGAATTTCTATGCAGGAACTACATTCTGAATGCTTTAGATGACTCTCTGTATGATGGTTTAATCCATAGTGATCTTTGTGATTTCAAATCCACACCAACTCGTGGAGGAAAGAATTACTATATTTCTTTCATTGATGATTGTAGCAAGTATTGTTATGTCTATTTGATTCATAGTAAAGATGAAGCTTTAAACATGTTTAAGACATTTAAAGCCGAAGTTGAAAATCAACTAGACAAAAGAATAAAAGTCTTAAGATCGGATAGAGGTGGTGAATACGAATCTAATGACTTTGCAGAATTTTGTTCAACACATGGAATAATACATCAAACGACAGCACCATATACTCCTCAACAAAACGGAGTGGCTGAACGAAAAAATCGTACATTGAAGGATATGATTAATTCCATGTTGAACAGTTCTGTTACACCACATAATATATGGGGTAAGGCACTTCTTGCTACAAACACAATTTTGAACCGAATTCCACATAAGAAGACTAATCAATCTCCTTATGAAATCTGGAAAGGTAGGTTACCTACATACAAAACCTTGAAAATGTGGGGTTGTCTTGCGAAAGTTCAAGTACCTCTTCCGAAGAGACAAAAACTGACAAAAAACAGTGGATTGTATATTTATTGGTCACGCCAATAATAGTTCGGCATATAGATTTTTGGTTCATAAATCTGAAATTGCAAACATTCATATAAATATAATACTTGAATCTACAGAAGCTGAGTTCTTTGAGAAAAATTTTCCTTATAAAGATAGGTCATATGTTTTGAACAAAAGAGTACATGATGATTCTACGAGAAATGATGACGAGAATCATGCTTCAACTTCAAGAGTTCAAAATCAAGATTTGGAACCACGGAAGAGTAAAAGAGCAAAAGATTGCAATGGATTTTGGTCCTGATTTTCTCACTTTTATAACCAAAGACGAGCCTCAACCTTATAAGGCTGCATTTGAATACTCTGAAGCGTCTTATTGGAAAGAAGCTATTCAAAGTGAAATGGAATCCATCATGCAAAATAATACATGGGAATTGGTTAATTTGCCTCCTGGAAATAAACCAATAGGACACAAATGGATTTTTAAGAGGAAATTGAGACCGGATGGTACCATAGACAAGTATAAAGCTCGTCTAGTTGCCAAAGGGTATCGTCAAAAAGAAGGACTTGACTATTTTGACACTTATTCACCTGTAGCTAGAATAACATCTATAACATTATTAATAGCTATAACGTCAGTGTACAATCTCGAAATACATCAAATGGATGTCAAGACTGCATTTCGAAATGGTGAATTAGACGAAGAAATATATATGGAACAACCTGAAGGTTTCATTGTCAAAGGTCAAGAAAAGAAAGTTTGCAAATTGATTAAGTCATTATATGGACTTAAACAAGCTCCTAAGCAATGGCATGAAAAATTCGATCATAATATGATTACAAATGGATTTGTAATAAATGAAAGTGATAAATGCATTTATGTTAAGCAAACAAAAAATGCTTGTGTTATTGTATGTCTATATGTTGATGACATGCTTATATTGGGAACAAACAAAGAAGTGATTAACTCCACAAAGAAAATGCTAAATTCTAGCTTTGATATGAAAGATATGGGATTAGCTGATGTGATTCTTGGAGTTCGAATTCTAAGGAATTCTGATGGTTATGTTCTAACTCAATCACATTATGTTGAAAAGGTTCTCAAAAGGTTTGGACATTATGATCGTAAACCTGCAGTAACTCCATTTGATCCCATTCATAAACTTGCTAAAAATGAAGACGATAGCGTATCGCAATTGGAGTATACACAAGTTATAGGTTGCTTGATGTACATTATGAATTGTACAATACCTGATCTCGCTTATTCAATAAGCCGATTAAGCAGGTATTCAAGTAATCCTGAAAGAGATCATTGGAATGCTTTAATAAGGGTATTAAGATATTTAAAGCATACAATGAACTATGGTTTGCATTACACTCGATATCCCCCGTATTAGAAGGATATAGTGATGCAAATTGGATTTCAGGGAGCACAGACAGTAAATCCACAAGTGGATATGTATTTACACTTGGTGGAGTAGCTGTGTCATGGAAATCATGTAAGCAAACGTGTATAGCATGTTCGACAATGGAATCAGAGTTTATAGCCTTAGATACAGCTGTTGATGAAGCTGAATGGCTTAAACATTTTTTGGAAGATATTCTGTTATAGCCAAAGCCCGTGACAGCAATATGTATACATTGTGACAGCATGGCTGCACAAGATCGAGCCAAAAACGCTAAATATAATGGGAAGTCGAGACATATAAGGCGACGACATAGAACCATTAGACAGCTACTCAAGAATGGAACTATTTCCATTGATTATATTAAATCTAAGGAGAATATTGTCGATCCTTTGACAAAAGGCCTATCCAAGGATATAGTGGTATTCACATCGAGGGGAATGAGTTTAAAGCCAACTCAATGAGTTATAACTTGACGGAAACCTAACCTAGCTAATTGGAGATCCCATGGTCTAGGTTCAATAAGCAAACTAGTTGAGGAAAACTCAAAGTAAGAAACACACAATCCTTACTCATTCCTATGATGGAAAACAGTGTGTTACTTGTAAGACGAAGAGGGTGAATCACTATTCTTAATAATGCTAATATCTTATGGTTAAGATGAATAGAACAGGCTATTCTTAATTAGTATTACCTATATGAGATTGATGTGGGGTCGCATCTTTGAGAATTGATATGGCTACAATTCTCTAAAGATCTCATGAAACCAGGATATGTTCAGGACCAAAATGAACACAACCGTATGAATTGAAGTGTGTCAAGATGTGATATGTGTGATACTTATTGTTTCGATTTACTACAAAGAATGATCAGTTCAAGATATTAAATTCACTGCTTCATTAGGTAAATCTGATAAGTACTCACTAGAGAAAGTTTAAGTCCAAAAGACACCTATCCCGATGCATATCATATCTTTGTTCTCTGGAAAAACGTTACTAATTTAGTTAGTATCTTATTTTCTATTCAAATGTGGGGTATTGCTAGAGTTTGAATGGAAAATGTGGGGTATTGTTGGAACTTGTGTGATTGTATGGGACTCTCAGTCCCACATCGCCCAAACCTATATTAAAAGTCACCTTTATACTCACGTATAGTTTGAAAAGAATTGGGCCAAGGCCATGGACCTTGGGCCTTAGACTTGGAGAGTTTGGGTGTATATATTAAATGTCAAAGATGGGCCTTAGGCCTTGGGGCTCTTGGGCTCGGATGGACGAAATAAACTGTGCGAGTTATTATATATTGTGTAAGTGTTTATATTTTTGATATATTGTATCTGTTGTTGAATTTTTCATTCGAAATAAACTGTTTGAGTTATTATATATTGTGTAAGTGACATTTGATTGGTTCTAACACTTAGTGGCCACTACTTTTCCAGCAACATTCCAGGACAAATATCCAACCTCAAAAATCTAGAGAATTTGAGCCTCTCCATGAATCAGTTGTCTAGAAACATCCCGTTGTCATTGGCAAGCCTTAATTTCTTAAAATATTTAAATGTCTCGTATAATCTCGAAGGACCATTCGTAACAAGCACTCAGCTCCAGAGTTTCAATGCTTCTGCGTTTGAGGGGAATTCAAAACTGTGTGGTGCTCCACTTCCGAAAGAGTGTCTACCAATTAATGGCATTGATGCAGATAGTAAGAACAACCAAGGTGTGGACAATGGACATCAATTTCCATGGTTGTATATTTTCACCGCACTGGGTTTCATTGTAGAATTTTGGGGAGTGTTTGATTCTTTAATTGTTAAGAAGACATGGAGATATGCCTACTTTCAATTCTTAGATAATGTACAAGATAGGCTCTATGTGATGATTACACCGCGTATGACCATGATGAAAAGAAGGCTTAGAGGAGACTAAATTGTACTTTTATCGTACATCTTTAGTTTTCTTTTCATATCGAAGACGGCAAGAATATGTATATTTCTGATGTTTCTCTGTAAAAATTAATAATAATGGCACTTGTAAAGGGTGAGTGCTTGGGGCATTTATCTATATTTTGAATGTCCCTAGCCTTGTGTATGAAGAAATATTATGTCATTCAAGACCTGCAGATGGCTCAGATAATGGGTATAGAAGCGCTATGGCATGACAAAGAGTCATTCTCTACAAATATATGCTCGAACAAAAAGAGTCTAAAGAGAGAATTATTACGGAAGACTACTGACAAATTGTGCAGTATAAGTTGTTCAACCGAGCCAACTCAGAGACTTAAATATTAATCTGGTTAAGTTGAAGATTTTCTTATGCTTTATGATTTTTCTTCTTATGGTTCATATTTTAAAATTTGAAATATTATATTTTTAAATGTTTAATTCGAGTATGCTGAGTCATATTTTTTCTCAACATGCTTTCCGGTGTGTGGGGAAAGTTTAGGGTTAAGGGTTAAGGTGTGGGGAAAGTTCTTGGAGGTGTTCAGATTCATTTCAGCTCGATAGATATGTTTAAAGTGGTTGTTCAATTGAGTCAATTCAAGTTTTGGTATGCCGTATACGAAACGTTGATTTCATATTCTTCTTCTCCTCTAGGATTCATATAGCCGACCCCACTTAGTGGGAAAATAGTTTATTGTTGTTGTTGTTGTTGTTTCAATTACCGCGTTGAAACAAAGGTATAAAAGACACGTAGATTGATTACCATTATACGGGGCATAAAATACAAAGATGCATTAGCATCAACAACTTACCATCACGGGGCATAAATTGCTCGTTGCATGACTACTTATAACTTCCAGGCATATTCTTCTTTGCCAAACGTAAAAAATTAAGGGCAACATGACTATTTTGTATTAAGGTAACCCAATGATTCAATCCAACAAACAAAAAAGAATGGACCCCAAAAATCTTCTGTAATTATCAATACATACATACATGAAATAGTACCTTTCCTGCCTCCATAGTGAGGAGCAGTGTCCCAAAACTCTCCACGCAACTGCAAAAGCTGAGACTTTGTTAACGGCTGAGGATGCTTCCAAGGTTTTGGCTTCCGAACCTTCTTCAAAGTCCCTGTTAATATTAAATTTCTAATTATTGCCTCTGAAATCATCAGTGCTTAAAAAAACAACTATCAACTTTTTTAACCGTGAATTGCAAATAATCAAAAGATAACAGCGAGAACCATACTCCATCGACTGAAGCATGTAACTACTCGTTTCCTTTCTCTTAGTTATTCACATTTTCTTGGTGAATTAAGAAGAAATACATAACTAGTATAACTGTAACCACAAATCCCCATCCAATAACTCTGTTCAAGTTCAATGAACTAGCCTAGAACTAGAAGGGAAAACCCACTATTTTTCTAGATTCCGCACAATGCATTCCAGATATGACATTCATAAGTTTAATAGGGCATAATTTCATATATTGCTTTTCGCTTTTGAGCACATAAATGTCCAACGTATTGAGAGTTGTCCCATATCGGTGAGGGACAAGGTTTGCTATGTGCTTATATGGTCTTGGGCTACTATTCATATTACCAATTAATTTTATGATGGAATCCCAATTTCATCAACGTGGCTGGAAAAATTCATACCAACGGTCACACGCCAATGTTAAGATCAGAGAGAAATAACACTAGGAAAATTGTCTGATCAAACAATTCCCTGTACCATTTTGGGCATAAAAAACCATCTTTGACATAAAGTCCAAGTCTGGCCCAGTGTCCAAGACTGGGACAGCTAGGCTCGCCTAGTGTTCAAGACTGCATGGGATCATCGATTGTTCTGGATCCGAACAACTTTAAAATCAATGTATATTTGTTTTGTATATTGTATTTGACCCCTATAAACACGTATATTGTATGTGACTCCTATAAACACCTAAAACAAACTAAATTACAATCT
Organism: Cotoneaster glaucophyllus; assembly: GCA_036320875.1. Lineage (NCBI taxonomy): Eukaryota > Viridiplantae > Streptophyta > Magnoliopsida > Rosales > Rosaceae > Cotoneaster > Cotoneaster glaucophyllus. Next base: position 27,553,090 of record CM070061.1, on the reverse strand, counting down.
CATCTTCCCACTTCTTCTATTTTCTTCTAACATATTTGTCTTTCTTTTCTTTCTTCTTGTATCAAATACTTTAATTAAAAAGTCTGACATCTTTCAACATTACTCTATAGTATCCTGCATCCACTCTTGACAAGTATCTACGAATAATATTGGCATAAACTTTCAACAATATCTACTCCCGACATATGTTGACAAATATTTGCAGGTGCCTACTAGGTGCTTGGCGAAATGGCCCAATGAATCTTTTTTTAGTTGATATTATAACTTCATTATTTGAAAATCCTAGTTAAGCCACTGGCTCCGCCACTTAGGCTCCTGTCTAATTTCCGCCTAGATGCCTAGGCATTAGATCCTTATCTGCAGTCCGATTAGCACTTAGTGTGTTTTAAAAACTTACATGTAATATATTTACCGTTGCAATAATGTTCTGATTAACATTATAATTTTTCAAATTACATGTATCGTCAATATCATGTGCAATTGTTTTAAGTTACATTATTTAATCTAAACATCATACAATATCATACAAAAAATTTCAATTATGAAACAATGAACTTAATTCATGCACGTTGCTATTTTGTAAAAGGTGGAGGAGTGAGGTTAGTGAGAAATGAGTTGGATGTTAGTCACTGAAAAGGATCCTCGCCAGATCCTTTTTTCTAGGGATCCAGATGATTCTGTGATTATGACCGTTCATCATACATCGTGCGGTCAGTTTTCGTTAGGTACTATTTATATTTAATTTTAAATTTTAAATTTTAAATGATTTTTGACCGTACGATGTATGATAAACGATCATGATCACGAGATCCCCTGAATCCTCAGGAAAAGGAACCGGCGAGGATCCGAAAGAAACCAGATTATGTTTCAGTGAATACTTTCCATTTGAATGAATACATTTTCCAACTGCTCAAAACTTAGCTCTTGACGTGTATAATGCTTATATGGAATTTCAGAGGAAAATATTCCGGTGAGTCCTAGTATATGTATTCGGGCATGTGTGATCTGTAAAAGAGTTTTAAGTATTAGTAGGGGTGTGCAAAGTACTTGCTGATTTTGTTGACTGGGCAGTTTGAAGGCAATACAGGCTCCCTAGCCTAGAAGATTTGCTTCATGGGAAGCGTTTGTGTTGAGAATTTATTTTCCTTATCTCAGAATGCTGCTGGAGGCATTCTTGGATTGGTCATTGGCATGCTCGTGAAAACATTTGGACAAGAAGAATCAGTAGACTTGGTCTTTAGAGGTTCGTATACTTATATTGAAGGTTTTAATGATAGTCCTGTTCGACGTCCTAAATACAAAGAGATGTGAGCAATTACAGCAACCTTACATGTAGTACTGGTTTGGTACTGATGTGCTTTTATAAAAAGTGGATATAAAAAAAGCTGAGCTTAAAAAGGTGTTTGGTAAACATTTTAAAAAAGCTTATTTTCACAGTTTTTTGCAAAAAAAAGCTGAAAACGTGAAGCAGCAAAAATGAGCTTATTCTCACAGCATAACAGAAACATTTTTTTTTTCAAAGCACAGCAATACCAAACCAGCCCGTAGTCTCATTAGCAACTTCACACTCATATTAGCATTGTTGTGAAGCTAAGGGCAGGTATTAGCTAAGTAGTTAACAGATGAGGACAAGCTTCCAATTTAAGGGTGGCATGGCTATCAACCGTAGCAGAATGGAGTGGTTAACACAGAACTGTCTGTGTGACCATATTACCCTTTGTAGATATTAGATTAGGTTTATACACCGCTTCCCTGCATATTCAACTAGTATGATGCTATTCACACACCTATTTTTAGCTTTTAAACACCTTTGTTAAATTTTTTGTCATTGATTTTCTTTAAGTCATTTGATCCAACGGCTATAAATTGAGAGGGGTGAGAGAAGTAAATATGGGTATGAGGATAGCACTACCCATTCAACTAGCATTTTTTCATCATTTTCGCACCCAATACACTGTTGCTGCTCTGTTCCCTATTTTGCTTCACAACTGTAGGAAATATTTCAGGAATTTTTGGGTGTTTAAAGCTTAACATTTTTCTTGGACTGGATTTTGTTTTGAATTAGTTGGAACTCTCATGACGGGGCTGCCCAGTTGTTAGGCTCAATCTCAGCTCCTTGCTCAAACCTGCAAGTAGCTTCAACATTGGAATATTATATGGAAGGAGGAAGACGATAGAGAGCAATGGCTCTGGGAATTGTTTTTGTAATATCTTGTAGAAATTGAAGAACAATAGGGTAGGAAACATAAACCAGATAAAGAGAAATTGTTGGAATTCTGATTATATAATACATTATTAACAAGAGTCTTATATGAGATTAGATTACATGAGAGAATATTCTAGGTATACAAGTAACAAACTAATAGTGTACGTGATCTAGGACTCTAGATTAAAACCCCCTCCCGCCGCAAACTCGGCGGCGGAGGACGAACGAGTTTTGATCGTAGCTGCATGTGGCGCGACTTCAGCAATCCTTTAGTTAGCAAATCAGCGGGTTGATCCACAGATGGTAGGTAACGGACTTGATGGCTGCCAACACCTACGCGTTCACGAATGAAATAGTCAAGCTCAATATGCCGAGTGCGTGCGTGAAAAACAGGGTTCGCCGCCATATAGGTGGCGCTTAAGTTGTCACAGTAAAGATATGCGGGGAAAACTGGAGTAATACCCAACTCATAAAATAACCACGTAGTCTCGGCACAAGCATGAGATAGAGCCCTATATTCGGATTCCGCACTTGACTTGGAAACTGTGGGTTGTTTCTTTGAACACCAAGAGATTAAATTGGTACCGTGATAAACAAGATAACCTGTCGTGGATCGTCTTGTATCAACACAACCAGCCCAATCGGCGTCTGAGTAAGCCGAAATGCGAGAGTGTAGGGGTTGTGGTGTAAGGAATAAACCTTGGTCAAGGGAGCCTTTAACGTACCGTAGAATGCGTTTAACTGCAACCATGTGAGGAACTCGAGGCGCGCTCATATATTGAGCCACACTGTTGACGGCAAAGGCGGCCGAGTGAGCGTAAGATACTGTAGACAGCCAACGAGGCAGCGGTATTCCGATGGTGAAGCTAACAGGTCACCGGTGTGGGCAAAGAGGATGTGTTTGGCAGCCACAAGAGTGGAGCTGGGCTTGCACTCTAGCATCTGAGCACGATGCAACAAGTCAGAAGCATATTTTGTCTGAGAAATGTGAAGGCCGTGATCTATGCGATGCACCTGCAGGCCTAGGAAAAAAGTTAAAAGGACCAAGGTCTTTGAGATCAAAAGTTTGGCCAAGGTGGAAGACAAACTGCTGCAAGATGTGGTGGTGGCTGCCGGTGAGCACGATGTCGTCAACATACAGGAGCAAGATGATAATGTGAGATTGATGGCGAAGTATGAATAAGGAATTATCGGCACGACTTTGGCGGAACCCATAACTCAGTAGGAATGAACTAAAACGGTGAAACCATGCTCGCGGAGCTTGCTTGAGACCGTAGAGTGCCTTGACTAAATGACACACGTGATGAGGACGTTGAGGGTCAACGAACCCCGGTGGCTGCGACATATATACTTCCTCAGTCAAATGGCCATGGAGGAAGGCATTTTTGACGTCCAATTGACGAAGTTCCCAGCCCTGAGAAACTGCAAGAGAGAGAACAGTCCTGATGGTTGCGGGCTTGATCACAGGACTGAAAGTTTCACCATAATCGATGTCGGGTTGTTGGTGAAATCCCTTTGCTACCAAACGCGCCTTGTAGCGGTCGATGCTGCCATCAGGCTTTCGTTTAATACGAAAGACCCATTTGCATCCCACTTTATTTTGATGCGAAGATGGGGGAACAAGTATCCAGCTTGCAACCAACTATAACAAACACAACAACTTATTAAAATACTAATTAATTACTTAATCCTGCTTAAAAGTATCTCAGTCATAACACTACCGGACATGGATCCTCTCCGGATCTATGCATCTTAATCTTAGGGATTCACCAATCCGGACTATTGAAATTTGATCAAACGGCTAAAAACAGGGATTCATTTTAAATGTTATAATAACTTTAACCGTTGAATCAAATTTCAATGGTCCGGATTGGTGGACCCTAGGATTAGTATGCATGTATTCGGGGAGGATCCATGTCCAACACTACCCTCCCTTAACAGAAAAATCTTGTCCACAAGGTTATCATTAGGCCATCTCAAACCGAAGGGGTTAAGGCTGGAAAATATTCCTGAGAATCCTCAACCAAATCGAAATAATCTCATTCCCAAATCAAAATTCTCGAAATTTTTCGGATGACACAGTGTACCGAACCTAAAATTTCTATACGGGATTCGGTATTGTCTCTTCAATGTTTCGGTAATCCCATACCGTACCGAAATAAATATTATATAGATCTCTCTACTAATTAATAAAACACTCATTCTCAACCAAAACCCTATGAAATTACCAGTTTAACCCTCTAATTAAAACAGAACATAAATAAGAAATGTGGGGCTGAAATGTAATTTCACACAACCAAATTTTGCTTTTTTTTTTCCAAAGCCTCACCTACATGTAATCCTAACATATATCTAATTTAAAAAAGGAAAAAAAAAAAAAACTTCACACTCCCACGTTTTCTATCACTCTCTTCCTTTCTCCTTCTATTTCAAAAACAAAAATAAAAAAATTTCTCACACACCCATATGCTAGTGTGTGTGTATATATATATATTTTTTTTTTTTTTTTAATTATAAGAGAATTATTCAGCCGTTCGTTGTTTGAAATTTGATCTTTGCCGTTCATTTGTTTTTGGGTTCTGCAGATAGCACCCTCCTCATTTCAGTTGCATCGTTGAAGGCTTGAAGCGCAGCGTCCCTCAGTCAGATAGCAGCGAGCCCTCCTCTCTCTGTGTCGAATTCCGGCCAGCCACCGGCCCACCACCACACCATACTATCGTCTCCGACTTTGCAGCCTTCCTCCACCACCCAACCATTGCTCTCTCTATCTCGTGATCTCTGGAATTCTCTCTCGCGCGATTTTCTCTCTCAGACACTTAGAACTCTCGATCCAGCACCGAGTCTCACTCTCATCCCAAATTAGGTAATTAATTTAGTGTTTTGAAATCTAATTTCTGTCTTCATTTTGAAATTTAATTTAGGGTTTGAAATTAATTTTGTTTGCAGAGTTCAATTTTGTTCATGTTGTGATTCGTTGTTTCAGATAGATATCTTTCACTTGTTACTGATGCATCATGAGAACAGTACTTGCTATAGTATTCTTTTCACAACAATCTTCTCTTACTGGTTTCGAGCGCTTGCTGGTTTTCTTTGTGAAAAAAAAGGAGCGCTTGCTGGTTTTCTTTTGTGAAAAAAAGAAGATAATTGTCTTGTTAGTTCTCTCTTTGGTATTTGGATTTATTTACAAGTGCTGCTCCTCTCAAATGTGTTGTGTTCCTCCATTCATTCCACGGAGAAGGCGCAATTAAGTTGTTATTAGTATGATTTTAAAGTTTGTGTTGTCCACTCTTTAGGAGCATGTGGTTGAAGTATGTGCTTTAATTTACACAGATTGAGAAATTTAATCATGTATGGCTCCAAAAATTTTGGGTTTCTGATTTGTCGCAAAATACCAAAAATATTTCAGGATTCCCAAAATTCAAGAATACCGAAATTCCAGTTCGGGAGTGGTCTTCAAATTTCCGTCCCGAAAATTTTCGGTTTGAGATTTGCGATACTAGTTTCAGCTCGGTATCCCATACCGAACCAGCCCTAGAAGGGGCTATGATTAGTGTCCGTCCAGATTATAGCCCTAAAATTATTTTTAATGAATAGTGCCAGGCCATGTTTATTTACCATCTCGGGGGTTATTTTTTATCCCCTCTCAATAATTTATTATTTTAAGTTTGTTCTTTAATTTTATTGGTTAATTGAATTAAACTATCATATTAAAATAAGGTTTCTGGACATATTTTGAGTGCTACTTGTCGCTGAATGTTGTTTAAGTTTCATTGACCAGATTAGACTCATGGTCAAATTACACGACCCATTCATATACCATCTCCAACCGAGTAGGCAAAACATAAGCCTTTAATAATTTATTAGTTTTAAATTTATTCTTTAAATTTATAATTAATTTAATTAAACTACTAATAATTATTCGGAGCTGAAAAAGGGGTTAATGATAGTGCTTAACAATAATTCAGCAACCCAAAAAAAAAAAAAAACAGCTTGGATATAAATAATAATTCATTGTTTGGTCTTGCAACATACCCCGTAAACATTCAAACTCTACAGGCTCCCCCTAAGTGGCATTTCATCAAAGAGATGGACTACAATACTAGAAAACCTGTCTTCCATCAATGGAAGTAAAAAAATAAACACACTAAAATGCCTAGAAACAACTTAAAAAAGAAGTTCATTCCATCAAAAGTAGTTTCCATGTGTTTCGTAATGGGCTCATGCATCAAGATAGAACCTCCACCATTATACAGACAACTTTTGCTCTTTCATGATATGACTAGTAAAGTAAACGCACACTGGTAAGTTGTAGTTATGCTGTGTCCCCTTCTTTTTTTAACTTTATAGTAAGGCCAAATACTGATTACACTTGCGGGGCGTATTGCACAAATTTGATCTCGTTTTGTCACATAGAGCAAAGTAAGAATACATCAAAAACTATAAAAAAAAAAAAAGGGAAACAGCATAACTACAACTTACCAGTTAGGGGAAGCCTGTAGAGTTTGAATGTTTACGGGGTATGTTGCAGGACAAAACAATGAATTATTATTTATATCCAAGCGCATTTTTTTTTTTTGGGTTGCTGGATTTGTTCCTCGCTTGACTTTGGAGGTTTTTTTATTTGATGTATTGGTGATCATTGTGTCCAGGTGCTAGAATGGCGTGGTTCTTGATTGTTTGTTCGGTGATTGTACTATGGGTAGCTTCGTTGTTCAAAATTATTCACGGCTCATATTCACTTCCCAAGGGAACTTTTTTGAAAAATGGTGGGTAGTCTGCATGAGCTTCTTTTTCTGGATTTTTTTTTTCCTTCATCTATTGATTGACTAGTATATTTGTTGAAAAGGTGGCAGTGTCAACAAGAGAAATGTTTTGTTCGTTGTTGCCCACCCAGACGATGAGTCCATGTAAGCCTATACAAAAATTGGATTGTCATTGCTTTGAGTCTATACTGGCTTCAGTTGTAGCTACTTTCAATTGAGTTTTTTTTTCCGCATCTAATTTCATTTGTTTGACTGGTTTTCCTCATGTGCAATTGTTGAGATTTTACGCTATGAAAGACGAGGTCTTTTTTTGTTTCCAAATTGTATAATGTGATGCGTGAGGTTCTGAATTTATCTTGTGTTAAAACCTTGTGTTGTACTTCTGCAGGTTCTTTATTCCAACTATAAACTATCTGACCTTGAGAGGGCATAATATTCACATTTTATGCCTGTCAATTGGTAATGCACTTAAAACAAGTAGATAACTTTGTCTATGCTTTTTTGTTAATCTCCTTCTAGCTTAAACCATAAACTTGTTCGCAAATCTATTATCCGGTGAAATGACTTTTTCTTTCAGTAAATGCGTGCGTTGGATTAACTTTACATAAAAACAACCTATACTTTAACTAGAGATCTTTCAGATCATATGACAACATAATTGTAGATATGTTCAGAACAGTTGAGGCCATCATGGGTTTTGAAATCTATGTAACCCTATTTGATTTGTTTATAGGGTTGGCTATAGAAATGGGCCTCTCGGAAGGAAAACCCAAAAGTGATTATAACTGACACACAGGCAGTGTTTGCATGAAATTGATGTATAAAACTTTAGTAAAATTTTAGTCAAACTAAATGAGCATATAATAAGTACATTTATTGTAGTCATCCTTACTCTTAAAGTACAGTTTGAGTACCAATACTAGGGTTTTGTTCTGCATCCGTAAGTGTATCTGGAATAGAGGTAAGCCCATTCCTTTAATATGGGATAAGAATTTCTCTGCAGGTCTTTCTGCTGGTTTCATACATCCTGTATTACAGTAGTTTCAGCCTTTCCCACTACTCATTGTAATGAATTGTTATATCTAGAGAATCGTTTTGATGGTACGATTTGAATTATGTCTCATAAGTTGTTAATCCTTGCCCTTATCATCTCCTATATCTTTTTTTTTTATTTTTTATAATGAATTCTTAGTTTCATCTGTTGAGTAGGCGATGCAGATGGCAAAGGAATTACAAGAAAAGAAGAGCTCTACCAGGCTTCTGCAATTCTCAAGGTGATATGCAATGTTGTGGTTGAGGCTTTCATATTCGCTTGGTATAATGTTGTGAGCCAAAATTTATTCATGTCAATCCAGTGCTAAAGTTATTGGGAAATGATAAATACACACCCCTATTTAATCCTGGCTGTTGATTATGATTGACTTATTCAATCCGATGGCTAGAAAGAAAGAGGGATGTGTGAGAAGCTAAAAGAGGTGTGTAAAAATCACTTCCTTTTATTTTGTCCACAATTCTGAAAATCCTTTTAAGGGTCGTTGCTTGCAGAACTTGTGTTCGTTTTTTATCTTTGATACGTCGTGAAGTATTTTCACCAGACTATTTCTGACTTTGTAACTTGCAAAATTGGATATGTAGGTTCCACATCAACAAGTGTCGGTTTTGGATCATCCAGATCTTCAGGTTCTACTAAACCATTGAATTAATATAATTTCTAATACAATCTTGAGGCATTTATAACTACATACTTCTCAATCCTTAGGATGGTTTTGGCAAAGTTTGGAACGATAGCATATTGGCAAATATTATTGAAGAGGAAATTACAAGAAATAGCATTGACTTGGTAAAGATAATCCTTCAGAATAATTAGTTTTCTTTATGAACTCACCTTCTGTTGTAATTTCTGGACTATTGAAATTTAGTACTGTTGAACTTCTTGTCTTTTTTGTGGTAATGTGATAAGCATCGTTTGATGGACTACTGTTTTTGTATGAAGTATTGCCTAATCTTATGTTTCAATCTCAATACCCATTTTAAAATCATTTCACATAAACTTTATCAGATAATTACTTTTGATAACTACGGAGTTTCGGGCCATTGTAACCACCGTGATGTGCATTATGGGGTAAGGTGAGTTCAACTCTATTTCTGATTCATATTTGATCAATATTTTTGAAATTGAAGGAATTTCTTGCTGCACAAATGTTGTAAATTTCGACTCCCCGCTGTATCTTGTTCTTTGATGTTTCCGGCACTAAACTTGACAAATTAGAGAATAACTAGAAACGCAAAAGATTTATACTGGTTTGGCAGAACTATTGCCTATGTCCAGTTCTGATTTCTCTGGGTAGAGAAACCACAGATTCTTTGATTGATAATGGAGTATATAATACTTTTGCAAACCTAGAACTAATCCCTCTCTTCCCTCGCCTACCTCTCTGTTATCTCTCACTAGCTTTTCAGCCTTCCTGCACCTCTATTTATAAGTATAGGGTGCGGTTTACATCCTATTTTCTAACTAGGCTCAGTGCTTTTAAAAACGCGCACCGAGGCGCTCCTTGGCGACTTTGGAGGCGGGGTGGGAGTGATAATGCCTCTACTCAGTGGGAGTAGGCGGAAATTCGCCCAGGCATGGTAGAGACGCGCCTGAAGGCGTTTGGCTGGCGTTCCCTGAGCCGTCCGTGACCTGAAATCAAAGTCGAATGGCTGTGTTGTGTGGAAAAATTGAAGTTGAAGGCACTGTTATCTGGGTTTAGGCTTGCAGTGTGTGTGGCGTCTTCACGAGGAAGACGACCGTGAAGAACTAGAAATGCAAAAGATTTATACTGGTTTGGCAGAACTATTGCTACTTCCAGTTCTGATTCCTCTGGGTAGAGAAACGACTGATTCTTTGATTGATAATAGAGTTTACAATACTTTTGCAAACCTAGTACTAATCCCTCTCTTCCCTTGGCTGCCTCTCTGTTAATCTCTCACTAGCATTTTAGCCTTTCCTGCACCTCTATTTTAAGTATAGGGTGCGGTTTACATCCCATTTTATGACTAGGCTCAGTGTTTTTAAAAACGCGCCCTGAGGCGCGCCTAGGCGACTTTGGAGGCACCGGGGGGGGGGGGGGGGAGTGATAACACCTCTGCTCAGTTGGAGTAGGCGAAAACTCGCCCAGGCGTGGTAGAGACGCTTGAAGGCGATTGGCTGGCGTTCCCAGAGCCATCAGTGACCCGAAATCAAAGTCAAATGGCTCTGTTGTCGAAAAATTGAAGTTGAAGGCACTATTGTCTGGGTTTAGGCTTGCATTGTGTGGTCTTCACGAGGAAGACGACCGCGAAGAAGAGGAAGTTATTATTATTTTTTTTTAAATGGCATGGCCCAAACGACATCGTTTTGGCCAGGTCTATTTTTATTTTATTTTTAAAACCCACAGCAGTCCCCTTTTTTTAAATAACCTACAACAGTCCCCTTTTTTTCAATAACCCACCGCAGTCCCCAATTATTTAGGTCCCGTAATGCTTCACCTCACACCTCACATGTAGGCGGGGCTATCCATGGAATGCCTCACTCACGCCTTTGCCTTATAAAACATTGATTAGGTTTCCTATTCTATGTGGGACTGGAAAGTACAGTTTCTTTGTTATTCCAATTCTACTTCTAGGATTTCTAATCTAATTGTACAAGAAAACTTTAATTCTTTCCTAATCCTTGTAGGACAAGAATCTGTGCACCTTAGCTTTCCTAACACAACCCTAAACAAAATTGGACTCTTAACAAAAAGGCGAACCAGATCCTAACAACAAATGCCTAAGTATGTTTGATATTTCTGGCAGAAAAAATTTAAGACTAGGCACTAGTCTTTTCGGGACATGAATGTATTCTCCTGTTGTACAATTTTTCTTCTTTACTTATTGAATCTTACTATTTTCAGACAAATTTTGACTTCTAAATTGAAACTTGGGGAGTTATAAGTTAGTCTCCTGTGGGAGTGGCTGAGGCACTTTGGTTTGTCCCATGAGGTCTTAAGTTTGAAACCTGTCAAGGTACCTATGTAGCAATTGCTAGTGTTTCCTGCTGCCAAAGATTTGTAATGTTCAGCAGTGGGCCCCAGCTTGGGCTTCCTTGTCAGAAAAGCTGGCAGGGTAGCTCCCTGGGTGATAAAAAGAAGAAAAGAAAGAGAATGGTAATTCTTGCACTACTGACTGCATATAATAAGATAATGACGTACTTGTCCCAAATGAACTCCGACTTAACTATTATCTTCTTCCATCCTGGTTGATGTACGCTTTTTGGGACGACCATTTTGTGTTGCTATTTGTTTACCATGGCATACTATAATTTGCCACATTTATTTATTGTTTATGTATGTGGTAAGCAGGAAACTCTTACAAGCATCGTCACAAAGGAAAATTGAAGCCTGGGAACTCGTATGTTTTCTCTTCATTCGCCTTTATTTTATTTTACTTTTCTTTAAATTGAAATCAATGGTATCATTATTGATTTTGCCTGGTTCTAGTTATTGAAAGTTCACGAGGCTATGTTTATAATCAGAAAGTATCCTGAAATTCAAAAGAAAGAAACTATAATTCACCTACATTCTTATATGATAACACTTGTTGGATGTTGAACCAGTGATATTAGTTTTTGTTTGCTGTCCCGTTAATTGTTCCCAGGTCAGTACAAACATATTTCGCAAGTATAGTGGACCAGTCGATATCTGGCTGTCCAATTTAAATCCCATGCAATCCTCACATGAAGTGCATTGCTTGCTCAATGAGCAGCCCAGAAAGAGCTTCGTGGCGATGGCACAACATTCCAGCCAATGGGTTTGGTACGCTTATATGCCGTGAATTGAAAAGGATACAGAACCATATTATTTATGCAATCTCAACATATTTTCTCATGTTTTCTTCCTTATTTTACTTGTGAATCTTTAGATTTCTTTTACAAAATCTTCTTCAGCTTTCATCAACGGAAAAGAATCCCACTCATCAATTTCTGGCTAGTCCCAAATTCGGATAGTCGGCTGTTAGTTTTTCTAACATTTACATTTCATATCTACAGGTTCCGCAAGCTGTTTGTAGCATTGTCCAGTTACACGTACGTGAACACACTTAAAAAAATGAAGTAGCCTCGTGGTAGATGCTCTGTTTTCTTGCGTATACTGCCAGCTGCGGATATGTTTTTTTTTTTGTTCGTGTGCATACTTTTTTTGTTCATTGCATCTGTGATAACCTTTCTTTTATGAATCTGAGCGAGTAATAAAATAGCAACCCTATGGAATGGAATAACTCTGTTTTGTTCTGCCTATCTGTACGATGAGTTTCAGTTATGAACCGCTATCTCACATTTCACAAACTTTGAGTTCTCTTTTTTTTTTTTTTTTTTAAAAAAAAAAAAAAAGCAAAATAAATATGAGGAAACTACTCACACATTGAGGGAGCTCAAACTAGGGGTGGGTTGGAAAAACCGAAAACCGAAAAAAACAAGACCGAAAACCGAACCGAGGCCAAAAAAACCGAACCAAAAAAAAAAAACCGAACCGAACCTGTTGAACCGAACCGAACCGAATCTGGTTGGTTCGGTTTCGGTTTTTGGGGTTTGAAAACCGAACCGAACCGAACTTCTTCAAAACGACGTAGTTTTATAATATTTTAATAATTAATAAGCCTAATTCTAAAACTGCACCACCGTTTTACTCCTAAACCGCAAATCCCCTAACCCTAGCCCTCATCTCTCCTCTCGGTCTCGACTCTCTCCTCTCCTGTTTTCCTCAGTTCGCAGTCACACGCAGCAGCATCACGTAGCCTTCTCTCCTCACAGCCTCGACCCTCATCTCATTCCCCCTCACAGCCTCGGCCCTCATCTGTCTCTCTCGCACTCGCAGCCGCAACCTCTCTCTGTCTCTCATTCCCCATCGCAGCAAGCAACCTCATCTGTCTCTCGCAGGCTCGCAGCAGCGACCTTTCTCTTTGTCTGTCATTCCCAACGGCGACTTCTCACTCTCAATCACAGCAAAAGGTTAGTCTCACTCACTCACACTCTCACGTTTAATTTTCTGTTCACTCTCAATCACAGCAAGAGATTTGATTTTATGTTCTTTGGTTGGATTAGATAAGGAAATTACATAAGAAGCAATAACTAATTTGAGTTCCTAGTGATTGATCTAACTGATTTGTTGCTTCTTGGAACCCTTGTGCTGATTTGTTGCTTCTGCGATAAACTAATCTAACTGATTTGTTTCTTCTTGGAACCCCTGTGCTGAACTGATAAGCATTATCATATAAATTATGGGATACTGCTATTTTGACCTTACACATAACTGATTTGTTCAGCTATTTAGTTGCTGCTGTTAAACTTCCACAAGATTGTTCAGCAGTACCTTTTAGAATCATTCTTATTCTGCTCTTTTGTTTTCAAAATACATGAGTAATGCAGGGAATTGCAGTTTCTTATTGTAATGTGAATGTGAAACAACTAGATTACTGTTTAAGGCTTGAGTTATTTGATAATTGATATTTTGAGTAATATAATACACTACATATGGTTGTCAAAAAAAAAAAAATACATAAATAAATACGTAAGGCTGGTTGTAAGTCGATAGGGATCGAGAAATTTAAGCCTATTTTAGGTTCCTCCATCCTCATTCATTACCAATATCCACTTACCTTTGGCTTGCATATTGGTTCCTCCATCCTTTATTTTAGGTGGAAGACTTGAACTTTGAAATGTTTATTTTAGGTGTGACAAACTTGAACTATGATATTTATTTTAAGTTTGGACTTTGATTTGAACTTTGATGTTTATTTAACTTGGACTTTGGAAGACTTTATTATAATTGAATTTTGAATTGAATGTCTATTTTCATTGTTTTTGTTTGAATGATTCTATTAGAAATTTGAACTTTGATTTTATTTATACTTCTTTGAAAATGGCTGGAAGTTGTTTTCTTATAATTTTTTTTTTTGCTGCTGGATAAGAAGAAGAACAAGGGAAAAAAAAAAAAAAAAAAAAAAAAAATCCCGAACCGGGCCGAAACCGAACCGAGAAAAACCGAACAGAATGAAAACCGACACAAAACCGAACCGAACAGTAATTTCGGTTCGGTTTCCGGTTTTGGCAAAAAACCGAACCGAACGGAACCGAACCCACCCCTAGCTCAAACCTCTTTCTCATTGTTCTCAAAAAAAAAAAAAAAAAAAAAAACCTCTTTCTCATTTCATTTTGTGCTGGGTGCTGGATCCTTTTCCGTTAGTCACGTCGTCTTTTTTTCTCTCTTTTTGGAGCCATTAATCTATACTATACATTCTATATTTTTGGCTAAAATATTTAATTACACTTTACTATTTATTGTAATATTTATTCAAACAAATTTTATTGTAACTTTAAAGTGAAGATATAAAATGGTAGAATCTGTGTTTACTACTATCCCTCTTATAATTAACTCGTGTTTTTATTTTATTCTTATTTCAATAAAAAAGAGACTTTAACGTTTTTTGAAACTTTAGACTCCATCGTTAACGATGCACTAGAAAATGACTCACGCACCACTTTGTGTTTCCTATTTTTTGCTTCGAAAACTATCTGTCTCAATGTGATTGGTAATAGGGAATGGTAGAAACCAATGGTCTTTACCCTTTTTAGATTTGGAAAAAAAAATATTTAAAAATTAAAAATATTAAAAAAATAAAATAACTTTCACTTTCCTATATTGGACTCGAAAAAAGAAAATGTCACAAGCTATCTGTGTCTTGTACTTCGAAACGTTTTGAATATTTTGCTTGTATTTTCTATATTAGGATATGATCCACGCTTGTCATCCTTATTTAAGATTGTCTAGTTTGGTTTGATTTGACTTGATCCACAATTACACTTCAGTGTAAAACACAAACTAAAGTATGAAAGTATTCTAAGTGATAAAATTTAGTCGAATTGAACAGTTCAGACAGTTTTTCACCTACCTTTTTTTTGTCAATGGTAAAGCACGTTCATTAGAACGAAGTCCAAATGGACAAAAGGCAGCTTATATAGTCCTAGAATGGACCTGCATATAAAAAGAAAACGCTACATATGTAAACAAAGCATAAATAATGATTCTTCACTACAGTAATTACAAAGCAGTACATAACTAGTTCTTCACCGCCCACCCTTACTCTTCCCATTTACAATAAGAACTTTTATATATCCCATTGTTAATTGGTTCAATAACATGGATTTTGGTTTGTTAATTGGTTCAATAACATGGATTTTGGTGGTTGTTTCTTTTCAATAGCGACCAATGTAAATATAATAATATATGTTATAAATAGGCAAAAGTTAAAAAGATAACCTTTGCTAAGGACAAGAACGAAGCAGGTGCAAAATATCACACTATAACTATAACACAAAAGTATTGCAGAGGAGGTGAGAGATATTGATATTATTTCTCTTGCTTTCTTTCGCAGTGTGTCTCAATAGCACACGGAGTGCTTTATTCATAGAGTCACTTTCGTGGAACCTTACAAATAAGGAATGATTACATTTTGAAAGTTTCAAACCAACACTATTCCCAAGTCTCACTTCTTTGAGTGGGCATTCATTCACCCATTAACTCTACAACACTCCCCCTTGGATGCCCACATATCAACATCAGTTGCCTAGTTAAAGCGAAGGAAAAAGAGTACAACTTTACCTGGATTGTTGATATAGTGTTAAGTATGCTTATGTTGCCTCGTTAAAACCTTGATATGAAAAACCCAGTGGGAAAAATCCTAGTCGAAGGAAAAAGAGTACAACAAGCATGTATCATGGATGCTCCCCCTGATATGTATCTCCCCCTAATTCCGCATTCTCCAAATTTAGCTGATTGGTAAGTCGACGTAATCCGATACTCTGGACTAGCTTCTGAAATGTGCACGTTGGTAGAGATTTGGTGAACAGATTTGCCATATTTTCATTGGAACAAATTTGTCTGACTTCAATAACTTCAGCCTTCTGAAGTTCATGTGCACTGAAAAACTTTGGAGATATGTGTTTAGTTTTATCGCCCTTAATGAATCATCCCTTCATTTGGGCAACACAGGCTGCATTATCTTCATGGATGATAGTTTGAGTGTCTGTCTTCGAAGGTAGACCACATGAATTCCGGATATGATGGATCATTGATCTTAACCAAGAACATTCACGACTTGTTTCATGTAAAGCAAGTATTTCCGAGTGATTGGAAGATGTAGCAACTAGTGTTTGCTTTGTTGAGCGCCATGAGATTGATGTATCTCCATTAGTGAACACATATCCAGTTTGTGAGTGGGCTTTATGCAGATCAGAGAGGAAACCAACATCTGCATATCTAGCAAGGACCTGGTCATTTGTGGATTTCTCTGAGTAGAAGAGACCCATGTTTGTTGTCTCACGAAGGTATCGCAAAACATCTTTGACTTATTTCCAATGACGAATTATTGAAGCAGAGTTATACCTTGCTAACAAGTTAACTGAAAAAGCTATATCTGGTCTAGTACATTGTGCTAAATACAATAAAGCATATATTGCACTTAGATATGGTACTTCTGGACCAAGGACCATTTCATCATCTTCTTTTGGACGGAAGGGATCTTTCTTAATGTCTAAAGAACGAACGAGGCGTGCTGAGTGGATAAGCCTTGTCCATGCCAAATCGCTTCAGGATTTTTTTCAATATAAGCTGAATGGTGGACCAAAATTCCACTAGCACAATGTTCGATCTGCAGGCCGAGACAATATTTTGTTTTCCCAAGATCTTTCATTTCAAATTCGTTTTTCATATATTCAACAATTTTATTGAACTCTTCATGAGTTCTAACTAGGTTCATATCATCGACATATACTGCCACTATAGCAAATCCAGAATTGGATTTCTTAATGAACACACAAGGACAAATGACATTGTTGATAAATCCTTCTTTGATCAAATACTTACTGAGACGATTATACCACATTCTTCCAGATTGTTTCAGCCTATATAATGATCGTCTTAATTTGATTGAGAGCATACCTCGTGGTTTGTTAGTTGCTTCAGGCAACTTAAGTCCTTCTAGGACCTTTATGTATATGTCAGTATCTAATTCTCCATATAGATACGCAGTGATGACATCCATAAGTCGCATGTCAAGTTTTTCTGAAACCACTAAACTTATTAAGTAACAGAACGTAATTGCGTCCATTATATGAGATTATGTCTCCTCATAATCAATTTCAGGTCTTTGTGAAAAGCCTTGTGCAACGAGTCGTGCTTTGTATCTTGCAATCTCGTTTTTCTCATTGCGCTTTCTTGTGAATACCCATTTGTAACCCACGGGATTTACATCAGGCGGAGTTTGGACTACTGGTCCAAAAACACTTAGCCTTTCCAAGGAATTTAATTATGCTTGGATTGCATCTTTCCACTTAGGCCAATCATGTCTCTATTTGCATTCATCAACAGAGCGGGGCTCAATATCATCACTTAATATGATTTCAGTGGCTACTGCGAATGCGAACATATCGTCGATGATTATTTCATTATGATCCCATAATTCATTTATACATGCATAATTTATGGAGATTTCTTTGCTTTCATGTATTTCTGTCTCTTCAGGGACATGTGTCTCATTAAGGACATTTTCTTTTTACTGGAAGTACAGAATCATGAATTGTGGATTTGTCATTCATTTTATCTTCTTGAATAATTTCATTTGGATTCAGTTGTGCCCTTGTCTTTCTCTTTCGAGGGGTTGAATCTTTTGAACCTGGGTGTTTACCATGCTTCAGGCG
Organism: Cotoneaster glaucophyllus; assembly: GCA_036320875.1. NCBI lineage: Eukaryota > Viridiplantae > Streptophyta > Magnoliopsida > Rosales > Rosaceae > Cotoneaster > Cotoneaster glaucophyllus. Next base: position 27,535,368 of record CM070061.1, on the reverse strand, counting down.
TGCACCAGATGATTCATTCGCTGCCACTTTATTTTGTCCAACAGGGACATCAATTCTTGCAGGTGCATTTGCAGCTGGTATATGTGATTTTGTCACTTTCATAGCATCATTAAATGCATCTGGCATTTGATTGGCAGTACTTTGAAGATGAACGATCATTTTCACATTGAGTGCTATGTGGATCAAAATGAGACAAGGTGGGTACAACCCATGCCAACTTTGGTTGTTCTTCTGCAATAGTCTTTTCTCCCCCTAGCAACGGGAAGACTGTCTCATTAAAGTGACAATCAGCAAAACGAGCTGTAAACATATCACCTGTCAAGGGTTCCAAATATGTAATGATAGATGGTGAATCAAAACCCACATAAATTCCCAGCCTGCGCTGAGGTCCCATTTTAGTACGTTGTGGTGGTGCAATAGGCACATAAACAACACAACCAAAAACTCGTAAATGTGAAATGTTTGGCTAATGCCCAAACACGAGTTGTATTGAGGAGTATTGGTGGTTGGCTATATGTCTCAATCGAACAAATGATGCAGCATGTAAGATGGCATGTCCCCATGCAGAAACTGGCAATTTTGTTTGCATGAGCAGAGTGCGAGCTATTAACTGAAGCCGCCTGATCAATGCTTCTGCTAAACCATTTTGAGTATGGACATGAGGAACAGGGTGTTCAACATCAACATCAGTGCCCAATGTCATGCAGTAATCCTCAAAGGTTTGGGACGTAAATTCACCAGTGTTATCAAGTCGGATTGACTTAATGGGGTAATCTGGGAACTGTGCTCTCAACTTAATTATCTGAGCAAGAAGTCTCGCAAAAGCTACATTCCAAGTAGACAAGAGATAAACATGTGACCATCAGGTAGATGCATCAACCAAAACCATAAAATATCAAAATGGTCCACAAGATGGTTGAATAGGACCACAAATATCCCCTTGAATTCTTTGCAAAAATGATGGGGATTCA